>OY284483.1:40587158-41300529 GCA_958336345.1 Dorcus parallelipipedus | reverse complement strand
AAAAAAACAGATGCTGTTACGAACAAAGAGAAGAACCGGGTATGGGTAGAAGTTACTAAAATATATAACTCAAAAGCCTTGCCTAGCGGACCTCGTAACGTAGAGCAGTTGAAAATGTTATATAAAAATTTAAAAAGGAAAGCACGATCTGATAGAGCACATGACAGGGTAAATTGCTGAATAATTAGTGAGTAAGGAAATAATAACAATTAACATTTTAGGCCGAAGCATTTAAAACTGGTGATGGAACATACACACCCAAAGTTGATGTAATTTCTTCTAAAATAATAGATCTTATAAGTACACAGATTGAACCGTTATCAATTAAATTTGATAGTAATGCAGTATACATGAATGAGGTAAATAAATAAAATGTTTGTCATTTTTTTACTTCTACTTACTTCTCGATTTTTCAAATTTTTATGTAGGTTTCCTTAAAATATCACGATTATGACCTTGAAATAGAGTAGAAATGCATAAATTTTGAAGTAAATGACCTTGAATTTTCACACGACAAGTATAAATTCCGACATAATCCCTATGAAAATCTACAAACCTATTCCAATGTTTCATAAAAAGAGATTAAACTCTTGACACAGCAACTTAATTTTGTGAAAAAAGTATGTAATTAAAGTAAAAAATGACCAATGTTTCTTATAGTTCTTCTTTTATAGTAAAGCACAATTATATTCTAGCAAGAAATGGGAAATACGTATATTTGTCACAGTGAAAGTGTGGCTGAAAGTGTACAGTCTGGGCCTTCTAATATCATCGAGCACCTGCCTGTCGAATTGGTGGAGCTTCCTGTGGAATTAGAGGACATTCAGGACAGTTCTACGAATGTTCCAAGCCCATTAGCGCCTGTAAAAAAGAAAAAAAAAAGCAAATTTAACATCGCAGACAACATCACAGCATTAACAACAGCAAGAACGAATAGAATTACTCATAAAGAAACCATTATGCAGAAACTGAATGAAGAGAAACTGCAACTCTGCTACAAAGAACAAGAAGTTATAGAGCTGAAACGAATGTGCATCCAAAAAGAACATAATGAACAAATAAAATTGTTGCTTCTTCAACAAGAAAACGAAGAACTGCAACAGAATTTATTGAAATATAAATTGGACACATTAAAAAAAGTCAATAATTAATGTAGCTAGTGCAAATTTATGTTGAAGTTATTCAATAACATATATATTTAAATTTTTTTTCTTTTCTTTGGTGCGCCTGTGTATCATGCGTTCAAAAACTTCTAGGTTTGGAGTTGGTGTTGATTCGTATGTCGATGCTCTAGTCATAACTGGCTGATCTCACTTACTTTACTTGACGTCTTAATAAGTAAAGATATACCGTGTTTCTTGCTATCTGAAGTCATGGCCAATTCCAAACATGGAAATTTTTGAATGCATATCATAATTAATTTTCTCAATACTTTCTTATCTGCCAAAATAATTATTTATAAGTGCAGTTCGTACAGCATCATTACGTTGATCATTAGGCAGCGGAGCCAGTTGTGCACCATTTTCTTCATCAGGTATAAGTACATCATCTTCGTTTATTATTTCGTCACGCAAATTAACACTAATGTTATGTAGAACTGCTGTTGCTATAATTATAGTAAGTGTCCGCCGAACATCAGTACCAGAGCTGGGTAGTATCCGGATATTTAGGTATCCGGATACAGTATTCGGATACTGTTTGTGTATCCGAAGACTGTATCCGAATCCTTTGGGAGAAATGTATCTGTTATCCGTATCCGCCATTTATTTATTAAAGTATCCGTATCCGGATACTTTTCATCTTTCCACGGATACAATTCATAATTCCCGCACTAAATCCTTCCCGTGTAGCGTGAGCGAGATAGTAGATAATAGGGAGTTTTCGCAATTTGTACGTTATGGCAATTTGTACGTTATGGTACGTTATTATCTGTGGTTATGGGTAACGTTTACGCTATGTGTAATAATAGTATATTATGCAACAAGTTTTATAAACAGCATTTTAGTCATGAGTTTTAATTAGGCACGAGCGAAGCGAGTGTTTAATAAACGAGTGTCTAGAGAAGTTTATAAATCGAATTGCATAACTGATACTGTACTTTTTCTACGACCAACAGAAAAATACTAAAATTCGGAAATTGTGCCGTGACGCCGTGACTAAAACGCAAAAAGTCACAGCTTGTCAATGTGTATTTAAAAGATCGCTTAGCAACGTGGAAACGATAATACGATTACTTGTGTTTTAAAGATGGGAGTAGAAAAAAACAGTAATGCGCTTGCTCACATATCTGTGAGCACGCGCATTAATAGTTAAAAGTATTCGTATCCAGTATCCGGAAAAAGTATCCGGATACAAGTATTTAGAATACATTTTGTGCTGTCATGCACCGATCCTGGCCATCTAGCCACTATATCACATATTTGTAATTTAGCGTCACATACCACTTGGACGTTAATCGAAAAGTAACCTTTTCGATTTCTAAATACTTCTGCATTCTCTCCTCCGGGTGACTGTATTCGTATATGGCTGCAATCCACGCAGCCAATAACTCCCGAAAATTGACTTATGAGATGAAACAATACTTTCATATTTCCTTGTTCTTCCTCAGTCCGTGGCATTTTATATAGTTGGGGCGCAATTCCGCGATTTGTTCACTAACTTTGTGTACCACTCTACACACAGTTGACGTAGAAATATTAATATGATCAGCCAGCACCATCTGAAAGGCCCCAGTAGCATAGAAACGCAAGGCAATTAGCAGTTGATCAATTGCAGATATAGGTAAATTGCGCAGATCTTTCGGTTCCAATGCTGGACCAATAATTTCCAGCAATTTCCTTACGGTGATTTTCGGAAATCTGTACCTTCTCCTAAATTCTATGTCATCATAGATATCCAGAGGATGTCTTCGTTTTCGCAGTTGCCTTTCTCTTGGTAACACTTCGATTAAATTGTTAATAAACTCATCGTCCGAGGAAGAATCTGAAGACATTGTGTAGTGTTAGAGGAGAAACTGGAAATACTAATTTACGATTCGTCTACTTAACAACGCTTTATTAACGATAAACTGTTCATAAAATCAGCACTTACATATAGTTTAGCGAGCTTAGGGGCTTTAAATTTAAACAGCACTTACAATTTACAAATAAACTCTGTAAATACAAGTAAATACGCGTGATTCAATTTTATCATATGACATACATACACAAAACAAATGCCGATTGAGAAAAGACTTTTGCAATAAAGTGTCTTTTTAAAATTAAAAATTTACTTGTTTCAGAATTTTGCAAAAAAACATACCTAATGCCCGCGTTCAAGCTTAAATATGTGGAAAAATTTCAATTCAATCAAATCATTTTACAATTTCTTTTATTAAAATTTCTACTACGTTACAAGGCAGAATTATTTGAAATTTAATTTTTTTTCATATACCTATTTGTAGTTTTCATTGAAAGATTTGATTCTTAATTTTTTAAAATTAAAAACAGCCTTCTTGCAACACTAATAAAATTTACAGCAAAAACTTATACATACTTTTATGAAAAACAAAACGAGTGTTATTCAAATAATCCGTCAAAATCGGAGAGTTGAATCTGATCCGAGTGTTGACACCAGCTTCTGTGTAATTCATATTGGTGAAACGCATACTTGGTGTTAACACTGGATTTAATCCGAGTGCTGGTGTCAATCCGCGTTGGTGAAATCGGGCATAAGGGGAATCGTCAGGTCGCCTCCGGTTACCAAAACTTCGGGAATGAGGAGGGAGGTGGATAGAAGACGGGATAAAAATAAAACCTAGATAAAAGGAAAACACCGATTACGCACCGACCGACACACAACGTGATTCTAAAAACATACCTGCCGTAAATTCGACGGACAAGCTTGGATAGGACTCGTCGCAAACAATTAACAACCGGACAACATATCCGTTTCACTTCAAAACAAACACCGTTTAATGAAAAATTACACAGAAGCGACAATAATTTTCAACGCGGTCTGTATACAAGGCGAGCGGTCACAAGACTTTTGGAATTTACAATCGGGTCGGCGTACGATGTGCACGGTTCGCGGGTGGGGGAGAGGTCCATTGGCCAATGACAAGGCTTAAATAAATTATTTATTTGCGATGAATCTTCTCATCGCGCGAGCGTCCACAAATTATAGCTAATGATATGTAGGGTGCATATTGTACAGTTAAAAATAGTCCCAAAAAGTTTTCTTGTTTGTGCAGAAATGACACACGATGGTTATACAAATCAAATAGTCTGTTCTCTATATTTGGTCTTAACTCTTAATTTGATGCACCCTGTATAAAAGAGCGTTCATCAAGACAAGGAATTTAATTTGAAAAAATTTGGAAAATCCAATCCATTCAAGGAAGTGTTTGCTTCTGTTATTAATAACTCAAAATAATTGTTAATGGCATGTCCGTTAGTTTTATTTAAGATGACAGCTTGCAGCAGCCTCACGAATAAATCCGGTACTGTTAACGATAGAAAACGACGAAGATAAATGTTGTTTACAGTAAACTATTCATAATTTATATTACGTACACGTAGGTATGTACTTTAATTACACGTCTGCCCGACGCAAATGAGAGCAAACGTAAAACTCTGTTGTAAATGTAATAATGCATTTCGAATCGTGAAGGCGATATAACTTTGTAACGGTGCTTGGTCATCGTAAATCAACTCATTGTTAACGAAAATGATTGATAAATATTTGTCAACAGCGAACTGAATTAATAATTATAGTTTAATTACTTGTCCGCTTAGTGCAAATGAGAGTGCACGTTCACTGCGCCCTGTAAACTCATTAATTAAGGTGAAGGAAGCTTTGACGAAGTTTCGTCCGTGAATAGGGGGTCGTCTGCCGTCGCTGTCGTCTTTTATGCCCCGGTAATTATTAGCAGGGAGAAAAAAAAAAAATAGTGAACGCCATAACTTCGCGCAACGCCGGGGAAAACGTTCAGTTTCGATTAATTCTCTCGAGTTGAGGATGCGCATTTGGAAGCTTTTTATGGCGAAGCAAAACGACCTTCAACTGCGTAAAATTCATTCAACGACATAAACAGGGTGTTCTAAAAATGAAGAAGATTTTGACACATTACTTAACTACTTACTAATCTCCTTAGCACAGAAAGATAGCGTTAGTTAGTTTCAATTTTCAAAATCGGCTTAAGTAAATTAAAAACAAATTGAAGGATAAAGTCACGTGATTATTCTATTGACAGAGAAAAACATGAAAATTTGAAAGTAATCGTAATAATATTAACAGATCACTCGAAAAAGTCACTATTTAGTAATTAGGACATTGGGACTTCGTTAAGGCCGGTCGTTGTTAAAACTGGTGGTGAGAAGTGATCAAATGAAAAACGAATTAGAGTTGGCGATGCAACCAAACATGCACGTGTGCATTTAGTTCATCGAACGTTCCTTCGGTCACTTTTGACGTTTCTATTCGAACTTAACCTTAATTTGAAATGAAAACATTCAAAGTAAGAAAAATGTTTTATTAAAAAAAATTAAATTCGATTAGTAATGAGCGCTGTCCGCATCAAGATACCTTTGAACTCTACCGACAACTGCGTGACTGACGTTAAACAACATTTTCGGCGTGTTATTTATGTCACAACTGATTGACAATTAAATGGTATTAATGAGACATACATTTAAATTCCAAAACCTACTCTAATTCGTTTTCATATTGATCACTGGTTGCTTATGTACGTCTTACAATATAATTTTTTAGTAATTAATAACTTCGTAAAAAATATGTAGATGAATTTACTGATAATTTGGTAATTTTGATCAGACGCGCTATGCTACTATTCTAGAGAGTTCTGATTTCTAGTGCTTTTTACTTTTTTTGTTATTGTGGCATTTGTGACCGGTAGTTTTTTAATTAAAAGTTGCTCAAGATTTTTTGGTACTGAATATTTTAAATCTGGCATCCTTGGAGCTGCCAACCTGGTACACAAAAAGTTTCTGCTTGGAACAATACTGCTTCTCACAGCATTTTCTGCTTAAAGCTGAAATGAATTTTTGAATATGTAAAATAAACACATTTTTTATGTGAGGTCATGATCATATAATATGGCACTAACAGCTATTAACAACTGTCCTCTCACTCTTGTCACAGTATAAGAATTTACAAGTCGAGTGTAACTGTCACATTTGCCATTTTGTTTGACACCTACTGATTTGCAAATTACAGTAATGGACAATAAAATCCCGGCAAGAATTTAACATGTTGTGTATATTTGGACAAATTTGGTAAAACAGGCTCTTATTAAGGTTATATTTCTGTCAAAATAAATAAATAAAATTTGTATTAAACGTCGGAATTACTAGTGACGTTTTGTATATCAAGTAAACGTCAAAAATATTAAAGTAAAGTTTACATTTCCCAAATGACTTACCCGCATTTTATTGTCCGCTACTGTACAGGGTGGATCAATTTCGATGTCTCTTATGGGCATTTCTGTAACTATAAGAGATAGAAAAAAACTAGTGGTCAAGTCTCGATCTCTTTTTACGAGATAAAGTCAATAGACTAAACAAAAATTAGCTATCTTCTTTTGTTTTCGAGTTATAGGCAATAATTGACATTTTCGACATTTCGTCAATCGCGCATATCTCGTTTATTTTTACAGATATTAAAAAACTGTTTTGACATTATTATGACACTTTTCTGAATACAATTCAGTGGTGTAGTTGGTTTCTTGATATTTAATAAAATTTTCGAGTTATAATATAAAGTTATATTTTTTTAAATGGAAATCATAGTAGGCAATGCCACCGTTAAATAGAGATTTCTTTTTCTGTTTTTCAAAAATATATACTTTGTTGAGTTTATTTGTTACAATTAATAGAATAAAACGCCTTTTTTATTATTCTTGTGCATTCTATTCTTAGCAGGCTGGTTTCAACAAAGACAGACAATTTTTTTGTTTGTTCTTATTAAATATCAACTCTTGTTCAAATATTTTGACAGTTGCAGCCGCATAAAGAGAAAGAAAGATAGAACGAGCATCCTCTAAGAGTCACAAAGATTACAACAATACCATGTGGTTTGAGTCCAATTCGAAATTATGTAACTTCATTTAATATTTAAGTTTAAAACACATTTTTTTCGATCAAATATGCATTTCATGGGATAATGAACTAAGTTATATGTATAAATTAAAAACATCTTAAAAATAAGAAATTATTGCAGAAAAAGTTAAAGAATATTGAAATGTAAGCGGATAATAAACACAACTCTTGATATATCACAATAAATAACTTAAAACCCAGAAAATAATATCAAAATAAAACAAACACGCAGCCAACTCATGTTTGTAACCCAACCCAGCTCTATCGGCGCTAGCTTTCTATCTCTTATGTTCATCGCAATACCTCTCACTCTTGTGTTACCCAATCATCAAATCGTTGTTAATATTTAATAAAAACAAAAGAAAATTGTCGGCTTTTGTTGGAACTAGCCTACTAAGAAAAGAATGCACCAAAAATAATAAAAAAGGCGTTTTATTCTATTAACTGTAAGAAATAAACCCAACAAAGTATATATTTTTGAAAACAGAAGAAAAGTCTCTATTTAATGATGACATTGCCTACTATGATTTAGATTAAAAAAATATAACTTTATGCTATAACTCGAAGATTTAATTAAATATCAAAAAACCAACTACACCACTAAATTGTACTCCAAAAAGTGTCCTAATAATGTCAGAACAGTTTTTTAATATCTGCAAAAATAAACGAGATATGACTGATTGACGAAAAGTCGAAAATCTCAATTTTGGCTTATAACTCGAAAACAAAAGAAGATAGCCAATTTTTGTTTACACTATTGACTTTACCTTTAAAAAAGAGATCGAAACTTGGCCACTAGTTTTTTTCTATCTCTTATAGTTACAGAGATGCCCATAAGAGACATCGAAATTGATCCACCCTGTACATTACGTTTGCCTATAAGTAGATATCAAACAGTATGGCGGTCGAATTTGACACTGACATTTAAGTGTAAATTATACTATGCTCTTGTACTGCCTATCGCCAACTATACAGTGTGTCCCAGATTAAGTAGGCTACCATGGGTAACTTTCTTATTAGTGAAGATAGAGATTTGGTTAAATGGGCAATATTTTGCAGTTTTATGTGCTGATTCAGATTCCGTTGAGAAAATTTGAAAATTCCGAATAGTTCAGATATTATCGCAGAAAAACTGAAAATCGCTATTTTCTTTAATGTCCAATAACTTCGCCATTATAAAAAATATGAAAAAATGTTTCATGTAAAAGTTACTATGTTTGATAAAATAGAGCTGAAAATACAGTCAAAATAAAATTCAAGATGGCGGCTGTCAAGATATTGATAGCAACTTTCTTATTTTAAATGGACGCCATATTGGATTCTTGTGCGATTAAATAGCATTTTTCTTTCTCGTTTCAACTGTGTATCACAACCCATATTTAAATAAAAAATTATTTAAAAAAATTAATATTTTTATTTTAAATCAAGTAAGCCTTTACTTATTAGTAATAAATGAAGGCAAGGCAACCCGCTTACTTGATTAGTAGTTGTAACTGTATTTTCAGCTGTATTTTATCAAACATAGTAAGTTTTATACGAAACATTTTTTCATATTTTTGGCAAAGTTATTAGACATCAAAGAAAGTAGCGATTTTCAGTTTCAGGAATTCAGAGTCAGGAAATCGTTTGAATGCACAGTACATAAAATTTTTGATAATTAATAATAATCCAGGGTTGGTCTAAGGCAATTCCTTTAGACCCGTTACTTAACGCATCTGGGAATTTATTGCTTCGAAACACAAAGTTTTCCGACCTTATTCCATTGATATTAAAAAAAGCGAATATTTTCAAATTTTGGCGCTGAAAAAAAAAACGCTCCCCCATTTGGTTATTAATTGACCTAGTTTTAAAAAGATTGTCAAGGAGAACAATTGCAAAACGCTTATAACTGAAAATTATTGCAATTATCGCAACCGATAATACGATAATTTGTTGCTCTGAGATATAATTTTTTTCCACCTTTACTCCGTTGAGATTTAAAAAAAGTAGCGAATATTTTCGAATTTTGGCGCTGAAGAAACTCCGTGGTGGTTATCAGTTGACCTAATTTAAAAAAAAATTGTCAACTGATAACTATTGCAACTATCGCAATTGGTAATTTGTTGCTTTGAGATGTTTTCCGCTCTTATTAAAAAAAAAAAAAACATGAATATGTGTAAATTTTGGGGCAGAAAAGAAAAACGCCCCCTGGTGGATATTAGTCGAACTAATTTGGAAAATAGGAGAAGAAAAAAATTTGAAAGCAATTCCTGTTGGATCATAACCGTAACATTTTTGGCGGTTTTTTATTTTTTTTTGAAAGCGGTTCGACAAACTTAGCTAATTCGAAAAATATTACAACTATCACATCTGGTATTTAGTTGCTTTTGAAAAATATTGCAACTATCACATCTGGTATTGGTTGCTTTAAGGTACAAAGTGTTTCAACCTTAGTCCATCTAATATTCACTAGGGGGCGTATTTTCTGCACCAAATTAGAATATATTCATTTTTTTAGGCTCGGATTCATGACAATTCGATGTACAACAGAAAATGTAAGCTGGAAAGCGAAACATACATTTGGCAAAAGTAGATAAGTTAAAAAGGAGAAAAAGTGAATATTTTGACGCAGAATAAACGTCCTCTGGTGGATTTTAGTTGAACTAATTTGAAAAATTGGCGAAAAATTTTTTTAAAGTGCTCCTTGGAGGACCATAACTGAGCTATTGAGAAAATTTAGAGTTTTCATTTTTGAAAAGCGGACTTACAACAGCTAAACTAATTCGAAAAGTTGGCGGGAAATTTTTTTTAATTCTAATTTTTTAATTTCTCACCGAGGGCGCTTTTTAAAAAGCTAAAACTTTGCTACACATTTCAAGACTTACTGGATTAGTTATCCGACTCATCGCGTTTTTAGTTCAAATAGATTTCTTTAGTCAAAAAGGTGGAGACATCGCAGTTATCTATGAGCATTTGTGATTTACCAAATCCTCTTTCTATTTTAATTTTAAGTCAATAATTGCAGGCAAACAGTGACAGAAAACATTATTACATTTTTTATTGCAATTAATTATGCCAACTCATTGGAATTTAAGGGTAACAAGAATACAGTATATTTACAATTTAATTGAAAATTACAGAGCGAGCCACGCTATTGACAACCGTGACGCAACAGATTTTTTCAAACGCGTCCAGCTGCATAAGTGATTCGTTGTTTTCATTAATCTAGGAAAGCGTGATATTAACGTGATATATTTAATTAGTTCAAGTTTTGTGCATCAGGGGGCGCTTCTTTTCTCGCCAAAATTTAATTTTTTCCACCAAAAAATGTTTTTCCCATCAAAATTCACGAATCTTCAGCTATCACCCAACAGGGAGTATTATTTATGTATGAATTTAGATTAACTTCTGCTATTTTCCGCTAGGGGGCGCTTTTAAAATGACTGATAGATTTAGTAAAACGAATTTTTATTGTTTCGGATCTGAATTTAGAAGCTTTGAAAAGAGGAGTTCCAGAATTCTCTTTCTTGAATTGCGCCCTTTTTCATTCCTCGGTGAAGATTAGTTAAAAAAAAAAAAAATTGAAAAACGCTCTTTGATGAACTGACTAAATTTGGTAGAAGTAGCTTTGACAAACGGGCCTTGGCCTTTCAATTTAGGCTCTATGTTATTCATCAAGGTCATTATAACACCAGCTGATAGACATTACAGTCAAATCGAAAAGAGGCACTCAGTATTGTTGCGTGAAAAGACATTCTCAGTATCTATTTGGCCGAATTTTCACGCTGGTTACAGATCACAAACCATTATTAACGATTTTTGGAGAACGAAGTCCATTACCAGCGACTTCAACTGCTCGATTATTGCGGTGGGCTAACCTGTTGAATTTATAATAACTTTAGAATACTTTCCGCTAGGGGGCGCCTTTATATTGACCAGTAAATTTTATAAAATGTTTCGTGTCTGCAGAAGATGCGAATTCCGGGTCGATACATGTAGAGGCTCTAAAAAGAACCGTTATAGAGTCCCACTCTTATGAACCATGATGCGGCCCAGAGATTCGTCCTTTCTGTGAAATTTAGAAAATGAAAAGGGTAGGGGGGTGTAAAAATCGGTTTCTCACAGTATACAATACAACGTGTCTTAAAAAGAATTACATCTAGTATGCTTTGAATTTTTCTGTAAGATAAAATATGTCGCTCACGCGCAATGCGCAATGCTGCCAAGCCGTAACATAACCTCAATAATCTGTATTGAAAGAATTTATTAATTGTCTTGAATAATAAAACTATTTTCTTGCACAATATACATTTCGTGTTTTACATTAACAAATTTTTTGAAGAGAAAAATCTATTCTGGATAAAAATAATGTAGTCTCACGTAAAATTGTAAACACCAAGGAACCTCATAGGTAACTAGATGTAATTCTTTTTAAGACACTCTGTACATCAAGTCTTCTATTGAAAAGTACTTCAACATTTTATAATATTGTGAAGCAGTATTTTGAATTAAATTAACGCGAAATGTCATGTTAGTTTGTAAGCAGTTGTCTAACAATTATCATCTGTCAAATGTCAGTGCTTTATCTTCTATCATCAAAAAATCAAAACCAACTCATGAACTTTTCGACTAAATACTCGTTATTTATTGGTAAAATGGGGGAAAGCTTCGCTGAATTTAAAGTTTAGGAAATGTCCTTTTGGATTAAAGAAAATATTTAAAAAAAAAATGAAATTTGGAAGTTTTGTTTTTCCTTGTGAGGAAGTCTACTAAACCGATGAGAAGTTAGCAATAAAATTCCAGCAATAAAGTTATAAAATTTCAAAACGCTGTTGCCGCTAAAATAACGATCACAGATCAATAATACTTAATCCATTGCAAAGAGTATAATGTGTACATTCTCCTTGTACCAAGAAATTGAAGAAATATTTGATATTAAGTTAGAAATCACTATTTAAACCAGCATGAGTCATGTAACACACTAAAAAAAATGTTTTCAATGAAAATTTTCACGCAGTCATAAAGTAAATATCTATATCTATTCAATAATGCCTTTGGAAAGTTTTAGCCGGTCGATTTTAATTAATTACAGATAAATTAAAAGTACACTTTCACGGTCATATGACAATAGTCAAATTAGACGCTCATATCTGATTAACCAGAATTTGCATGAACATTTTCTTTACAGAATATGAAAGTACACATCCAGATCTTTCATTTCAAGTGAACTCTGAGTTTTAGCCGGTTGATTTGAAGTAATTAGAAATTAATTAAAAGTAACGTTCACAGCAATAAAACAGTACCAACTTGATTTTGATGTGTACTTTCATGTTCTGTAAAGAAAATATTTATGCAGATGCTAGTTAATGAGCTTTAAGCGTATAAAGTGACTATTGTTATATGACCTTGAAAGTGTACTTTTAATTAATTTCTAATTATGTTAAGTCAACCGGCTAAAACTCAGGCTTCACTTGAAACGAAAGATCTCGATGTGTACTTTCATATTCTGTAAAGAAAGTGTTTATGCAAATTCTAATTAATGAGATTTCAACGTTTCAAGCTAGTACTGTTTTGCGGCTGAGAACGTCGCTTTTAATTAATTTCTAATTACTTCAAATCAACCGGCTAAAACTCAGAGATTACTTAAAACGGAAGATCTCGATGTGTACTTTCATATTCTGCAAAGAAAGTGTTTATGCAAATTCTAGTTAACGAGAAATAGGCGTTTCAAGCTAGTCTTGTTTTAAGGCTGAGAACGTCGCTTTTAATTAATTTCTAATTACTTCAAATCAACCGGCTAAAACTCAGAGATTACTTAAAACGGAAGATCTCGATGTGTACTTTCATATTCTGCAAAGAAAATGTTTATGCAAGTTCTAGTTAACGAGAAATAGGCGTTTCAAGCTAGTCCTGTTTTAAGGCTGAGAACTCACTTTTAATTAATTTCTAATTACTTCAAATCAACCGGCTAAAACTCAGAGTTCACTTGAAATGAAAGATCTCGATGTGTACTTTCATATTCTGTAAAGAAAATGTTTATGCAAATTCTGGTTAATCAGATATGAGCGTCTAATTTGACTATTGTCATATGGCCGTGAAAGTGTACTTTTAATTTATCTGTAATTAATTAAAATCGACCGGCTAAAACTTTCCAAAGGCATTATTGAATAGATATAGATGTTTACTTTATGACTGCGTGAAAATTTTCATTGAAAACATTTTTTTTAGTGTGTTACATGAATAATGACTCATGCTGGTTTAAATACTGATTTCTAACTTAATATCAAATATTTCTTCAATTTCTTGGTACAAGGAGAATGTACACATTATACTCTTTGCAATGGATTAAGTATTATTGATCTGTGATCGTTATTTTAGCGACAACAGCGTTTTGAAATTTTATAACTTTCTTGCTGGAATTTTATTGCTAACTTCTCATCGGTGTCTACTAACATGCCTACGAGTAAGTCACGTAGTGTGGCGGGCCAAACACCACTAATCTCAATTCTCTTCAGTCCCGAGCATGAAATCCTGAAAACAAAGCTAATTTAAGCTAACAAATTGTTTCGTAAAACAAGTTTCGAAGCTCATTCATGCATAAGACGCTCGGGGGAAAAACCCGATTTTTTCTGCGTTCGTCGCAAGACCAGACGACGACGTGTTGTTGGCGCACGTTTCGGTCCATCGCCCTCCAGATGACTAAATCGCTCCTCATCATCACCGTGCGATGAAACCGATGAAGTCCCGGGCATGTCGTTCCTTCTGATCAATTTATGGCATTGCGTTAACGCAGTGATGGCCGCGATATCGCCGCCGCGTCAGCAGGTTTCAGCACGTCCGTCCACGCCCTCTAACTGCACTCTGGGAACTAATTAATTACTGTGATTAATCAGAAAACTTGCCGCAGTCGGAAAGTTTGTTGGTGAATTTAAAATGGCGACCCCGTCGGACGTATAATGGGGTTCGACTTTCTTAGAGCGAAAGGGGGGAGACCCGTTTTATACAACGTTTTATACGCTTCCCTTGATGTAAATTTTAATTTAAAACTGATGGAAATGTTTAATGGGAAAATTTTCGAAAATACTTTTTTTTTTAATATCACGTAAAATCTTTTCCATTCTCTCTTTGTATTCTTCTTTGTTTAAAGTATCCTAGTCATTTTGACAAATTCTCGTATCTTCGTGAAGTCAAGTAGAAAAAAGAAACCTGTTTTGTTATGTAGCGGTTGGTGACATTCGTTGGTGCTTGAAATATATCAAACTGCCAATTTGGAGGTTAAGTTTATAACTTGAGATGTCAACAATGTCAAACAAATATCAATTTGGAGGTTATTTTTGTAATTTGAAGTGTCTACTACATACGTCATCCCCAAACTAACAAAATAAAATAAAAAAATTATTTTTATTTATTCCTCATATTTAATTGGAAAATTATTATAGTAAGCTATTTGAATAATTACATTAATTTCATGTTTAAAATCAGATTGGTTCATGGGGATAGAAAAAACACGGTGAAAAAGTGATTGAAAAATTGCAAATTTATGTTCAAATGGATGAAATGAATAATAGTTAATACGGTTATGTGTGTATGTGGGTTTTCTATAAATTTTGTATCTAAGTTGATTATTTATTTTGAGAATAGTTAAATCTAAAAAGTTTATTGAATTATTTTTTTCAATTTCTAAAGTAAATTTTATATTGTTTTGAAAGAAGAAATAACTTTCAAAATGACAACCAGTGTAATGAGAATCTTTTCTCAAATTCGTCGCTTCAAGCTGAAAATATAAATCTATTTCCACAGCATTCAAGTTTATCAACTGTTCAAGAGGATTGTGAACTATTAATCTACAATTCTTATTTTGACAGCCGGAAAAATGAAGACATTTCCACATGTTCAGATTCTACAGAAACTTACATTATTTCTAAACAAAATTGTTTTAGTAATTACCAATCATCCAACAAGAAGGATTTTGAATCTTCAAATGGTGTTTTTCAATTTGACAGCTTGATGAGTAATTACAATACTTCAAGTTTATCTATTCCTGGGAATGAAGAATCACAGGAGAATGAAGTTATCTATCAAGATTCACCACCTATTGAAGATAGAACTTCAAAATGTACAAATTTTGGTCCCTTATCAAGTTTGTCAAGTGTTTCGGATGAGCGTGGAAACAATGCCTTTCACTTGGGAAAACGGAAGAATGAATACTCTTCAAGTTCGTCTCTTCCACAATTTAAGATAAATCTTAATCATAATAGTTTAGATTTAGTTAATTTTAACTCTTCACCTAACATTTCAATTAATAATACATATCAATTTCAAAATTTAAATAATGAAAGTACAGATTGTAATAGATCATTCACACATAATTCTATTAATTTTGATCTAGATAAATCTTTTAGTATCAATGATAATTCTTTTCTAAAATACCATAATTTAAATTATAATGTAGATGATGTTTTCAAATATCCTCCTAATCTTACTCATGATTTCCATTCGAATGTAATTAATTTATCTAATATTACCTTTACAGATGATGAACTAAATTTGGTCTCAAATTTTCTCCTCCATCTAGCCTAAATTTAAAAATACTTAAAAATCTAATAATTAACGTTGAAAATATCATTTCAAAACTAAATAATGAATCAAGAAATTTAGCACATATTGAAGTTTCACATATTATTAATTCTTTTCTTTTAAAAAATAAACAGAATTTAAGAAACAATAATAATAAAAAATTATTAAAAAACATTAGAAATTTGAAAAATAAAATAAAACAGTCAAATTTAATAATCTCTAAGGCAGATAAAGGTCAATGTGTGGTAATATTAGAAAAGCAATCCTATATTGATAAAGTTGAATCATTTCTTAATAGTAATGGTTTTGTTATTCTTAATTCCAATCCTTTAAATTCATATTGCTTAAAATTAAACAAATTCCTTAACAATAACAATAAAAATACTTTAATTAAAACATATAAATTAAAGACTATGAATCCTCTTATCCCTAGATTATATGGTTTACCAAAAACATACAAAATTAATTATCCTATCCGTCCAGTTGTGTCTTTCATAGGCTCACCTGCTCATTGTTTATCAAAATTTCTTTTATCTGTCTTTAATCAACATTTAAAATATGAATTAAAGTACACAATTAAAAATAATGTTGATTTAGTTAAAAAATTAAACAATATTCAAATTAATAATGATTGCATATTACTTTCTTTTGATGTTTCAAACTTATTTACTTCTATTCCTGCCTCAGAATCTACAGAAATAGTCAATGAATTACTTTTTTCTTCGGATTTATCTATTTATTTAAAATTACACTACAACAAAATTTCTTCTCATTTAATAACAAAATTTATTCTCAAATTGATGGTTTGGCTATGGGTTGTGGATTATCTCCGTTCCTAGCAGATATATTTATGAACAAATTAGAAGTAAATTATTTTTCTTCAAACAGCCCTTATAAGAAATTTATTAAATTCTATGGAAGATATGTTGATGATATTTTTATAATATATAACGGACCTAATTCTTCTTTAAATAATTTACTAAATGAATTTAATTCTCTTCATAACAATATAAAATTTACTTTAGAAATTGAACAAAATAATTCAATAAACTTTTTAGATTTAACTATTCTCAAAATAAATAATCAACTTAGATACAAAATTTATAGAAAACCCACATACACACATAACTGTATTAACTATTATTCATTTCATCCATTTGAACATAAATTTGCAATTTTTCAATCACTTTTTCACCGTGTTTTTTCTTTCCCCATGAACCAATCTGATTTTAAACATGAAATTAATGTAATTATTCAAATAGCTTACTATAATAATTTTCCAATTAAACCTATTTTCAATATTTTCAAGCGTATTAAAAATAAAATAACAAACAATATAATTTTCCCAACATTGGAAAATTCTAAAACTCCATCATGTTACTTTTCTATTCCATATGTCGGTCCTTTATCGAATAAAATTAAATCATTCTTAAAATCTTTAGAATTAAATGTTTCTTATTCTACAAGGTTAACATTCAAAAATTTATATTCAAACAACAAAGATCATTTAGATAATTTTTCTAAAAATGGTGTCTATTCTTTAAAATGTAATTCATGTGATGCTACATATGTAGGACAAACTGGAAGAAGTTTGCTTATTAGAGTTAATGAACATTTAAGATCGTTACGTTTAAACAAATTAGATTCCACGTTTGTTAAACATTTGGCAGATACAGATCACGATTTTGATCGTTGTAATAATGTAAAATTGTTACATAATTTACCTAAAGGAAATAAATTAAATCTAGCCGAGAATTTAGAAATTTTCTTACATAAAAATATTTTTTCTATTAATATAATTAATGAACAAACCATCTCTAGCACAGATAATTTTCTAAAATCAATTCAATGGAGTTTATGTGAATGATCATTACGTCTATGATATAATAAAATAAAAATTTGTTTATTAACAACCCATCATATACATAAAAAATTTTACAGAAAATTTATGTCAAATTCTTTAAAATATTTTTACATACATATATAATCTAATATTATAAATTATTATATAGTTTTTAAGTAAGTAATTTTACATATTTAAGACAATTACTATTTTAGGTGTAATTTTATATATAACTTGAAAATGCCTTTTTAAAAGGCGAAACCGGTCGTTATATTAATAAAAAACTTTGTGCCACAAGAACAGCATTTAATTTACCAATATGAAAGTATTTAAGTTATATGTATATTAGGTATACAAATGTGCAATTACTTTGGCAAACTTTAGCAGCCTAGGCCAAAAAGATGCAATTAATAACAAAAAAATGTAATTATGAGAATCCATAAAAGTGAACTTTCATCTCCTTTCCACGATTCTTACGTAAATTGATTCGAATTTAAAAGAAGCCTACAGCAGTCCAAATTTAAATTCGCATTCGTTTTATGAATTATGGACATGTGCGACGCGTCATTCACGAAGCAGCGGGTGGCGTAATAACTGACAATGTAAGACTTCCTTCCTAGCCGTAAGCTGCCGCTCCATTCTCGTTATGAAATTGAAAATCATCCTGAAATTGTGATAGAATTATTAATTCTGAGGGGCCCTTTTTCTCAGCCTCGGCAAAAGCGGGAACGTTAACTGTAAAAAATGTACCCTCTCATTGATTCCTACTCAAAAAAAAAATTGCATTACTTTTAGGAAAGCAACTTTAGACTCCTTAAATAAAAAAATATGTTTTTATTCTTAATAGCGCATTAATAGTACAGCTAGATTATTGTACAGGGTCTTCATAATTGATTGTATCCCATATGATCAAGTTGTGCCTGGTAGTTAGGCAATAACAGTACAAACATCACAATTTCAATTTTGGCACTTCTAGCAAACACGTTTGGTGATTAAATCCTTAAAAAGATACAATACGAAGTTTATTCGTGTTTAAGACAATGAATGCACTCTGAAAAATACCTGGTATTCCATTCATTGTAACCAACTGTTAGGTACCTAGTTGATCACGTATGTCATAGGTCACGTGCGTTACAAGATTAAATGAAGACCCTATATAATAAGTATCGATTGTGTGTCCATCCAATGTCCATGTTTCGAAAACATAATTTAAAATGAATATACTAGCCGTGTTAATCTGAGCCCGAGGAGGGGTGGTTCATATGAAACACATATTATTAAACAACACAACGAGCACTCGAAGCTCACATAAAAGCTCGCGTATAAAATAACGAGCAAATCTGTGTGTGATTGAGGCTGCCACAGAGTAACCGCTGCAGCAGCCTCAAGTGGGATGTCAATCACCGCGTGCCCATATTACGGAGCTGCATGTCGCTAATAATTCACTAGGGGTAGCTGGGGGCCATTGTTCGGCCGGGCAGCGCTTTAATTGGAACCGCGGATCAGCCGGCTAAAAAGAGGATGTCATTTCACGAGCCACAAAATGAAACGATTCCCTCGAGACCCTTCCGATCCTACCAGTAATTGATTATGGCCCCGGTACTTTTCGTCCGAATTAGAAAGTTGAAACTACTTTGATTCTGTTCCGACAAAGCCCAGCCACCTCCATTCATCTTCATATAATTAAATTCAAATATCCATACTAAAAACATTATTATTTATTTATTTATATTGAAAATACAGACAGTAATTGTCCACTTTTACAGATTAAGTATAGCAGTACTATATCAACATTAATTCTATGCAAATGCAAATAACTGTGACAATCCTTCTTAAAACTAAATAATTTTATTCGTTTATTAAATTTATGAGTTAAAGTGTATTCATTAGTTTAAGTTTACATCAAATAAAACAACATCCAGAATATTAACATAAATACAAGTTCGAGTAATGGGATTGTTACAAGTATACAACGACTTGTAACATTAAATCAATGAAAATATAACTAACTGCGACAATCCTTCTTAAAACTAAATAAGTTTATTCATATCTTAGGGTTATTGAATTTATGAGTTTGAGTGTATTATTTAAGTTTAAGTTTACATCAAATAAGTCAACATCAAGAGTATTAACATATGTACACATTCGAGTAATGGGATTATTACCAGTATACAACGACTTATAACAGTCAATCACAAATATAGAGTCTTGTCTCGTCCTTTGTAAAGGAACTCTGAATTTCAATTCATATAATAGCTTAGAGCAATCAATAAAACCACTAATCAATTTACATAAGAATTTTACATCATTTGATTTACGCATTGAAGATAAAGACGGTATTTTTAATGAAGATGCTATAATGGTGTAATTATGATCGATAAAGGGATCAGGTAGACCCATACGTGGGGCAATTATTCTGAAAAATTTATGTTGAACAGTTTCTAATCGCTTGATATGCACCTGAAAGTAAGGGGACCATATATTAGATGCAAACATTAAGATTGGTCTCACTAATGATAAGTATAAAGTTTTTAAAGCTTGGGGTGAATGAAATTCCTGGCATGCTCTTTTGATAAAACCCAGTTACTGGATAGAACTATTAATTATCTTGTCAATATGCGCATCGAAGCTCATCTTAAAATCAAAAATTACTCCAAGGTCCTTAATCGATTTAACTTTTTCTAAAATAATATCATTAATAGTGTACGTGTTTATATTGATTGACTGAGCCCTTGAAAAGGAAATAGATTTGCATTTAGTAAGGTTTAAATAAAGATCATTATTATTGCACCAAGTAAATAGGGCGTTTAAATTGTTTTGCAAAACATGTACATCTGAATCGGTTTTTATACTTTTAAACAGTTTCAGATCATCCGCAAAAAGTAAAAATTCCACATTATGAAAGATGAAAGTAATATCGTTAATAAATATGTTAAAGAGGAGTGGGCCCAAGTGAGAACCTTGTGGTACTCCAGATAAAACATCAATTTTAGATGAAACAAAATTTTTGTATTTTACATATTGTATCCTGCTGTTTAAATAACTTTTAAACCAGCCTAATAAAGGTCCACAAAAGCCAAACGATTGCAGTTTCTGAATAAGGAGGTCATGATTGACAGAGTCGAACGCCTTACTGAAATCAGTGTAGATACTATCGACCTGTATTTTATTTTCTAACGATCTTAAGATATATTGAGCATAACATGATAAGTTAGATTCCACACTTCTTCCTACCATAAATCCACATTGGTTTACGGATAAGTAAGGACAAATTAAACCTTTTATTTTGTCAGTAATTAATGACTCAAATATTTTGGGTATTATGTTCATGATAGAAATAGGTCTATAATTGGTAATATCATTTTTCATGCCAGATTTATGAATTGGTATAACATAAGCCAGTTTCCATTCAATAGGAACACTTCCACAAGATAACGATTTATCAAATAAAGTTTTAAGAATATTCGAAAAAATAAAATTACATCTTTTTATTAAGATTGGCGGAATTTTATCAGGACCAGCACTTTTGCATATATCGAGTTTATCAATCTTGGATAAGATATCGGAAGCTGAGATTTCAACCGAATTAATAGTGTGTGGAGTTTGTTCGTTCAAATTGACACTTAAATTTTTTGATGAGTTATAAAATGTACGAAAGTAGTCTGCAAAAGCGTTTACAATTGAGTTACTGTGAGAATAAGATTTGGAATCATAATACATAATATTAGGTAAACCATTATTGCCTCTTTTTCCATTTACATATTTCCAAAAATATTTTGGATTATTAGTTATAGAGTTTTCCAGATCAGAGCAATACTTTCTGTAGTCTCTTCTTACTAAAATCTTGCACTTATGTCTCAAGTCAGAAAAAAGGATATAATTAGTTTGAGTTTTATCAAGTTTATAGTCTCTGTGAGCTTTAGACTTGAGAAAAATGGAAGATTTCAGTTCACAACTATACCAAGATGGAAATTTTGGAGTACATATTCTTTTCTTCGGGACATAAGTGTCGATACAGAAATACAATGAACTGTACAGAGTAGAAATACAAAAATCTAGGGAGTATGACTCCGCATTAATACAAGCATACACAATTTCCAAGAACTGTACAATGTTTAAATAATCAGCAGCACTAAAGTCATAGTCCCAATCATTGTAATTTATTCCTATATCCGCAGAAATGCACATTCCTTCAATAGATAATGAAGGGTGAAAAGCATCGCATGGCACAATAGACTCTTGAGCAATTTCGCACTTAACATTATTGTAGTTAGAAAACACCAAGTCCAACATCACTCCGAATGAATTGGGAGTTGTGTTGATTTGATACAAATTCAACAATCCGATTGAATCAGATAATGATTCAGACAGAGTTCTTTCACGAAGAGTTGCATTTTGATTGAAGGCAGGAAAGCTTGCATGATCACCAAACTGCCAAGTAACATTTGGAAGATTATAATCGCCAAATAACAACCAATTTACCTCGGGATACTTCTTGTCCAGGTTTTCAAGGGCTGTACAATGCGACTCCATGACATCTTCTGAAGTTAGAGGGGGAAAATATGAAGCTCCAATAATATAGTTAAACTTTTTATCAGTAACTCGAATAAATAAATGTTCAATGTTTATGAAATAAATATCTCTTAATAACCAAAAAAGAAAATAGGACTAAGAATCCCTTCCAATAAAGTAAAGCCAAAGGAGAGATATGTGGAAATGAGAAGAAACAAAAGGCAAAACTTATGAGAACCGAAATAACAAGTGAAATGTAAGAGGACGAATGGAACCGAAGAAGAAATTTTAGAGGAATTTAGTTAGGAGTAGCACTAATGGGATTAAGTAACTGAGACGACGAAAAGGAGAAAATAAGGCAGATAAAGAAACCTGCGATTATACTTGTTACGGTTTAAAAACCCATTATAATTATTCCTAGTATTTTGCGTCACGCTGTATGATGTGCGAACCAAAATGCGTTACTTTCATTTCACAAGATTTCAAAATATTGCACCACTAGATAAAAGCAATAATCTACGCCACACGGAGATGCTCTATTTCACTTACTCCCCGGCGTAATTCAAGTGCTCTTAACAACCCCCCTTGCAATGTTTGTCGTCAACGCTTAATCGTGTACTCGTATACTGCCGCGCCAGTCTTGTTGTTGTGTTACAGTTCCCTTTTGCTTTAACGTTTTCATTTTAGGTTGTTTCTAAATTTTGGCTTCATTGGTTGCTCTATTTGTTTACAAACTCTAAGATCCTGTTTTGGCTTCAGTGATCGCTCTATTTGTTTACAAACTCTAAGGTCTTGTTTTCTTTTTTTTTTCTTCTTGCGTGTAGATTGGCTATTTTTGAATTTGGAGCGAAAAGGGGCGTGTCGGCGTTTTCCGGTTTGCAAAAAAAAAATCAGCGTTGTTCCGGCTGGCCATATTATTGAATTCACGGCACTCATGGACGTTGGCCGTTGTTGATCGTCGCAGAAGATCATTTTGTAACTTGAATTTGAGTCTGGTCACCTAATAAATCTTGGGGATTTTTCTTCGCTCGTGAACGTTTGTTGGAAGCATAATCCAGTGCTGTAGTAGCAGTTAAAACCTGTGCAACGGTCTTATAAAAAGGGGCAAGTCTTTTGGTTCAGCTTTAAGTTCGTCAAACTCTCTTTTACTTACTTTCGTGTTTCTTCCATTATCAAGAATGCGGAGGATCGAAAACTCATGAAAAATCCGTGTGACCTTAACGTAATCATTTGGATTCCCCATACGAGTTTCGAGACAAATATCACCAGCCCGAGAGCCTGCTTTACTTTCACCATCACAATTCGTCGTTGGAGCCCTTGAAGGACCTGCCGATCGGAATCGAACCAGCGACGTAAGCTGTATGGGCGTTCCAGCCATCAAACTTGTTTACTTGATCGAAGATTAAACGGTAGATATTATTCCGAGATCTGATAAGTGCATACTAAGCAACTAAAGGCAATCCTCTATGCCTATCGAAGCCTGAGTTCTACGTTAAGTCAGGTAGGATATTTAATCATATTTAAATAATTAATTTAATTGTATCATTACTATTTACCGTTCTCCAGCAGGAGATTTTGAGAGATTTTTAACCACACTCAATAATATTTTGAATACCCAGAAATGTAAAACTTATGAAACCATCATCTTAGGAGATTTTAATATAATATTTAACTCAACGAATAATAAACTAGCATCCTTCACAGATTTATTAAGTTCATTTAGGTTCACCTTCACTATAAATGCTCCTACAAGGTTAAACAATTGCCTTGACAATATTCTCATTAATTTCCAGGATAACTTCACCTCTTCTGTAATAGCTCATGATCTTTCAGACCACAAAGGCATACAGATCTCATTAAATATATCCCCATCTTCCACTAAACCATATCAAATAACGAAAAGGCACTTCAGTGACAGTGGTTACACCACCTTGATTAATCACTTGAACCTGATTGACTGGAGTTTCATAAATGAATCTAATACCAATTTGAACATTAAATTCCAAACTTTTGTTGAATTGTTAGTAAGCCACATAGACACCTGCTTTCCACTTATAACTTACCGTCTTCCTGGGAATCGAGAAAAAAATAATTGGTACACACCTGAATTACATAAACTCCGCGACACCTTAACTTTACTAAATGAAATGTGGCACTCCACAAAAAACCCAAACATTCAAACAATGTTAAAGAACTTGAAATCTGATTATAAATACGAACTGGTGCGCACTAAAAGATACTATTTCTCAAATTATCTGCAACAAAACAATTTCAACCACAAGGCATACTGGAATATTATAAATACAAATCGACCAACCAAGAAATCTCAAACTCACATTGACATAGAACCTAATGAGCTTAATGATTTCTTCATTAATATATCTAATAAAGTTAAGTCCTCTATTGTTTCACCCAAATCTAACAGTAGCCTACCCAAGATATCAAAACATAATTACCCAATGTTTAATTTCCGTAACATTACCTTTAATGAGGTACGAGACATAATCAACTCATTAAAAAACAAAAAAAGTACTGATTTCTTGGGTCTCTCTACAGACATAATAAAACATATTAAAAATTATATCATATTACCCCTAACTAAATTATACAATCAATGTATTGACTTGGGTAAATTCCCTGATATACTAAAAATAGCCAAAATAGTACCTGTTCACAAAAGTGGAAGCAGAACAGAATTAAATAACTACAGATCTATCTCTGTCTTACCAATATTAGCTAAAGTTTTTGAATTAGCCCTAAAGGCTCAGATTTTAAATCATTTTGAAAATTTTAATATCTTTTATGAAAAACAATTTGGTTTTAGACCAAAAAAGTCCACAATTGATGCCGTAAACCACTTAATATGGATAATCAACAACGCCAGAGAAAATAAAGACTACGTCGGCATAACTTTCTGCGACCTACAAAAGGCTTTTGACTGCGTATCACATTCTAAATTACTAGAAAAACTTAAATTCTATAACTTCGGGCCAACTAGTTTGTCATTAATGTCTTCTTACTTCGAAAATAGGAAACAGTTTACTGTCATTAACAATAGTAAGTCAAATGTATCTCTGGTACTTGACGGTGTCCCACAGGGTTCCGTGTTGGGCCCCATCTTATTTCTGATTTATATAAATGATCTCAAAACAGCAATCCCCAGGGAAGATCTTATCCTATTTGCAGATGATACAACAGTGAGCTCCGTTAATTCTAATCTACCCGATGTGTTAAAACAAATGGAAGACAGCACCAAAGCTATTGAAACCTGGCTTCACAGGAATGAACTAACACTTAACCAAAGCAAAACCATTAAAATGTTATTTACACATAGAGTCGTTATAGATTTTGAGAATCCTCAATCAGCCAAATTCTTAGGACTTCACTTAGACCCCCATCTAAATTGGTCTGCTCATGTTGACAAGGTAGCATCTAAAGTTTCTAAAAATATTTTCCTATTGAGAAATTTAAAAAGTCTAGTAGACTTAAGAATTCTCTTAACAATATACCATTCACTTATAGTCTCACATATGAGTTACTGCTTACTCGCCTGGGGTCATGCATCACATTCGTCAAGAATCTTCGGATTACAACGTAAAGCAATAAGAATAATTGCTGGCCTGTGTTACCAGGAGGATGTAAAACAGAAATTCGTTGATTTACAGCTACTCACTCTTCCGTCACTGTTTATTTACCATTGTCTAATTTACACTTATGTAAACATTAACGATTATCCTAAACAAGGTAATTTTCACGATTTTAATACTAGAAATACGTTTGATATAAGAATTGATTTCAAACGATTACAAGGTAGCAGAAATGGTATTAATTATTTTGGACCCAGATTCTATAATAAATTACCCAAAAATATGAAAAATATCCCACTAGAAAAGTGGAAGAGCATTCTCAAATCTTTCTTGATTAAGAAAGCCTTTTATAGCATTCAAGAATTTTTAGATTGCAATGTGCAAGAACATCACTTTAAAATCTTAGATTGAAAAACTTCACTGTTTATAGAGTGTGATCGGTACGTAGAAACTCCATCCGGAGCCTTCCGATTTAGCTTTGCGATTCTAATGTAAATACTCGGTTACAGATAAATCCTCATTGAGGTTTGAGGACTCATCGCCACTCCATGTTTTACTGTTATAGTAATGTATTGTATTTATTGTTGTTGTGTTGTCAATTACTCAAACCTAAATATTTAAGGTTGTAAGTTCTCATATTTGACGAGGGCGATACAGTTGTGAAACTTGTCATGACCCAATAAAACATTATTATTATTATTAAGCAATCTTTGCGCGCAATTTAAGTCGTAACGTTTGTTTCACTCTTTCAATTAGGCTTCTATCTTCCTGATATATTATGGTGCCGCGGAAGCGCCCAGCAAAGTCCGCCTTGGTCGTTCGAACTTGCTTTCGCCAACCATTACTTGATTACCGACGACGACACGAGAGGGGGATACTACACTAAGACGCATTTCTAATATTTCTTTGGTATCCGGATGTCTTCGACGGTATTTATGCAGCCAATGTGAGGTTACTTGAGGTTACGGGATAACACAAGGTTGGACCTTTTAATTTCATTTTGAAAGGAGCTTTAAATTATTTCGATATTCTTATCATAGCGCAGCCAAACGTCGTTTCTACGACGCGCTTGTTAATTTATCTAATTTTGTTTGGTTAGTGTTCACTGACGCGAGCGAAAGACGGATCCGCGCTTCGTGTCTTTAACTAAAAATTTCTTTACGTGTTCCTTGGGGTTAAACTTAGACCTGTGTTGGTCTCGTGCTTGTTGAATCTACGTAGCTTGCACAAATAAACGCAATTGTGCGTCAACTGGTGACTTATTTGTTTTATTTTTAAATTCTGCCCTTTTACTTTTGGGGTTACGTGTGACCCCTCGACCTATCCCATTGAGTTAGCTGGTCATTGGGCGCACGCTCGTCATTTTGTAGCCAGATTGGCTCGAGTGAAGAAATTCAAAAGCGAAGTGGGAAGATTGGTAAATAGAAAAAACAACAAAGTAATTAAAGATGGAAACGACTGGAAGTAAAGCGAGGGTGTGATAGGAAGAAATGGAGATATTACCAAAACAGCAGCAGATTTGGTAGATCGTTTCCCGTATATTTTGTTATGTCAATTTAAAGGAACAACTGTTTCAGGGTCATAGAAACTATTAGGAAAAGTTCAAACGAATCAACGCTCTTAAATAACTTGACTCCCCTTTGACAGTATATTTTAAGACAAGAAATGGAAGGCAGAGACCTCTGGCAAAGTGAAGTGAGCGTTGTACTTAAAGGACAGAGTTGATATAAATTTTAATTAAAGCAGCCAGTGAAGAAATATGAGAAGTAACAAAAGCGAAAACAGTTTGATGGGATGAGGCAATTAAAATATTAGTTAAAGAGAAAAAGAAAAGTCGGAAAAGGGAAAATCTGCCTGGGAAGGCTTTTTGGAAGCAGACTTGAAACTAATAGTGCTCTAGAGCAGTCAATCGAAAACGCTATTAGACAAAACAATCCAAAGTGATTACATCAAGCATTGGCAAAGACAAACAATGAATTCTGTAAAAGATAAAATGGAGATGTGCAGAAGCTACTAATGAGAGATGGTACGGGTACTTCACGATCCTCTTATAAGCTGAACCCTTACAGAAAGGAAATGGTGAAGGAAAGCGTGATATAGGACAAGATGAAGCAGAGTTACTTCATCCCCGCTACGAGAAAGCCCTATAAAAGCCATAGCGCTTAAGCTTCAGTATGTCCTGAGCAGCCTACTGTCGGGTACACTCACCAAAGCCTCTCGTGCAATTAACTGTCAGAAGCAACACACATAACCCTTCCGTGCAACTTATTGTCAGAAGCACATTCAAAGCCTCCCGTGCAACTTATTGTTGGAAGTTCATCCAAAGTCTACCCTGAGATAGTTCCTATGTCAACATCTGTTACTACGTTGTCAAAGACTTCGCCCTCCAGTAGCCCAGACGATAACTGGCCAAGAGGGCAGAGCGTCGCACATATTGTTATTTATTGATTTTTATATTGTTCATCCGTTTATTTTTATTTATTGTTAAAGTCTCAAGTTGTGTTGAATAAAATTATATACCCCAGAACACCGCCACAAACAAACATTCCATTTGGTCTTGATCTTTATCTTCAAGTTCCAATTCGTTTTTTTTTTAGCTGACTGTCTTTCATTGTCTTTGTCGTAAATTCAGAGGGTGAAAGGTTTTCGGAGATGACCGACAGATGGCGCGCGCGCTGTTCTCAAATTGCTTCGAAACGTTTCAAAAGTTTCAACATTTTCATTATCAAATTGTTTTGAAAAAATTCGTATTCAAAAGCAATTCGAAAAAAAAATCGTGATGTTTAAGAGGAATTTTTAGGAACAAATGTTTTGTTTTAGTCTTAAAATTCAGAGAGTGAAAGGTTTTCGGAGATGACCGACAGATGGCGCGCTCTGTTCTCAAATTGCTTCGAAACGTTTGAAAAGTTTCAACGTTATTATTATCATCAAATTGTTTTGAAAAAATTCGTGTTCAAAAGCAATTCAAAAAAAAAAATCGTGATGTTTAAGAGGAATTTTTAGGAACAGGCAATTCTCAAAATAAATGCGACGAAGAAAGAAAAGCGCGACGAAAGTAGCTAGAGATAAAAAGACGAAACCAGTCAAACAATTTTTTTTCATCGAGTGTTTCAGAAAATGTAAAATATTTCTTCCAACTTGCCAAAAAAACTGACTCTTGCAATTTGACTTAAGGAAAATAATTTTATTGATAAAGAAACACGTATGGGAATTCAAGAAAACACAACGGAAAAGCTTTCGCTGTTGGTCAACAGATGGCGCTGTTTTAAAATAGTTTCGACATGTTTCAAAACGTTGAATGTTATTAGTATTTAATACTAACGATTAAAAAAATATTTGTTGTAATGACGAGGACAAATATTTAAAGGAATGCGATAAAAAAGAAAAAAAAAAAAGGATAAAATAACAAGACAGAAAAAGGCACGAGTTTGAAAAAAAAAAAGAAAATACATAGAAAAATCAATAAAAATAAACACACAAAATTCATAACCTGTTGAGGATTTAAAAAAAACGACGCAACGATTTTAGCACTCAGATTATTATTAAAATAATTTTTGGGCGAGAGATGGCGCTGTCGTACCTGTCCTCGAATCTAGTCTTTTAGAATTTTTTTTTTTAATTTGGCATAATTGATTTAATAAATTTGCAACGGAAAAGCTTACGCTGTTGATCAATAGATGGCGCTGCGGAGTGATTTCTAGTTTTCGAGTTTTTTTTCATTTGTCAAAAATTAAGTTGAAAAGTCTCGAAATTAAAAACTAAATGCAATGGAAAAACTTACGCTGTTGATCAATAGATGGCGCTGTGGTATGTTTTTCGCGATTCAAGCCTTCCAGAGTTCTTTTTTTTTAATTTGTTAAGAATGAAATCAAAAAATAGTCAAACATCGATTTAAGTCTTAAAATAAAATAAAAAAAATTGTAACGGAAAAGCTCGCGCTGTTGAGCAACAGATGGCGCTGTGATATATATATATTTTCTCGAATCGAGTCTTCTACATGTTTTTTAAACTTGGCAAAAATCGCTTTAGTAGTCTTAAAATTAAAAAAAATGAAACGGAAAACATTACGCCGTTGATCAATAGATGGCGCTGTGGCATGTTTTCTCCAATCGAATTTCTAGAATTCTTTTTCAATTTAGCAAAAATCGACTTAATAAATAGTCTTTAAATTCACAAAATTGATCAACAGATGGCGCTGTGGTGTACTTTCGCGAATCGAGTAGGCCACATTTTCTAAATTTGACAAAAATTGATTCAAGTTCTAAAATTAAAAAAAGAAGAATGGCGCTGTGGTACATGTCCTCGAATCGAGTCTTTTAGAATTTTTTTTTAATTTGGCATAACTGATTTAATAAATTTCTAGTCTGAAAATGAAAAAAAAAAAAAAAAAAAAAACAGCTTACGTAGTTGACCAATAGAGGGCGCTGTGGTGCGTTTTCCTCGCCATTCGAGTTTTCTAGTTCTTCTTTTTTCTTCGCTTGTCAAAAATTAAGTTGAAAAGTCTCAAAATTAAAAAAAAATGCAATGGAAAAACGTACGCTGTTGATCAATAGATGGCGCTGTGGTATGCGTTTTTCGCGATTCGAGTCTTTCAGAGTTTTTTTAATTTGTCAAAAATTAAGTCACAAAATAGATTAAAAATTAAAAAAAGTTGCAATGGAAAAGCTTACGCTGTTGATTAACCAACTTGTTGAATCAAACTTTTTGTCTGAATAAAAAATTTCATGATGCAACTTTGCCAATTCTTTGATGAAGTTGTTCGTCTGCAGGGAAACACCTTCCAGTTTAATTTCCTTCCTTTCTACTTTTCCTCATTTAGTTATCCGGAATGACCACCCATGATTTTATTAATTATAAATCTGGTTTCTATTGTCTTCATCGATAGGTTCGATGTTCCTTTTCACACCGATTTCTGCGCTCTTTCCCAGTTGCCTTAAGTTTAACGTTCGTTCCTCTTTGCATCTTTCAGCAAATTGAAGATGGTTTAATGGCAAAATAATCTCTTACGAAAAAGACTAACGAAGGAAGACTGTCAAATTGTGCATATCCAAAGCCGTCTCTATCTAACAAGCCGTGCTGTTACGCTTGGCAACGTCGCATTGATACCCGAAAGTAGTCCTAATCGAACTGACTATAAGGATCGCGTTTTACAAAGCGTTAAATCTAAATACCCGGCTAACAATAAATAGAAGATGAGGTTGATAAGTCATAATTAATTATTTATAAATAATCAAAGGAAAACACTTTGGTAAATAAATAATGCAAATGATTGTCAAAACATTTATTCAGTTTCGTAATTACATAATAATAATATTAATAATACACTATTTACTTATATGTATTAATTTTACGTTTTTTGGCCTTGTTTGGATCAGTTGCACTTGCATGGAGGAAATCATTTTTAATTTTGTTAAAAATTCAAACTTCAAATCATTTACAAATCATTAGAAATTGGACCAGACCATTCATTCCTTTTTGTAATACCCTTAAGAACGTTTTTTGTATTTACTATATTCCACCACTTCCTGATTATTTCAATAAACATTGCCGTTTCAGCATATTCTTCAATCTCTCTTAAAGCAGCAATGGTGGAACAGTGAAATACATTGTCTACCAATCTAACATTCTGCCTTTCCAAATTACTCGGATATAAAGTTTTATTACTCAGTTTAAAAGCTTTTTTAATGAACAATTTTTTTTCAGTATTATGAATCTGTCGTAAATGTTCAAAAGAAGCTTTTCGTATAATACTGCTGTTATCATCAAAATCTGGATACAAAAATGTACATAAATAATTTTTCAAGTTAAGCCAATTATTCCTTACATTTTTAAAAATATGAACAAATTCATATGTTAAAAATAAAGGCAAATTTTTGAAATCTGGATTTTCAGTGAAAAATTGTGTGTCACAAAAAAGTCTAAACATTGCTTGATTAACACGATTATTATCACATATAAGTGCTATGACTTTAAAATTAAATTTTTGTATATACTGAATTACATCTACAGTAAAGTGTTTTCATTCATCCCCGGTCAAACCACTAACTGGTATTAAACGAACAATTTCTTTATAACTTCCAAAACTAGAAGTAATCATGAAACTTACAATAGTTTTAGCGACTTCTCTTGGTTTGTTTTCAGCACAACCAACAACATTTTGTGCTTTAAAAGTTAAAGTACGATTTACATAAATTTCGTCAACTAGTAAAGACACATATAATTCTCTCTCAGACAATTGTTTAACAACATGAGTAAGGTAGTGGCTTGTATTCAACTCAAGATTTGGACATAAAGAAGCAGATATGCTTTGTATATAACGTTCGTGAGGCAAAATAAAATATTCTCGAAGAAAGCTATATGTAGCTGCTGACTGAGAATAAATAAGGAATGAAAACAAAATTGTGGCAGAACTGTAAGTCTTCTTTTTAGACTGCATTAACGTGATTTGATTTTTAATTATTTCTAATAAGTTCTTGTGTAAAAATGTTTCATCCTCCTGAGCAACTGTTAAACTTTCAGCAATGTAATATCCTACTTTATTTAAAAAATAATCTACTGAATTAGTTGTTGCTGCAACACCACAGTTTTTATACCTAATAAGTAGATTTTCCAATTGTGACCACCTTGTTAATTTTAAATCCACAGGTAATAGCCATTTGAGGTCATTCTGTGAAATTTCTGTTTCCTTCCAATAAACAGTCACAATAAGTGCCCTTGAAACTTCTACAAAATTAACTTTATTAATGTAAACCCCCGTTTATTATCAGATTAATTATTATTAACCCATAAAGAATAATTAAAAGTTGATTTTATGTAGTGTGCAAAACTGTTAGCTTGAGTAGAATTTATACATAAAATACCTATAAAATCGACTTTTATTTTTTCTTTATCGGTTAGTACTTAAACTGATAATAAACGGGGGTTTACATTAATGAAACTAACCTTGTATACTAGCCCTAATTTTCAGCTGATGATCTTGCCCAATATTATCTTCATAGTCAATACTTAAAAGGTAAAACCACACACCAGTTTCACAAATTTTAAAATTCCACTTAGTAAGGACGTCCTTTAAACGATTTTGGAATGTTTTTAAAAATCCGTCATAATTGTTAACAAAAAACTTTCAATTTTTTCAGTACTTCTTTTATGTGCCTCTTCTCTTCTAACATCTGGATTTTTTCTTTCTGTTGGCAGTGTTTTAGTCATGTAACAGGGCAGACTTGGTAAGATGGTAGGAATTGCTTTTGGAGTTAGTTTTGGGTGCTGAAGCAGTAGATCTTGCATATCTTGCATACCCCCAATGCTTTATGCAGACTGCAGAAGACGTAGAAGGGCTCCAATTTTTTCTCGATATTGCATGCACCCAAAGTGTTTTTCTCACCTCATCTTTAGGAAATGAAAAAGTTGAAACTGGAGACTCCTTTTTCAAAGAACTATCGTAATTCGATTTGCAGCCTTGAACAACACACCGTCTTGGCATCTACAACATAATAATTCAGAAAGAATAGTTATTTATTTACCTACAACGAAAAGTCAAGTTTTAAAGTAATTAGGAGCAAGTTGTTTAGCCCAGGCTGTAATTACTTCCAAGTATATATATTTAAAGTCAATTTTCGTTCGAGGTAAATATGAAATTTTCTTTCAAACTAGACGTTTAACGAATTTAAAATTAAGTACTAGGACTTTAAAGTTCCACTTTTTGTACCATTGAAAATCCGAAAAATGTCACATTGGTATGAAATAAAAGCAAATAAAGGAAAACGAAAAAGTTTGGATATCTAGCAGAATTAGGCTTTGTGGACTTACCTTGATTGTTATTATAACATTATTAATTAATATATATTATAATATAACGTTATTTAGTCACCAATACTATAATAAACAATAAAATTTGATTGATAAGTACAGAATTACATTACAGCATTATCACGTACAACTTACGTCAAACTGGTGAAACTCGTGATCGGACTACTTGCTCTGTTGCCAAATTTACAAGTGCACGGCTTGAGATAGAGACGGCTTTGGCATATCCCATTTATGAATGAAGTATACATACTGTGTGTATGTCTTAAACTTAAGTACAACAAATTCCCGCTCGTTTTTTTTTTGACAAGGCGACCTTATCTAAGCAAGGTATCTGTTGTTAATTTATGATCGCCGCATTAAATATTTGTCACAGTCCTGCTCGTGTGTTTTATATATGCTAGTACGAGTATCTGCCACCGTTTTACACTCGTCGCCGCGGGAGGTACAGTCGGGCAGACGAAGGCGCGCTTTGTATACGAGGGCCCGAAAACGATGGTGAAATACATTATAGCGCAGGTATTGCACAACGTCGAAAGTAATAAAACTCGCGGAACAAAGGGCTTCATGCCTCAGTTAATTAATTTAATTTATTAAAACTGATTAGCATCTAGATGTGCCGCAACGGGACAATACCGGCGAGAACGGGCACGAAAATGCTTTACTATCTACGGGCCTACGATTCGGACGGGTATATAAAATTTGCGTTGCGAATTCGTTCATTATCGAAAACTCTGTGTTTCCTTAACCACCATTTTCATATACAGGGTGATTTACTTACTAAGTTACCAAAGCCATAAGCTTTGAGCGTTACACACGAGAATTGCATTAGAAGAAACAGTACGCAATACTCACAGTTGTTTAAAATAACATATACAGGGTGATTTACTTAATAAGTTACCAAAGCGATAAGCTTTGGGCGTTATATACGAGAACTGCATAGCAACGTACTTGAGCCATTTCTCTTTCAATGGATGCTTACCCTTTGTAGTGTTGCTTTTTGATCCGTTAGAAAGTTCGTTTAGGTTTCCCCTCATTTTCAAAACGATGGCCTCGAAACTTTTCCTTCAGTGACACGAAGGGGCAAAAGACAGATATTCCCAATTAGCCTGACTCGTTAGCTCCATTAACTTGCAACAGAAACACTTGTCTAATGGAGAAATGGCTTTGCCCTTTTAAAATGTTGCTGTAAGTGTCTTCAGTTATTGTAGATCCTTTTAGCATAGGTATATTTGGTGAAGAGGAAGATGCATACCTTTTTAGGAAGTTGCATACCTTTTTAGGAAGTTGAGAGGTGCACTCGATCTTCGGCTTCCGCCAAACATCCAGAACCATTGCGTCTCAAGTCCTAAAAAGCTGTTGCCATCAGCTTTCTAAAAGATAATTACGTACTTGCCTTTTTTGGAAACGAAGATTTTTCAAGAATTTCTTCTTTGGATTTCGATTTCGATCCACAATCCCAGTGGTACTCCTAACTCACATCCTCCGCCCAAAATGTTTGCCTGTCGCATCCCAAAATGCTGTTGCCATCAATTTTCTTCGTGGACTTGTTGCTTGGTTATGGATTTCGTTTCAGATTTTCAATGGTCCATTGTCTTTCACTACAATTTGTGCCAGATGGTCAAAATTCTTGTGTCTCGAAATGTTATTGCCCTTAGTTTTCAGGCCGATAAAGATTCTTTGTGAATCCGTTGCTTGGATATCGAAGTCGTTTTAGGTTGCGCCCTTTGCCTTGTCCTCTGTAACAATTTGTACCAAATGGCCAGAATTCTTATGTTTTAAAATGTTACTGCCCTTAGTTTTCAGGCAGATAAAGATTCTTTGTGAATCCGTTGCTCGGATATCGAAGTCGTTGTTGCACCCTTTGCCTTGTCGTCTGCTACAATTTGTGCCAAATGGTCAGAATTCTTGTGCCTCAAAAATTGCCCTTAGTTTTCAGGCAAATGAAGATTCTTTGTGAACTTGTTGCTTGGATATCGAGTTCATTTGCATTCTTTGCCTTGTGTTCTGCTACAGTTTGTGCCGAATAGCCAGAATTCTTGTCACAAAAGGTTACTGCCCTTAGTTTTCTGGCAGAAGAAGATTCTTTGTGAATCTGTTGCTTGGATATTGTTGTCGCTTCAGGTTGCACCCTTTGCCTTGTCCTCTACCACAATTTGTGCTAAATGGCCAGAATTCTCCTGCCTCAAAATGTTATGCCTCTTAGTTTTCGAGTAGATGAAGATTCTTTTTGAATCCTCTGCTAAAATTTGTGCCAAATGGCCAGAATTCTTGTCACAAAATGTTACTGCCCTTAGTTTTCTGGCAGAAGAAGATTCTTTGTGAATCTGTTGCTTGGATATCGTTGTCGCTTCAGGTTGCACCCTTTGCCTTGTCCTCTACCACAATTTGTGCTAAATGGCCAGAATTCTCCTGCCTCAAAATGTTATGCCTCTTAGTTTTCGAGTAGATGAAGATTCTCTTTGAATCCTCTGCTAAAATTTGTGCCAAATGGCCAGAATTCTTGTCTCAAAAGGTTACTGCCCTTAGTTTTCTGGAAAATGAAGATTCTTTGTGAATCTGTTGCTTGGGTATCGATGTCGTTTCAGGTTGCACCCTTTGCCTTGTCCTCTACCACAATTTGTGCCAAATAGCCAGAATTCTTGTCTAAAAATGTTATTGCCGTTAGTTTTCAGGCATACTTGCGGACATGACTTTTTATTTATGAACCCACTCTGTGGAATTAAATTTCGTTTTAGGGTGCAGTCAAGGGTTTGCCTTCCACTACAATTTACAACAAAGAGTCAGAATCCTGGTTTGCCAACAATTTTCAGCACGTGTCTCTTGAAAAAGTGGAGATTCTTTGTGAACCCACTGTTTGAATTTTGATTTCGTTGTATGATTCGAGTGGCTTTCGCAAATTTTTTTTTATCTTTAATTTCTGTTTTTTGGGGCTGCTTACAGTTTATTTTTATGACTTTTGTACCAAACATACAGAATCATTGCCTTTCACGTCCCAAAAAGCAGACGAGTGCGTGCTCGCTTTTTTAGGAAGTTAAGGTCCTTTACGAATCAATTGTTTGACTTCCGATTTCACTTCAGGATTCCAGAGGTGCCTCTGTTACAGTCTGCGCCAAAAAGTCAGTATTTTTATTAAAGATCTTACGAAATTTTGTTACAGTTCAAAATCGTGTTAGGAATAAGTTGGCAATATCTGAGAATTTCGGCCAACGTAAAGTTTATTGTGGCAATCCTGACTACTCTAAGCGCGCAGGCTTGAAATTATTGATCGCCGCGAACGTCGCATGATCGATATCCTTATATGGGCATTTCGATAATGGAGAGTTCTGGTTGGTCGAGGCTGACTACATCTGCGATCATTTCGCGTCATCTCACTTCGCTTTGTTTCACGGCGTCAGGTGTTATATCGTGTGTGTAAATTATGGAAGTTCTTGCTGGGAAAAATCAGAAAATCTTATATCGACTTGGTTGGAATTTCGTACAATAAGCACCGCCGACGTTTTGGTAATGTAAGCTAATGGCTGACGCCATCTTGGTTTCTAACTATGCTGTCCCTTCTTTTAACGCAGGCTTTAATCGCTCGGCTATTGTTAATCGCCGGATATTGTTTCTTCTGGATACTTTCACTTTCGGATAACTTACGTTTGGATACTCCTTTTGGTATCGTCGTGGCTCACCCCCTCCGCTCTGCGGATACATTTCACTGAAACCAGGGAACGTATCCTTTTGGAGGCCGTTTGACTTCGTAGGATGACAGGAACGTTTCTGACCTACGACCACATTTAGGGTTATGGGTTAATAACTTTAATGTCCGACTAGTCTGTTATAACCACGGTTAGGTGGATCAGATTCCGCTCGCGCTGGCAAGAACGTCACATCTAACTGCACACGAAATGGGAATAGCAAATAATCGCATGCATAATTTGCAATGGCAAAGAACGTTTAGTATTTAATTTATTTAATTTTGAATTCGAAAATACAAAATTTTGTTTAAATTTAACCGTTTCTTACGCGATGAAATTAAAATTTCGTCCGACGCTTATGGAGAAATGAGCCAGCGCAATGATCGTACATAAACATGCGCAGTATAAGAGGCAACACAGGCGGACCGTTGCAAGTGGAATCTCATCCGCCTAACCGTGGTTATAACAAAATAATGGATCAGTTTTAAGTCACGTTAGCATTGAAATATTGCTCTAGGGCGTTATTTCAGAATATTTTCTGCATTCGAATTAACGTAATTGCTTTAGTAACTGTGGTTGTACCTCCATCTTCAACGTGCAAGTGAGTAAAGAAAAATATCCTGGATTTATTGCGAAAATTATCGCGAATATAGCGAATGCGAGATACCTTGGGAATAATATTTCGCATAAACTTCTTCAGCTGGATAATTGTTCGCCCTGGCGCCTATTATAAAATCTGTAAACCACGCCCAGCTCCATGGAGCTTTCCTGGGGCAACAGCTGACGAAAGGCAACGCAAACTTGCCACCTAGTTAAAAGTAAGGAGTTATTCATTTTAGAGTTTGGTGGTAGCAATTTCAGCCTTTAATTTTTTGGTGTCAACATCCCGAATGTTACCTACCTCGCCACTTTCACATGACAATCTTTGAAGATCATGGCTCTTGCAGTCATTTTATTTTATTTTTTGCGGTATTTGGACTTTCACCTCGGGGTCAACTTGAACAGAGTCGCGTTTCCCCCAAATCTGTTTTTCTTTTGGTTGATCACTCTCTTTCATCAGAAATTTTATGACAATACAATCAATGCTCTATTTCTAGAACGCTCATTCTACTTCAAGAATTCAAATTAATTGCCACAATCAACTCTAAAATTCAAGATTTAAGACTAATTGACAAGAGCAAGTCAGTTTCTTCTTAATGGTTTGATATATCTCCTTTTTCAGGCGCCCCTCGTTTGAAGTAATAGTAGCATTCCTTTCAAGAGCCTCAAACTTCGTGCGTATGCCAATTTAAAGAGACAACTGTTTCAAGGTCACAATTCAAACGAGCCGACACTCTTGAATAACTTAACTACTCTTTGAAAATGCATGTAAGACAAGAAACTGAAGGCAGCGAACTCAGGCAAAGTTGCAATTAAAGGACAGAGTTGATATAAATTTTAATTAGAGCACCCAGTGAAGAAGCAGGAGGAATAACAAAAGGCAAAACAATTTCATGGGTTGGATAAATGAAAATATTAGTTAATAGAAAAGCTGGAGGAGGAAAAACCTGCTGGACAAAGAACTTGGGATGACTTTTTGGAAGCAGTCTTGAAACTCAGACAAAAAGCAACGCAAAATAATTACAATGAACTTTGTAAAAGACAAAAATGAAGATGTGCAGAGCTACTAATAATTTACCATCTTTCTCATTATTACTAGCTTCTGCTTCTTCAAGCATCAGCAAAGACAACCAATGAACTTTGTAAAAGACAAAATGCAGATCTGCAGAAGCTACTAATGAGAGATGGTACGGGTACTTCACGATCCTCTTAGAAGGTGAACCCTTACCGAAAGAAAATGGAGATGAAGGAAATCTTGTACTCAGTAGAATTGTTGACGTGGATGATAGAATGAAACATGAAAGGATGATTGAGGCATTAAAGAAACTAAGGATTGCAAAGGTGCCTGTAGAAGCCAGAAAGTAATGAATTCAAAGGATTATTGAAAGAAATATTGACAGGATTTAGATCTGGTAGTTTCACACAAGATCTTGGCCCTGACAATAAGGTAAATATTGTATGTGTTAGACAAGATAGGTTGGGAACACTGAACAAGATGTCGTACAAGCATGTATGTCGTAGATCTGTAGTGTAGTCACGAACAAAAATAAAAACACATTTTCTAGACTAATGTGTAATTATTACAACGTATAATACATGGTGTCAGGTTATAACGGGTGATATTCTTCCGCTAGTGTATAATTAGGTACAATAGAGAAGTTGAAATGGAAGGCTTGTTTAAACCCCCGGAACCTCTTGCTCTTGATGGCAATTTAGCAGACAATTGGAAGAGATTCGTACAGAAATTTGATGTGTTGCTGATAGCGACAGATTTAGCCTCGAAAAGTGAAGAAAAGAAGGTTGCAGTTTTCTTGAATTTAATTGGAGATGACGGGCTAGAATTATTCAATAGTTTTACTTGGTCAGATGATGACGACAAAAAGCTGGATAGAATAAAGCAAAAGTTCGAAGATTATTGCTCACCGAAAACAAATGTAACTTTTGAAAGGTACAAATTTAATAGTATTGTACAGAAAGAGGGACAAAATTTTGATAGCTTTTTAACAGTTACGTAAAGCCATAAAAACTACTCAGTATAAGGATCAGGACGATATGATTAGAGACCGAGTAGTTATGGGCGTCCTAGATAAAGTTACGCAAGAGCGGTTATTACGTGAACCAAACTTAACATTGGACAAAGCGGTGAATTTTTGTAGATCTACGGAAGCTAGTAAATCACAGTCTAAAGTTTTACAGAGTGATAGCAATGTGCATGCAATACAAAAATCAAATCAGGACCCGTTAAAAAAAGCTTGCAAATATTGTGGTTATAAGCACAAAAATGCTGGAAAATGCCCTGCTTTTGGGAAAACATGTGCAAAATGCCAAGGTAAAAATCATTTTGCAGCAGTTTGTGTCAGTAGTGAAAATAAGTCAATTAAACAGAGAGATGTTAAGAAAAGTACGAAATATGAAGCTAGAAAGCAGAGACATAAGAAAGTCCATGAAGTTGAAGATAGTGAAAACAGTGATGCAAGTGCAGAACTCTACGTGGATGAAATGAAGGCTATTGGTTCATTAGGAGGTGCAATGTGGGTTCAAAAAGTGCTTATTGGTCAGCTTGTGGTCAAGTTTAAGTTAGATACTGGTGCAGAGGTCAGCGTGTTACCACTAAAAGTTGTAAAAAACTGTGGCCTTCAAGACAAAATATGTAAAACGCAAGTAACACTTATTTCATATGGTAGTAACAAATTTAGAATTAAACCAGTTGGTGAAATTAGTGTATCCTGTAAGGTTGGTAAGCAGTCTGCTCAAGTTTCATTTATTGTTGTTGATGCTGATGGGCAATTACCTTTATTAGGGTTACAAGCGTGCATAGACTTGCAATTAATAAAGAAGGTAGCTAGTATTAATAGTAATTTTACATGTTTAGATGATGTACTTAATTTATATCCGAGTGTATTTAATGGTTTAGGTTTATTCCCAGCAGAGCATCATATAACTTTAAAAGAAAATTCTGTGCCACATGTTCAGCCTCTTACGAGAGTTCCACATGTTTTACGTGACAAACTTAAGAATAAGCTAGATGAGTTAGAGAATCAAGAAGTAATTAGAAAAGTAGATAGACCTACTGAGTGGCTGAATACATTGGTAATCGTAGAAAAGAAAAATGGTGATTTACGCCTATGTTTAGATCCTAAGTTTCTTAATCAGGCAATACAACGTGAGCACTTTGTAATACCATCTGCTGATGAAATTTCTGCCAAATTGTATGATAAAGAATATTTTACAGTCCTAGATATGAAGGATGGGTACCTTCAGATTAAAATTGATGAGCAAAGTGCAGATTATTGTACTTTTCCCACACCATTTGGAAGGTATCAATTCTGTCGGCTACCCTTTGGCCTATGTTCAGCTCCTGAAGTCTTTCAAAAAAAGAATTGTGAAATGTTTGGTGATATAGAGGGTGTTGGTATATATTTTGATGACATTATAATAACTGGTAGTAATGAAGCTGAACATGATCAAAATTTACGCATAGTATTAGAACGAGCCGTAAAATATGGTATTAAGTTTAACAGCAAGAAAATACAATTCAAAAGTAAACGTGTCAAGTTTATGGGACAAATTTATTCAAAAAGTGGCATCGAGATTAACGGTAATTATGTTAAAGCAATAACAAATATGCCAACTCCAGAAAATAAATCTGATGTAATGAGGCTATTAGGTATGGCTAAATTTTTGGGCAAATTTGTTCCAAATATGTCTAAAGTAACTTCTCCTTTAAGGGAATTGACTAGACAAGATGTTGCATGGAAGTGGTGTGATATCCATGAACAGTCTTTGTCACAATTAAAACATTTATTAACGACAGCACCTATTCTGACATTTTTTAACACGAAGAAACCAATTGAAATAGAGACAGATGCTTCAAATGACGGCTTGGGAGCATGTTTACTTCAAGATGGACATCCAGTTGCATTTGCTTCGAGGAGCTTAAATTCCACTGAACAAAAGTATGCTCAAATTGAGAAGGAGATGCTTGCAATTGTTTTTAGCATACAAAAGTTTCACTATTTTATATATGGCCTAGATGTCAAGGTTAATACCGATCATAAGCCCCTTGAAGCAATTTTTCGCAAAGATCTAGCATCCATATCGCCTAGACTACAACGAATGCGTCTTCGTTTATTAAATTATAATTTAAATGTGTCATACAAACCTGGAAAATATCTTTATATTGCGGACACATTGTCACGTGCGTTTTTGCTCGACAAAGCCCTTAAATCTGATAATGAATTTGAATATGTTGTACATACTATCAGCAAAAACATTCCAATGTCTGAAAAAAGGAAATCCCAATTTAGAGAATCTGTAAACAATGATAGTGAACTAAAGTTAGTTTTAGCCTATTGTAAAAATGGTTGGCCTGAACATAAACGTGAAGTTCCTGTGAATATTCGGACATATTTTCAATTAAAAGATAATATTTTTGTAAGTGATGGCCTATTGTTTTTGTCCAATAAGATTATTGTTCCATACAAATTGCGTAGAGAAATGCTTGGATTATTACATGAAGGGCATTTTGGAATTGAAAAGACCAAATCAAGGTCACGTAGTTTATTTTATTGGCCTAAAATGGGTGTAGAAATAGAGTCTTTCATTAAGAATTGTAAAATCTGTGAGAAAAATTCAAGAAGGCGACAAAAAGAAACGCTACTATCATATCCCATTCCAGAAAGGCCCTGGGAAAGAATTGGTTTAGACATATTCACTTATGGACATCAAAGTTATTTAGTTGTCTTTGATGCCTATTCAAATTGGCTTGAATTAATAACTATTAAGGATAAGTCAGCAAAGACTGTAGTTTCAGTGCTTAAGAAAATTTTCTGTACTCATGGATCTCCTGACAGGGTAATCTGTGATAATGTACCTTTTAATAGTATAGAATTTAAGGCCTTTGCGATAGAATGGAATTTTGATATTGTCACAAGGAGTCCCAATTATCCTCGTTCGAATGGTCTGGCTGAAAAAGGGGTAGGGATAGGAAAGAATATAATAAAAAAGAGTTTAGAAGCAGGAAAGGACGTTGAAACATCCCTGTTACAATACCGAAATTCTCCTCCTAAGTATATTGGGTATTCACCTGCTCGGTTGCTTATGAGTCGTATGTGTAAGACTAAGTTACCTGTTAGTGCAGTTTTGTTAAAACCTCAAGTGTGTCAATTTGTTCAGGACAGATTACAACGTAGACAAAATATTAACAGAATGTACTTCAACAGAAACGCAAGAGATTTAAAACCATTACATTCCAATAATGATGTAACAATATACAATCATGTTCGAAGAAAGTGGGAACCTGGTCAAGTAATATCTGAGCATTGCTCTCCTAGATCTTACATGGTAAGAGATAGTAATGGAAATGTAGTTCGACGAAATCGAAGTGATTTGAAATGCTCACTAAATGAATATATACCTAACGTTCCAACTTGCCTTGAATCTGATATTTATAATAAGACTAATGAGAGTCTTAAGTCGCCTAGTTTAGGACAAAACTCAGAAGTTATTCCAGAGTTGTGTACAACAACAGATCAGACCTTGCAGAATTTAGAAAATATTAATAAGTCCCCGTATGGGAATATTGACAAGGAAAATACAACAGAGCGCCTTCAGTTGCTTAAAACAAAGTCTGGTCGTGTTGTTAGAAAGCCTCAGAAGCTTGATTTGTAAGAGGGAAGATGTATGAGTTAGACAAGATAGGTTGGGAACACTGAACAAGATGTCGTACAAGCATGTATGTCGTAGAATAGTGTAGTGTAGTCACAAACAAAAATAAAAACACATTTTCTAGACTAATGTGTAATTATTACAACGTATAATACAAATATCAGAGAGTATTGGCCAGAAGAAGTCCATTTGGTCTTGATCTTTATCTTCAAGTTCCAATTCGTTTTTTAGCTTCATGCGTATGCACATTGAACTATTATGTGCTGTTCAGAACTGTTCAGAAAGGAACACGAAATTTAAATTACATCAACATAGGGTTGTCGGGTGGCCTTGTGGTTAGCACAGCCGGCTTGATAAAGTCGTGCTGCTCGGCGCGGCGGTATGGATTCGAATCTAATCAGGGCCATGGATGTTTATATAAATATGAATGAAAGAAGATACTTGCACTCCGCGCAATTTTATCATAAAATTTTGTTATATAAAAGTCCGCCGTATTTGTACAACAAGATCACATTCCGGACGGATGTTCATAACGTTAATATTAGATTTCGGGGTCTCCTATCTATACCCAAACATAGGTTACAGTTTTTTAAGCGCTCCTTTAGTTACAGGATAGTTAATGTTATGAATGCCTTGTCGAGTGAGTTTTTAAAACTGGGACCAACCAAATTTGCCAAACAATTAAAGCAAAAGCTCCTTCGTGACCGTAGCGACCAACTTAATCAAAATATTTATTAAAATACTTACACTATAATGTAAAATGCAAGCCAAATGTAAATTATACTTTAATGTAGATTGTAAGCTAAATGTAAACTTACATAAATTTGTCATTTCATTGCCTGTTTTACGTTAGTATGTTTCGGTGAAGGGGGTAGATCAGGGTATTAACTTTTTTAATGCATCTGACCCTTCACCATTTAAGCATAGAATCTCCTTTCTTTTTGGTTAATAGCTTTATGTACAATTACTCGTTATTTTCGTGCTTAATAAACTTATTATTATTATTATTATTATTATTTATACTGTCTGGAATTAGACCAAGCTTCAAAGTTAGTGACTGGCAAAATGAGCTCCAATGATCTCGGCCAGTAAAGGCAACATTGGTGCGCAAAACGAAGAAGAAAGAAGAAGACTTCAACGTAACATCAGTAAGCGTCGAGCACCAGCTTATAGCGCGGGATAAGACTCACTTCCTTTCCCCCTTATACCGTATGAGGGGTGAAAGGAACTGGTCATAACTGATCTAGTTTGTGAAAGGAATGCTACTATTGTATATTCGCTTTAGGACTTTTTTTTTCCTCTTCACCAACTTTGCAGATCGGTCAACATTGCGTCGACCTTTAGGTTTGTATTTCGTTTTGTTTTATGCATTCTATTCCTGTTTGTGCCTTCCTAAATTGTCTTCCACCGGTTTCAGTTTTCTTCTCTACCTTTTCTGGTACGTGTGTTGTACAAACAAATTATAAATGAGTTATAATTGCCATTTTGTGATCTGTCGAATTTTCTGCTTTTTCTTTTCTCAAGGACGAAGCGCATAAATTAACAAGTCGTATTTAAAAGATGTGAGCTACAATAAGGAGGTCCATAAATTTTTGCGCGATTCCTGCTCGCTGCAGCACATTAGTTATGCCCCGTGAAACAAAATTTAATTGGTGCAGTTTATTATCGTTTTGCTACTTAAATTTTTCGTCGTGTATGTGACTTAGGACATACGTACGTATCTACGGCCGCGGGCTCTTAACATATTTAAGATACCACATAAATTCATAAAAATAATAAAACGTGTGCGGTACACGCATTAAATATACATGATATGTAAACATTGGACCAGGTGAATATTCGTGCGAGTGGAGGAACTGGTCGTGCCCCCCCCGTTCGTACCTAAATAAATCAGTACAGAGAAGGATATTACACAAGTGAAAACTTAAAGTTCTTTAAGAGCTACGCCGCTTTACTTATGAAAATCAAGGTCAAATTTAAAAGAGTATCCATCAACAGTTATTGGATCCAATTATGCGATAAACACACCTGGTCGAGATTTCGATATGCCTATACACCATACTTTCCAGACACGATCCGGCATTGTAACTTTGACGTTAACATGCGTAAGAAGTCGCAAGCAAGCAAGAAGGAACCGTTCGTTTCCGAAGTGAGAAAAAAAGAGGAACGGCGGACGTCTCACCTGTTATACAAGATAAGCAACAGCAAGCGGCGCACATATTTTTTTCTCTCGGTAAATTTCTTGCGCGTGATCTTCGGCGGACGGTGCGATGTGGTGTTAAATTCTTTGTCGGCTCTCCGGCCCGTCATTAGACTATGAGTCAGCAAGGCACGGCGGTGTTTCGGACTTGTCAAACCATCGAAATGTTTGATGCCAGATAGATTAATGTTTTTACGATATTAGTTGTTTCTCCTCTCTCGACTGACTCTCTTCTTGACTCAGCGCTTTTGGGGTCTCAACGGGAGAAGTAGGCTGGGAATTTGAAATGGTGGTTTTAAATTAACGCTTCTTTATTAGAAGTCCGAAAGGAATATCGTGTGGGTCGGAATTTCTTGTTGCCCTTGTTGTTGCTGGGGCATAATGAAGCCAAGAGCCTTCTTTGCTTGTCGCAATTAAACCGCGATCCATTTCAGATTTTTTTTTTAAACAAACCTCTTTATACATGTATACATAATATCTCTCTTGTCGTCCCTCGTCTTCCTTCCACAATCATCCATGCGTTTTAGCAAACTAAGTAGTCCTGTATTGCCACAGCATGCCTATAATTTCTGCATCAAAATGTCTTGCTAATTGTATGACTATATCTTCTTCTTGCATTTACTTATACCTCTGTATTGCGTATCTTTCTCTGTTTTTTAGACGCCCTAGTCGTCCGGGGAATAGGTCGTCTCGTATTCTCTGCTACTCTTGTCTTCCCCAATACAGTTGTAGAACCACACTTTCAAAATCCTTTGTTGTATGGACTCCTTCGGCAACAGTATTTAACCGGATCTGTGCATCTTCTTTCGGGTAACTTTTCATTATTTGAAGTTTCTTCTTCTTCTTATTATTATTATTATTATCAATGAAATGCTCAACAGCAAGAAAGCCAATTACTGAGCAATATTATGACTCCCAATTAAGTCACTTGTCATTTTCCCTAAGATTGTTTTTCTCAATTTAGTAACCGTTATCGTGTTAATATCTATTAGGTCGGCTAAAGCGTTAAAATAGTTTATCATTACATATAGAGGTGATTTTTTAACAAAATTAGAACGAGCAAATTGACAAATGAACGTATCTTACGCATAAACAATCCTGCGTATTTCCAAACTATTAAATTCAAACATTTCTAACATAGTAGACAAAGATACTTCACCTCTATTGGGATAAGCACCATATTGTTTAAAGTATAAATATTTCAAAAATTTTTTTTAAAACTTTTTCCAGCATATCTTTCTGATATTTATAGAAGGGAAACCATACTAATGAACAATATTTCAGAACTAACCAAGGTAGTGTACAACACTTTAATTGCTTTTACATTTGTGAACTCACGACTGTTTCGTATAATAAAACCTAACATTCGTAGACCTCTGCTGCTAATTTCCCTCAGATGTGGTTCAAAAGTAAAGTGAGAATCAAAGATAACTCCCAAGTCTTTTATCTTTTCCGTCCTCTCAATTGCACAGGATCCAATCTTATATTCGTAGCAAACAGAATTCTTTTTTCTAGTAAAAGTAACTACTTTACATTTACTCACATTTAAACTCAGCTTATTACTTGAGCACCAATCGACCAGATGATTTAACTGCTGTTGTAGAAATATACAATCGCTTTTATCATTTATTGCAGTAAAGATCTTTACATCATCTGCAAAGAGTAAATTCTGACACGTAATAACTCCTGTTAAATCATTAATAAATATAGAAAACAAAAGGGGACCTAAGTTTGACCCTTGAGGTACACCCGAAGTTGGAAAATAGGGTGAAGAATTAGTACCATCGATTACTACACTAGATTTACGTTTGTCCAAGTAAGAACCGAAAAATTTAACTAAACTAGGAGAGAAACCAATTAAAGACAACTTGTGAAGTAGAAGCTTGTGCTCAACTTTGTCAAATGCCTTTTCAAAATCAGTATATACTACATCAACTTGTACAAAGTTACATAAATTAGTAGTTGTAGATCTTCCACTCATAAAACCATGTTGGTTATCACTAATGAAATTAGTTTTGAGTGCCACATGTATATGCTTGTAAATTAACATTTCGAATACTTTGGCAAAATTATTGAGAATAGCTATTGATCTGTAGTTTCTTACACATTTAGAATAGCCTTGTTTGTGAATTGGCGTAACTTTAGTACATTTCCATAGCTCCGGAAACGTGGACGTCTTTAAAGAAATATTAAATAAGCGACACAACTTCTCATCTAGTATTTCCCCTACGTATTCCTTTGAATCCCCAAAATATTTTGGAAGTACCTGTTTTTAGTGCCTTCTGATTTGGTGTGCTTTTGCATAAGAGCCACTGTGCTTCACGATATAATGGGTTATTAGACCACGATGCAGGGTCATAGTTCAGGAAATCTGTGTTTAATGTCAAGGCTTCAAAGAACTTTTTTGTATTCCTTATTACAAAATCAGGAATCTCCTTCTGCCTGATGTCATGGTCAGAAAGTGTCACTTGTTTTTGCAGATCTTCAGAAATAGGAGGTGTTTCTAAACCCAATACCATTTTCCTCTTTTCATATATTGAGTCAACAAAGAAGGCAATGAATTCCTCGGAAAGGTACCAGAAGTGTCATTTGGGCTTTTTCAGAGCAGCAAGAGAAATTCGGTCTCTTCAAGCTAAAAGGAGATCATTTTGCGGAGCAGATATTCCAAGCATTGATGAGAATCAACTTCTGATTGTAAAACTTGCTTAAAAAAATACAGTCCATTTAGTTCACGAGTAGTTAAACGAAATTCGCTGTTCCGAAAAAGCAAAATCATACCATAAATCAGCCGAGACATAAATCTTGCACGGTGCAATGAATTTGATTCCCCTTTGAGGAACTCATTCCAAGAACGAAACCGTAAGTTGCAATACTTAACTCTCTGTAATCATCTCTACGTTGATCAGTGTTTAACTGCCCAGTGGTATAGGAAAGAATCTCTTGTATGACAGAGTCCAGTTGAGTCGGGATTGAAGTCGTTGCTGATTATGTTTGGCCAGAATTTCTTGAAACTTTTGAACATTGCTATATCTGGAGCTAAACAAAGGCCCATGCATGTAGAAAAGACTTCCTCCAGCATAATTTCGTGAATGTGGTGAGGACAAACCAATTAAGAGTTGCTTCAAGAAGTACACAAACTCCATTCACAAGTCCGGTATTAGCAGCTGTGGTATCAAAGTTGAATGCTCTGAGATTCCAGTCAGCAATTGTTTGGATGATGGCATCACATGTGGCCCGTCCAGTTCCAGTGGGATGCTTTGGGACAGCAAGGAGTTGACCAGTACCTTCACATGAAGCAAGAATTGGTAAACCTGTCGACCTTCCCATCACCTGTTAAATCTTCGTCCACACTTGGCTGATCATCATACCCGATCACGATCGGATATGCGGATATGATACATGTTTAGACGCACCTTAAGAGGTCTGCCTAAGCTTTGGAACTCTGCTTTTAACTCTTGTGATCTCTCTGCCCTATGCTTCCTACGATAACGTCGAATAGATGAACGATTCAAAGAGCAGGTAGTTCTGAATATAATTTCTTTTCGCTAAAATCACTGATGCTACTGTGTACATAGCTTGCCTGATTTTCGCCCTATCAAGAGAGGATAACACTTCTGTCGTGAAGATCACCTTCCTGTCTCTCTTTTGAACATGTGCAACTTGATCTTAATTTTGTGATTCCTCCCCTGCACTGGAGGAAGATGTTGATTCCAGTACGTTATTTTTAGACAGTTTTCTTTTGAAATTGTCAGTTTTCTTCTAACTGTTGACTTCGCTTAGTTTTCTCCTTCTCTTTTTTCTGAAGCTTCTTGACATGTCCCTTGCCTTCCTGGCACTCGTTGAGCGAGCAAGAACTCACGATCCTCCGGAATGTTAATAATCTCCAGAGCATTTCCATGAACAACATAAAAAAAACTTTTCAAATTCTGATGTGAAAGCTTCTTCTTTTTCCGCTTTTGAGTATTGGTCTGTCTGTTTCTATTCTTCTTGATATTCTCGAAAGTCGTTATCAGCTCTTCCATGTATTTTTAGCGCTCTTCGTGTATCTCTTATATGCATCCTTGCTTTATGCCAGTACGTGAACAACTTTTCCATTGTTGTTTTCGCTGCTTCATGCTTGGTTTTCTTCTTATCCTTCAGCTGATAAAAGTAAATTGCCAGATGCCATCATGGATTGATGGTAATTTTGAACCAGTGAAATCCTGTGTTACAGCTCCCACCAAGTATATTTTTGTCTGCTTTCTGGTTGCTATGGCCATCTTCTTTCTAATAAAAAGTATATTCAGTTACAATTTATTAACATTCTGCTGTGTTATTCCTTTCTAGGATAAAGTATAAAAGGAAAAGGATACGCACATTGAATTTGTTTTATTTTGTAAAATGATCATTTCTCTTGGCTTTTGGTGCCATTTTTCCATTATATTTGTATAAAAGGCTCCCCTAGAATTTTGAAAATTAAGTTTTCACTAAGATTTTTCTTTTATTAATATTTCTATTTTGTTAAATGTAGAGTTTACCTAACCTCGAAGACGGTCTCCTGAATATTGACTCCCCTACGACGACCAATTGGTTGAAAACCAAGTTTCGAGAGCTTTTTGGAGATGACTCCGATACAGAGGCCATGCCAGATTTCACACCTGCACCTTCAAGGCCTGTAATTTCGGTTCCTGAAGTTACAAACGTCTCGGTCAGGGAGGTTGGGTCTCCGGATCCTGAAACGCCTGTTCCTCAGCAGATGGAGGCTGCTGAATTTGAGGAAGCCATTAAAAAAAGCTTCTTCGTGACTTCCTAAAGAATCACCGCGGGAACAAGCGCCGATATCTGTTGCACCTTCCCGATGGTACGAAGGTGAAGATGCTTAAAGTTGAGGTTCTCCGTCTCGGGTTAATTGGTTGGCCTACAAGAAGATGAATTAATTTTTATACTTTTGGCTTGTATAGAAGCAAGTTTTTGAGTTCTGTTTTGTAGAATTTTTTATTTTAATTTTGAATTTTAAGGTTAGTTTTATTTTGGGGCAAGTTTTTGTTGGTTTGTTTCCCTATATGTATAAGTGGGGAAAATTTAATTAGATTTGAAGTCTTCCTCGGGCAGTGTTGGTGTTAGCATCTACAAGAATGGTAAACTGTTTAAATTTTATTATTTTAATTGTTGTTAATTTTTGATGTTTTAAATTTGAAATTGATTATTAATTAAAAGTTGAAATTTTAAATTACATTACGTTTTTGCCAGTACAAAGTTAAATCCAACACGAACACAACATTGTTTCACAATCATGCAGAAATTTTCAGAATTTTTGAGGGACTCGGATCAAGGCATTTTGCTTTAGCAGTCTCTGAAAACTATTTACCTGTTTGTTTACGATGAATTTGAGGTCGAGATCTACTGATTTCAATTCACCGTTGCAAATCATAACGTAATTTATGTACATGTTTCATCTGATGATAATTGTTGGGTATGTTGATACTAATTTTGACGTTTGCTGTTTAATGTTGGTAGTATTACGTTTTAATAAATTTGTTACTAAGATATTTGATTTTTACTTACCCATTCACCACGCTGCTCGTAAATTCGCACAATAACAATTCAGTAAATGCTTTTAGAATTTCCATTTTCATTTCAATTGCGACATTGCGTAGGAACCCCGTGCAGTGTTGTAATTTGTTTAACAATAACGTACTAGGCCCTGAGATTTCATTAATTTTAAAAAGGTATATGCTCAAAACCACAGCAATACGTAATATATTATATGAGAAACAGATAATTCACGAAAAGGAAAATAGACAAATAAATTTTAGAATAACGAAATAGGCGTACTCCGATGAGAAAATTCAAAGACCTCGAACATTCTCTAAACAGTAATTGATTTATAAAATATTTTTAGGGGTTACATGCCAACTAACTAATAGGGAATATTATCTAATATTTCGAAAGTTGAAAAATAAGGACCACCCTAATGAAAAGGTATTGTGGTTTTGCTAATCTCTCCTTGGAATCGTTCCTTTTTCATAAAGTTCTTCTCAATGTATCATCTTTGTTCTTCCATGATATCATCCAAATGTTCCTGATATCTTGTCAGCAATATTTTTCAGTTCTTTATTTAAGTTTTCATTTATCTGTTGTGGTATGTCAGTTTGTAACTTTGTGTGAATGTCTACATAATTTTCTTCCAATTTTGTGATTTTTTTGCTGGATCTCTTGTGCTGGTGTTGTGATTTCACTTGTTTCTGTTAATATTTTTTTGCAAAACGAGTGGAGTATATTTTTTATAAATTCAAAACAAAGAAAGAAACAACTTGAAGCAAACAGTGACAAAAGAAAAAATAGTTTCCTTCCACAAGGACAACAGATTATACAAAAAGCTGCAGTAGATAGCGCTGTTCAATATCTTATCTAATGACAATTTATTTCGTCCTTTATTGACAATAAGATGACATTTTCTTACCTCCGTAAAAACAAACGAAAAAGAAACCTTCGGCATGTTTTAACAAATCGCATTATATTTTTTGTTACCATCCAGAAATGACTGTCAGTTGAAATTTTTCTCAATAGATGGTGTTTCTTTTTAATTTAAGTGTGTTTCCTTCTACATAAAAGAACAACTTTGAGCTGTCTATAGGGACTGCGAGCTTCCAGCTTCTTTTACGAAATAAAATTTGAAAATCTTTTTTTTAGAAAAATCCCTAACGATTTGAAAAAATTCCTTGAAAAGGAATTTATTACCCATTAAATTGGCAACACTGATATCAAGTGCAAAATAGTCATGTATTAAAATCTGTATCTTTTTAAGAAGACTAACAATAAGTAATAGGAGATACTAGAAAAGTAAATAACTTTAAAATTGTAATATTCTAAGAAAATCTGAAAGAAAGAAAATAATCTAAAAATAATAAAACGACATAAATAAAAGCGAAATCAAGTACATCGATTAAAAAAAAATTACGTATGCAACTTTTAAAAATAAATGTAAGTCAAAAATATACAAGAACATTGAAGTTAAAACATTTTTTAATGTATGTATTGGCAAATGTTAGAGTGAGATTTCAATTGAAACTAAATAGCAATAAAAATGAACGAAACAAAATTAGAATTAATAAACAAATTGTAAATATATAATTAATTCAAAATTTTAAGATATTCACCTTGGTGTTTATAGTAAAGAAAAAAAGTACATAAAGGTAGGAAATAGGAAATGAATTTAACTGTTACTTTCTTAAATTTTTAACTTTTTGTTTGTTAGAATATTTAAAACTGAATAAAAATATTAAATTAATTAAACCGTTTTTAAACAGGATTTATTTTGGCCTATTACTCTACAACTTCTATGCATCGAAAAGCACTTCTTTACAATTAATTTACGATTTGATTTCTTGATTGAAAAATTTGCATAGGAATAAAAAAAATAAAGGTAAAATATCTAAATTTTTTTTGTTGCAATGTCAGGTCAAAAAGCGATCGCAGGATGTTGCTACTTAAACTTTTCATTAAAATAATTAAGTTGATAAATTTTAAAGTGATGTTTAATGAACAGACTTCGGACACTTCGGAGCGTTGCGTTGCCATGGTTACGCAATACTATATATAGTGCGTAGCCATGGCATCGCTCCGAAGTGTCCGAAGTCTGTTAATAAACAAATGATAAAAATATAATTAATTGAAAGTTTTGCACCTGGCGTTTAAGGATAATAGGATAATAAGGAAAAACCACAAAAAGGGAGGAAATTAGAAATTTTACTGCCATTTTCTTAAACCGATTTCCCTTTTAATTTTTTGATTATAAAAATATTTTTAATTGAATAAAAAATTAAATTGTTTTAAACAGGATATATGTATGTATGTATTTAATTTAATTTTGCTAGATACTCTTCTACTCACTGTGTATCAGGAAACAGTTTTTTATAAACAATTTAAGATTTGATTTCATACTTAAGAAAACAAGTATAAAATTAAATCTTAAAGATCCTAAATAAAAGTAGAATATTTAAGTTAATTAATTTTAAAGTGGAAATGAAATAACAGCAAAAATTAATGAAACAAATCTAACAAAAAATTAATGAACAAATGATAAAAATGTAATTAATTGAAAGTTCTAAGAAAGTCGTACGCTGGCGACTAAGGATAATAGGATAATGAGGAAGAAATACAAAGAGGATGAAAATTAGGAATTAATTTAACCGTTATTTTTTTAAAACTGATTTCCCTATTATTTTTTGATTTCAAAAATATTTAAAATCGAATAAAAATATTAAATTGTTTTAAACCGGATACATTTAATTTATTTTGGCCTCTTACTCTTCAACTCGCTATGCATCAGGGAGTATTTTTTATAAACAATTTAAAATTTGATTTCGTGCTCAAGAACGGAAAAATAAAAAGAATAAAACGAAAAAACAAAATAGAAAAAGATGCGTTGAATGAGACGTGAATTAAGAATGCAAAATATACGCTCTCATTAAGACTCATTACTCTCATTAGTCAGTATGAAAACGATCGATTATTTTTCATGAATAAATTCAAAACTTTTCTTTTTGAATGTAGAAGATTGAGTTGTGGTTCACGTTACCATTTGTAACTAGGTAGATCGATAGAATTAATGAATGGAGCAACACGACTTCCAGAACCTCTTCTACTTTGAAAAGGAAATTTATTTTTCATATTTCCGTTTCTTCTTATTTACTGAAATCTTTGATAAAAAAACGAAATCCTTGAAATGATCTCCATTGGTAAAGAAAGGAGATTTATTTTTAATTTTGTTTATGCTGGAATTGATTCTTTCTTGTTAGTATTATTGATTTTTTTTTTAGTAAAACATTAGGATTAATATATTCCAGTATATATGGAAAAACTGGTCTGATTTTGTGACTACATTTTTGTAATTTCAGCGCCATCCATATATTGTTTCGTTAACAAATTGATTTCTTGCAAAATCCATTCCTTTATCGATAACTTTTCTTTCTTAGGTTACTTGTCTTGTATTCTCATGATTAAATACTTACCTAAACCTTTCCTAAAGCAAGCTTTACACGAAGGCAACGCAATGCAAGGATCTTTGCTGCAATAAACGGCAAGAAAAAATTGCATATACTCGTCACTTTACATGATAGTAAATTATGTTGCTTTGCACGTTGCTTTGTACAGTCAACATGACAAAAATTAAATATTTCATCTGTACGTAACCTGTGAAGTAAAATAGTTTTTTCGTTGTTGGCAGTATCAACAATAACGTTAAAACCCTAAAAGCAATCTGCAATGCAAAAAAAAAATTGCAGCAGAACAATACAAATTGCATCGTGTAAAGTGCATCGTCTTTAGAAAATTAAGTTTCGAATCGTGAAATACGTCAACAGGTGGCACTGACGTACAAAGATAAATCATAAATGTATATTCAATTACAATTTTCATTTCCGTAATAAAAAATTATAACATTCATTTGTTTAATGTAACTAAAAAATCATTTCAAAAACCTGAAAAATTCCCTAAAAATATGTATCTCCTAAATTTTCCCTTTAACATTTAAAATCTCCTAAATTAAGGAGGAAATCCCCTAAGTTGGCACCACTGGTGTGTGCGCATGTCCCCACACCCTTGTGGCTCGTTCACACGCATATATTTTGTGGCACTTTCATCATTTAACATCTGGACATTTTCCTTCTCTTCCTGTTCTGAATGCCTAAACTAATGTAAATTTATTAAGAAAACTTATAAGTTATAACATTACAACTGTTGGCATAAAGACTTAAAAATTATTATTATTACTTTTTGTTTATTCTAACCAGCGCACTAAATGAGTGCTTGTTAATAAAGCAACAACATTAATAAAAGAAATATGAAGTTATGGTTTGTTTGTGCCCATTCGTAGTTTGTGAAAATGGCCCTTTGGGAGGGAGAGATTTTGAAGATGTCTGCGATTTGGTCATAGTTGGTATGTAATCTACGTCGATTTCATAAATTTTTCGCGGACAAAATGATAATGTATATCAATATGTTTGGTTCTTTTGTGGAACTCCGGATTGCGAATCAAACGTATTGTACTTTGATTATCTATTTTCAATGTTGTTGCTTCTTCCACTGTTTGATTAATATCTTTTAACCAAATGTCTCAACCAAACAGCTTCTTTCGTAGCTGCAGATACTCTGCTTCGGTTGTCGATAATGAAACTACCCGTTGACGTTGATCTCGTTACAGGACCGCCATTCATGATAAAGACGTAACCAGTTGTTGATCGTCTTGTTTCTCGATCATTGGCATAAGCTGAATCAGAAAACCCAATTAAGTTTCGCTGATCAACATACTTTGAATATTTGATTCCGTAACAGATCGTGTCTTTCAAATATTTGAGGATTCTCTTGACGGCGTTCCAGTGGATTGTTTTTGGGCTGTTTTTTGCAACCAACTGCTTCTTGAAACGTGACGCTTTTTGAAATTTCTTCATGTTCTTCAGTGATATATAAATTTACATGAGGGTCTGCAGGAATGCTAACAGATTTACAGTCTTCCATATTGAATCTTTTTAGTAATTGGCGAATGCATTTTGCTTGATGGATGAAAATGGAACCGTCGTAATTATTACGTTCAATTTCCAATTTAATTTTCTTTGTGGTGGGATTAAATAGCCGATAGTTAGTAGAGTTTCCATCGTATCCAACGAAAATCATCTTTGAACTTTTCCGATCAAGTTTGGACCTCTGTTAGGCAAGAATATGCATGCTGTAAGCAAAGCGACATCAACAACACGCGTTTTATTTCAGGAAAATATTTTAATGATGATAATTTCACATGTGCTTGATTATTTATTAAAACTTACAGAGTAAATAATCCTAGATGAATTTTTGCGTCTAACAAAATTGCGACAGATGGACACCGCGATATTTCCGCTTTCCCCCAGGTCTACAAACGACTGGCACACGTCGTACATAAATGCGAGAGATTAATTAAAAGTCTAATTAACAACCGCAGATAACTACATACATACGTTCGTCATCTCCGCACACGCACACGTGTGATCAATAACGGCCTAACACTGATTAGGCAACGACGACGTTTTTTCGTAGATGGGGGCAAGGAACAAAAGCGAATCGAAGGATTCTCGAACAATAAAAAAAAATACTTCGGAAACCCGTGCATGCGACGTCAGATGTTGGATGTAAACACGACGTCGTCGCTGTTTCAATTTGTAGCTTATTAAATAGCGCCCGAGGTCCTTTTAGTGCGCGGGCCGTTATACAGATGGCGGTTCGTGTATGTAAAGTAAAACCTGATCCTGAACCTTGTTATAAAGCGTTCCGACGGAAGGGTCCCATGAAATCTACTATATACGTATTAGTCGTTAAACAAAGATATTTGCTCTACTTTGTGGAAAACATTTTTTTCTCTAGTGTAAATACGGCCTACTTGCACAGTTTTCACGGTTCAATAAATTCCTTTGTTGTTAAAAGAAATTTCTAGGTGAGTTGATCATATTTAGCCAGTTCTTTTCTGTTGAAGTGGTTTGGTTCGTTTTCTTTATGCAATTTGTATTTATATCTCTTTGGATTTTTTAATAACAAAGTATTTATTGCTATAATCGATATGAAAATCCTGGATAGTCATCCATTAAATTATTTCGGGATATTTGCAATCAGTTCTGAAGAACATCGGAAAGAAGAAAAAAACTACTGAACGCGGCTGATTCACAAGAAAATTTCTTTTTAAAATGAAATAAAAAAGTGGTCGCAAAGAATAAATAATTGAACCATGCGAGCCATTAAACATACAAAGAATACTACAAGGTTTTCTATAGTTCATAGTTTTATAAACAATTTATTGACTTTATAATATGCATTGATTTGAAGAAAAATCTTTTATTGTAATTTTAGCAGCAGCCACAGAAATATTATTAAAGGAAACAGAAGAAGTATCACGCAAATTTGCAATAACTATGTAATAATTTAAATATTTCTGTATTTTCAGTAATGTAACTGATGAATGTTATTTTTCTGATATTCTTGGTGAGTATAATTAAAAGCATCCACATTTTTTTTTATCCTGGCCACCACCTGTTCTGGTTCTTCCAGTTAAATGTCAACTGTTGCTTTTAATAAAGTTAATTTGATGGACGTTAAAAGAAAAAAGGGAATTCTCACAACCCCACTAACTTTCCTATTTTTCAAAAACAGTTTTATTACAAAACCTAAACTAGGGACTAGGTTACAATTTTTCTAGAAAAACAATTAAGCAAGACATCTTTTTTTAAATGGAACATTTTGTGTTCTGTACTTTTCAACTTAATTGAATTAAAGACGTGCTACAGCATTGTGTATTTTTGAACTTAATTAAATTAAAGACAGCATACTTAAGCTCATAACAAACATATTTAAATACATGCTTCTTATTCGTAAGGCTATAAATAAAATTGTAAATATTACCCACTCTACGAAACAAATTTTTAAAATCTTGAATAGTTTTGGAAAGAATAATGCAAGTAACTCTTTTTAATTGACGTTTCGTTGTATGTAGATACATATATTGAAAAATCTGTCAATTAATACAGAAATGGACAAAATTTGTCACCTAATACAATTAGGAAGCATTCCAAAAGCTTTCAAAATCGTGTTTTTTTTTAATATAAAAATAACAAATGGCTAAAACAACTTTCTGAACCTTTTCTAATCGATATTTCGTTGTAATTTGAAAAATCTGTCAACTATCTAATACACAAAATGGTTAGAATGCATTTTAAAAGCAGTCCAAACAATATTTACTTTTTTAAATAAAAATATCATATAGGTAAGAATTGGATGTAAAAAAAAAAACAACTAAAATGCTATTTCCTTTATAATATTTTTAAATATTTTTTCAAACATCCTACATCCTTTTTGCATGAGTTGTAAAATAATTTTTGCATTTTTTTGTATTTAAGCAAAATTCATTTCTTAAAAAATACACCATAATCAACAATGATTGAATGTGGCGGCGCTCTTTAATAATTTTTTATTGTCCGCACGGTGTCGTTTTAGAAATTATTATTCACTTTCTCATAGATAATAGTAAATAGCTGTTGTGGAATGAAATATTGATAATATTTCGGAAATATTTCAGATGCTAACCTTCAATCATTGTTGGTCACAGCGTGCATTTTAAAGTTTTGCTCTAAGTTCAAATAAATTCGATTTTTCAACATCTACTACTTTGTATACACATTACAGAACTTAACAAAAATAATTTTTTTAAGTAATTTTCAATGTTTTTAATTTTTAAAAAGAATAGAATATGAGGATCTTAGAACAGCAAATACATAAGAGTGGATAATTGCAAAATGTATTAATACAGGATGTGTTACTAAGGAAGACATAATTTTATTTCAAGCTTTGCGATATTTAATTCTATTAAAGTTTGAATTATAGTATAAATCTTAGTCTAGAGGAAATAATAATTTGAGTTCATTTTTTTAATATATGCCGATCGATCGACTGATAAGTCAAAGAACTTTTATGTAGCTACCTCCTTCTAACTTTCGTCAAAAAGCCGCAAGGCTTTTGTCATGTCGTTTAGTCGTATATATTCTTAATTCAGATTTATATGATCGGCATATAGTAAAAAAATGATCTGTAAACTTGCGGCCAATAAAAGTGACCCATCACAATGAAATTTAATGACGTTTTGATTACATTTACATAGTGTGTACCAGCCTTGCAGTTTTGGAGGTTATACGTGGTTATACTAAATGTCAAAGCAGCAATTTAATTGACACGATATGACAGCTCCAATAATTTAGTACTTTGACAGATCGAAATGCAATTTACAATACAAAAAAAGAATGGGTCAGTTATTTTGACCGCAAGTTACGTGTCAATAATTTTTGGTATTGTGAAACTTCAACTTATAGCGTTTTCGATTCACCTGCACCGGTTGTACTCAGCGTATTTGCATCTTCTTTTAGCCTCATGTAATAACACGAGATGAAGATATTTTGAGTGCGCACTAGTGCTGTCAATCGACATTATTTCAATTTCTGTATAAATTGTCCGTCATTTTCAAATTGTACTTTAAGTTAACTTCTTCCGTATTTTATCATAAATAATAAAATAACCTACTGTTTAGATCGCGACATCTAGCGGCCGGTTTTTGACCTAAAAGCCCGCAAGTCATTACCATGTCAGTGTTGCCAACTCTGATTTATTTAATTATTTAATCGCACGATATCTTTTCCGTGCACTTTTGAACATTTCTCCTTGATGGTATGAAATAATAAGATTGTGAAATGACATAATATATGTAATTTGTTGCCGTTAGTGGTGAGAATCACGTTCAAGGAAACTGTAAATAAATTCGTGTTGTATATAATGTACATTTGTATACAGGTCTAGACTTGCATTGTAAATATGTAAATAATAATTTTAGTATTAACAGTGCTAACCTATTGTTAAAAGTTACGTTGTGTAGTTCTGATGCTTTGTAGTTCAAATGATTTGGGAAAGGTAATTTTTCAACGAATTGTAAGACTGTGAACTAAATCGTCAATATTTGCCTTAGTTGCAGTGAAATTTATGCATTTAAATTAATTTTTTTTCACATCACAATTCTTGATGATAATTGATAAATAAATTGATAAATTGATTGATAAATAAAAAATATATCTTTCAGAGAACTGAACATCTAAGCATGAATGAAACAAATAAAAAGCTGTTTGTCATATCTTGCTTGGTGCTTCAGTTTTCGTTTTTTCTTCTTTTTTTTTTTTTTTAATAGAATTGTATTTGCTTTATAAGTTTGTATAAATTTCTTATTTAATTTTATAAATCGGTGAAACTAAAACCGTCTGGTTGTACCGAAGGAAGTCTGAAAAATCTCGTCTAAATTTCGACCGTTCGAAGCTATAAGAGTAATATATATGCGCCGCGACGCTGGGCTCTTGTTTTAGCTCATTGGGCGCCGACCGGATGCCCGGCCAACGCTACAATCGATACGAAACCCCGACCAATCCCGCTCCACTACAAGCCTGCCTTCTTTTGTCTTTGCGAGAACAATGGAGGAGCGATCGTTTTGTTTTTCTCCACGTGTGTTTAACTTTTATTCGACTGGATGTTTGAATAAGTCCGGCGTAAACATGTGTCGTTAATTTTTGGGGCACGGGATTTCGCCCGTGGGAGTCGCGTCGTGTCAGATTTGAATTATTAATAGTCGTTAACTCAATTAGGGGCTTCGGCATGTGTCTGCTGCGTGCGCGCGTGTTTATAACGTGCACGTCAATGAAAGAAAAACGAGTTCGGTTTGCTTCGTCTTGACTTCGCCCGTTAACGTTTCCAATTTTCTTCTTTCTGACACACGTAAATAAGAATCGACGCAACAACAAAAACACCATTAGTACCTAATTTACAATCACAGCGATTACCGTTTAATTTTGACGTTTTATTTAAAAGAAACTTTTCTAAGTATAAGAATCTATTGTACAATCAGAATCAAAAGTAATGTTAAATTGTGGCATAATCCCTTCTGACCATTATACCTACTAATAAGTTAAGTAGACGGACAAGCAAACAAAAAAAAAAACATGAAATAAAAGTTAACATTTGTATGTTTACCTTTTAGATCGGGACCTAAAATTTTATTGCCGAGACATTATTTCTAACGTTCAGTGTACATAAATGAATAGTGTATATGGATGTTTGTGGAACTGTAGATAATAGGTAACAGCTAACAAGAAGATAATTTAATAATTTTTGTTTTGTTTCGATTGACTGAATGCAGGTTGTAAATGTCAATTAGTTTGAATAATAATGCACGGTATCTTGTAGCCTACATTGCCCACGCTTCTATTAACACGTAGTGTAAGTATAGCAATACACAGGGTGACTCCTGAAAGTAAAACAATTCATTGCACCTTTATTGCTTTTGTTACCTACTGTTAAAATATGAGTGGTCACTTGAGTGAAACATTCAAGTAATTTTCGAACAAAAAATCATTAATAAATAATAGACCTTGAATACAGCTTCAGAGTTGGCAACACTGACATCAAACGTCATTAATACTCGTAGTAGGTATGGAAGTTAATCACAGTATAAAAAAGTTAAAGTTACTCCCATTTAATATAAGTGATAACTGTAGTAAGAAAAAGAAGAAGTAGACGGAAGACGATCGAAAACAATAAGCGACCGTTTCTCTCCTTCAGACAAAAAGTCTTTTCAGTAAAAAAACATTTCACGGGAAAGAGAGAGGGTGACAGAGAGAAAGAGAAGGGGGGGAGGGGAGAAAGACTTTGCAATTCAGATGTTTAATCGCGAAACATGATAATAAAGAAATCAAAAGTCGATATAGTATCTTTTCTTTTACAGTTCAGTACTGGACTGGACGTTTTTGTAAACGCAGATTTAAACAACGAGAACAAAAGACGATCGCAATTTCGCAACGAATTTGGACTTCTTCATTGAAAGTAAATAAACAAAAGTTTGATTTTTCAACGAAAAGAAAGAGAGAAAAAAGAAAGAAATCCTTTTTCTTATCAATTTCTTCATTTTTGATTATTCTCAGTATTGCTAACACTGTAACAACTTTCAATGACAATAAGATCAAAGTCAAAAATTCTTAATTTTTTTTGTTAAATATAGAAGAAAAATAAACAAAAGACGATGGATTGAGTAGTAAACACATTGAATAAGAAGTTTTCTTCACTGAGAAAAAAGGCAGACCTAAAACCAATCCTGACTTCAAGTTCTTAGAAAATGTCATCATACCATGCGATCATACCGTGTGATCAAATAAATTTAAAATAATAGTGGGCATTGCATAAAAATACTGAATTTTGCACAAAATGTTAATGTCAGGCTAGGCTTGTGTTAAAAAATTCATGGATTAAATCTTTTATGCAACGCAGACACTAAGGCTACGTTGTATAAAAGGTTTAAGCCAGCATTAAACCTAATCCTAAGTTAGAAAGTGATACACAAAATTCTGCACATCATACAAGTATCACATTCTAACTTAGGATTAAAGTTAATCCTGGCTTAAACCTTTTAGACAACGCAGCCTAAGTGAAATTTAAGCCACGATTAAATTTAAGCCTAATTTAGAATGTGCAATTATGCAACGCAGTCTAAGTGACACTTAGGGCCATATGCACCAAACACTTTAATCGAGCTTAAATTTCAGTGACGTTTATGTTGTGACATTTGAAGTTTCATAACATTGTGTAAGTCACATTCTAAAATAAGTGTCGCTTAAAGTTAAGCTGAGTTAATTCTTTCGGTGCATACGGCCATTAGGCTGCGTTGCATAAAATTAAATTTAAACCTAAATTAGAATATGACAACGGTTATGATGTACAGCATACCGTGTGTCACTTTCTAACTTAGGTTTAAAGTCAATTCTGGCTTGACACGCGTTATGATGTCACAAGTGTACAAAAAGTTTTCGCATGTTCACGTAGGTTCCTTACTTGATCCGTACCCTAAACAGACAAGTAAACAAACATAACTTAAAAAAAAATGTTTTATTGACTTGCCTTTAAAATGGTTTTCACATTGGAAAACGGAGGCCATTTTCAACATCTGTTGTGAACTCACGTTCAACGTTATTTTCAATGTTTTATTTCAAATACGTAATGAATCGTAATTATTGGTTATGATTTTCTGTTGACGTTATGTCAAGGTTAAATGTCAATTTGGCGTTTACGATCAAGTAAGGAACATATAAGCTATTCACGATCTTTTTAGACTCAGAGTAGGCCATGTTAGGGTGACATTTTTGTTGGCATCTCCAAATGGATATGTTCCATTTTAATTTGATGGTTATATTTTTGAAAACTGATACCGAAAAACATTGATTATTCTTAGCATTTTGACTTAGTATTAAAAAGTCACAAGTAATTATTTGTTTTAAATGTTATTATTTTACTTTCTTCATGTCATCGTAGAGTATAAGAAGCAATACAGTCGATGGGACTGACGTTAAAGTGTCAGAATTTTATATTTGTCACATGTTGAGTTCTATCAAAATACATGCACGTAACTTAACGAAAAAAAAACAGCCCTCTAGAGTCTAAAAAGATCATGAACGGATTATACGTGAACATGCGAAAACATTCGAGCAACACACTAGATGGGAAAACTTTTTGTACACATGTTATAACACATTAAGGCTGGGTTGTACAAAACATTTAAGCCAGGTTTAAATTTAAGCCTAACTTAGAATGTGACACACGTTTTGACGTACAGGGTATGTGTGTCACATTCTAACGTAGACGTAAATTTAATCTTACATGTTTTGTGCAACCCAACCTATGTGTCACATTCTAACTTGGGCTTAAAGTTAATTCTGGCTAAAATCTTTTATGCAACGCAGCCTTAGAATGTGACTTACATAGGCCGAGTTGCTTAGTGTCTAGTTAAACCAGTAATTTGTTAACTTTTGGTTAAATATCAAACCACAGTTTTCTTTCAAACTGTTGTTCAGTCATTTTTAACCAACTGATTTATTAACTAAGGTTTAGTGGAATGTTGGCAGCTCTGAAGTGCTTTAGTATCTAATTTCGCTGTGTAAATTTTAACTTTATTATTCGTAACAGTAGTTATCACGTGTGTCAGAAGGTATAAGGACGAAAAAGTTAAGAAATATTCAAAAAAGCGATTAAAATATTGAAGCGTTATGTCTTCCACAGATGGTGGTAGTAGTAGTTGTGGAAAAATGCGGTGCCAGATTTCTCCAAATCTATTAAAACAAGTACAGCAAATCTTTACGAATTTTTTTTTGAAGACAAAATATTTAATTCTGTTAAACACAAGAAAAAATAAGGATTTTAGTATTCAGCAAATATTTTACTATTTATGTTTACTGTTTCGCCAAATACATTTTAGAATTTTTCGAAGTGAATAAGAGATTATACAATGCATTTTACTAATTTTAAATATCACAAAGAGAACTTGTATGTTAACAAATTATCAGTAGTAATGAGAGTAATAATAAATAAAAATAAGTAAAAATTATTGTAATAGTGAGTCTTAGTTCATGTTCTATTCACGTATAAATTGTTTAGTTTTTTCCGTTATTCACTTTGAAAAAGCCTAAAATATATTTGGTGAAACGTCAGCAAACATAAATAATAATTGCTTGTTACTAAAAAGTCTTATTTTTAATACTCCCAAGAGGAAGAAAACCCCTGCAGTTTATTGCAAATACTTACCAAGCAACCGACATTTTTCAAGTAGAACTTTTCTCGTGTTTAAAGTTTTTTTTTTCAAGTTATTTTTACGTTAATTATAGTTTAAACGACCGAATTTCATGGTTTAGCAAATGTCAGAGTTAAACTTCGTTTTACCTCTTAATCACTGTCTGAACAACCAAAAAGAAAAATTAAGCTCTAGTTAACGTTAAACAAGATTTAAACCTTCAGTGAGCAACTCAGCCATAATGTTGTGAAATTTCAAACATGAAATTATAAACGTCACTAAAACTTAAGCTCAGTTTAAGTGTTTGGTGCACACGGCAAGTAGTAAAATGCATAGAATGGTTATCTTTTTATTATTATTATTATATGTAGTAGCAAAATTGATGACACGAGTATTTTTTACTCCCATTAAAATTGTCGCCTTTTTTGCTAAATTAAAATTCTGAAAGCTCGGATAAAAGATAATCGAATAGTAATAATGAAGCCAGAAACGAATTGTAACTTTTATAACAAACCTATATTAAATGTGATACCTGCGTTCATGAACAGAGAAGAAAACAAAACAAAAAAAAGCGAAAAAGAAGGCTTGAAATGAGTAGTGAACAAAAAGAGAAAAACCAAAGCAGATCGACCGTTTCCACAAAGGAATAATGTAGGAAAATCAAATCGCCAACAGAAAATAAAAGAAGATGCTGTATGACTGGAGTGTGAATTGTCAAAACGAAAAATTATCGCAACAAAGAAATAGTGGAACGCAAAGAGACAAGCGAAGGCTTGACTTAAAATTTTTTGAATGTTTCGCGTTGGAATCGGAAACCAAATAAAGCAGAATAAGACGAACGAAACACAAAAGAAGATCTCAGAAGTATATTTTAGGCGGATTTTTCGTAAATCAGGACTGCATTTAGCTCTACATTATAATTACTTCTAAAACAGACAACAAAACTAACAAGTGATCCAAAATGTTTGACATCAAAGTTGCCCATAGGGAAGATGAAGTCATGTCGGAAATAGCGTTTAGCCACAGCATAAGTAATTACTCAGTAGCGTCACTTAAACGTCTGTGTCAAAAAAAGCGGCCATACTGTTTGATACCCTTATGGAAATATAATGTAATTTGCAAATCGGAAGGCATCAAACAAAATGGCAAATGTGACAGTTATACTCGAGTGACGCTACTGTGTAGATTCTTATACTGTGGTTTAGCTTTCGCAGCGGACATGTTCTTTCTACAATGTAAATCTTACTTTAATATTTTCGACGTTTACTGCAATGCAAAATGTCACTGACGTTTAATATAAATTTTACTGTTGATGGTTCTTGTTTATTTTTATTTTCACAATTTAAGTTCCACGCAAAAAGTAAGGGTACTGATTTTGCCTGGTGAAGTTTGGACAGAAAAAAGAGTTGCTACGATATTTCAGTTTATTACGTTTGACGTTTCAATTTTTTTTAAATTTTGGCAGAAGCCAAATGAAAGACAGATTTATCAAATTTGTCTAAATATTCATGATTTATGTCAGTCAAATACTAAGCATTTAGTTTCAAACATCGCGAATTACTTTTTAATTTAAGCATTACCTACTTAAGCTGAGTTCGTTTATTCAACTCCGTTTACTCTATTTACTCTTTTCGAACTCTGAAGAGTGAGAGCGAATAAGTTTTAATACAAGTAAGACTAATAAGACGGGATAAAACCGGAAGATGATAGAAAAAGCAACCAAAAACGGTTCTTCATAAAGTAATGAAAAACATAAGGAAGAAAAAAACAAACCAGACAACGTACGTACATAAAAGACTCAAAAGGAAATATATTAACAGAAGGGAAAGAAATAATGGAAAGATGGCGAGAATATTTCAAGAAATTGCAAGCAGGGGAAGAAAAAGAAATACATAATTGCAAATAAAAAAGGGATAATAAACAACGAAGAATTAATGGAAGAATTAAAAGAAGCTTTACGAAAATTACCGGAAAAACGGTAAATCACCTGGACAAGATAAAATAACGACTGAAATGATGATATACATGGGAGAAACAGGAAAACAAGTATTACTAGAAATTATGAATAAAGCTTGGATGAAAGAAGATATACCTAATGATTTTGCCAATTTTAAAAAAGGAGGTTAATAAGAGTGTAACAATTACAGAGGTACACGGGGATCAAGCTGTATGAACAAATCCTAAATAAGAAACTCCAACATATTGTAACTAGGACAAGAGCACCAATAAAGATGTACAGCGAAAATGCAGTCGGCCATAACGTAAACATGGAGAGATAACATAAACAAAAGTTGCCTTCGTCGAAATTATGTAACGTATGACTCATCCGAGATGCAGCTGCAGGAAACGGACCACCTGCACAGAGGGTCGTGTGCAAAAACTATGATTCATCTACAGGAATTACATGTATGTACAAACTTCAAGGCAACAATTGACGTCACAAAACCCTTATAAAAAGCCGCTAGAGCAAACGCTAGGAGGAGTATTAGAACCAATCTCTTCAGAGTGTCATGGACTAGTTGTCTTTTAGTGCCCCAATATACACGATGTAAGTAAAGTGTAATCATTGTTAATTAATTAGTTAATAATAAATGTTTTGTTATATTAAGCTACGTCCCTAATTTCATGTTACTTCAAAGATTACCGTAACAATATTATAGAAGTAACTCTGACAGAATCCTAAAGTGGCTTTAGAAAGGGCAGAATCGGGCAAGGCCATATGTTCACTATAAAACAGATAATTGGAAAGATAAAATCGAAAAGAGAAAAAGCTTATATGGCATTCGTAGACATACAAAAAGCCTTCGACAAAGTACCAAGAAAAATAGTATGGGAGATATTAGAAGAAAGAGGAGTGAACAGCAAGACGAACAGAGTAATTCAAAGTTTGTATACGAACACGAAAAATGTAGTAACATTTAGAAATACGAAATCTGAAATATTTGCAACTCAAGAAGGGTTGAGACAAGGCGGGGAAATGAACCCGACACTGTTTACGTTGTTCATGGATCACATCATAAGAAAATGCAATGAACTTATTTGTAGGATATAAAAGTCTACGACCAATAGAAATTAAAGAATGTGCCTATGCTGACGATGTAGTAATTATTGCATCAACTGAGAAAGAGTTACAGAAGAATTTAGAAATTCGGAAGGAGATATTGGAAAATGGTGGTATGAAAATGAATCCGGAAAAGACGTAAAGATCATTGGCAGTAACGGAAAAAGATGAAAACTTAAACGGAGTAAGAATAGAACAAGTAGAAGATTTTGAATTCTAGATCTTTTCCCACCATTTTAAGCTTAAAAATAAATATTCGTCTCACTTACCCAATGGACCAGAATGATTTTATCTTCGAGAAGCTTTGATTGGCTTGCACATTCAGCAGCACACTACGTCACTTCCTCTTGCATGTTATCACCCGGGAACCTGACCGAACTGCCACGTGATAAAACCACCTGAAAAGAAAGAAAAAAAAATTACCATCGTATCCGCGTGTTCGTGACAGATAAAGTTACGTTTCTGCGGAGAGAAGAAAGCGAGCGCGCCGCGCGTCGCCCGCGTTTCGTCCGCGCACGTTCATCAGCAGGCGCCCGGTAAAAGAACAACAACAACACATCCGCGAACATTTTCTACGATACGCGCAACAATGCGCTCGTTTCGGCCTGAGAATGACACGGGCCATTGTGATCGTCCTTTGTCGCGTACTCGCGAGTATCGATTCCGTCGACTGACATCGGTTACACCGTGCGGAAACAAAACGCTCCTCTCTTAATAATGTAAATTCGCATCGAATTCGGAATTGTTATCTCCTATTGGGAATTTTTTTGAGGGGGGGCGGAGGGGCGCGGGGGGCGAGAAAGGACCTGTTGAAGCTTCCTTTCCGCGCGCGCCTTTGTTCGCTTGTTTTTGTAATTGACGTTCACTTTTTAAATCGGTTACGTGCGTAATTGAGTGCCGTGTAATTTACGTCATTTCGAATCGGTTTCGGAAGTTTCCTCGTTTAACTTGGGAATAATAAGATGATACCTTGCTCGCATTCACAATAAAACTTAACAAGCAACCACTGTATTTAATTTTGCCGTTAAATTCATTCCAATTTAAATTTAATAGTTAAGCTAAATATTTATTGAGCAGATATCTCATTTATATGGTGGACACAGCTGTAAAGGCTGCGTTAATGTTTAAATAAATCAAAACTTAAAGTTGGCAAAATCGAATACGTAGGTCTTAAAGTGAATTTATTATCTGAGGCGCATTCGATTCGGTTTTGTTCAAATGGGTGTTAGTTAAGTCAGAAGGTATCTTTGTGTACGTTCTCCTTTTTTTTTTAATGGCTAGGTTGTTGTACCTACTACATGTACATACGTACGTTCGTACGTACAAGTCTTGGAATGTTGATGATTATCATCATGGACGAAAACTGATAGACTCGATACCCATAATTAAAACAATGTATCGCAAGTCGTTCTCGTTACGTTGCGGGGCACAGGTAGGTGTGAAGCTCCAACCTTCTGGCCGTGACGAAGCTGTTTGGCGGACCATCAATTAAAAGTGAGCCGCCAGCTGCTGGCTCGTCACAGGTGACGTCTCACACATGTCATCCGCCCATACGCCTGTTGATACGCTCCCTTTTGTCTTTAATTCTTTAATTAATAAACGCCAAGGAGGTGTTGATGGGCTCTCGTGCTTTGTTCCTAACCGTGTCGGTTGCTGTCGTTTCAATTTGGGCCAAAACCAGACTTTTACATTTATTCGAATGATCAAAAGCTTTCCAACTTTTGTAGAATCGAACGATTCAATTAATTAACATGTAAGCAGGTATAGTATTAAAAATGAAATGAGAAAAAAAAATTGGGGGGATCTCCTTTTCGCCCACTTTGATATACGAGTCGTAGAACCGTTCGTTTGTCGTTAATTTTCTGATCGGCAGGTAAGATACCCCAATCAAGATGCCGGCCGTCCGTCCGTATTGGATTTTTTCCGTGGAATGGCCTTGTCGCGGACGTGTTTGAAGTGGCATAAAAGCTGTATCAAGTAGTTTTCGATTTTCACGCGGCGAGATTCGAGCGCCCCCTGCTGCGCCGCGGCGTAATTATCGACGGAGTGATTGACGATGGCCCTCGGCCGCCGTCGACGTGAATCAACACCCTCCTCGACCGGACGATCCGAGAAAAAATTCTGTTTAGTAATACTCCGGGACCCAAGGCGTATTTTTATTTCCAGTCGATTCAGAACGCATTAATAACAACAACAACAAAACATCTACTCACAACAGAACACTTCCATGTCAAAATTGTTTTTAACAATTTTCGATTCTATTCTTCGTTAATTGGGCCTATCAATTTTATTGTATAGTACACCAAGATCATAAAGTTTTCAGATAAAAAAGGCTATGCAAAACAGAAAGTATACGAACTATCGTCATCTATACTAATGGGTCTATTCTGCGCATCTCTGTAAGCAAATCTGTATCTTTCTGTAGGCTTATGGATGATATGCAATTCTGCGTTCCCTATTACTTCCAGAAAACCTTACAGACTCGTAAATATTTACAAGTGAGTTTAATGGTCCCGGAAAGTTACGGAAATTGTCGTAATTAATAAGTAGTAGTCAAAATTAGTAAAAAAACATGAACGTTTTAAATAATAATATTGCTTTTTTCATTGGATTATTATTAGAAGCAGATGAGAATAGGTAAAGAAATTCAAGAGTAAAGAGTGGGTATATTTTTGACTTTATAAATATTTCAGAAACTTTTTGCGAATTCAAAGGAGACGACTGCGAGATGAAATGGATCCTTTCAATATCCCTGATATACAATTTATTACATTATTCCGACTAAATACGCAATGTGTAATAAATTTAATTAACGACTTAATGCCTTACATACCAAACAGAAATAATAACACTGTTGGGGCATGTCATGGCAACGATATATAAATAACATAAATTGTCAATGTGTCATTAAATAGTATTCTATGTTTTATAATGTTCCTGAAATAAAACACATATAAAACGAGGTTTGGTTGAATCTCTTTCCTGAGTCAGAACCCTAACAATTTGGAAAAAGAGGCATTAGCTTTGGTTACTGCGGTTGAACGTTTTCATAAATTTGTCTGGGGAAGAAAATTCATACTGCAAACCTCTAGTCGCTTTATTACAAACCGACAAAACCAAAGGTCTTAAATCTACAACAGCAGCACGTCTTAAACGCTGGGCTATAAGACTTCTTGGATATGATTTTCAAATCGAATATGTCCGAACACAAGATTTTGGTCAGGCAGATGTTTTATCTCGTTTGATAGCACAATTCCGACAAGACAATCTTGAAGATTTGCAAGTAGCAAGCATCAAAACTGTAGAATTCGAAATTGAATCTATTAGAAATAATTCTATTGATAAATTCGGATCCGAAATGCGTCAAGAACTGAAGACATTTTCTAGGGAAGATGAAGATATCATGATTGTTATTCAAGCGATCAAGAACAATTGGTCATCGTCTTCTGATTCTGATATAGTCGAACACTATAAAAAACGTCGAGATAATCTCTCCGTCGTGGATGAAACATTATTACTTGGTGAAAGAGTGGTAATTCCAAAGAATCTACAAAATAAGATTCTCACTGCTCTTCATAAAGGCCACCCTGGTATAAGAAGAATGAAACAACTTGCTCGAGAATATGTTTACTGGCCAAAAATGTCCAATGACATAGAGCAACTAGTTCGACAATGTAATTCATGCGCATTAACTCGAAAATTACCTGCTAAAATACCTATCAGTCCTTGGCCTATCCCCACCAGACCCTTGGAACGTATGCACATTGATTACGCTGGACCTATAGATGGACAGTATTTATTAATATTCGTAGATGCTTATTCAAAGTTCATCGACGTTGGTGTAACTCAGACGATATCTGCAAAACATACCGTTGACTTATGTCGTGAAATGTTCTCAAGATACGGCCCACCAGAAGTTCTCGTTAGTGATCATGGCACTCAATTTACTGCTGATATATTTTCCAAGTTTTGCAAAGAAATGCATGTGACTCATTTATTGTCTGCAGTAAATCATCCTCAGTCAAACGGGCAAGTTGAAAGAATGGTGGATTCCGTTAAAAGAGCTATCTGGAAGAACCCGAATGACTGGAGGAAAGAACTACAAGATTTTCTATACACTTATAGATACACACCCTGTACTTCAGCCCCCCATGAAAAATCTCCGGCAGAATTATTTTTAGGTCGAAGGATAAATACACCTTTCTCTAAATTGCTGCCCAAACAATCAAATCAATATCCATCTGAAAAAGTTTAGAAAAACAAAGAAAAATGGAAGCTGAATTTGCTAACCACCATGGAGCCCGGCAACGTGAACTACAAATTGGTGACAATGTTGTAGACGCTTTAGCGAAAAATAAACGCGTTCAAGGTAAAGTAACAAAAATTCTATCTAAATCTCGTTACTTAGTTTGCCTTGACAATGGAAAAGTTATTGAACGCCATATAAATCATATTTGGAAAGGAGGAAGGACCCCGTCGAAAATATCTTCAAACTTAGATGATGATTGGGTATTTTATGATACGACTGATAGACTCCTCAATCACAATCCTTCAGTCTCGAATGAACGTTGTATTGAAAACTGCTCTAATCTTGATAATCTCAATGAAAATATGTCGATCCCTGTTCATCTGGAGAATCAAGACAACGAAAATACTACAGAAGACATCGCAGAAACAGTACAAAATGACAGCTCCCATATTACTCCCTTAAGATCTTTACGACCCAGAGTTCCACCTCAAAAATTAGTTATTAAGCCTTATGCAAAATCTTATAATTAAATATTAACTTTTCAAAGGGGGAGGTGTTGGGGCATGTCATGGCAACGATATATAGGGCACTTTTCAAAATTAACCGGTTACTCCACCGGTAGACATTTTAAAATTCTAAAATCCACTGTAAAGCTATAATATGTTATTTTAGCTGTAATGAGTTATTAACTTATTATAACTGTATTATTATTATATACTTATTATAGCTATAATAACATATTATAGCTTTACAGTGGATTTTAGAATTTTAAAATGTCTACCGGTGGAGTAACCGGTTCATTCTGAAATGTGCCCATAAATAACATAAGTTGTCAATGTGTCATTAAATAGTATTCTATGTTTTATAATGTTCCTGAAATAAAACACATATTAAACGAGGTTTGGTTGAATCTCTTTCCTGAGTCAGAACCCTAACAAACACAATACCTGTTACAAGAAGAGTCCTTAGTGCATTACACTTTTTAGCAGTTGGATCTTATCAGAATTCAGTAGGTACATGAACTTGGATTTCTGTTAGTCAAGCTACAGTTAGCAGATCGATAAATGAAATTTGTTCACTAATTATTGAACATTTATTACCTATTTGGGTTAAATTTCCCATTACACGTGATGAAGTTGTTGCTGTCAAACAAGAATTTTTTAGAAAATATGGACTGAGAGGGGTGATAGGGGCTGTCGATGGAACTCATGTAGAGATTATTGCACCTCCTCGTACAGATATTAATCATCCCCCATTTGTTTATATCAATAGAAAAGGAAAACATTCAATCAATGTAATGCTAATATCAGATGCAAACGCAAAAATTTTAGCATGTAATGCAAGGTTTCCCGGTTCCGTACACGATGCTGCTGTTTGGCAAACTAGTTCCATAAGAAATCATTTACGAGTAACTCATGAACAGGGTGATAGAAGCAGTCATTTGATAGGAGATAGTGGTTATCCCCTTGAACCTTGGCTATTCACTCCATTTCTAAACCCGAGAAATCCAGGAGAAGAAGCATTTAATAATACATTGAGTTCTGCAAGAAATGTTATTGAAAGGACTAATGGGATATTGAAAGGTAGGTTTCGATGCTTGTCAAGACATCGAACCTTAATACAACATCCTATTAAAGCCAGTACTATAATATATGCTTGTTGTGTGCTACACAATATTGCAAAACATGCAAATCTGTTAAATGAAAATGACATCGAAATGCCAGATGAAGATTATCCAAATAATGAACCAGCAGCCAATTTAGATACTATTTATCAAGTAGCAAAACAATGTAACAAAAAAGAGTTTCTTTATTTTTATACATATGTATTTGTACTTAAATTAAATAAATAATAATTTTATACAACGAAAAAGTTTATTTACCTTTATCCTTAAATATTTACTTTAAATAAAAATTCTAGGAACAATCTAATTACCTATAATGAAAAATCGGGATGGAGAAATACAAAGCGTTTAATTTCAAAATCCAGTTTTTCTCTCTCAATTTTAATATAATTCTCACCAAACTTTCTGAATACTTCAACAAGTTCATTTTGATTGGTGGTATTTTGTTCAGTAATTCGTAAAAGATTTTCAGCTAAAAGTGAGAGAGGCTTAGGTCTTGATCTTGACGGTCTCGTTGAAACATTTTGGTTTGAATGACATTGGGTATTATCCAGCTTGTTTTCCTTTTCAATATTGGTAACTACAATTTCATTCTCATCAACATTACCATCAAAGAAACTTCCTGTTATGTCCTCTGCAGGTGGAGTTGGTGAAACAAGTATGCCCTCGTAAACTGTAATATTTTTTGCACCTTCTACTGTGACTCGTCCCCAAACATTTAATGCCCTCTCTTCTAAATCATTCAATTTGATATGTGCACTTGGACCTCCTCCTGTTTTATTTCTATGACTTGTAATTTTTCTAGCTTTTGCTTTTGTTGCATATTTCCAATCAATAAATCTCTAAAAAAAAAAAACATAGATGTACACAATGTTCATACATTTGTTCATACTTTTTTCCACTCCTCTAAATTTAAGACGGGTCCATCTCCTCCAAGCCCATTTAATTGTAATGTTAACTCTTCCCATTTGTTCTGGATGTAGTTAGGTCCTAAAGTGGGATTTACCGTATTTGACCTAAAGGCGTTTCGATTGAACCATCAGAATTGCCACATTTACGATTCTGTAAAATGTCAGTTACAGGATAATCGTAAGCTATATTTTTACAGATTTTACAGAAAATCTTACGAGTAAACGCAGAATAGACCTATAAGTGTTGCAAATATGGGTATTTTCTTGCTTGGGATTCTACCATACGCGATGAGCATAACTTTTTATTGGAGCGTTGCACACCAGAATTTCTTGCAGAATATGAAAGAGGACATCAAAATCTGAGGTGGTCCCGAGTTTTGGCCGGACCGTTCTCTAATTAATTTGACAGCTGCCAATTCGAACTTGGGATGCCCCTATGACTATGCAATGTAAATTCATTTTCACCATTATCAGAAAGTTTACAGATAAGGGGGCCGATGAAAAACTAAATAGTTATTTATTTTTCCCGCGTGAGCGCAGTTTTGAGTTTTCATTTGCGCGAACGCGGGATAATGATTCCCCCAAGAGTTTCGTATTATATTTTTTGAAACGAATACAAAAATTTAATTGGAAATACTTTCATATAATTTCACGTCATGGCAAGCCAAAAATGTAAAATTAATCAAGCCATGCTTCAGTATTCAATAGATGATGCCGTCAAATTTATTGGAATTTTTTGACGATTTCTCCCTTTTCTGGGCCTGTTAATGAATGAAAGTTGTTGTAAAATGGTACTTTATAAACTAGATTTTATTATTATCACCACTGATTTATTTGAGAATGCTCCAAAGGGCCAGTGTTTTTGACGTTGTTTCCTGGTCTACTCGACCAGTTGACTATTTTGTGCGTAAAACAGTAACTAGAGGGCGACGAGTTTAAAAAGTATACATACAAGATTGTATCTACAAGATGTGAATTATTTCGCTCTACGATCAGTTTTCAGATAAGGGAAAACACATTTGATCAATTCATAAACCGTACTTAATTAGTAAGACTAAATAATAACGATTTTGAGTTTAAAGTAGTAAATGTTTGTGATGTTGTACGTGCAATGGATGGCATCAAATCTTTTGCAACCGGTTGTGATGAAATTAATATCACAATGCTTAAAATGTGTTGTCCTACCATATTGCCCTACTTAACTCATATTATCAATACGTGTATTATGCTTTCGTCAAACCGTTACCGAAAATTGGGAAGCCTGTTGAATACAAAGATCTTCGACCCATAAGTGTCCTACCGGTGATGTCAAAAATTTTTGAAAAATTAATCTATGATCAGTTGAGTGATTACGTTTCAGAGAACAATATACTCCCTTCGGTTCAGTCAGGTTTTAGGGTGGGTCATAGCTGTACTTCTGCGTTGATGCGAATTACTGACGATACTCTAACTGCTCGAGATAAAGGAGATGTTACTATCTTGACTTTGCTTGACTACAGTAAAGCATTTGATACTGTTGATCATGACATACTGTTGTCGATTCTTAAGTTCATAGGTCTGGGTTCAAATGCAGTTTCATTACTGAATAACTACATGCGAAATCGGAGTCAGTGTGTTGTTATTAACAATGTAAAATCTGAAAATCTCTCTTTAATAAGTGGTGTTCCTCAAGGTTCTGTTTTAGGACCCTTATTATTATTTTCTATTTATACGTCTAATTTTGTAGACCACGTTCAGTTTTGCAAAATGCATATGTACGCAGATGACACCCAATTATATCATTCTTTCAGGATTCAAGATTTACAGAATTCTATCTTTCAAATTAATTCCGACTTAAACGCTATATACAAACTGTCATCCCAACATCTTTTAAAAATCAATCCGGATAAATCTGCAGTTCTGGTATTTAGTAATAAATCTGTGGATGCTAACTTAGTCAGCCAAATTGATGTAAAGATTAATGACATTAAGGTACCTGTAGTTAATCAAGCAAAAAGCTTGGGTCTCATATTGGATAACAGTTTTCGTTACAAAATTCAAATAATGGGTTACATAAGAAACGCTTATATGCAATTAAAAAAGCTTTATTCGTTAAGATCATATTTGTCGGTTGAAATGAAAAAACACTTGTGTGAAACATTTGTGCTCTCACAATTTAACTTTTGTGTACCAATTTACCATCCATCTATAGATAAGTTCACTGCTAAACGCATACAAAAAATTCAAAATGCCTGCATGAGATATGTGTACGGTATTCGTAAATATGATAGGATCTCATTTAAATTAAAACACATTGGCTGGCTTTCAATGGAGAACCGCAGGCAATTGCAGACGCTGCATATGTATCACAAAATTTTAAAAACCTGTAAACCTACTTACTTATATGATAAAATAAAATATAGATATGATGTTCACAACTTATCAACAAGATGTAATACATTTATTTCTCTTCAAAAACACAGGACCTCTCTTTTCCAGCGGTCATTCTCTTATCACATTTATAAGTCTTATAATATACTTCATAAATATCGTTACATGTCAAGTAAAATGTTTAAGGACACATATTTCCATGAACTCTTCGTAATGCAATGCATTCATATGGACGCCAAATATTGACTACTTGCAGAATTAGCTTGCGATCCCTTTTATATCTATAATTGCCTGTTCTTCCTTGGGAGTAACTTAACAACTTAACAAGTATCAATAATTGTTTGCTTATCTCTATTAAATTTCATGCGGCATAGTGGACGGAGGGCACTCATAGTAACTTATAGTAATTTTGGTTAGTAATTTTAGTCTTTAGTTAGTCATTAAACTAGGTTTAAGCAATTAAAATTTTTGGATTATCATTATTTTTCAAGGTTTAGATTTAAAAGCAGAGGCATTGCTGCCATCTGAATCTCACCTTGTGATTTGGTTATGTATGTACGCATCTTCATACTAATTTAATTTTTCAAAATTAATTTAATTTTCTAGAATTAATTAATATTACTTTTTTATTTATTCATTTATTTTATTTTATTTTGTGTTTATGTTGTATTGCATAGTAACCAAATAAAGCCATTATTATTATTATTATTATTATTTGACAGCTGTCCATTCGCACTAGGATATTTTTCTTGGGATTCCCCTATACATAACTATGTAATGTAAATTCTCTTTCACCATTATCAGAATGTTTCCAGATAAAAGGGGCCAATGGCGTAGATAGAAACTTGTTTCGGTGGGGGGGCGGGGGCGAACAAAAACAATCTAACGAGTACGGACTACTTAACATTTTATTTATGAATAAAACAGCGAACAAAAATCTTACGAAAGGTCTTACGAAAAACTTCTTTAGTACAAAGTGGTCAAGAATAACTGTTTGAGTTGGCAATAGAATTAAGAGCTTTTTTTATTCGGTATTTGCAACACTACAGCTGGATTTTGTTGGTTTATTTGACGTAACCTGAACAGTGACAAGATTGCAGGTTGTGTGAATAAAAATTAGCGTTTCAATTTGAATTTGAAATGTCGAATGACGCTTGTAAAGTGACGGCTGTCGGTGTCAAGCTGTCAACAACTGGAATTTCCTCCAGTTATATCATTTAAAAATAAAATTCAGCACTGCCAACTCAAACAGTGATTCTTGACCACTTTGTATAAATTACGCGGAATATAGTTTAGAAAAATTTCGGACACCAGGACCCCCTTTATCTACGCCACTGAAGGTTGGAAAACTGAAAGTCTATTTTTGATTAATTTATAAAACCGTCAATGCGAACTATTGCAAACATGGATATTTTCTTGTTTGGAATTCCCCCATACCTACATACATGATTGTACATACAAGATTGAGTGAGTTCTTTCACTCTACGATCAAAAACTTTTCAGATAAAGGAAAACACGTTTGATTTATTGATAAACCCATAATTAATTTCATAGGTGTCAATTCCAACTAGGATATTTTGCTTGTTTTCCCCCATACATGATTGTATAATATAACTTATTTCACACTAAGATCAAACGTTCAGATGCAAGAAAACAGAAAGTATATCTTTCATTAATTCATAAATTCCTAAATACTTTGACGGCTATCATTAAGTACTATTGTATTTTATTTATTGTACTGTATGGATATTTTTTGTTTGGGATTCCCCCATACAATTGTGTAATGTAAATTCCCTGGTAAATTCTTTTAAACAAGATAATACAATTTTCTTCAGGTAAAGAGGGCTATGCAAAACACAAAGTATATAATTGATTAATTTATTCAAAATCGAAATTGTCAGTACGAACTATTGTTAACATGGATATTTTTTTGATTGAAATTCCCCCGCATATGATTGTGCAATGTGAATTCTTTTACTTTACGATGAAAAAGTTTTCAGATAAAAGAAAATACATTTAATTAACTCAACTCATAAACCCGTAATTAATTATTAATTTGACAGTGTCAATTCGAAGTAGGGTATTTTTCTTGGGTTTCCCCTATACATGACTATGCAATGAAAATTCTTTTTCCCCATTATCAGAGATGGAGAACTGTAAGTATACTTTTGATTAACTCATAAAACCGTAATTAATTTGACAGCTGTCACTGCGAACGAACTATTGTAAACTTGGATACTTTTTTTTTGCTTGGGATTTCCCTGCACATGATTGTGCAATGTGAATTCTTTCACTCTACGATAGAAAAGTTTCCAGACAAAGAAAATACATTTGATTAATTCATAAACATGTAATTAATTTGACAGCTGTCAATTCGAACTAGGATATTTTTCTTGGGATTTTCCTGTACGTGACTATGCAGTGTAAATTTTTTTTCACCATTATGAGAAAGTTTCCAAACGATGGCGATGGAGAACTGAAAGTATATTTTTGATTAATTCATAAAATCGTGATTAATTTGACAGCTGTCAATATGAACTACTGTAAACATGGATTCCTTTGCTTGTGAAGTATCGTAAACATGGATACTTTTCTTTGGATTATCCCATATATGATTGTGTAACGCAAACTCTTTTGGCACCATAATCATAAAGTTTTCAGATAAAGGAGAATACCTTTGACTAATTCATAAAATCGCAGTTAGTTTGACAACTGTCAGTAAGAACTATTGTAAACATGGACATTTTTCTTGGGATTCTCCTATACATAATTGTACAATGCAATTTTTTTCTTATCAGAAAGTTTCCAGACAAAGGGGGATATGGAAAGCACAAACTATATCTTTTATTAATCCATAAAATTGTAATTAATTTGACAGCTGTCAATACGAATTCTTGTAAACATGATATTTTTATTGCTTAGGATTCTACCATACATAACTGTGTACTGTAACTTCTCTCACACCAAGGTCATAAAGCTTTCAATCAAAACTGTAATTAATTTGACAGCTGTCATGAATCATGAGTTTTTTTATGCTTAGGATTCCCCCATGTATAACTGTGTAAAGTAAATTCTCTCACGTCAAGATCATAAAGTTCTCAGTTAAAAGAAAACAGAATATGTATCGTTGTTTAATTCATAAAATTGTAATTATTTTGACAGCTGTCAATGTGAATGGACATGGACTTTCTTTACTTGGAATTTTCCAAATCAATTCTTTCACACTACGATCATAAAGTTTTTAGAAAAAGTAAAATACCATCGATTACTTCATAAAACCGTACTTAATTTGATAGCCGTCTGTTCGAACTATTTATTACAAACATGGGATTCCCCTATACATGATTTCGCAATGTAAATATTTTCTCACCACTATAGCCCGCAATACATGATCATAAATTACATGAAATTTACATGTAATCTATGACAAAACCTATATTTTAACGTGTATAGCGAGCAAAAAGAATTACATGAACTTATACATGTAAAATTGGCAACAAAGAGCAAGTTCTATTTCTCAAGGTTTTTGACGTGAAATTTTAGTAAATTCTAGTGACTTTAATTGTCGCTGTTGGCTTTAGACGAAAGAAGAACGACTTCACCTTGGTATATGTTTATAACATAACCTACATTAATCATACGTTATGTTACTGGTTAAATGCTGGTAAATCCAATCGGTTAATTTGTAGTAAATAAGAAACATGTGGACACATGAAAATACTTCACTTCTTGTACAGTTGTATGAACAGAATGAATGTTTATATATGTTTAATAATCTTAATTATAAAAATAAAGTGAAGCGAAGGAAAGCTTTACAAGAAATTACTATGCACTTGAACATTCCCAGCTGCTCAAAGAAAATAATATGAAGTTAGAAGCATCAAAGAGTCACCATTGTCACCAACATTAACATTCTGAATTACTATTTAGCAGAACACCCTTTTATTAATATAATTGAAACGTGTATTGCAACTTACAATTCATCAATAATTACACAGATGATTACATGAATTTTTACGTGAAATTATTGGAACATGTATTGCCTGCTTATCAGATAAAGGAAAACAGAGAAAGTACATCCTTGACTAATTCATAAAATTCCAAATAATTTTGACAGCGTCGAAGTGATGGATATTTTTCTTGGGATTCCCCCATACATGATTGTGTAATGTAAATTACTTCGCACTAAGATCAAACATTCTCAGACACAAGAAAACAGAAAGTATATCTTTGACTAACTCATAAAACCGTAAATGATTTGACAGTTGTCAATGCGAACTATTGTACTTCATGAATATTTTTTGCTTGCGATTCCCCCGTACATGATTGTGTGAAGTAAATTCTTTTACACCGAGGTCGTGCAATTTTCAGACAAAAGAAAACAGTAAGCGTATCTATGATTAATTCATAAAATAGTAATTGATTTGACAGCTGTCGATGCAAATCAGGATTTTATGACTTTAGCAAAGATATACTTTTTGTTTACCTTTATGATGTTGTTACTGTGAAAGAATTTTCATTATGCAATCATGTTTGGGGAAATCATAAATATCCATAAACATAATAAATAAAATATAATAAATATATAAATGATAATTAAAATAATAAAAATAAAACATCCGTGATTATAATAATTAATTTGACAGCTCTCAACGCGAACTATTGTTAAGATGATGGTTGTATAATGTAAATTCTTTTACACCACGGTCGTAAAATCTTCAGATAAAGGAGAACAACATTAATGGCGGATTTCACGAACGTTACTTAAGTTTAATCATCCGTTAAAAGTAAACGTTGCCAAGGTTACATGTGTTGAAGGTATAGGAATGATTATTCTTAATCGATGATTAAAGTTAAGTGACGTTTGTGAAATTCAGCCTAAATCGTAATTAATTTGACAGCCGTCAACGCGAACTATTGTAAACATGTATATTTGCGTTTTGGGATCCCCCCAGTGTAAATTTATTCATTCCTTTCGAGGACAGGCATTCTTATGTAGAAACGATTTCTACAATCACACATACATAGCTTTGACAGTTGCCAAATTAATTGCGGCTATGTAACCAATCAGATATATTATTTTTGATTTGCCTACGGCACGTGTTACCAACATTTTAAGGAGACCTTAAATTTAAGTCATGTTTAGAACGTGACATCTTATGTAGTCAGTCAGAATGTGATTGATATAACGCAGACAATGCATGGATGTCATATTCTAAACACGACTTAAGTTTAAGTTGGTAATACTGGGCGTTAGTCTACTGTAACAAATGCCTATAGAGCGTGCGTTTTCAGATCTAAATTAAACGTAAGGTATGTATCTACTTTTGATTTTTTGTTTTATTACATTTGGCTTGTTCGTCGATTATATCTACTTCAATACTGTCACAGGAGTGAGCAAGTACCAACTTAAATTTTGCAGAAAATGAAAATACCCTCAATTTGTTTAAATTTCTTGTTTTTTTAAATATCATTTCAAGATTCTTAGCTGCAATCACGCTCATGCACCTATTTATCAAAGCGGGCTCGCCCGGCCAGAGAGAGCAATTGCGGTCTCTTTTTATGTTTCCGGTCCACCGGAAGTTCCGCTCGGCTACCGGTCGATATATCTACGTGCAGTTGCAGATTAACTTCCTGTTTCCGTTCTCCGGGTTGTTTTTTTTTTCATGAATTTTTAGGCACTTGATTTACGTGGGCGTGAATTTCAAATTAACCGCCGAAGCAGCTTCTACAAGAAAAAAAAAACCAAATCAACCAGCACGTCTGTGCTAATCAATAAATACTGACAGACCACAAGAGGATACGAAGGCGATCCTAAACACGAGGGGGACAAATGACGTTTTAATCTACTGTTTGTCGTCAAAGAAGGGGTTAATACATTCGATTTAATTTGTGGTGGTGAATTGAGACCATGTAAATTATTTATTTAATCAAGCAGAACGACGAAGTTGTTTTTTGCGTTAATTAAAAGCTCTGAAAGCTCAGAAAATCGCTTAAATTTTTCGATTTGCCGCTTAATCCCGCAAATGTTCTTGCTACAGGAAGCACACACACACACACATACATACACGTAATATACATGGCGGGTATCTTGTTGCAAATTAGTTGCGACCAACAGTGGCTATGCGCATGCCGCCGGAGGCAACCGCGTGTCCATCAGACCAAACACAGCTCGCCTATTATCACATGTGGATTGCTACATAATGTGATCAGCAGCTAGTGCGCTTACCTGCCATCCAATTGCCTAAATGTGAGCTTTGTGTGTTGTTTGCGTTCGCATTAGTCATATCAAATCTGCGATTTAACGAGCTTCATGTCCGGCAAAGCTTTTGATGTACAAGGGATTTGGCAGGGCTCTAATTAGTGGTCCAGGAATATTTGCGTAAAACTGATCATGACAGGAGCCCCTTTTGGCGATTTTATGCTCTTCTGCAGAGTAATTATAGAATGCGTGCATTCAGGAAACTCTTTTGTTCTATTTGCCTCTCTTTTTGGAAACTGTAAAGAATTAAAGAAAGTCCTGTAAGGGCCGCTCGCCGAATGAGGGGCTCGCGGCAACCAGTATCTCAGCTAAAGCGTGACATTTGGTATGGTCTCGCGAAGAACTTTCATTTGATACGTTACAAGACGAGTTTTCCTTTTTTCCCCTAATTAATTTTGACCAAAATAGGCTCCATATTTGACTCTAAGATGGTATGACATTTGCATCTAACTTTCTAAAATTTTTCATTTGACAGGTCACATGACCTATCGAACGTCTTCGATTACACTCGGCCATCTTTGCTTCCAAAATGGCGTTGGTTCGATTCTTAGAGACCTTTCACTTTATGCGTCACGCGAACAGTTCTTTCTTTTTGGGAAAACTTTAAATTACGAAGACATAGATGATTCAAATTCGAATTTGGCTAAGAATATAATATTTTATAATTTATTTCAGGAACTCTAATGGCCATTTGCACGAAACACTTAAGTATAGTTAGCTCATGTATGCGACAAGGATGTCAAATCCAGGTCAGGTGATTAACTTCCCTTTTCTGTAACTCATAACGACATCTTCAAATAACGAAAATCGTTAAGTCACATATATTGACCAATCAGTGCAGACGAGTAGAAATGTATTGCATCTAAGCACTGATTGGTCAAAATATGTTACTTAATGATGTTGCTGTGAGTTACAGAATAGGGGAATTAGAATTAGCTGGTCATTAATTTTATATAGATGCTTAGTTAATTACCCACTTTATGTAGAAAGCTGCATTAGTAGAGAAACTAAAATAGAAGTTAATACCTATATGAGTGGAAATATTTTGCAAAGCAGTTTCTTGCCTTCTCAAAGTTTATTATTGTTATTGTTTATTATGTTGATAACAATTCCTCTTTGTCTTCGGTGGGTTACTTATTATATCAACAGGGGCATTCAACAAACAAATCGATTAATTACAATCAGATTGAATCGATTTAAATCGATTCATGAAAACACTGAACGGTGGCAATGGTTATCCTTTACACATCATCAAAAACTTCTTTTTCAGAATTATACTTCCACACACTATAAGGACACACAAGAACCACAATTTCATACTATCACACCATTTCACAAAAAAATAAAATAAAATAATATTTAAGTATCTAAACCCAACTCAAAACTATCTTTCTTCAATAATAATAATCTTGAAACTATTATTTCCTACATAAAAGACAAAATTTTCTTGAACAGAGTAGAGTTTATTATATCTCCCGTAACGCCTGTGACTCCATTTACATAGGACAAACAGGTCGCAACATAAAAACACGTTTGTCTTTCAAATCTGACTCCAACTTTGCCAATCAATTTGATCCAATCTTCACACGACTTTGATCCAACTAACAACGCCAAGATATTAGGTATATAAATACGAAAAAGGTAATTTAGTCAATATCGTGGAAAATCTGGAAGTGTTCTTAGATAAAAATAACGATAACTTTAACATCCCGAAGGATCATTTGATTGGAGCTCAGGATGAATTCTTTCGGAACAGGGGGTTGTATCTACTCACTACATTTCAACTTTTAATTGCAAAATTAAAAATCATCCTAAGTGCCTGGCTAGGTCTACAATCGTGTTTTTATTTTGTCGTAATGTCTGCTTATACATTATTTTTAATATGTTTGTACATGATTGTACGGTGTATTTTTTTTTAAATGCCATAAAGGTTGGCTATGAAAATTAGAACTCATGTCGTAGCTTGGCATCTAACCGAGGAGAAAAAGTCAACTCGACACATGTCAGTTTTTCTAAGTGTGTTACTTTTATATTTACATTATTTCTAATACTTGATTCATTTTTAAATTGATGGATGACGACAGCCTTTCCAGAAAGGCCCATAATGGCTTAGATGATACAGTCCACAATGGTCGTCACTTTGAAAACCGAACAAGATCCCCAAGATCCTCCCGGTCAACTGACAGTAGACATAATGTTTTGGAGAATTACAAAATAATTAGTAATGGAATAAATATATGTCAGCTGAATATTGAAGGCATTTCTAAGGACAAATGCCAATATTTATCTCGAGTGGCTAAAGATATACAAATTGACGTTATAGCTTTACAAGAAACACACACTGCCACAATAGAAGATCTATATGCAAGAGGAAGAATTCCAGGATTTATTATTGTTGATCATTTATGCAGTCCAATATATGGTATAGCAACTTATGTTAGAGAGAACTTGTCTAATTACCAACCAATATATAAGAAAGAACTGAATGGTGTTTTTGTAATTGTTATCAAAGTTGCAGATTTGTATATTGCTAACATTTATAAACCTCCAAATAAACTATGGCCCGAAACTATTGATATAGATATTCAACGCCCGACAAAAGTTATTGGAGATTTCAATTGCCATCATAATTTGTGGGGATACGCTGATAATGATCAAAATGATATATCGCTGGTGTCGTGGGTGGAAGTGAACAATTTACATCTAGTATTTGATGCTAAAGACAAGAAAAGTTTCCGCTCTGCCAGATGGAGAAGAGAATACAATCCTGATCTCTGCTTTGTGACTTTAAATGACAATTATGAACCATTAGAAACCTCTAGATCAGTATTACATGATTTCCCACATAGCCAGCATAGACCCATCCTAATAAATGCTGGAGTGAAAATTCCCATAATTAAATCTTTACCTAAACCACGTTGGAATTTTCAAAAGGCAAACTGGAAGGAATTTAGAATCAACGTTGATCAAAATATTCGATGGATACCTCCAGTTTATACAAATTATGACAGGTTCGTTGGTGTCATTAAAAACGTTGCTAAAAGAACAATTCCACGAGGATATCGCGTAGAGTATATCCCATGCTGGTCGAAAGAAGCTGATCGACTGTTTAAGAAGTATCAAAATGAGCCTAATGCAGAAACGGCAGATCAATTATTGACTTCAATTAATCAATCCAGAAAAACTTCCTGGAATAAGACTATGGAAAATATGAACTTTACTCATTCTAGTCGTATCAGCTGGGCTTTGCTTCGTAAACTAGGGGCTTCTAGTCAACAGAAACAATCAGTGTTCCAAATCAGTCCGAACTCTATAGCATCTCGATTGCTAAATATCTCTAATACCATAAGAGTTGACAAGAATGATTTAAAGAAAATGAAAAGGGTGCTCTACTATCAGAGAAAAACAGCTCTACCATCAGATACACTTTCCAAGCCCTTTGTCTTTGATGAGTTGAAGACGGCAATTAATTGTTTAAAGAATCGTAAAGCAGCAGGACTGGATGGTATTTATCCGGAGTTTATTAAGAACTTGGGGAGTGTGAGTATGAAATGGCTCTTGGGCTTTTTCAATAACATTTTACTCTCAGGCAAGATACCAACTGAATTTAAGAAGTCAAAAGTTATCGCCATTTTGAAACCTGGGAAACCACCAGATGAATCATCTAGTTATCGACCTATTTCTTTGCTTAGCGTATGCTACAAACTCTCGGAGAGATTAATCTATCAACGTATTTCATCAGTTATTGATGAAGTACTTCCAATAGAGCAGGCAGGATTTAGACCATTCAGAAGCTGCTGTGATCAAGTCTTAGCACTAACAACTCATATAGAAGCAGGTTTTCAAAATAAACTGAAAACCGGTGTGGCTTTTGTGGACCTTACCGCAGCATATGATACAGTTTGGAAAGATGGCTTGATACATAAATTATATAATGTAGTACGCTGTGGAAGATTGGTTAAACTATTAGAAAATATGTTATCCAACCGTAAGTTTAGAGTTTTTATTGGAGATAAAAACAGTAAATTCAAACTGTTAAATAATGGACTGCCTCAAGGTTCTGTTTTGTCACCATTGCTATTTAATTTATACACAAGCGATATTCCCCGCACAAATTCACGAAAATTTATATATGCTGATGATCTGGCTCTGGCTGTTCAACATAAGGAATTCACAACTATTGAAGATGTTTTGTCTGATGACTTAGAAATTATGAACCAGTACTTTAAAAAATGGCGTCTTTATCCAAATCCAGCGAAGACAGAAGTGTCTTGTTTTCATCTGAATAATAATCAGAAAAATAGTATACTTCACGTTTCTTTCGATGGATCTGTTGTTAAACATAATTTCTGTCCTACATATCTTGGTGCCTCCTTGGATCGCTCCTTGACATACAGAGAGCACACAGAAAAATTGAGACAGAAGCTGAAAACCAGAAATAATATAATGCTAAAACTTACAGGAACAAACTGGGGAGCAAATGTGTATACATTACGTTTAACAGCATTAGCTTTAGTTTATTCTACTGCAGAATATTGTTGTCCAGTATGGATGAATAGTATACATGTAAATAAAACTGATTCGCAGTTAAATACTTCATTGCGAATTATATGTGGCACTATAAAATCCACCCCACTTGCTTGGCTGCATGTCTTAGCAAATATCGAGCCACACCGTCTGAGAAGAAAGAAGGTCATGAAACGTGAATGGGATATGTATCAAATGATTCCAGATTTCTTTCCAATCAATGCAGACCTACAAAACATTCCTCCTGATAGGTTAAAATCACGTAAGCCACTGTGGAAAGAAGATTTTTTACACCGACCTTTTTCTGTTTCTGAAGCTTGGAAAATACAATGGCAGGAAAATCAAGTTTTCAATCAAAATTTAATTGAGGACCCAACACAGAGAGTACCCGGTTTTGACCTACCAAGGAAAATTTGGAGCAAATTAAATCGTCTTCGAACAGGGCACGGACGTTGTAATGATTTGCTTTACAAATGGAACATAGCTGAAAGTCCAGTTTGCGATTGTGGAGTAGAACGCGAAACGATTTCTCACATTGTGGAAGATTGCGCCATAACTAAATTTCAACATGGTTTTGCAGGGCTACATAATGTCACTCCTGAAGCCTTACAGTGGATGCTGAACATAAAAGATTTATAAGTTTCAAACTAACTTATTGCTTTGTAATTTATTAACTTATATGTATACTGTTGTTTATATTTCATACGAATATATATATATATATATATCTAACAGATGCCAAAACTGACAATTTAAAGTATATGAATGGAGCTAAGACATGAATTTTCTTTTCCACAGCCACCCCTTATGGCATTTTAAAAAAAAACACATAGTATATGACTTCTGTGTTAAAACAGATTTCGATATTTATGTTTAATTTTTCATGTTATATTTAATTAACTAATTACCGATGTATTATCTATTGTAGTCCCCCCGAAGATGACCTTCTCTGATGGCGAAACATGTCGGCATTAAACATTTAACGATACTTCACGTTTTCTTCTTATAGTAACCCAAAGACAACGATACTTCACGTTTTCTTCTTATAGTAATCCAAAGACAAATCTTTAGTTCAACGAAATTCAGACTTCAAGGTGCGTTTCTAAAAAAAATTCTTGCCGTTGCTCTATGATGCGGTTCGTAAAGAATTCTTTGCGAATCTCACGCTTGTGACTCGCTCGCCACACCGATTCTTCCAATCGATTAATTCCGCAGTCTCCACTTGTTCCTCCGGTAATCACCAATTTAGTCGGGCATTAATAGGGGCCACATTTGCCCGGAGCCCCGTGCGAATTTGCCGCGTGGGCGCCCTAAAGCCAAGAGCTGCCTCGGAAGATAGGCGGCGGCCGCATTTAAAAAGATTTTGTTGCCAGGCGACGCCGCGGATGAATCCTGACTTCCTCTAATTAGGAATATTCCACGCAGCATCCGATTTGACGCTGTGGTGGCTTACAATCGGTGGTTATACACTTTAAATCATCGCTTCAGGCAACATGGGGGCCCCCAAGAACGAACGGCCACCCTTCATCCGTGGATACGCGCTATAATTAAGTGCCTAGTAACGTATGCACGCCTTCGTGTTATTAGCCTCCTATCACTTCGTACATCTGATTTTGATGCGCTAACATAATTCTGAAGTAAAATTATATTTGCAAGCAGCGTGAAAAATGTAGGTACTTACAACCGGATCTTGTAGCCTCATCGATCGTTGAAGTCTCCGGTAAATAAATTAAAAAAAAAAACAACTTAGTTGTTTATTGCTTTAGTAATTACATCATTTAACTTGGTCTTCTCCTTTTATTTATTTTAAACATTTCCTTACTACTTAAAAATTAAACTGTTTCATAAAAAGTGCGACATGTAGCTTCGAAGGTCTAAGCTAATTATGTGACTTTCTTTATCTACTTCTATTTCAATTTAAAACCAAATCATTTTGTTATTATTTTAACTCTCCGCTGTCGCTTTTTTTTTGTTTCTTGAAACGGTTCAATCGGTGAGAAGGTTCTGACGATGAAGTTTTCTTACGTTGCTCCCAGAAGTTATTAATGCGTTATTTGATTTGATTTGATTCGACGACGTGACAAAAAAACGTGCATGTTCTAATGCCCGCGTTTTTCCTCGACGGCTTCCCTTAATTGAATTTGCATTCTCAGGCGAAACGCAGGCGCGAGAGCGACCGCGTCGAATCGTTTCCAAAAATATTAATTAAGCGTCCCGAGGCGTGGATAATACCCGATAATTACAAAAACGTTCGAATCCGTGGCGTTTTGAGGAAATTAAAAAATGCCGCTTTTCGAGTAAAAACACTGACAAGTTAATCAAGACGGCGATGACTCGGCGGTACCAAAACATGCGTCCCGAATCCGCTCTAATGACGACCCGAGTCCGACGTGACTCGTTCATTTTCTGGGATATCTAATAATTTGTTTTCGGAATCAACTTGAGCCCACTATTATTTAATTACATGGAAAAACTGTTAATGTAGGCAGGCAGGCAGGCAGGCGAAGGAACTCACCTAATACTGTACTTATTAAGTCCGAAGATAGAAGCGTTTAGGTGCTCATTAAAATCTCATTTCGTTCGTTTTGTCTCTTTTTTTGTTGTTGTCTATTTTTTTTTCTTGGGGAGAGGGACCATTGAAGTTTTACGCGGATTTAATTCGGCTATAATTTTCAATTTTGTCTACGAAAAAGTCATCTTGAGTAAAAGTAACTGCTTAAACGGTTCTGTTAACAAACGAGGCAATTTTCGGCCAAAAAATATACTGAGTCATTTTAATTGCTTGGACGTATGTATAAAAAGAAATCGCCAGTTATTTCCTAACTTGTTTAAAAATCCCCAGCTCTAATAAAAAGTAGTGTCAATAACATTCCGGTTTCAACATACAGAAAATAAATAAAACTTTGTTACTTAAACCAAACTGTTTCGAAACAAGGATCAAGGAAGAGAAAACATCCGAATATAAAACTGTGCCGCTTTCGTGAGATAAACCTACGAACTACTCATTAGTTAAATATAACTAGTAGCAGTTTTATGTGGCAGTGAAATGCCAGGTAGCCGTGCCAGTTTTTATTAATATTAACACGTAAAACACCGGACAGAGCACTTTATTTTATAAGGCCGCATAAATATTTGGGAGTCCGATCTTGGATGTTCGTGATTTACACTTGTACAAGAAATATTCATGATAAATCTCGCGTCTGGCCGCATTTAATTTTCATATTTCAGATATTTTCAACTGTTGCGCAAGATTTATGCCGCCGCGCCGGCCTTTTATTGCCGAACGTCTAATTAAATGAGTTTTTCTGCTTCACCTTAACGCTAAGTGTTCATTAACGCTCGGTATGAACGGTATATTCAGCGTACGCGTTAACGTTTCCCTAATAATTCATGTATGTGCATTAGAATTTTTCTTGTCTGTTTTTTTTTCTCCTGTACAGGTACGGGAAATAATTATGTATAGTTAAACCATGTGCAGCCTTTCTTGCCAAAATTGAAAGGAAGTTCGAACTAAAGCACGATTTCCTTATTGAAAGTGAACTACAATACATATGAAGGTACACGGTTCGTCCAACTGACACTTTTGTTTAAAAAAAATGTCCACGTTTAATTTTTATTTCAAACAATTCCTTATAACTTTCTGTACAAAAAAGTATATTGTGCAAAATCATTCAACGATTGGTTTTCAAGTAAATTGTTAATTTTGTCAGGAACATATTGAATATGTTGTTTTGCAAAATTAAATCCCTTTTCATATGCCGGAGACGTAAATTAAATATGAACAAGTAGGCTTACAGTGATCAGAATCAGACTCTCTAATGTAATTTAAGTAATTTATTTAGTATGCTGTGAATCGAAAATTTTTGTTTGACAAACTGCTTGACATCTGGCGTCAATTAACTTTGCTATTGCAATTCGTTATTGTTTGAGAGTAATTATTCTATGCTCAAATGAAAACTCACGAAGAAAATAGATTAGCGGTGTGTTTAGTGTGTTTTGGAAAATCAAATTTGGAATGAGAAAAATTAGCATCGGGCAATTAGAAACTTTAAAAAAATATTTTATCAACGAATATTCGCTGCAAAATTCTTAGTTTCCATGTTCGCTCTGTGGCACTTGTAGAATAGTTGTTGAAGAATATGGCAGACACAACTTTAAAAGAAAAATCCAACAGATAGACTATTCCAAATTGGATATTCGTCCACAGTCAATAACAAGAGGTAATTCCATTTGTACGTGCTTACTTTGCGAAGTTACAAGATCTACACCTGTGAATAACAAGTTCTATAAACAAACAAACTTAGGTCGCCCATCAAAATCTAATTCAAATAAAATTAACAAAAATAAATCCATTAAACTGTGTACATATTGTTTAAGTGCAATTTCCAGGGGAAAATCCCATCATTGCGCAAAAGACCAAAAATATTTAAATGCATTAACGATTGCTGGTTCCCCAAAATCTAAAGAAAAGATTGCTTCAGCAATAATAAAATGTAAAGAAAATACTGCTGAAAAGGCAATGACACTATCTACAAGCACAGGACGTCCAATTGCAATACAATTTAAGTCCGCGAAGGAAACTCAGGCAGATAAAACAAAATTATCAGTAGAAGTATTTTCTAAAATACAATCTTCTATCGATTTAAGCATTAATAAAACACTGAAATTGGCATCGGAATTACGTAAATCTTTAGGAACAAAATTCATTGAATCAAATTTAAAAACAAAACTACAAGAAAAATATCATTCTCTGGATTCATTTTTCGATAAGACTGAAATTAGATATGTAGAGGAAGTAAATCGAGAAGTTAAATCAACTGCAATTCAGACAACGGTATTTTGTAACGACGTTAAAAACTTTTTATTCTATATAAAACATACAAGAAAATGTCCCCAAGAAGACGTAAATATTAAAATTGGAATAGATGGAGGAGAAGGTTTTTTAAAAGTTTGTGTAAGTTTACAAGATAATAGTTATATACATGGCAAAAAAAACTCAAATAAAACAATGAAAGACTCTGGTGTCAAGCAACTATTTATCCTTGGTATAGTATGCGGCGTACAAGAAAACTATCACAACGTACAGAAGCTGTGGCAATTATTAAAATTGAATGATGTTGGAAAATTATATATTGCAACCGATTTAAAATTGGCAAATATACTTACAGGAATAATGTCCCATAGTTCGATATATCCTTGCACATGGTGTAATGTAAATAGATATCAGTTACTCAATAATGGGACATTAAGAACACTTGAAGATAACTTGGAAAATCATAGAAAATGGTTAATATCTGGAGGTGATAAAAAGGATATGAAAAAATTTAGTAACTGCATTTATCCACCTATTATTGAATTACCTGAAAGCGCAGAAATTTTGAAAATTATTCCTCCACCGGAATTACACTTGATGCTAGGAGCAGTTAATACAATTTATAATGCAATTTTAAAAGAATTTCCAGACATTTGCAAGAAATGGACAGAGATTTGCCATGTACAGCGGGAAGCCCTTCACGGAGGTTCTTTTAATGGCAACTCTAGTCGTTTATTGCTTTCAAAAATTGATGTTTTGCGTTCCATTTCTCCAATTAACTATTTAAAATATGTCAAACGTTTGTCGAGTTTAGAATTGGTTGTTAAGTCATATTTTGGTAATAACTTGGCATCTGATTTTGAAAAGACAATCCATCAATTCCGGCAGGATTTCATTGAATTAGATTAAGAGTAACACCAAAGATCCACGCCATATTTCACCATGTTGAAGAATTCCGTAAATACGAGAACCAGAGTTTAGGACATTTCAGTGAACAAGCTTCTGAAGCCGTACATGCAGATTTTGAAAAAGTATGGCAGAGATATGAAGTCCCAAAAACTCATCCTGATTTTTCGTCAAAATTTCTAAGCTGTGTTAGATTCTACAATAGCATTCATTTGTAAATTAAAATGTATAATTAACATACAAAAATATTGTTGTTTCCTTATTAATTTGTTTAGTTTCTGTGTATACAATTTGTGAAATACATAAAAATTGTTGATATTTCTAAAATAACTCTTAATTTAAAAAAAACTCGTCGTCCAAAGATTTAAAAGTTAATGTTTTTTAATAAACAAGACTGTTAAAAGTTGATATAAACATAAATTAAACATGGACATTTTTGTCAAAGTAAAGTTGTATTCAGACGAACCGTGGGTATATGTATAAAAGCCACAAATCTAATTTAAAATAAATACACGAGCTCTAACAACTAAATATTCGGACGAGAACTGATTTTATAAAATTATTGTTCTCTAACTCATAAGAAAATGTTTAAAAGTTTTAATCCAAAAAAAATAAACAATAAGACTGATTAACAGTAACTAATAATTTATTCAAAACAAGTTTTATTCCAATAATAAAAATAGAAATCGGATTTTTAAAGAAAAACTATAAATTATGCCGACAATTTAACATTCCGACGAATCTAACATTTAATAAATTAATACAGGTTACACCACTTTTGTCTTTTATTGCACACTGGATTTTTTCTGGCATAATTTATACATTCAAAGGATTCATAATATTGCGGGGTAAAAGAATTCCATATTTCTCGTATTTTAGCCTTTAGTCCGATAATTATTGGTTGGGGACTTCTCGCAAGATCTTTTTCATTTCATGTCGCAGGGTTTCGATGACATTTATGTCGGGCCTATTTGAGGGCCAAGCCAACACTAATATTATTGTCCCCGAACAATTTTTTTTGTAGATTTAGCCATGTAATTAATACATACGAAGCCTCGTCCTGTTGACAAATGAAATTTTCTATTCCGAACTGCATCCTTACAATCTGCAGGAGGTTTCTTTCTAAAATATCTTAATATTTTTCTGCGTTTATGATACCATCAATAAATCCAGTTTGCCTAAACCTTTGCTGGACATGCATTGCCAAATCATAACTCCTTGTGGGATTTTATGATTCGTTACAAACAGTTTTTATAGAAAGCCCCGAATTTTGTTCTAATCACTCTCTTGCGACAATCAAACCCCGATTCATCACTAAAAATTATTTGGCTTCACATTTCTTCGGCCTATGTTACTTTAGATTTCGCCCAGTCCAGACGTTTTCTCTTTTGTGCTTCGCTAAGCAGTGGTTTTTGTTTCGGCTTTTTAAAATTAAAATGTATTTAAATTTAGGTTCTCAAATTTATGAATTAGTGAATGAAATTTAGTAGTAAAGTGTAGACACAATATAAACAATTTAAAACTTAACAGACGAAATATTAGGAAGTAATAAATAAACAAACAAATAAATGTATATAATATTTTTTTTAAACAATTATAACCAGAAAAATTAAGAGATATTTTTAAAATAACGTCTGTCCGAATATTTAGTTGTTAGGGCTCGTACATGCTTTATTTCTGTGCTTTTTAATCGGCAAAATAGGGGTTGCAACTGCACCCCAGAGTATTTTCAATAAAAATTGTTTAATGTGTCAATATAAAATAATGTCAAATTTTCAAAAATACGAGAAATCAGAAATCGAAAAGTAACTGGTGTTCAACAAAAAAATACCTCGAGCTAGCCTTGGAAAAAATCGTACGTCGTAGCTTGCATATACATTCCTCATATGACAAAAAATTTGATTAACCACAAAATGTTTGTATGTGGACAAGATCGTTACTTTCAGTTGTTGGATTGCACATATTCGTTGGCCAATGCAAAAAGATGTTTTGAAAGTAAAATGTATTTTCATTTTTAAAAGAATATATTAAAATAAATTGTCTGAATTTAGTCCCTTCGCATAACCTAAATTTTATATTTTGTCAGTACTTGCGATAATCACAACACCTGTACAGTTCAATCTGCGATACGTACTTTTGTTTCCAAGGCTGACTCAAGGTAGAATTTTGTTGAATACTTGATATAATATCGTTTGAAAGCAAAAATAAAAAAAAATAGTGCTCAGGGCTCCGAGGCTCACCACGTCAAATGTAGTACAGTATCTTTTGATGCAGTATACGAAAGTACACTTGTGACCATTAAAATCGTTATCCCTGCATGCTAACTTATTGGCCGTTATTGGCCTGCAATGGAAACAACGGCTATCGTTGTAATGACACTTCTAAGCGGTCTGCAGTACTCGCTGATGCTGTTTTTCGTAAAGATTTACGATGCTCATAAGTGTTAACATTAAGGGAAAATAATAGTGGATTATACATCAAGGGAGTGAAGTGTATGATTTTTACTCGAGGTGTAGTTTGTAGCCCGAGGGGAAAATCATTCACTCCCGAGGTGCATATACTATTTTTTGAACGATCCAATGATTTTAATTGAAAAAAGCTGAAACTTTTAACTCTTAACATGGCATTCTTATTTTATAAACAAAAAAATCTTATATATTCTGATGAATGGCAAACGGAATATTAAATTAGCCATGCTTTTTTGCCCAAGGGAGTAAAACAGGCACTTTACTCACTCAAATTAGGGAGTAAAATATAGAGGTCGTGCAAAACATTATTTTTTCGACTACCACTTTCGAACGTACAATTTCATCATACTCATTCAAGGAGAGAAAACGGTACTTTACCTAGGCAGGTAAAATATTTTACCTGACTATGGCGAAGCCTACTTCGACCTATTCTGAAGTGACATTAATCAGTTCTAATTAATAATATTGTTTATCTATAAATGATCACCAATTAATTGTTTTATATTTGATTATTTTTCAATAATGCTGTTGAAATCTTTTTATTTTGGATCAATTAGTGTTTGGAATAATGCATTGGTTCATGTGGACTGTATTGTGACGATGTATTTATTTGTTTTTGATTAAAATACACTGTATTTGTTGATTCGTATGTATACATGTTCTGTGTGTGAAGCGTGTATGGCGAATGCACTCCGCTTCCGTCCTTTTCAGTGTTGGGTTCAGCTATAGTTGAGGGTGTTGATCTCTTCGTCCATAAATGGCGGTCAATTTGAAATAGGCTCTAACAATTAGTATGATTTTTAATTCTTTTTAGGTAATTTGTAAAAAGCATTGCCATGCGTTATCGTCGAATCCAATTAAATGTCAAATTAATTTGTCATTCGAATCAGCTCAAAAAAATTTTTGCGCTCGCGTCGCATCTTTTGGTATCATCGAAACGCTAGCGTCGTTTATAACGTATTGTAAGATATATGAAATATATTTTTCAAAAATTTATGAAACTATAAATGTAAGTATAAATCTATAAGTTCTGAACACTTCAAGTTATTTACTTTAGTAGAGATTTTCTACCGTAAGAAGTACACAATGCGCAGAAACGATTCTCGTCGGATGAATCCACATTTAAAATTATAGGGGAGGTTGGAGTACAGTGGCCTAGCAGCCACACGAAGTTTACCGAACAACTTTATCAGTAATCTCACCACTCCTTACTAGGGCTTATTTGTTATCTGTCTCCCCTACATCACTGATCATCAGTTCGCAGTCCGCCAGTCAGATTTCGATGTGTTATCATGTACTTCTTAGAGTGAAAAGTGTCTAGGGTAAATGGGGTGAATGGCGGCCTCTGGGTAATACCGGCCACCTGATATTTCTAATGTGGAAACATTTTTGAAAATCGTGCACATAAAGATTGCACAAATTAAAAAAAGCACTTTATTTGTGACTATTGTGAAGAGAATTATTATCATTTTTTCATAAAAACATTTAATAAGAATTTAAACCTCTTTATTTTATGACAAAGAGCTTTTATATTTTGAACGGAGTAATGCTGGCATCCCCCCCCCCCCCCCAACTAGCGAGTAATACCTGCCAGAACTGTTATTTTGTTTTTTTATCAGGAAAATGTCCTTTAAAACAAATAAAATATACAAAATCATTTCGTCATTAAATTAAAAAAAAAAATTGATACATTTGTATTTTGCAAGTGAATTGCTCGTTCCTTTACATAGTTAGTTTTTTTTTAATGAATTGTGTAAATAAGAAAAATAATAACTCCTTTGCGGATACTTACGTGTCAGTGTATTATTTTTTATGCATATACAGCAGCGGTCGGCAAACTACGACTCGGCAGTGTTAGGAAACGGGCATAACAATCATTCCTTGTTCTTCGATCGAAATGTCTTCCTCTATAGTGAGTTCCTCATGTACTGTAAAGTAATTTTTTGTAACTTGCGACCCGACTACAGAAAACCTGTGACCAGCTGCAGCGGCAGGTAAGTTTGCCGACGCCTGTTATACAGGTGACCATTTTTAATCGCGACGCCTTAAACATTGAAAATAGGCAACCCCTTCTACTTCTGTGCTTCTTCAAAACACGAAGTAGTCATTTCTGATTTGATTGATGGGTTGCCTATCCTAAAGTCTTCAGCAGTCTTCACGATTTAAAATGAGCACGCTGCAGAATTGTGAAAGGATATTATAAAGTGTCAACAGTAGAGAAGCGTCGCTCATTAAAAATTGTCCAGCTGAGAGGTTAATTAATTATTATTTAATGTCCGACTAGACTAACGAAATACAAAACTAGTCGGACATTAAACGTTGAAGGCACCACGGGCGTTAAAATTATACGCCTTGGGCCGGTGTACATCCCTCAGGCCGAAGGCCCTCGGGTTGTACAATGCCGACCTCGGGCATCATAAATCTTATAAACGCCCTTGGTACCGTAATAACTATAATTTTAAATATTTAAGAAAGATATTCTTTTCTTTTATTGCAATAAAAGAACATTTGGAAATTATAGAAAAGAATATCTTTCTTAAATATTTATAACAGAATCTATAAACAGCATGGAGAACTTCAACATTAATAATTCAGTTTGTTAAACATAATTTCAATCAATTATATTTTTATAAAAAATAGCAGAAAAGCAGTCACATAAGTCTAGTCGCGCTGTTGCTGTCGATCACGAAGTTTGTCAACAACGATTAGAGCTATACAACCCGAAACTATTCGCAATGTTCTGCAAGAATTTTAAACCAGACTGGCACATTGCCAAGAGGTTGGTGGCAGACATGTTGAACATTTACTTTGAAATAATTTGATTCCTGTACGATGTTTTATATCCTAAATTTATTTTATTTCTTAATTAAAACGCATTTAGTAACGTTGAAATTAAAACTCTGCTTTTCAATTTTCGTTCACCATTTTCTCAAAAATTTTCTTTAGGTGTGAACATTTTTGTAGCACTGCTTTGATAGTCACGGGGGTTATCGAAATATCAACTCAAACTTGCGGGTTGTCATTTAAAAAAAACGTCAGTGACGTCATCACTCCTCTATTACATGAAACACTCTGTACATTCAGGTGCAATGCCAAAGAACGCACAATTTAAATCAAAAATTGACTCGTGTTTGAAATTTTCTAAAGGAATAATCATTTACGCTTTATACTGATTATTCCAAACTTTACACTCTCACTGTATGTCCTCTTCAAGAACAAAGTGATCACAATTTGAACTAGAATTTAATTTGAATCGCCCTCACATATCTGTGATATCCCTTCTTATTTGATCTAATTTTTTATAATCTGATAAAATTTTAGTGCCTGTTTATTTTCTGACGAGTACGTTTATTAAATGATCAGTGTTTAATAATTGGAAACAAAAAAATATTGGGGTAAGTTGAACGAATAAAAATCTCCATAAAAATTTGCGTGAACAATTAAGAGGACTATGGATCACGTGATCAACTACTCGAAAGCCACCAGTACTCCCCCCAAACCCCGCATGACTGAAAACACGCCTCTCTTATAATTGAAATAATTGTCGTTTAGTCCAATCAGGCTCAGTAGTTGACGGACAAGGATAACAGCATCTACACTCGTCTTGTATAAGTTCACACACATTCATCGTATCTAACATAGTGGCAACGTCGCGTCGCAAAACTAGCACGTGGTAATATTCTTATATTCTGAAATAAAGAAAAGTTTGCTGGTTATATACGCGCGAAATTCAAAAGCATAAGATTTGAATAAAAATCATTCTTATATCGAAAAATAAATTGCGGAATACGCCGGTAGTAAAATAATTCTTACTTAAATAATATTCGTAATTAAGACACTTTTTGTTCGTTGAAATTTGTCAAATAATAAATAACTTTGAAAATGAAATAACTTCCACATTTCGTTTTGTGAAAAGTAGCTTATACTTTAAGTCAATTTTCTTGATAAATAATTTTCTGATATTTGAAAACCAAACAGAATTTGATCGATACTAATTTCAATTCGAAATTTAAATTGATATTAAATTTAACTAAAATGTAATACATAGATGTCTTATTAATTACACTACTTAGAAATTCTTTCAATATTTTTACTTTAGGAAAAAGTTTTCATTTCAAGACAACATCTTTACACTCATCTTTTAATATAGGAAACAAATTGTGCATAATTTTCTACATTTTATTAGTAATATTGTTGAAAAATCAAAAAGTAACATTGTCTTGTAAAAATATTAAAAATTTTTTTTTTAACTTATTTCACAACGAAAGCATGTTACAGTTTACTCGCTTACTGAATGATTCTAAATAACAAAAATAAAATATTTTTACCGAAAACGAAAAAAGAATTGTAGACAAAAATTATATTAAAAGTTATTTCAGTTTAAAATTTCTTAATATTCAAAAAAAAGTTGAGAGTGATGCACAAATAGGAATAAGGAATGCATTGGAACAAATAGTTAACCAATAGGATTGCTCAATTGCCGACATGTGATGTAAGCAACAGACCGTACAAAATGAAATTAAGAAAGGCGTACTATCGATATCTTAAAAAAAAAAACTTTAAAACCCAGCAGCTATGCGTTTCCATTATTTTATTATGTTAAATTGCCAAGTCAGTAACCGTATTTTTGTTAACGCCGAAATTCTGAGGAATTCGTGTAACTATGATACTCTCTTCTATGCAAGCAATTATTACCCTATAGCTTTTAAAACAACATTTACTTTAAGTACATATGATTGTCAATGACAATTTCAAATTACGATCGGTAGTAGTTTTATCCAGATTAAAAAGTCTTGTCCTATTAGTTATTTATCATAGCAGTGGTAACAATTTAGAGAAATTTTTCGTAATTAAATATTTATGTATAGTCGCGACCAAGAAAAAATTGGTCGTTAGTGTCTTACTTTGACATATTGACCAGTGTTTTATTGTCAAGCAATCGTGGTGGTCATAAACTTTGTACAGCGAAATATTTCAGGTGTCAATTTTATTTCTCAAATTGATTAAAATCACACCTGACAAGCAGACAATTTATGTCTATTCCATCATCCGTCACAACATGCGAATATGCGAACAGGGAATGAGTAATCCTTTAGGGTGAAATAGTGACGTTACTCCAACTCTCTCAGAGCAAATTTCGCCTTCTTAATTTTTCACACTTAATTTGTCACACTTTGAGTCATTCATATGATAAAAATTTCTTTCTCGTAGAAAGGTTTTAACTAAAATTTTGAAACGTGTTAAATTCGTGTTTTTAATAGATGTAGGTGGTGCATTGAAGACTTCTATTTTAATCTATCAGTATCAATACAAATCGTTCGTAAAATATTATACTTTGCGATGCACTTTTTTTGCAATAACTCTAAAAGATAAAATACATAAAATCTTACAACCTTTGCATTTACAGTCTTTCGGTATCTCCTAAAATAAAATCTCTAGGTGGGGTGCAAAATATAAAAAAATAACCCTGCAGATCCGGCGTTTGCTCCTAAATTCAAATATATGTAGTTCAATTAAATGCTAACACCCTCAGAATTTTGGAACGGCAAAGGTAATAAGTTTAAAAGCATAGCGACAAGTCGGAACGCACCCAGTTTTACGATAACAACGTTGCCAAATTTACTTGACATGAGTTAGTTTTCCTTCAACCTTAAGATGGCAGCACATTACATAGCAAATTTTTATATTACGTATTTTTCATTTTGCACTTTTAGGAATGATAATTTCGTATATTTTTTTAAGCAAATATGATCAGTTTTTTACGTAGAATGTGGGAAAGTCATTTACCGTAGTGAGTCTTAAAATTTTATAATTTTACTTTGTTGATATAAAACATTTTCCATAATTATTGACTTTCCCACATTTATAGTATTATTACAGACTTGATCTACTTTTAGAATTTTTAATCGAACGCGTTTTAAAAGCAGCATTTGAAAAAAAAATTTTTGCCAATATGGCGGACCTCCATAGGCCTCTTAATCAGATATCATCATCATAGCATAAACAAAGTCAAAAACTAGAATTTGTTTCACGTCCCTACCCTCGTCTCTACCGAATTATCATCCACTTTGCCTTTCACTAAAATCTATATTTTTATGGTTTCATTATAGGAGCTTGCAGTTAAGCGTTCGCCACCTGGTGTCAACTAAACAAACCCTTGTATGCTAGCTACATAACATCTCGTGTTTTGGCGTCGATTCTGAGCACAAGATTTATCAGGATTGTGTCATATGTGATATTTACATTAAATCAACTTGTGTATTTGTATTGGTACGCACTTAAACACGTGCATTAAAAAAATTCCTAATAGCTTAGACAGGTTCAGATTTATCCGCGGTAGCGCTGCGAACTTAAAATCAAACGCCTATAAATAAGAGTTCAGGTCGTGACATCTCGCGGCTGATTTATGATTTAAACTCGTGTGAGAATTGACAAGTAGCAATTACCTAATTTGTTGCCAACTAAGCGCAAAGCGATCAAAAAACACTAGCTCAGCATAATTTGGAAAATTTTTAGATTTATACATTTATCGCAAGTCTTATCCTTTGGATAGCTATGTCGGCCTTATTTGAGATCTCTTCTGCCGATGAGGCAATCTAAACCGACTTTCAAAATCTTAAAAGGAATCATTATAGAATCTGGTGTTTATAAGATAGCGACTGATTGTTCCTCACTATAAATATGGTGTTATAAACTAAAACCAACCCCGTACACGTAGGTCCTTCTATAAATCTCGAATATTGCAGATGACCACCTAAAAACCAGAAGTTATTATATTATGTCTAACGTCGTGTGCATGTGTGGCGTCCGTTATTAATGACCACCACCTTTAAAACATAAGTTGTAGGTGTAGTGGTATTTTTAATGCAGTCATTATGAATAAATTACGCATTCCTCTCTGTAAACATCCGATTTTTATGTTTTTCTCGCAATAAATCTCACGACGGATTTTCGAGCTTCGCTCCCAAGAAACACCCAAATTTATGCCCGCCACTATTTTCGTGGTTACACAACGCACTCTACTACTACTACACAACGTTTCCGTTTAAGCACAAACTAGATCTCTCTGGTAGAAGAAAAAAAAACTCGAACGTTTCAAGGATACAACAAATAAGAATCAATCGCGATGACGACCATAAAATAGTTTTTGTGCGGAGGTATTTTTTTCCTTTTGGCACGACCTACATAGTTCAGGAGGAATTAAATTGATTTTTGAAGGAAAAAAAAAAATAGATTGTGGTCCCTGTCAGTCAAGGAAGAAAACGATTGAATCGGCGAACTTCCTTGCGATTGTGTTTTAATAATCGTCCTGGAAGTTAGTAGGTAAATAAATAATTGAACGCGTGTTTCGTGTGGAATATTTAATAACTAATTAAGCGCACAACGTGGACACCTTAGTTAGTTATTCATTGACTCATTAATTTTTTTGCACGTTTTCATTAATAAACATCATTTTATTTTTTATATTCATTTTTTTTTAAGTAACAATAAGTCAACTGTGTAGTCAACATCATTCCTCTTTTGTTGGTAATTTTAAATCCTTGCTACTGCATCTCAGTTTACACTAACAATAAGATGAATGCATGTAGCCTATCATAATACAACTGATTGTAGTATATAAATTGCACAATTGATTTACTACCTATGTACATACATATGTTGTTATCTCAGAATTTAGAAAAATATTTTAAAAAACTGGAATGTTAAGGAACGTTACCGAAACACTTGGCTTTAAGTTTCGAGTGCCGCTCTACACTGCGAAGGGCAGAGAGAGGAGTGTCGGAGCCCCCCGTGTAGCCCATAACTTTACAGTCCGCGGGGGGCACGGTCCGAGCGTGTCCCGCCGCTCTGCACCGAGTATTTTACACTAATCTAGCAACTGTATGCGGAAACTGTCCGTGTTGTTGCTCGGTACGTTTCGTACTAACATTTTATATAAGGATGTGTTCGAACACGTAACGATATTTATGTTTTGCATAAAACAAACACATTCTGCGTTAAATAATTAAAAACCAAATAATAAATAGGACTGACAGTCGTGCAAATTACAAATATAAAAAAAAATTTGATCGCTGTTTAACAGTTGTAAAATAATTCAAATGTTACATTAAATTTGACTTAGTTGAACTAAAGTAATTGCGAATATTTTTTATAAGAAAAATATAACACTATAATTTACACAAACAAAAAAACTCTACGAAAAGAAATAATATATAAAATACATACAGATTCGGTAAATGTTCAACTTGACATCCTGTTATAATGCGTGCGGCGGGGAACGCACTAGAAAAAGAAACTTGTTTTCGAAGCCTGCCGGACCATACAGTGCTTCTGAAGATGTAGGTGAAGAGGAACTAGGAGCATCTTATTCTAATAGGGTGTTCACAATGCAAAAGCAAATAATCAGATGTATGCTAAACTTATCATCGCGAACATCATGCAGAAACTACTTTAAAGACTTAAATATTTTGCCGTTACCCTGCCTGTATATCTACAGACTGTTAGTCTTTCACCGACAGCACCATTATTCCCTTAAAAGAAATTGCGATGTGTCGACGACTATGACAACGAGGTATGCTTATGATCTCGCCATACCCAATCACCATTCGTCTCGTTATGAACGTGGTCCTCAGTACAAAATGATTATAGCATATAATGCATTACCTCCCAACCTGAAACGAATAGAAAGTTCTAAACAATTTGCCAAAGAATTAAAATTATATCTACTGACACATTGCTTCTACGGTTTTGACGAATATGTTGCAAAACAATAAGTGCATAGTTACTAAGTAGTTATTATATGATTATTATTTATTTCTTGAACATGTACAAGGTATACAATGCTTCAGCGTCCATATACAATCTTTGTAATAAAAATTATTTGTGTATTATTGTATTGACAATGTCCATGTCGGAATGAAAAGTTTCAGCGTCCATATACATATTTACAATGTTTGTAATAAGTACTAATTTGTATATTATATTGACAATGTCCATGTCTGAATGACAAGTAGACAATGCAATTATTATTATTATTATTATTATTATTATTATTATAAATGTTCTACCGTGTGAGGTAGCCGTTGGCAATTGGTTTTTGGGGAACCGAATTGAAACAAACTTGCTATGTCCAGTACCCAAATTTCCGATTCTGTATAAAAGTGTCAATAATATTTTTGCTAAATTTTTACTTTAAGTACTACTCGATTTTGTGCAGATTTCCTTTAAATATCCTATAGATCACGATTATGACCTTGAAATAGTGTGTAAATGCATAATTTTTGAGATACGTGACCTTGAAATTTCACACGAACAAGTATAAATTATGGCACTTAAATTAAAAAAAATATCTCTATGAAATCAATTCTAGGACTTTGACAATTTCAGAAACGCCTTTTTCTGTTTTCTGTTTCCATACAAGCTAGTTGATTTCACATTTGATTCAGACATTTTGGCGGCCACTGTATACAATAAGTATCGCGTGTCTATAGTCACATCGTTAATGCTCGTTTACGCGCCCCCTTCCCGAGATGTATCGCCAGTATTGCCAACCTTTTCAAAGTAAATTTCCCCGCCATTACGGTGTGAAAATTCATTGCAAGTAATTTTTAGCTTTCGAGTTACGAAAGTGTAATTACGCGTAAATTTGACCTTTAGGAACAGTCCAGGTTCCAAAGGTCAAGCTTCCGCGTAATTACACTTTCGTCAATATACAAGGCGACTCGAAAGCAAAAAATTATTTGCAACGAATTTTCGTACCGTAACAACTCCCTGCTTGCCTAAGAGAAGTTTTACTTGAAGGTGAAAATTTCTTCCGAAACCAAAAGGGAAAGGTGGAAAATTCTGACAGGTGACTAAACAAGATGAGGATCTAACTTGGGGCGACCTAATTCCCACAAACCATACGCATGAAAAGAAGATATGCGAAACACGGACCTAGACCGCGGGAAATATTGGTCTGAAGACAACAAACACCACTACCGAACTATAGGTCAAATCTGAGAAACGACTTCAAGGTCAAAGTCAAAACAATAACCACTCAAACGAGTGAAAAGAAAATAAAGAAGAGAGAAAAAAGGCAAAAGAAAAAAGTTATCCAGTCGGAACAAACTTGCTACAACCAAGTTATCCGCGAGATGTTCTCATCGCCAGACCCACAAAGAGATAGGGCAAGAAATGCTTTCACGGGATCCAGCACGCTTGAAGTTCCCAAACCTTTGCGAATCACGAATGTCATCAAGGCCGAGCCGATGAATCAAACCAGAGAAGAAGTAGAGCGGAAGAGAAAAATGAAAAGGAAGAAGATTTATTAATTCATCCAAGTGCCCTCAAGTTAACCAACCCAAATGCAGCACGACAAAGGCTCCACCCGATACAAAACCGACAACCTCTCCAGTCGATCGCTGGGTCTCTGAGACACAACAGAAAGGATGGTCTCCAACGATGTCTTGAGAAAACTCCGCTTCCTTCAGTCGACTCTTACAACATGCGGATTTGACGTCGGGACTATTTGATTGCCGTACCCGCAGGCGAGGAATGTTGACTTCCAAAGATGACAAGGGGAATTCTCTGTTTTCTTAAATGGGCTCTTACGACATGCATAAAAAAACCTAGATAAAAGAGAACACGAATTACGAACTGACCGTCGCACAATGTAACGCTAAAAACGTACCTGCCGTAATGGAACAAGCTTGGAGAAGCCTCAAAAAAGGCTTGGCCTCGCCGCAACCAATTTCACAACCAGGAAGTATACCCGTTTACTTTTCACTTCTGGCCAATGACAGACCTGTAATATAACCCACTTTCGACATGGGACAGTCTCATTATCAAAGAATAGGGTTACCCAGGCTGCCAGATTCGTTTAGCGTTCTAAAGCGGACTTTTAGGAACAGTCCAAGTTCCAAAGGTCAAACTTCTGCGTAATTATATTTTTGTCAATATACAGAGTGACTCGATAGCTAAAAATTACGTGCAATGAATTTTCGCACCGTTACAGTACATGAAAATATCCATTTTTGCTCCAACCCTGAATCAAAGAATGTTTCCCTCACTATTTAAAACAAGGTGTTTATAAATAAATATGCTTTATTCCGAAAAATATAACAAAATAAAAGGTATTCCATAACAATTTCAAGCAAGTAATATTAAACATGAAACTTGTACGGCTAATATAAAATATTTGAAGATACAATAATACACTGTAAAGCTTCGATAACTCGGACCAATTAAAAGTAAAGGTAAACGAATCGGTGCTAATTAAATTAAACAGAGATGGATGAAGTAGTCCGAATGACGGTCCACCAATGCCATTTCATCACCTTACTTTTAAAACCGTCTAAGTCCATTTTCTTCAAAAAATGTAATTCTTTACAACTTTGGATCCAATAAAGCCTAACATTGGGTTTTAATAGTGAACAAGATGCACACATGTTTTCAGACATGTCCGGTTTTATAACACGCGAAAATAATTTATTCATTCCGAAGTTTTTAAAAGCTCACGTTTTTAAAAATGTACTTAGGAGGTTTTGAAAGTAAGGTGACCATTTGCGTTTTTATAAGTTCGTTTTCAGAAGCTTTTGCTTTTGAAATTATATTCTTCAACACTCGCCGTTGACAGTTGTTTTCAAAAAATACGCTTTGAGTCTAAAAACAGCGCCAAACAGTAATTTTTTTGAGCATGGAGAAGCAATTCGTGGATTTATTGAAAATTATCGTTGGCCAAAATCCTACACTTTTGCCTGATTCATTAAGCTAGAAAGATGCTTCCTCTGAAAAAAATATTTTTTTTCCACAATGTGGATCTATTTCTAACAGCCCTAGCTCAATTCGCAAAGTTTCGAGGCAAGTCAAGGACTCCATGTTAATTTGCCAAACATTACTGAGTGCAACTGTCGAATAATGACATTGATATTTCGATCGGTGTTGCTACTGTACCGTTCTAAAATCCTGAACTTCTTCTTGGTACACCCTATTAGGTTTGTTCCATTAGAAGATTCTGACTAGTTCGGAACCGTCAAAATCAGTTGCCCACCAAAGTAATGATCGGTTTCAACAGCGCCATCAAGTACACAACTTTGATGAGTGCATGCTTTTGACCGTACTGAAGTATTCAGAGCTTCCTAGTGAAACAAACCAATTCATTAATTTTTTTGCTGACGCAAAGGAAATTTTCAATTCAGTGTGATGGCAGCACTGAGTGTAGGTTCAGTGCATAACGCTGGATTTCACAAAGGTCACTTAACTTTAATCATCGATTAAGAATAATCATTCCTATACCTTCAACACATGTAACCATGGCAACGTTTACTTTAAACGGATGATTAAATTTAAGTAACGTTTGTGAAATCCGCCACTAAATTCACCTTGTGACTCTAATTTGTAAGTTCGAGATTAACGTGGAACGACGGGACGGCGAAAGTTTACGAAATTGAAGTGTCTGACCATAGGGTCGTAACACGTTCTGTATATGAACTTTATGAGATTTAGCATTTTAAACATTGAAATAAAAACTTAAGCCATAAAGGAGAAACGGTTTAAAAATAAGTCGGTTAAGTTGAGAATATGGCAAAGAATATTTACAAAGATAGTTTACACACATTAATTTGGAACTCCAAAATTGTCAATATTTTTTTGACTTTGTTATTGACTTCTTATTGCTGGTTTAATAAATTGTAAATATAGTTTGTTTCGTCGAAAATTTTAAGTTTCATCATAATTTTTTTAATTGTTTAAAATATATTCATAATAATAAATATGTAAAGCAAAAATAAACAACGTGATAAGTAAAGCACAGATTTAGGTGCATTCTTACGTCATGAGTCAAACTCGGTCATAAGTCGGGCGTACGCGTTGTGGGGCGATGACTCATGAAATCCTTGCTTTAATGATAAGAATTTAAAAATAAATAACTCACCTTTTTATTTGACATTGGACCCTTGTGTTAGTAGTTCTGTAAGAAAAAATTAATGATGCAGAAAAAAATCCTGGAAAATAAGAATATAAATAAAAATAAGAAACTCAAACTTTCTTCAGTTATATACTTCATTAACGCTGAAAATTATTTTACTCCTCTACACTTCTACTTTAACATTTTATCTTAAAAAAAAACTACCTAAAAATTAAATATTTAACTGGGTATATATATATATATGTATATGTTAGACTCATATGCCGAATTCGTCAAATTGCCGAAATAAATGAGCGATCCTAGGTTTGAGCAAAAAAATATAAACATTTGCCGAAATAAGTGCTTATTTCGGCAGCAGATCATCAAAATTTAATCAGATCGCGGATTGATCATGCGACTGTTGTTCACATGACGGTTATTAACGATTTGCGGCAATGGATCATGTGCATTTACACAATTCCCGGATTGCTTAGTCTAAAAATGCTCAGATTCAAATATCTGTTGTTTCCTACTTTCCCGCATAAAATAATCGTCTTCTATAACCTAGAAAATAGCATATGACATAAGACAATCGTGTAGTGAAGTATATTGTTTATTTCTATTGTATTTATTATTGAGTAAGTGTTACGATCGATTCGATAGCACCTACATACATTCTTTATGAATAACGAAATAAGATCATCTGTTAGCCAGGAAGCTTTCAACGAAAAAATTCGACTGTTTATTGATGGATACAACAATAATAATTTTACGTGTCCCTTAACACAAGAGAGAATAAGCGACATTATTACTGAGGTAAAAACTAGCACAGCAAAGAGGTCTGCAAACGAAAAATTAACGACTCTGGATTATCGCCGGCTGAACAGATTTGAAGTAATAAATATTGGCGGTTCAGACAAGTTGATAGAAAAGAGGAAAGATGATGCATTTCCCATAACATATTACTGCTGCACCACTGAATTATATGACATTCTGGAAAAAGCTCACAAGGAGACTGGACACAAAAGAACGCTGGGCATGGAAAAAGAAATAAAAAAAATTAGGCAACATTAGTCGGAGCATAATTGAAGAATATCTCAAGTTACGTACTCCTTGTCAATTAAAGAAAAAGCTTAAGCGCAAAGGTCTTGTAACTAAACCAATAATTTCTTCAGGTTTCAATAAACGAGGACAAGTTGATCTTATCGACATGCAAACAGAAAAGGATAGAGAGTTTAAATTCATTTTAAACTATCAAGACCATCTCACTAAATTTCTGTTTCTAAAACCACTAAGGACAAAAAGAGCTGAAGAAGTTGCTTACAACTTAATGGAAGTTTTTTGTATTATTGGCGCCCCGTGTATTTTACACAGCGACAACGGGAGAGAATTTGTGAATGCTACTATTTCCACGACATTCACAAAGCCAAGGTTCCGTAGAAAGGGCGAACCAGGACGTACGTGACATGTTAATCATATGGATGAAAGAAAACAACACGACCAAGTGGGCAGAAGGCTTAAGATTTGTACAAATGCAAACAAAATCGATCTTTTCACAAAGGCATACAGCGTACACCTTATGAGGCCACGTTTGGTGTTCCCATGACTAATGGTTTGAAGGATTCGAGTCTGCCATTAAATCTAGTTGAAATAATACAAAATGAGGAAGATATAGATATGCTATTGAATTCCTCTCAGGAGAATGCTAACGGAAATGCAATCAATCAAAAAGGTACAGAGGAAGTGGAAGATTTAGGACCTGGAAGAGAAATTTTAAATAGCGATGAAGAAACTGAAGAAAATATGGGGTACGACTTTTTAGTAAGTATTTTTGCCAGGTAAAAATCTATGTTGAATTTTAGGAGAATTGAAACCAGGTTACAGTTAATTGATAATACCAGAGCAGAAAGTGTGCACAGTTTAAAACGGCAAGCAGAAAATATGCTGCAGAGAATTTGCAAAAAAAATTCCGTCATTAAGTGTTGGTCAAAATGTTTTGATAAAAATACCAGATGTTGACAGAGGTCGAACGGCTCCTAGAAACATAATGGCGGTGATTGTATCCGAAACGGACGGACTTTACAAACTTGCTACGTCAACAGGAATTCTAGATAAACTATATGGTAGGAAGGAATTCCAGGTTAGTTATTTTTTAAGGCCGATTCTCACTGGGCTGCTCTGCCAATAAGTGAGCATCGACCTTTTCACTCAGTTAATTATTAATATTTTTATAACCTTTGAAGGAGTCTCAGACCAGCTTCCTATCAATACACGACGTTCCCACAAATTCTTCGTCCGCTGCCGCAGAAAGTAACTCTAAACAGGATTTTGTGAAATGCAATTGTAAAAGGAAATGTGGAGATAAGAAGTGCAAGTGTATTTTTAATAATATAAAATGTAACAGTAAATGTCATCAAAGTTCTTCATGTCGAAACAAATAGCAGTTTTACTTTCATTGTTTTCTAATTATTGTATGTATTGTGCCTTATCATTTATTTGGGGATAATATGATGAAGCAGAAAATCGTTTGAACATTTGTAGACTAAACAATCCGGGAATTTAATTTAATTGTGTAAATGCACATGATCCATTGCCGCAAATCGTAAATAACCGTCATCTGAACAACAGTCGCATGATCAATCCGCGATCTGATTAAATTTTGATGATCTGCTGCCGAAATAAGCACTTATTTCGGCAAATGTTTATATTTTTTTGCTCAAACCTAGGATCGCTCATTTATTTCGGCAATTTGACGAATTCGGCATATGAGTCTAACATATACATAGTTCGGTACGGTTTCAGTATCTTGAAAGTAGTATCAAAAAGAGTCTTTCGAATGAAAATAAGGATTCTAAAGTATTTAAAAGAGACCTATTATTAAGAGGCTATTATATTTAAATTAAAAGTTCAGTTAGAAATGAAAAAAAAAACTTCATTGATTAGGATTAGGCAAAATTACAAACACTGCGATTTTTTCTTTGGAAAATCTATGTTTTAATCCTAAAAATATGTAAAAATATTGCTTTAATCAAACAGTCTCGATTTGTTTATAATGTAAAGAAATAAAATATACAACGAATGAAGTATTTAATACTGAGTGATCAAAAATTATTTGAGATAAGAGGAGGCTGAGAAATAAAATCAGAGTCTGAGCTTGATTCGAAACATTTGCTTTCTGACTGTCCTGTTAAATCTGTTAGTTGTTTAAAAGCTCTCGAACACTGTAGTCCTTGGTCAGCAAGCAATCATGCGGAATTGAACGTCATCATATTAAAGAGTTTTAACAATCCGTTACGTATTCAATTAGAAGATTTTTCCACTGTCGTCAAATGTACTTTGACATTTCAATTTTTGACTTTTGACAGACGGTCAATTGACAAGGTTAATTGTATCAATTAAGCTGACTTTGATTTTAGTTTTCACAACCTGTATAAGCCAAGTAAAAAAATAGTGAAATTGTATCAGCTAGCTTTTTATTAAATAAATTTTGTTGTTGTTTAGATTGCTTAATTTGGCAAAAACTTTTTTAAGAACATATAAATGATATGTAAAAAAAAATATTAATCACCTTCACCACTAATTCCTGTTGCGTAGAGTTAATTATTGCTGCTGCAATCTAAAGACATATGCACACAGATCAATAGCAGGCGTAAACGTAATAGTACGAGGGGCTCCTCGAGAGGACAGATCCCAAAAAGAAAAAAAAATTAATAACGTGGAATGCAATTAATTATCACCTTCTAAATTCATCGTAAGAATCTACTAAATGATATTGGCTGCTGGTAGGAGTAAAAAAAGGATAATATGAAAATTAAACGCACGGTCTCGTACATGCCATATGCACGGCATTAATGGAGTTCCTAAAAACGTGCTGCAAGAACCCAAGCTACAAAAAGCCTAGCAATATGCAAAGTCAGCGTTATTAACAAGGTGCAACAAACTAGTCGAACCGTGCTCTGATGGCCAGTGGCGGCGTTACGTGCTCGTTTTGGACACTTCAAATAAAAATATTTTACTCTAAGAAACTAATCATTTTATAGGGGTAGATAATTTTTATATACAAAAAATAGTAAGTAAATTACTTGGGATTTACTTCTTTACTTACAGCATTCTCCAAAGACACAACAACTTCTGAATGAGTTCCACAAAGCATCGCCAGTATGAACAACAGTTATACAAATCTCATATATATTAGTATTTTAACATGTCCTTCAAATTTTTACTAACGTCTTTTGTTTACCGATCAAAATTACACAAAAGCAGAATTTATTTATAAAGGCCAACGTCAACGACTATCTAGTACAGTGCTAATCTGGCTGCTCTACTTACAATTTAAACAAAAGCATTACATGGACTATTTTCTACTACATAATTTTATTGCCTACTTTTGTATTCCTTTATGCTCCATCTTATAGTATTTCGTACCTTGTCACTAGTACGAGTACTAAATTTGAGAAACTTCTTCATTATAATCTAGTTGTAAAGAACGGGCTTACATGTAATTTTAAATCATTTTCTTTTACTTTTGTTTAATAATAATCTATTTTTTTAACAGTCACTTTTGCAAAAGTTTGTGAATATGAGATTACTTTCTCTCTAACCATTAGTCTAACGGCGCTTGGCATCATCAGCGTAGTTCGTACGATTACAAAGAATTTCTGTATTCATTCTACTTAGATCATTTGTACCTACAAATTATAAATAATAAGGATCCCAATATGCTCCCTGGAAGCAGGTCCACGGTAGTTTAAAACTAAAAATTCATTGTCAGTTTCTCTCAGAAGTATATTGGGATGAACTGCGCTCATTGGTATCATCAGGATAGTTCGTAAAATCGCAAACATTTTCTGTATTCATTCTACTTCACTTAGATCATTTGTACAAATTATAAATAATAAGAGTGCCAATATGCTCCCTTGAGGCACGCCCACGGTAGTTTTTGGGGAAAAAATTAGGGTTATTTAGTATCAATCTAGGGGATTCTCTATCAACATCTAGGGGGATAGTTCGCTGAAGAGTTGGCAACACTGGTGACAAATCTCTCGGACAGCCATGCTAGTCTATTACCTTCGTAACATATCGATTACTATTTACTGAATTCTTAGTCAGTACGTTATTACGAAATTGCTAAAATATATTAAATTTTAAACTAAAAAAAAAAAAATTCTTAAAATATTTAAACCAGAAAATGGTTAACTTTAATTTCATATCAACAAACCTGGTTAATTTAACGCCATCTATTATTCAAAACGACAAACAATTAGTGTGCGTGCGCATTTCGAATCTGTTTCACTGATCCTAGTACGTTTTTCGAAAATTGTTAAAATCTATTACATTTTCAATTTTTTTTTTAGTTTCTTAAAATATTTAAGCCAGAAAAAGGTTCATTTTAATTTCATATCAACAAACCTGCTTAATATAGCGCCATCTATTATTAAAAATGACCAACAACTAATACGCGTGCGCATTTCGAATTTTTTGTTTCAGATAATTATCTTGCCGTCATATTACTTTCGTAATAGACCTATTATTATTTATTAAGAAAATTAAAATTCTTTTAAATTTCTTCAAGTATTTAAGTCAGAAAATTGTTTGTTCACTACAACAAAAACTTGGTAAATTTAGCGCCATCCATTGTTCAAAATGACAAACAATTGGTATGCGTGTCCGAATCTTTTGTTTCAGATACTTATCTGTGATCAGATGATCTCATTTTGTTGACGTAAATGTCGATATCAAGCTCACGGAAAATAGTGTAGGATCAGGACAATCAATTCTGATCTGCCTGTACTTAGAGCAGTGTTGCCAAAAAAAAAAGCTTTATGATGTCTCTTCAGTTACGCAATAGATTTTTATATATGATAATAGATGGCGCTATCATAATAATAATAAGGCAAAGCATTGTGTCATACGGGAAGTATACTTTTATACTGAGGCCACAGTTGTAGTAGCGCCATCTATTACTATATGTGAAAATCTATAATATTACGTAACTGAAAAGACATTATCAAGTTTATGTTCTTTTTTGGCAACACTGCTCAAAGTACAAACTGATCAGAATTAACTGTCCTGATCCTACACTGCTTTCGACGAGCTTGATATCGATATTTACGTCACCATAGGGAGATCTGGGGAAGTTACTAGATATCCCAATATTTTATTGACAGTTCATTTCTTTGCGTTCTCACCTTCATGTGATAGATGTACAGTTGTGGACAGAAAATTTCGGATGTCACTGTCACTCATCTGACGTTTACATATAGGTATTCCTTAACTTTTACGTCAGTGGAATGACAGTGACATCCGAAATTTTCTGTCCGCAACTGTACTTATTGATATCAAGCTCACGGAAAGTAGTGTAGGATCAGGACAATCAATTTAGGTCTCCCTGTATTTGGTTGATAACGATTATTCAATTAAAAAGTTCATCAAATTGGTTTTGTTTCTTTGATTAAAGAAAAATAAGGGGAATAATTCCCTAAACCGATTGACGTTTGACAGATGACAACTGTCAAACAATTGTAGTATTTTTCTTATAACCTAATAATGAGACATAACCTGAAGTAAAATTTTTGCTCGAACTAGTACAAGATCTGCTTCGCAATGCTATTAAAAAGTTACTTGATGAACATCAAGTTGGTTTTATTTCTTAAAGAAAAGAAAGGTGAATAACTTTCTAAATAGATTGATGTTTGGCAGATGACAACTACAGGTGACCTAACCCAACGTGACATAACCTGAAGTGACATTTTTCGTTGATCCAATACAAGACCTGCCACACAACTTTCAGAGGCTACTTGTCAAATCTGTGGATGGCTTAAGACTTTTTCGATTCTAAAACTCTAATTATGACACTTCAATTTGTTCTAATATAGTTTCTTCTTTATTTTGCTTTTAAGATAATTAAAGTACGTTCTTAGCCGATGAAAATTCTATCATAAACTCTTTAAACGGACACTGAAAATGCGCACTACCACTTAACGTTTCGCTATCGTTTGACAGCATCGTCAATGTTCATTAGTTTTCTTGAGATAGGCCTCGTTTTTTTTAAATTTATTTGAATATTATGTGCTGTCGGCTCTATACTGGCGCCATTTATTACTATACAGGGTGGGCCAACAGTGCGTGGGCGGAAGATTGTGGCTTTATTGTTGAATATTTTTAAAATCTGTGTACGCACTAACATACATATGGGTTAGATGCACAATCTAAAATTATTTAGACAAATACAGGGTGTCCCGTAAGAATGTGGCAACCCTAACTTGTGTTTTTTTAAATGGAACACCCTATATATTATTGCACGATTCGATAGCTCGTCATTAGTGGATGAAAATAATATAGGGTTTTTTTGATCTAAAGTTTATGGTTCTCGAGATATTGATGATTTATCGTTAAAAAATGGCAACATTTGTGACTCTGTAAATTATTTATTTTTAAATATTTGACTTTGAAATTTGGTAAATACATTATCAAACTATTGGGAAATAGAAAGGCATGCACAATCGTAAATTTCTTTTAAAACTTTATACAGGATGATGCATTACACAAAAGACCATTTTTCTAAAAAAAATTAAATGGAACGCCCTGTACGTAATCACACTATTTTAAACACTTTTTGTTGAAGTTTCTCACGGCATAAGTTTTTTTATGATTGGCTATTAAACTTTAGATGTAGGAATTTTTTAAAATTATAAATTTAAAAAACGAAGCTATGATTGTAATTTAATAACGAAAACCTAAAGTTTCTTTGATTCATATTCGTATATGACAGCAACAATAACAACAAACTAAAACTTAACTAACAAAAAAAAAACTTAATTAAAACACTTTCTTGAAAATTTTTACAGGATTTGTAAATATTTTCTATTTAACTTAACATTTAGAAATATCAATTCTTGTAAAAATAGTAGTCCATGGAAAAAAATTATGTCTGACAAGCTTCGGTTTGAACGTTCAGCATAAATATTACCCTATTATAAACTTAAATTTCAAAATGAATTTTAATAAAGAAGAGTTGATTGATATGATTTACATTCTGGGCGAATGTCGAAGAAATGCCTTACTAGCAAGTCGAGTGTATAAAGAACGGTATCCAGAGAGACGTCATCCGCGTGAAGAATCTTTTATGAATCTTGCTGAAAGATTTGAACGAACGGGCAGTGTTAATTACGAAAAACATGAAAGAGAAAAGACTCATTTGACAGAAGATAATGAACTTCATGTGATATATTCCCTAGTAGAAAATCCTCAATGTAGTACACGGCAGTTGAGTAATGACTTAGATTTAAGTAAGACAACAATAAGAAGAATAATAAAAAAACATAAGTTTCATCCGTACCATATTCAATTACATCAAGAATTAGTTCAAGAAGATTTTCAAAGACGCAGGACATTTTGCCAATGGTTTAATGAGAAAATTAACGCAGAGAATAATTTTGCAAGTAAAATTTTATTTACTGACGAAGCGACTTTCCATAATAACGGAACTGTAAACAAACATAATTTACACTATTATTCAAACGAAAATCCGCATTTTTTACGAATTGTACAGAACCAACATAGATGGTCCGTTAATGTCTGGGCAGGAATAATAGATTCACATATTGTTGGTCCCTATTTTTTTGATGGCACTCTCACTGGTCCATTATATCTACACTTTCTTGAAAATGAATTCATGCAATTATTGGTGAACATCCCTTATAACGGAATTGAAACAATGTGGCTTCAACAAGATGGAGCGCCACCACATTACAATCGTAACGTTAGAGAGTGGCTGAACCAACAATTTCCAAATAAATGGATAGGGCGCGGTGGACCTGTGAATTGGCCAGCTAGGTCTCCCGATATTACTCCCCTTCTTCTTTTTCTGGGGCCACATTAAAGAAAAAGTTTATAGAGAGTGTCCTATTAATGTAGAGGATATGAAAATTAGAATAACAAATGCATTTGCATCGATAACTCCTGTAATGTTATCAAATGTAAGGAACTCTTTGCGTCGCCGAGTTCAAAAATGCATATAGCAAGATGGGCGTCATTTTGAACATCTTTTAAATTAGTTTTTTTTTTTCATTTACACAATTAGAAAAATGTCGACGTTTTGCTGTACACTGACAGTACTTTCTAAATAACTGCAGCAAGTTTGATATTTACAAATCCTGTAATAATTTTCAAGAAAGTGTTTTAATTAAGTTTTTTTTGTTAGTTAAGTTTTAGTTTGTTGTTATTGTTGCTGTCATATACGAATATGAATCAAAGAAACTTTAGGTTTTCGTTATTAAATTACAATCATAGCTTCGTTTTTTAAATTTATAATTTTAAAAAATTCCTACATCTAAAGTTTAATAGCCAATCATAAAAAAACTTATGCCGTGAGAAACTTCAACAAAAGGTGTTTAAAATAGTGTGATTACATACAGGGTGTTCCATTTATTTTTTTGTTAGAAAAATGGTCTTTTGCGTAATGCATCATCCTGTATAAAGTTTTAAAAGAAATTTCCGATTGTGCATGCCTTTCTATTTCCCAATAGTTAGATAATGTATTTACCAAATTTCAAAGTCAAATATTTAAAAATAAATAATTTACAGTGTCACAAATGTTGCCATTTTTTAACGATAAATCATCAATATCTCGAGAACCATAAACTTTAGATCAAAAAAACCCTATATTATTTTCATCCACTAATGACGAGCTATCGAATCGTGCAATAATATATAGGTTGTTCCATTTAAAAAAACACAAGTTAGGGTTGCCACACTCTTACGGGACACCCTGTATTTGTCTAAATAATTTTAGATTGTGCATCTAACCCATATGTATGTTAGTGCGTACACAGATTTTAAAAATATTCAACAATAAAGCCACAATCTTCCGCCCACGCACTGTTGGCCCACCCTGTATATGAAAATGTATTGCGTAAAAGATACATTATAAAGCTTCTGTTTTTCTTTTTGACAACACTGCTTTAAGTATGTGGTTAATAACGATTATTCAATTAAAAAGTCCATCAAATTGGTTTTGTTTCTTTGATTCAAGAAAAAGAAAATAACTTCCTAAACCGATTGATCTTTGACAGATGACAACTGTCAGGCAATTGTAGTATTTGGCTTATAATCTAACGTGACGTAATCTAAGGTGACATTTTTCGATGAACCAGTGGGTATAAAATCTGTGCACAAATTCAGAGGTTATTTGATGAACATCAAGTTGGTTTTGATTCTTTGATTAAATAACAAAAAAAGGAGGAATAACTTTATAAATCGATTGACATTTGACAGACGACAACTATCAAACATTTGTATTGTTTTGCTTATAACCTAACGCGACACAATCTGAAGCGACATTCTTCGAGGATCCAATACAAGATCTGCTTCACAATGTTATAAAAAAATTAGAGGATAGGGGGAGCGGGATCACTTTGGCGCACGGAGGCACTTTAATACAAGGGTAGTTCCACCTGTACCTAAATAGTCTACGAAATTCTGAACGTGACTATCAAATAGTGCTATGAATGTGTTTCGCGTTGCGTTGAGGTAGAATTTCGTAGACTATTTAGGTACTGGTGAACTACCCTTGCGTCAAAGTGCCCCCACTTCCTTTACTTTTCAATCGAAGACCTCATTTTTTAGAAGCCGGCTCGACAAGTCTGTGGCTGGCTTAAGACTTTTCCAATTCTAAAACTGTCCTAACTCTAATTATGACACTTCTATTCCTCCTAATTGATGCACTAATACATTTCTAGTATGTTAATGTTTTTATGTTCGTTAATTTTTTTTTTTTTTGAGATATAAGCACACACCACTAATAAGTTATTCGACGAATACTAATGATTTTGATTGAAAGTGAGTGATTTCAATGTCTAAAGAACTAAAGACGAATTAGTGCATAAAAAATTCAACTCACGACAATTAAAATGTTATTCAATTGTGTCCGTAAAATCGACTTCGCATGAGGCGAATGATTTTTCCTGTCCTACGGCGCGGCGCGGCAGAAGACAATTAGCACCGAATTAAGCCCGGAGCTTTATTAGAGCCGAGAACGCGCGTCTTTCTGTGCATGTGAATGTGATTGTCGTGACGATATAGCACACACCACAATAACACGAAATACAATGGGACCACAGATTCCGACGGGTCGCGGTGGATCAAGGTGCCGCATAGAAGATCTTCGTAACCTTTGACCGCCATTGCCACCTGCCATCTGATAGAGATATCATTAAACGTGATAGCCATTGTATCGGTCCTTGTATGACGCGAGAATCACGTTCGCCTCTCTAGAAAGGGACAAGTTGAAGCGTTATCGGGAATTTTTTTTTCTTCTTCCTATCGCAGTACTCATTATGTAACACGTGTCGATTAGGTACGACCAAAATTTTATTATTTAACCTTCATGACACGACAATTAAAAGAAGCGTATATTACAGTACAAGTTAATGTGGACTTTTTTAATAAAATTGGTTTGGAAATCTGTACATGTTTGCTTGATCAAATCCTAGTGTATAAGTATCTTGAAAATTGTCGGTTATTATATTACAAGGAGTAGAATGTTATTAAACGACTCATTAAAGCAATTCGTATTGGTTCACATTCTGATGTCGTGTTCCTCGTAATAACAAATGTCCGAACTCGAAAATAATCCAAAAAATTGCACTCAGGCGGAGCCGAACGGCATTTCGGAGATAGCGATCTGTAAATGTGTTTGCTGACGTGAATTTATGTGAGCAAATGATTGAATGGTAATGCAGGACGTGGGTGTGTGTGATGCTGCAGGAGTTCAAGGACCAAAACTTCGCGGGTATTTCGGGTTTGACGGGCCTCTCTCCTCTCTAACGAACGTTCACAGATGAACGACTTTCATTTGTCGCGTCCGCGGCCAGGCATAAATCGCAAAACTGCCTGTGCCTTGGCCTGCCTGCCTACCGTCGAACGTGAAACTATTCCCGCGAGGAAATGTTTTACACTTCGGCTTGATTTTGCTCGCCTACTTAAGTTGGCTATTCGAAAAATCAGCACGTCTGCAAAAACAAAGTAACGAATTTCACAATGCACGTGAAGCACGAAATTGATTTGCCAGAATGGGAAGGGGTGGTGTTTTGATACTGAGATTGATTTGGTATTATAAGCAAATCATGTATGATCATGGCCATTTAAAACCGAATGCATAACAGAGATAGAACTAGAATTGGTTTTGTTTCAACTGTCTACGACTGTACATACATTTCAATGCGAAACATCCACAGCAGATCAAATAACACTTCAACTGTATCAAGTTTCTTGCAACCTCATTTACATTTACATTTTAATAAACAAATAAATTATACTCCTAGTAGTTTAATCTTTATTATTATTCTGTGAAACTTGTCATCATTCTTTATAGCCGTCGAAAAATCCTCTATGGAATGAGTTTACAAACTGAGTGTGAATTTTCACATCTTTCAATTTTAAATACATAATTATTTCGTTCTTATTTTATTTATAAGTACTTATAAACTTGCAAGAATGGGGGAAAGAGCCCCCATAATTTTTTTTTATTTGCAGGTGTTCATATTTAAAGCAAAATTGTGTTTGTAAGACAATAGAAATGAAGTATATCATAAGAAAGTGTATCTACCAGGAAACTATTGAGACTCTTTCAGTTATAAACAGAGATCAACCAGTTTTAGGTTTTTGATAAGTGACATAAAATAATTTCAAACATACTGTAATGTTATTGCTGTTGTGGCCCCACGTTGGGCGCCAATTTATGTAATGTTAGTGCTGTTGTGGCTCCACGTTGGGCGCAAATTTTTGTTATGTTAGTGTTACTAGGCTTCACGTTGTGATTTATTTTATGTAATGTAATTATTTGAGGCTCGTTGCAGGATTTCGGGTTCTTTTTAATTAAGTCAGTCTTTTCCTTGTCTTTTTATATGTGTAAGTTTCTTTTGTACGAAATAAATAAAATGCTTACGATCGTTGCGAATAGCCTACAATCTATTCTCTTTAATTGAATAGTTTATATTTTATTTTTTTTAAATTTTTCTTTAGTCGGTTTAAACGTCTTAACTACGATCGTTGGGAATCGTCTTTAAAAACATTCGTTGACTAAATTAAAATTTTTATATAAATTTTGTTCAATAAGTTTAAATGCCTTCACTACGATAGTTGCGAATCGTCCATAATAAGCATTCATTAACTTATCTAAAATTTATTTATCTGTCATCTATGTTTGTCATACTTGTCAACATTTCTTAAATTTTTTTCTGATATTATTGAAGATTTATATTAAAACTTACTGTGACATTTTTTTATTTAATATTTGGTTCCTCTTGTCTTCTTTCGGGATTTACTATCTACTAAAGAAATGAATCTCCGAAATGTTTTATAATTATGTTTATTTAAGAAATGTAATGTATTAAATGTTTATTTAATAAATTCAAAAGTCTAATAAAGTCAAAACCAACACAAGAATATCAATATTAACTTATTTTTTTTAACGAAATGAAAAAACCAAATTGTTAAATGAAACATTCAAGCAAGTTAAAGTTAAGGTTTACTAAAGTATGCAAATTTCAAAAATCGATGTCTACATACTGTAGTGTTGCTTTTCTTTGCAGATGTGGTAAGTATTGAACTTGTGTATTTTCTCTTTTATTTTAATCTTTACACCACATCCACTACACAATTACGTAGTCTAGTAGTCTGATATGAATTTTATTTTATAATGTCAAAGTGACATTTCAGGGTGGGAACTCTCAATGTCAATTGTAATCCAGTTATTTATTATAATTTTGAAGATAAATTGGTGAGTAATTTAATTGTTTAATTTTGTGATGCATGTCTAAAATTCTAAAGAAATACAAGTAATCCCTCGTTTGCCAAGTGTTGCTGCCTGTTACGCCCAATCGCGAAACAAACGATAAGAATCCTATGATACTTTAGAATTTTATAAAGTTTATATGTAGTGTGATGTTGAATTAGAATTTTATTATTATTATTATAGATAGAGCCTTATTTGCCAAGTGTTGCTACCTGTTACGCCCAATCGCGAAACAAACAATAACTCTTCTATAATAATAAGAATTCTTTGTAAATGTGTGTTGATAGTTCAAGTGCTTGATGAATGACAAGATGTGTTATATGTAGTGTATTTTTTTAAAACCAAAAGAATTTCTCTAAATCAAAATAAACTTACTTCAGCGTTACACAGTGAGACATTCCTGGACAATGGTTTGATTAAATTCTATTAATGAAATAGAAGATTGAAATTTTTAAAAATATATTGTCAATTTGTTTATAATAGCAAATTTTTTTTTATGTTTATCATTCGGTTACTATTGAAAGAATAGCGTTTTGTGTACATATCCTCTCCATTACACCTTGGTTTGTTTATTCTCTTAGGTGATCAACCCCTCCATTTTATTTATAAATACTTCACTCAATCTGACAGTTCCTGTCACACAAAACGTCAATCTGACAAATAACTTAAATATTTCAAACTTAAAGTTAAACTAAGTAAGTATATTTCATTTTATTAACATTTCAACTATATTTTAACGATTAACAACAATTATAATAAAATTCTAAATATTAATCTAACTAATCTAACTTTGTAAATGTTTGCTGCATAAATTTTGATAATTTACTATTCTGTCTGGAATTTTATGACTTTTTATCCTAAACCTCCTTCCATCTTTCATATAAACTAATCTTTTATTCCTTTTCGATGTTCTTTTTTTCTTTTGGATCGGCCAATGCCTCGCCGTGTGGGGATGTTGCAGACATATACGGTTCCCGTGCATACGCTCCACCCAGGTGGAAAAATCCATCCAATCCACAAGACTCAGAAATGGTAAATGATTTTCCGGGATGCTAACTTGGAATTTGTCGCTGTACAATACAGAGACTTATTTGATTTGATGTAGGAAGACATATTTTGATGAAGATCGTTGTAATTTGTAGGAAGTTATATGAAGAATTTGTGGTATTTTGTATACTTAAGGAATATTATGTGAAGAATGTTTTATTTTGGAAATTTTTATAAGATGCGAAGTTTGTCGGAAACAGCATACGATGAATAAACTTCTGGACATAGGTAAATATCACTGCAATACGTTGTTGCCAACCTAATAAAATAAAACTTCAGATACTTTAATGACATTTTACCTTGTGAAACTCATTTGCACTAAAATGGAAAATAATAATTTTGATTCAATGGTTCTTAGGTGAACCCTAAGGTCATCCGCTCTCTGGCTATGAGAAAGAACTCACATTGAGAACTGCTACCTCAAGTTAAACCAAGGGAAAGCTCTATTTGTAGTCCTACCAAATAATATTTTAATTCATTAAATGTCAGTAAAGTAAATGTTTTACTAGAAGATTGTTTTTATTTTGTTGATAATACAGTTTATCTTTTTGCAACTAAAACATCATAAAAATGAATTTTAAAATCTGCTAGAATTGACTGACTTTGTCTACATAAGAATTATTATTTTCCATTACGATTAAAAAAATATATATTGTTTTCCTTTGCGTTGATTCCAAATTTCTCAAAAAAAAACTCAACCTAACTAAAGGCTAAAGCAGAAATTTTGAGTCAACACAAACGGAAACAGTATTGTGTTTTGATTTGTGTTTTCGAGAAATACAATAAAATCAAAAATCTATCTGTTTTATACAAATAAATAAATAAATAAATAACACGAGTAAAATAGTGTCTGATTAAGAAGTCCCAACCAAACACAGAAAAGAAAATTTGAATCTACATAAAGGAAAATTGGAAACTCAATTTCAAAGTTTCCAGTTTTTGAGCTATTTAATAAAATTAAAGTTCACACCGAGTTCTGAATCTGTGCAGAGAATAGCAAAATTGCAGTGATACTGCGCAAAATAAGCTATCATACACAAGGTGGCCAATGCGGACAATTAGCAGTCTTCGTAAACTTGGAAAAATTTGGCTGTAAGCCAGCTATATAGCCATTTCGGCCCTAATTGCGTCCTCATCAGCAGAAGAGTACGTCAAGGGTACTGCAATTCCGACCACCAACATGACTTACGCAAAGAAAACATACTTGCGTAATCTTAAGCGTACATGCATATTGCGTTAGCAATCCCATTCCTCTCGTGAGAACATTGAGAAACAAGGATAACAAATACAATTGTCGCAAGTGTAACAAGAAAGACAACAGTTTTAGGGAATTCTGTTTGTCACAGTGGCAACAGTTTAAAGTAAAAAATGTATTAGGTTATCAACTAGGTTATGATGTCCAATTGAATCGCTTATTGCTGAAACAACCCAAGTCACTTTTTCACCATTTTTAGTTTGGAGCGGGAATTTGCATTTTTAACCTTTACAGATCGTTTGGTGAAGAAAGATCTCAACTTCCTCTTGCGATTATACACTACTTTACTCTGTCTTTATCATCATTTATTTGTGAAACAACCCAAGTCGCCGACTTGGGTCATTTCTCCACTAAAGATAACCTTAAAAAGTTTGTCCATGTGAGTAGTGTGACAGTGACAGCAAAACATATACGTAAGAAGTAAAATGGAGCAAAACACGGAACCACCTCAAAAACGACGAAAAGGTGTTATAAATAAAGAAAACTACAAAAGAAATGTTATAAAATCATCTAGAGTACAAGGAATTGAATATGTGAACTACAAAGGAAAGACTGTGCCAGCAAAAATTATTAGTACTTCTTGTAGGTAAGATGATTTGAGAGTTAGGTATTTCTGATTTCTTAGAACAGCAATTTTAATAGATGTCCAATGAAATGTTTCGAAAAAGAACGAGCAAGATATTTATCTGCAAAGTCTTCTAGAAATAGTTCCCGTAGCCCATAAACGAGAACGTAATGGCTCTGGTCGAGAAAAGCAGAGATCTTTTCGTCACTATTTGTCTGTAAAAGGAAATAAACTGAAAGTGTGTTTAGGAGCTTTTTTAAGCATCCAAGGAGTGACCAAAGCACGAGTGCAGAGATTGAAGAAGCTGTTAGCTGAAAGTGAAACTCCCAAAGACAAAAGAGGTCAAAACTGTTCTAAAGGAAATACTATCAACGAAAACAATAGAGAACAAGTTAGGGCTCATATTCTCTCATTCCCAGTTAAAGAGTCCCACTATTCAGGAAAAGATTATAAATATCTTAATAGTAAACTCAATGTTAAGATTATGTATCAGTTATTTAAAGAGAAGTTTCCTGAGTCTCCTATTAAATATAGCTACTACATAAAATTTTTCAATGAAAATTTTCAGCTTCATTTCGGCAGACCTCAAATCGATACATGTGTTACTTGTGAAGATTTAAGTCTGAAAATAAGAAGTACTAAATTAGGAATCGAAGCAAAACGGGTAGCCGTGGCGGAAAAAATGGTTCATGAAAGAAGGGCCAAAAATTTTTATAATGCACTAAAATCCGCAAGTGAAGAGTGCAAGAAACGTAACGATTTGGCAGTTTTAGCATTTGATTTTATGCAGAATTTGCAGTTACCGGAAATTCCAGTACAAGACTTATTTTATTTATCACAGTTAAGTGTCAGTGTTTTTTGTATTATTGATTTGAAAACAAATAAGTCACACTTTTATATTTACCGCGAAGGAATTGCATCAAAGGGACCCAATGAAGTCTGTTCTTTCTTAATGGATTATATAAAAAATCATATTTCTGCAGAAACTACTGAACTGCGTTTGTTCTGCGACAACTGTCCAGGACAAAATAAAAATCATTGCGTGATAAGAATGTGTAATGGCACTTTTAGCAACTGGCCGTTTTAAAAAAAATTCAACAGTTTTACCCAGTAAGAGGACATTCGTTTTTACCTTGTGATCGAGTTTTTGGTATTATCAAAAGAAAACTGAAAAAATTTGATAGAGTATACAACGTACACCAATACACAGAGTTAATAATACTCTCTAGTGCCACAAACGCGTTTACGGTGAAAGAGATTGTAACAGAAGATATTTTGAACTTCAAGCACTGGTGGCCAACTATCTATAGAACGACATGCTTTTCAACACAATCTGAAAACCTACCAAGAAATGAAAAAATTGGCTTTTCTATAGGCAAATTTCATCATTTTCTCCACGAACAGCCTGGCATTCTAAAAGTATCTGAACACATACATGGCTTTATATGGGAAACCTTTCGAAATCTAGAACTACCGAGAACATCGAACCGAAGTGTGACATTTCCTACAACACTAAAAGCCTATAAAGAAAAACTTCCTATTTTAGAAACAAAACTCTCAAACATAAAAACGTTGCTAAGATGGGTAAATAAAAAATAGAAGATGGGTAAATAGAAAATAAAAACTTTTATGAAGATATACTAAAAAACCACAAGTCAAAATCTGCCAAAAAAGCTAAAAAATAATCTCTTCAGATGTTTAATATGTTGCTTGTTTGTTTTCTTTTTTAATTTTGTATTCTAAAATTAAATAAAAAACATTGGTAAAATTATTTTTTCTTTTTATTGTAAAAACAACCCACTTTTTTCAAAATTAATTTTTGGCACTAATTTTGTTCTTTAATTGCAAAATGACATCATAGGTGGTATTGTATAGTCTCATCTTAGGTTTTAGTTCCGTTGGTTGCAAAAAACTTTGCTTTGTGACTGATTGAAACGTTTTTTTCGTGTCCTGAAAACTAGCAAAAAATGACTTGGGTTGTTTCAGCAATAAGCGATTCAATTATTTTATTTATCAAAATGAACTAAGATAAAAATATAAAAAGAACAAAGAAAAACCTATTGAAATTATTTAAAACAAAGTGAAAACAGCACTGATACAAAACAAATTCTTCAACTTCGTTAAACGTCATTTCAAATGATAACAAACTTTCGACTGTGTTTTTTTTATCCCTAGATGAGAATAATGTGCGACAAGGATAGATATAAAAAAATCACTAAATGTGCTACCTTTATACGAAGTATGTTGATTTAGCACCTTAAAACATACCGCTTGGTCGCGCCGTCTCACGACTGAGTTCTGGATCTTAGTTCTGGACTAGGGGAGCCCCATTGCAGCCGACTTGCAGCCGAAAATTTTACGAAATCAAAATTGTTTTTTATTTTTAACAAAAAATTTAGAAAAATCGGAGGATCTACTTAAGAAACTCCAATGAATTAAATAATGGCAAAAGAAGAATTTTGAATAAATAGAACATAAAACGTAGAACTTAACAAATTATGATTTTATTTTTAGCCCTTAAATAATAACTGATAAATAATTGAATTAAATAGCCTGCAAAAGTAATTGAAGCAACTTGAGTAAGTGAATTAAAATATTTCAAATATTTTGTTACGTGATACTTGTTAATTAATTCCAACTGTATTACTATTCCTGGCATTTGAGATATTTTCATCATTAATTTCAGTTAGATTCTAAGAATTATGCTAAGAATTATTCTTCATATTTGAATGATTTTTTTTAGCTTTTGAGTTACTCTAACAATATCTTAAATACCAACGTAAATTATTTTGTATTTAATATTTATTAAATGATTAATTTCTTCTTGCGTCAGCTACATCGGAAACTGACTTTCCCGGTTCTCAACCAACGGCTGTGTCGCAATTGATTGTTTGTCAATACTTTTCAGAGTAATTGACGCTTCAATTATTTTTTGAAAGTAAAGGTAGACTGGAGACTTGTTTTCAAGAAATTGACAACTGAAAATGGACAAAAAACAAAGTTTTTTTCCCAACTAAAGTAATAATAATAATTAGGCAGCGGACGGCCGTCGGTAGGCGAGAGTGGGGGACGTGTCGAACGGGAGAAAAATACATAACATACATAAATACATAACTACAGAACTTTAATTTTATTAAATACAGATGTATTTCTCGCCCGTTCGACACGTTCCCCACTCTCGCCTACAGACGGCCGTCCGCTGCCTGATAATAATAAATAAGTTTATTGTGTTCCCAAAAAGAGAACAGATGACAAAGAAAAATACAATCACAAGGCGAAGTTCAGATTGGCCTAAGCTTCTCTGCAGTTAAAATAATAATAATAGTAGTAATGTGCACTGGAGAAAAACTAATGATAATCGTCCATAAAGTCAAAGAGAAAATAAAGAAGAAAGAAAAATCTTGCTGCAGTTAAAATGAAGACGAAAGAAATAATCCATGCAGTTTCCAGTGATTAGAAACAATAACAATTGACATAAACAATTTACAGCAAAGAAACAGTAAAGACAATCGTCCAAGAAGAAATGAAAAAAAAAAAATAAAATAAAGACGAAAGAGCGGAATGTTGAAGAAGGAAAACAGAAGAAAATCGATTGAGCTTACAGTGATTCGAAACAATTGACAGTCGACCACAAAAGAATAGAGGACAACGTGAAGAAAAACAAAAAAAAAATTGAGGAGTGCTTTACAGTAATTAGAAACAAAAGACAACTTACATTGAGTAAAGCAAAGAAGAAACAATTTACAGTGAAGAAAAATAAACGACAATAACCACAAAAAAGAACAATAATTCGAAGAAAAAGCAAATAATGATCGTCCATTTGAGTTCATTCCATATTAAATAATAAAGATAGGTCTTTCATGTGTCCGAACCCTAAATTAACATAGGATTTCCTTTGTTGCGCTCTTCAATGCACCACCCTGTATATTTTTTGGATATTCGGCCTTGAAGACTACTCCTTGAGATGTCAACAAGATACAACAAAATTTGAACTTGGAATGTTGCAGGATGTTCAAATTTCCTGTTATTTCAAAAAAGTTTAACTTTGTAATAGTTATTTACGTGTCAAGCTTTGTAAATTAATCTTTACGGGCGAGCTGGAATCCAGTGAGCCTAGTAAAGATTAATTGCAAAGCGTGTCGTGTACAAACTCTTATTTCCATCTTCACATGGCGATTTTTAATTAATTTACTTTAATCTTTTTATGAAAACTTATTTTTATCGAAGGCCTTATTTCTAGTTAGACATAGTCATGGTGATATAAACAGACAACCAAGCCCGTAAAATATTACAGGTCTGTTCCCGTAATGTACCGTTTACTTTGTTACCATAAACAGCAAAATGAACCTTTGAAAGGTCATTTACTAAGAAGGTGGAAATAAAATTCTTTTTTAGGTTTCCCTTGCGTCACATAACTACATATTTCCTTAAGTCATCGACAATTTAGGTCGCGACATCTCGCGCTCAATTCTTGACTTAGGACTGAACGGTGAGATTGCAATAGAGTTCTCGCGCTACTCTTCTGCTGACGACGCCCCAGATTGCAATCAAAACCGAGTTGCAACACATTTCTTTTTCATTGATTTACTTTTAAAACGTGGCTTCATGAGAGAGCTCTTATTGAGATTGAGGATTCCCAGATTCTGAGCCCATTAGCTTTTAGCTTATAGATATTTTTTGATTAGTTTTTTTTTTTTGAAGACCGATTATTATTCAGTTTTCGGATGCATAAAAGTGTACTGAGGATTTATGACACCATGACTGGAACAAGAAGATTTCAGATCTTATATTCTTCTGCAGAAAGACAACTCAACTCCACTGAACGCCTTACACCCATGAGGGTAGATAGGCTTATGGATTAAGTAAGTAAGTAAGTATGTTTTTTTATCTCTGTTAATTTAGCTCGGGAAGGAATATTTATAGTTTCATAATTAATCAGTGGAGATGTACCGCCGTTTTGGGGATGACTAAAATACTTTTTAACATTTTTCCTATACGTACCACATGAGGCTTAAGGCTGACGCCTTGCAATCCCAAAGTTTCTGAGGGGCTAAAGGGTGAAGGGAAGGAACAGTCAGTAGGCGTGTCGCTGATGAACCCCCACCAAAAATTTTTACGGAGACAAAAAACGCATGTATCTGTCGCCGTTGAAGTTTTGCATTCAGCGTTGACTAACGAGTTAAGAATAACTGGAGAGCTACACTAACAGTAGTTTCTCGTCGAAATTGGTTACTCAATATGGTCGCTGTATGTCATAGGGCCAGTTGTATAAAACAAGTTAACCACTCGATCAAACTTAAACTTCCCTCCAATGATATTGCTTAACCACACAATTAACTTGATCGACTGATTAACTCGTTTTATACAATTGGCCCATAGGCGCACACAGTCGTTTCACATTCGAGAAATGTCAATTGTATTCCTGTGTTGTCACCTTCGCAAATTACACTTCTTACACAGAGAAAAATAGGTAGTGAAAAGTAACACAATTGTAGCTGAAATGAAGCCAGTAACAAATTGTATGAAATATTATCACAATTTTAGTAAAATTACTTACTTACTGTGTTGCTTTTCACTACATATTTTTCTCTGTGTAGAGCATTTTGGGCGTATAATCGTATCTCTTTCACTCACGATTTTTAATATATTTTGTTTCTCTCTCATCTGTTTCAAGAAGTCTTGTGTTTACATTATTTCTATGACGACGGGTGCATTTTTCACACTCTACTTACAAGTGGGATGTGAAAAGTACGTCTTTTTGAGACAAAAATTCTCTTTTACGCTTTTTCCCTAAAATTGTCAAGATCTGCCTTTTCACATAGGCTGGCATTTACATACATACTTTTAAAGAGTTTATAAATAAACAGTATGCCTTAAATAAAGGAATGCGATCCGTCAAAGTATATCTTACGGCTTACGCATATGCCCGTTGAAACTATAACTTTTCAATCACAAACTCTTTTAAACGGACACTAAATGGCGCATAAACACTTAACGTTTCGCAGTCGTTCGACAGCTTCGTCAGAATATAAACATGTTTATATTTTTCACTTCTGACGAAGCTGTCGAACGACTGCGAAACGTTAAGTGTTTATGCGCCATTTAGTGTCCGTTTAAAAGAGTTTGTGATAGAATTTTCATCGGACAAGAACCAGCTTTAATTATAACTTTTCGATTCGTTTATGGTCTCTATTACCAAATAATTTATGTAATAAAATAAATGTTTTAATTCATTAATTGCCTTTTATTATCCATTTTGTAGAAAAGCGTAGTTAAATGGATATAAAAAGTTAGGTTATGTTTAGGGATGCACCAAAATTTAAAAACATCGAATTTTCGAATCGAGTCGAATAGATTTGACTCTGATACTTCTTAAAAAATATCGATATTAAAAAAGATCGATTTAAAATATAATAATAATAATAATAACTTATTGGGTCACCTTGTAAAGCACAGATTTTATTTCATGACAAACAATTCTTGAAAAAAAAGTTGCAAATTTCTTGGGTATGTTTAATGTCAATTAAATCGCCGAAATTATTTAGTGAATCGATTCGTACATACGCGTATCGATATGTACCGAAAATCGGAAGTTTAATGTCGATTCAAAAAATCGATATTTTAAAGGAAAATATCGATCTTCCAAAAGTATCGATTTAAATCGTGCATCCCTATATGTTTATAATAATCGTACGGTTACGATGTAACTTCGCATTTCAGTATATTCTTCTTTGCTGTATGTTTTAGATTTAATTCTTTTAATTTTTTTAAATGTACTATTTAATTTCATTTATATCTTTCAATGCATACTCTATAATTTGAGATTTAACAGTATCGTAAATTGCTTTATCACGTTTGTTTAAGTTGTTTTGTCGCACATAAAACAGTACCGTAATTATTTCAAAATTAACATCACTTTCAACATAGAACATAGAACACTTTTAAACGCAACCACAATCTACTTTATCGGGTTATCTCTCTTGAAACTAGTGCTCATCATCGCTTAGCGCGTTGTCACAACCCACCTACCAAATTTAAAATTCCCGCAAATATTTGATGGATCACATTCCTTTATTTAGGGTCTGCTTTAATAAATCACGCATAAAATGTAAGGGGTTGGTCTTAGTCGCAACCACCAATCAGATATTTTGCTAGAAATGTGAGTTTCAGAGGACATCTATGTTTCGGTTTGAGAATCGAGTTAAATGAAAATCATAGCTTGCAAATAATACGTTTGTAGGAAATGTTTTATAGTTTTTCTTTTAAGAAAAAACCTAAACCTTCTGTAAAAGGATTATATGACACGGGGCTGTCGTCATTATTTATGAAAAGATCCAATTTATTTAGAAAAAAAAAATTGAATTCCTGTCAAATTTTGCTACAAATATACATTTTAAAATTAAAATTATTAGCTTTTAAACTATTATTTTCAATATTTCAACTGCAGCCCCGTGTAGAATATGATGTTTACTATATGTATAAAAAAATCTGAATTAATACAATGAATATTAATTCTGTTATATTGATTCTTTATTGAGTATGTTTTAGGCGTATATCGGGAAGGAAGTCGGGTGCCTTAATATAATCGGAATAACGGCATTAGGGTTGGTCGCGAGACTTCAACGAGCGACACATTAAACCTAACAAAAAAAACAAAGTTTATAATAAATTTAAATCGAAATGGAACTTAACAACCTAAACAATAATCGGAAATTAATTGAAACGAAAATCAAAAATTCTAGGAAAGTAGGAATGGCATTTACAATAAACGTATTTTTAAACTTTTCCAGTGATTACGCCCTCGCGTTCCTGCATCTCATCAAGAAACCGCCACATTTTAAGGGGAAGGCCTTCGTTTGGCCACATCCTCAAGGAAGTGGTACACAAATGCAAATTTGGTTAATTTTAAAACAACTCTAATTTGGCAGGTGTGACACGCAGGTGTCATGGTAAATATACATATACTTACACGCTACTTACAAGAATTATAGTCAAAAACACCACGTAAGATAAAACTGTTCCGATTGGTTGTAAAAAGTTTAGACAAAGTAATAGTTATCTAACAAAAACTCACATGATACAATTGTTCAACATGTGATTGTGAACGTTGCCCAAAATTGATCTGAAGAGATATATGTAGTAGTAAACTCAAACTATAATTATCTACCCACTTTGATAAATAATTTCATACCTTAGGCAGTAAGTTATGGTTCAATTGTTCAAGAGATTTTTAGTTTTGATACCAAGTTTTTAATAAAGTTAAGTCAAGGACATGCTTGGTGTTATCCACATAAGTGAAGACAGCTCAATTTTGGAAGTCGTTAAACCTCCGCGGGGACGTAGATGATTACCGATGGCCGAAGTGGTCATTAACACCTCAGACTGACCTCCGACTTGACACATACAAATCACACACGCCAGTACCTGCACCTCATCTGCAGATGAATTTATCTCCACCGTCAAGCCTCTAAAGTATCACCCATTATCATCAGTGATGATAAGCGAGGCGTTCCACATTTCAGGCCGGAATACAGTTGCTGCCTGATTAATAGGGCGAGATATTTTATTCTAGCGTTAATTAGAAAACGAGCGCGGTTTTCATTCGGGGGAATTAAAGAAGACATTATCGAAAGTTAAAAATTTTGAAAGGCGTCGGGACCTTCCTTTTGCTCGTTTATTTATATTAGGTACGTGCGTGTTCGGTGAGGAATATGAATGGCTTCCTCGGTGTGTGTTAATTAGTTCAATTATGAAGTGAGGCAAAAACAAATCTATAACAATTCTGAGAAAGTTTTTTTTTGAAAAACGTTTGAAATTCATCGGGCAGGATTAATTATTGCGAACAGCATGCAGACACCAATCAAGAGAGGCATAATTTAAAATCGAATTATTCCGCGCAATAATAATCCCGACATTTGGAATTTAGCGCTGTCAATGCACAATGCGTGCTGGTATGTAATACAGGTGGCGTTGTTGAACGTTTGTTCTTAATTTGAATTTTAGCGTCACGCTGAAATTGCATGTACGTATGTGAGCAAGAGGAATTCAATTACTCACGCCCTGGCACATTGTTGCAACGTTTGGGCGGTAATAACGGTGGTGCACTTTTCAAACGAATTTCGTCATTATTATCATGTGCACGGACAGATGCGTCCCTTTTCGTTGCGAAATATTATTTTACAACACGTATTATATAGTAATTATATTAAAGATACACTAAATGTTTTATCATGTTCACTTAAATACACTTCCTTCTTTGTCTCTAAATTTATTTCACTTAATGAACGTATTAAAGACGATTTGCTAGGATCGTAATTAATGCATTTACAAATATAGGAATTTTATTTCAGTTAATGAATGTATTAAGAAGGACGATTTGCTAATAGATGGGGTGTTTTAAATCGTTTAAAAAATTGTGTAGCTGCTTATACGGGTAGTTTCAGGTGAGAGAATATTTTTGGTACGTAGGTATAAGGGGGGCGTTCCACAATTTGTAAACGCCGTAGAGTGTGGAGAAGAGAAAACCTCCGGCGAACATCAATCCTCGGAAATCGTAAAAGTCAATAGCAGGCAGTTGACATCTCGACCCGTCAATGCAGAATTATATGTGGCTTGACTAATTGTTGTTATGGGCCCCGGGTCCCCCGGGGCGCGGTTCCACGAAGTCTATCGTAAAGCCGGGGCCCAGAGGTGCGCGTTTCGTTGCCCACCTTGGATGACCCTCGCTCAAAATTGCCCGCCGTAATTTATAGGCGAATCGTAACTTGAACGAGTGCACGTATTGACTAATTTACAGGACGCGTCGATAAATTAAGTAATTTAATATTCATTTAGATTATTAAATAAAACATGCTTCAATTTAGTCAACCAGCTAAGGAGGAGGAGGAGGAGGAGCGAAAACGATAGATGTGCTTTTTTTGAAAGTCAACGAACAAATCTACACTTTCATAAAATTAAAAGCTCATTTCCGTGCTGAACGACAAGGACAATAACAGAAGAAGAAAAATAACACATTCCAATGAGCAAAATCCCAGAATCAATATTTATTACCGTCCACCATCAACCCGACAGCTGTTTGCGAAACAAACAACCGTGATTTGAACTCTGCCACTCGCTCCACCACTGGGTGATAAAATAAAGAAGCACGCAGCCGTCACAGGGGCGTCCATCTCGCTCGTCCTGGTGCACAGGAATGAACGGGACGGCATTGTTTGGAGCAGCAAACTGCGGGCGGTCTTCCTATATGGGGATGATTCGTAGGGTCCAGGCGAGTAATATCCTTGCATTCCGTGCGGCCGACGCAAGAACGCACACTGGCTGACTGGAACACCTCTTCATTTATCCAAATCCGCAATTTAGATCAACCCCAAGCGTAATCGACTTGCCATATGGCACATTTTTGAGCGGGCATGACTTTCGCCTTTGTTTAGGAGGTAACGTGATACGGATTGTCGAGTAATTGAACTTATGTGAGCGATTATTATTGAATGAACGGGCGATTGCAACGCATTATAATAACATCGTCCAACAATCCCAGGATTCTTTGGTCAACTTATCTTCTTCGACTACCAACCTCAAGCACCAGACATCCTGAATAAAATGCAATTACAACGCATTCATAATATCGTACAACAATCCCAGGATTCTTTGGTCATCATATCTTCTTCGACTATCAACCTCAAGCACCAGACGTCCTGAATAAAACAATCAGCAGTTTACTAACATTTGATTATTTCACGCAAGATATTTGATATTAATCCAAAGTTAAATTATATTTAAAATCGACTCTGTTAATGGGGCATTGGTTAAAGCTAAAGCTCAAGCGGAGTTAACCAGCCAGAGGTATTCAGAGATGACAGATTCATTAGAAGCGTAAACGGTGTTCTGACGCAGAAGAAGCTCTAGATCTATGTAAAATTATAACTTGCATTTGCTGGCCAAGAAGTGCAAATAGAAGTCTCTCGCGTCTTCATCAAAAACATAGAATAAACTAAAAAGCTATGATACCAACAATTAGCTGTGCTTTGGATCTTAGTGAGTTGTATTACTATTTGGTCTTCTTTGATATTCAGATAGATTCAAACTATTTAAATGAATGCGAGACTGAAGAAGAAAATGAAAAAGAAATGCATCAATGATAATAATAATAATAATCTTTATTGTCCAATAGAAACCCAGAAGGACACAATATAAGAATCGACTTAATAAATAGTACGATAGAAAGTAACACATATTAAACTAGATATAACATAATATAAAAAATGTGTACAGGAATATTTAACAACAGTGAATAATAACAAAGAATCATAATAAAGAACATATTAAAAATTATCATAAGGAACACCTTAAATAAATAACTACGCATTAACCATGGCTTTAATAATAGCTTCTAAAGAATCATAAGAAAAATCAACTGTTAGGCTAATTTTGTTGATTAGAGAACACAATTCTATAAAATGGTGATTTAATTAATAAATTCGTATTCGGATTAGGCAAGTAAAAAATCTCACATGACGGTACTTTAAATGTCAAACAACTCAGAAGCTTAGGACAATTAATGTTATTGTTTAGCAATTTATAAATAAATTTAAGGTTGGCAATATTACGTCGGGATTCTAGTGTATGAAGATGAAATCTTTCCAAGAGAACATTATGGTTAATACCTTGGGGAGGAAACGAACCATCCAACTTCCAACACAGGTATTTAAGAAATTTTCTTTGGATGTTTTCGAGCGCATTGATATGAATATTATAGTAAGGACTCCAAACAGGTGATGCATACTCAAGTTTTGCTCGAACAATTGATTCGTAAAGCCTTAACAATGAGAGAGGGTTTGAGAAAAATTAAGAAATAAAATTAAGAAATAACTGTGCAAATATGTTCGTTAAAAGTTAAGTGAGAATCGAAAATAACACCAAGGTCAGAATGAGAATTAACCCTAGCTACAACTTCCTGGTCAAGCGAATAATTAAAGTAAAAAGGATTTTTTTTCTTGGTGAAGGACATGACTTTGCATTTTGCAAGATTTAAAGACAATTTATTCTCATGACACCAAGATGCCACAGCACCAAGGTCTTTCTGTAAGGATAGACTGTCGTGGATGGAAGAAATATTGTTATATAATTTAAGATCGTCAGCAAAAAGAAGTTTATGTCCTGAAATGTTCATTGTAAGGTCATTAATAAAGATGTTAAATAGTTGAGGACCAAGGACGGATCCTTGAGGAACTCCCGAAGTTGCTGTATAAACAAATGATTCAAAACCGTTAATTTCAACAAATTGTTTCCGATCAAGTAGAGAGGATTTAAGAAGGCAAATAGTTGAAAGATCAAAACCAAAATAATGTAGTTTAGATATCATAAGCGAATGACCAAGCTTATCAAAAGCCTTTGCCATATCAGTATAAATAACATCAACTTGTATATTATTATCCATGCTGTGAGATATGTAATCAGTGATGACTATAAGATTTGAAACCGTTGATCGTTTACTTACAAATCCATGTTGATCAAATGAAAGACGGCTGTGAGTTTGATTACATATAGAGTGATATACAACATATTCAAACATTTTACTGAAATTAGAGATGATAGCAATGGGTCGGTAATTTTTAATATTTGATCGATCACTATTTTTAAATACTGGTGTAATTTTTGAAATTTTCCATTGAGTAGGAAAGACGGATGAGCTTAAACATAAATTGAACACCTTTACCAACGGCGGAGCAAGAATTCTGGAGCAGTCTTTTATAAAGAAACTTGGGATGCCATCTGGACCAGATGTTAATTTATTCTGTAGCTTACTAATAGCCTTTAGGACATCATTCTCGTTAATTAACGGTAGAGAAATAGTTGGAAGATGTAAGTGGGACGTTAAATTATCTTGAGCAATAGACGAAGGGGTAAAAACACTTTGAAAGTAAGTAGCAAAGGAATTAACTATGTCTTGAGAATTGTCTAATTGTTTATCATTAAGAACCATAAGTCCAGGAATTCTGGAAGAGGTGGTCTTAGAATGAATAAAAGTCCAAAACGATTGAGGATCATTAATAACTCCTGATTCAACCTCAGTTATGTAATTAGAATGTGCAACACGTATTTGATCCTTGATAGATTTTCGCAAGATTTTGAATTGTTTCAAATGAAAGTCGGAATGAGAACGCTTAAATTTTTTCCAAGTTTGATGTTTTAGTTTGATATCACTAATTATTTGTTTAGTGAACCAACAAGGATATTTGTAGTTTCTGCCTTTATACAGAGAAACAAATTGGTCGATTTTAGAATACAAGATTCGATAAAAGTGTTCAACTGCTTCATTTACATCCAAGGAGTCATCTAAACTTGACCAATCCGTATGCAATAATGCTTCATACAGACCAACAAAGTCCGCTTTCCGGAATTTGTATTTCCTTTTATTAGAAATTGAATTAAAATTATCTATAGATTCAGGCACTGTGAGGGTCAGTGTTACATTTAAAGCAGGATGATGCCTGTCTTCAGTTAACAATGGTAAATCATCATGAGAAACGCTGCAAGATAAGTTGGTGAAAACCAGATCTAATGTTCGGTTGATATTATTACGTACACCATTAAATTGAGACAATTCAAAAAAAGCCATAAAGTTCGTGAGAATGACAGATTTACTGTCAGAGTCAGAGTCAGGATGATGATCGCATATATTAGGTGCATTGAAATCACCAAAAAAATGACTTTCTCGCCAATTATCAAATTAAATGATTCTAAATAATCAAAAAATGTACGAACGTCATTACAATTGATGTGAGGTGGTATATAAATATTAAATAAATATAAGGTACAGTTCATAATACAAATCTTACAGCCAACAATATCGATGAAATGTGAAAAATGTAGAATACTGGATAAGTCTAATTGTACTGGTGAATATTTATTCAGGATGGCAAGTAACACTCCACCGCCTCGAGATGTGTTAGTCAGATCAAATTTACGATCACTACGGAAAACCGCATAGTTACTGTCAAAGAGCTCACCATCAGAAATATCACCGGAGAGTCCAGTTTCACTTAAGGCTATAACATCAAAATCAGAACATATAGAACTAATGTAAAAATCAACAGTTTTAGATCTAATTCCTCCTGGGTTTTGATAATAACAACGTAGAAGACGATCAGTATTCCTATTGGACTGCTCTAATGAAAATCCGGAGTCTTGACTATTGTAGGAACATCATGAATAAATTTTAATTTTACACCAACTTCACCATCATTGGATCTTTGAGTAATGATAAAAATGACGAGAGAAAAAAAATAAATAGACTTTCTAAATCGACTATGTTATTTTTGTTTTGCAGTTTGAAAGTCGTAACAATATTATTTGTATTTATGATCTTGATGTATTAATTGTAATTTAGTTGCAGTACCGATGGATGTACATCATCGTGGAAGATTTGTAGTTTTTTTAACGCAGCTCATAAATATGAGCGACGTTAAATTGGGGTAGAGTCTAACAGAGTACACGAGCTTAAATGTATCAGAATGTTTAAAACACGCGAGTTTGAACATTTGAAGCGACGTTAAAAATTAATGAAATCGATTTAAATCACGTAAGGTGAAGTGAGAATAAACATTAGTTGATGTATAAAACCGTAAACATATTGAACTGAACATATTTTTTATTTTATTGTAAATAACAACTTAAAGCAACTTTCGTTTAAAAATAACTATAACAATTACGCCTCCAATTGTTTCGAACTGTTTTGTGATATTCGCATTTTAAATAAATTGCCATTACAGGAACTTAGTTTTTATTAAATTCAACTAAACAAACAAACAGTTACTTTTTTTGCATTTAAAGAAATTGTTAAGAAAGAATTTTAACTTGAGCAGAGTTATTTTTACTTTATTTATGAGCATAAGAAATTAACTACGAGCGTGCAAAGGATCTAAAAGCGTTCATAGGTTTTGTTAAATAAAAACAAAAAAGAAAGTTTACGCCTTAACCTAAAAGAATTTCATGTTTATAGACGAATATGTACGTTATTGAATAACGTAACAAATTCATTTGTAAATTTTTCTTTATTTTGAAATGTATTTCTTCGAACAAAAAAATTAGTAGCTTATGAATCGATAAGCTGTAGGCGTTCGGGGGTCAATTTCCTATTTAATTTTACATAGAGATTAACGTTTCAAATGTGTAGGTGTTGTTGCCTAACTGACTAGCAGGGCAGGGGCGAACGAATGGCGTCTTCAGTTGAAGGCGGCAGCTTTAAAATAACAGGTAGAAATCTGTTAGCAGTTTTAAAAACAATAGGTAAAGAAAAAATGGCTGTTAAGCAGCGTCCACGCAATTTAGAGGCAGCCTTAACATACGCGACAGCCTACTTTTAGGACAGGTATATTTTTAAATAATTTTAACTTATTTAAAAATTCTTTCCTGCAATCTTCGACATCGATTCTCTAATGACCAGTTGCACCAATATTTTAAGCAGAGCTTAAAATTAAGACGTGCTTATGGTCATATGCACCGAACGAATTAATTCAGCTTAACTTTAAGCGTCACTTAGAATGTGACTTGCACAGTGTTAAGATTATGAAACTTCAAGGGTGGGTTTACAGAAAGCAAATCAAATATTTAATTGCGAATTAAACTAATTACGATTAAGTTGCCATTGCGAAATGTCAAATTAACAACGTAATTAAAATTTGATTGCAATTAAAGTTTCTGTAAACTGGACCCAAATGTCACAATATAAACGTCACTCAAATTGAAGTTCGATTAAAGTGTTTGGTGCATATAGGCCCTTAGACCATGACATTTTTTTGCAGATTTACCAACAGTCAGTCACATCCTAATTTCTACTTAAATTGAAGTTTAAATGTCAATCAGAATGTGGTTGACCATGCGTAAAAGTCATATTCTAAATACAACTTAAGTTTAAGCTTCGCTTAAAAGGTTGGTGCGATCGGATTTTACTGTTTTTATTTTGTCGAGTTAATTAAGAATCATCTCGTCAGTAGCGTAGATAGAAACTTGTTTCGGTGGGGGAGGGGGGGGACAAAAAATCTAACGATTACGGACTCTTGTCAACGTTTTATTTATGAAATGTAAAGTAACGAACAAAAAATAACGCCATGACTTCTTTTGTATGAATTACGCAGAACATTATATTTAACATTTCGGGGGCGGGGGGGGGCTTTATCTACGCCACTGCATCCTGTATTATGCAGAGAAATTGACGCAAAATTGTTATAAGATGTAGAACAAAAACTAGGTTATGTTACTGCATTGTACTTGAAGTGACAGGTGATTTAAAAACGAAATGAAAGAGCACATCAATTTAGTTGAAACGTCACGTGACATTACCCGAAATTTTTCTTCTTTTTTATTTTACGGTTTTTGTTTAAAAAGGCCTTATTATACAGGGTGTATAAAAAATGGCAACATTTGTGACTCTTTGCGTCGCCGAGTTCAAAAATGCATAGAGCAAGATGGGCGTCATTTTGAACATCTTTTAAATTAGTTTTTTTTTTCATTTACACAATTAGAAAAATGTCGACGTTTTACTGTACACTGACAGTACTTTCTAAATGAGTGCAGCAAGTTTGATATTTACAAATCCTGTAATAATTTTCAAGAAAGTGTTTTAATTAAGTTTTTTTGTTAGTTAAGTTTTAGTTTGTTGTTATTGTTGCTGTCATATACGAATATGAATCAAAGAAACTTTAGGTTTTCGTTATTAAATTACAATCATAGCTTCGTTTTTTAAATTTATAATTTTAAAAAATTCCTACATCTAAAGTTTAATAGCCAATCATAAAAAAACTTATGCCGTGAGAAACTTCAACAAAAGGTGTTTAAAATAGTGTGATTACATACAGGGCGTTCCATTTAATTTTTTTTAGAAAAATGGTCTTTTGCGTAATGCATCATCCTGTATAAAGTTTTAAAAGAAATTTCCGATTGTGCATGTCTTTCTATTTCCCAATAGTTAGATAATGTATTTACCAAATTTCAAAGTCAAATATTTAAAAATAAATAATTTACAGAGTCACAAATGTTGCCATTTTTTAACGATAAATCATCAATATCTCGAGAACCATAAACTTTAGATCAAAAAAACCCTATATTATTTTCATCCACTAATGACGAGCTATCGAATCGTGCAATAATATATAGGGTGTTCCATTTAAAAAAACACAAGTTAGGGTTGCCACACTCTTACGAGACACCTTGTATTTGTCTAAATAATTTTAGATTGTGCATCTAACCCATATGTATGTTAGTGCGTACACAGATTTTAAAAATATTCAACAATAAAGCCACAATCTTCCGCCCACGCACTGTTGGCCCACCCTGTATATAGCTACAGAGTAGAAATAAAAAATATTTTACTCCGGAATGTTGATAAAATAATCGAAGCATCGATATCATTTGTGTACCTCGATAATAAAGTATTGCCAACCTATTGACAATGATTTCCCCCATATGGGGTTTAAAATCCCCCAAATAAAAGACATATTTTTTTTATTTACAAATCTGAAAGTGAATCTATTACATTTAAGAGTTGTCAAAAAAACCCATTTCAACATAGAAAATAACTTAATTTGTTACTAGATTCAGGAATAAATTAAAAAAAAAAAAACTAAAAAATACATAAAGGTGAAAAAAAAACAAACAAAAGACGGTCGATTTTACAGCGCAATTCAGTTGATTAATAATAAATTAAAACAAAACCCAATTTTAAAAGAATGAGGACAAAACAAAGAAAACAAAATAATAAAATTAAAAAAAGATAATAATAAAAACAAAAGGCAATCGATTTTACAGCACAATTGAGTAGATTAATACATTAAAAAAAAAAACTGTTTGGTAGGAAAGGTGAGCAAAACAAAGAAAACAGATTAACAAAATTTTAAAAAATATATTAAAATAATAATTAAACAAATAAAAACAAAAGACAACCGATTTTAGGGCAATGATTCAGTTGATTTATAAATTTAAAAAAAACTTCCTTCCACAACGTCAACAGATTATACAAAATACTGCAATAGATGGCGCTGTTCAATATCTCATACAAACATTTCATCCTTTATTGACGATAAGTGACATTTTCTTATTTTCAAAAATTCACAAACGAAAAAGAAACTTTCGGCATATTTTAACAGTTCGCGTTGTATGCAAGTCATATTTTGTTACAATCCACAAATGACTATCAGTTGAAACATTGCTCAATAGATGGTGGTTTTTTAATACACATAAGTGGGCTTCCTTCAACATGAAAGAACAACTTTGAACTGTTCAGGATCTGTCAACTTCCTGCTTCTTTATGAAATGAAATCTGAAAATCCCTTTTCGATTGATTTGAAAAAAATCCTTAAAAAGATATTTATTATCCCTTGATTGGCAACACTGATATCAAGTACAAAATATTCATGTATTCATATCTGTAGTTTTCTATGTCAACACGTGTGGCATTGGAGTGCAAAGATAAATCCACAAGCGTAGATTTGTTTCCGTGAACAAAAATTATAAAATTCATTTGCTTAATGCAACTAAAATAATAATTATAAGTATTACTCTTTTCTTTAGCGTTAAAAAACCCTGAAGAATCCCCTAAATAAAATTTATACCCTACATTTCTCCTTGAACACTTGAAATACCCTAAATTTAGGGGGAAATTCTCTAAGTTGGCAACACAATACAGAATATCGAAGGCGTGTTTTTTCGCTAACTATTTAAGGATCATGATCCGAAAATCGTAATGCATTTATATGCGTTCTGATCCGACCCAACGCGTTTTGATACAATTTTTATGTGCGAAAGAATACGCCTCGAGTCGATATTCTGTATGAACGAAAGAGAAATAGTACAATAGTCCACAGTTGGCAGCATTTCTTGCGAAAACGTCAATTGTTACCAGAACAGAAACAAGGTTATCTTACGCAATGTGTTAGACATTTTAAATACAAAATGAAAGAGCACATAAATCAATTAATAAATTAGTTTGGATCAGAAAATTAACGTCACCTAACATAACCTAGATTTCTTCTTCTTCTTTTTTATTTTCTGGTTTTCGGCACAATTTTTACTTCGATATAATGACAGGTAGATTAGTGCTGCCAACTGTGAAGATAGAAGGGCGTACACATACTTTTTTTATTCAACTGCACGGTCTATATCAATAAGAAGCACGAATAAAAGTTTTCTTTTTCCTATGATTATTAAAAATAATTTTCAAAGTCGCATATTTTTAAGTTATAAGTTAAAACAAGTCACGTACTTATGATTTTAAAATAAATTGAACTCACAGAAATAAAATGACCATATTCGTGGTTCGTTAGGTGAAACTACCACCACCCAGGAAGAAGCAGAAAACAAAAAAGGAAAACTTCAAACACGTTTCGGCCGTAAGATTTCGCAGACATTTAATAAATAAAGATTAATATTCCTAATAAAAATAGCATGCGCGATTTGATTTACTGCGATGTTAACGTGGCCATAAAGTGTTTAATATTTTGAACTCTGACTATTTCGACGCACACTATCAGCCATAAATTTTAACATATGGTCATTAATAATACATTTATAAATCTTATAGACAATTCGCCCATGTTTATTTCACTATTTAAAGTCTGGAAAACATTTGTACTATTTATTTATTTATCAATATTATTATTATCACAATCGTATTTATACAAATCCAAATTAAAAATTCTTCAGGCGGGTTTATGACTTTTGTATTATTTTATTTTGTATTAATTTGCTTATTAATTTTAATGTCATTTAAAATTGTGTCTAAATTATAAAACAATCATAAATTATGATAAACAATTATGTCTAAATTATAAAAAAAAAATAATATGTAGTATTAAAAAAAAATTAAAATAAAGATGGTTCACGCGAACAAGGCAAAGAATGAATAAATCTTCGCGGAAGTTCTCCCCAAAGCGCGATTTTAAAACGAAATCAGGAAAATACACAAACACATTAGTGCAATTGCGTGTAGCGGGAAAACATTAAATTTTCAGGCTGGCGCACTGATGAGGGTAATGGACTGTGCCGCAGATTGCCTAAATCCACCTCCTCCTAAGCGATACCGCATTGCCTTCTGATTACCGCCGTAATCATCCCTTATTTTAGATATTTATTGCCGGAAAAGTTTCCACGTTTATCGGCTCAGATTTTAAAGATAAAAAAAGGGAAGTTTGATTTATTTGTTCGACTATTTCTCGTTCTCACGGTATAAGTGTTAATTACACGAATTTAGTTTAACTTGTTTTTAATTTGTAGAGGATGATTCTTGAATAGACCAACAAAAAATACTGGCGGAAGAAGTGACTTCCCAAAACATGTTCACAAAATTCTATACAACAATTTATAAATTAAAATTAAAAATTTTCCCAGTGCAAGGACCCGGAAATGCCACGAGGAAAATTCATTTTATTTTAAAAGCCGTAATAATTAAGTATTAATCCAAAACGAAACGGAAATAACAGGATGCAGAGATAAAATTCCGACGTGATTTAGAAACGTGTCGGGTATGGAGTTACGCGCGAAAAAACTTCGCTCCTATCGCAACTGACGTCGGCAGAAACCGATGAATCAGCAAATCAGTACTTTTCTTGCAGAATCATCAAATGTAGAAGGGGGCAGCTTAACTTGCATGCGTAGCACGGGGAAATTAATTTAAAAAAATTCTCAACACGGGGATTTGAATTCTTTTCGAGTTGTAGTGGTTTATTTGTTTACCTGTTAAAGCATGTGTCCAAAGTGAGGTTCTTATTTTATACAATTTGTACCTAACACCTGTTACATAAGTTTTGGGAAAAATATAGAATGATATTATTTAAATTTAAGAGAACTTTGTTAAGTAAACATAACATAACAATCATCAATTAATCTTAGACTTTAACACCTGGTTGCTATATTGCTGCTAGGGGGCCTCTATCTTCGATACGATGTAATTTTTGTCTTACATGTCGCATCAGGGTTTGGACGCTTTCCAAGTCTACTTCTCTAATTTTTTGGAGAATTCTTTGCCGCAATTGTTGTTCATTTTGGGCTTCCCAACCATTATCATACACCTTTCTTGCCAATAGAGCCCAAAAATTTTCAATTGGTCTTGCCTGAGGGACATTTGGAGAGTTATCATTTCTGGAGACATATGGCACATGGTGGGCTTCTAACCAGTTTAGCGTATCTCTGGCATAATGCGATGTTGCAAGGTCAGGCCAAAACATGTAATCATCATTAGCATGATGCTGATTAATAAAAATAATCAATTTTGATAGGCAATTTCGGATGTATACTTCAGCTTTCACCGTCCGGCCTACATAGGGCCTAATATGCCCGCCTCAGAAATGGCGCACCACACCAAAATTTTGTCAGAAAATTTTGCTTTCTTTTTGTATCCTACGTTAATAGGAGTGTCTTCAATATTATCCGTATAGAAGCCTGCATTTCCATCAAGTTCTGCATGGTCAAAGGTAATATATTTCTCGTCGTCCGTGATTATGATCCGGTTGTCGGCGAAATGACGACGTCTCAAAGCTCGGCAACAATTAGGGATTCTGGCCAATTGTGCAGGAGTATACTTGGGGCATTTCTTGCGTTTTCTGTATTTTAGGCCTGTTCTTGCAATGTAACGAGAAATTGTAGCATTTGAAACACGGAAACGACGGGAAAGCTTGCGGGTAGACACTCCAATGTAGTTTCTGGAACGGTTGACTAGTCTGTTGACTTGAGCTTCAGTTAACGCATGTGGACGGCCTGTTTTCGATAGGTTTATACATGGAATTCCCTCTTCGCATTCCCGAATTGTCCGATATATGGCACTTTTTGAAATATTTTGTCCGCGAAACAAGTTTCTTATATCTCGTCTAGGCAGCTGTCCAACCAGGTTGTAGATGGACTTTCGCAAATCTAGCTTATACGCCATTTCGCAAATGACAAACGAGAGTGTGAAATGTTAAACAAATTAACAGAACCCCTAGCAACATGTTTCGCCATAGTTGACTAGATGTATTGGTTTTACTATGTCACAAAGAGCATTTAAAATTTTTCCCAAAACTTATGTAACAGGTGTTACTTAATAATTTACTTCAGGTGATATGTATGCATTTGAGTGTTTGTCAAGTAAATATTTTGGAGTTCGTTTTCAGCTGATCACGTCAATTCGCGCCGTAACAATCATCAATGTTCATCTGCTGCCCTTTCTTAACCAGCAAGGCATCGTTGTTTTGGTTTCGTTATATTAGCGGAAAACGAAAATTTATTTGGAATTAAACGTTTTTCTTTGTGATTGGTTGATTTTTATCCAAGGCTAATCTAATATGTAATTCGTTTAAATCTTTCACGGCATCGGACGTTTTCTAGAAGACTTTCTTGAATACGTCGTCGTGCGAACAAGTTTCGAAACTCTCGCCCGCTCGAATCGAAGAAAAATCGGAGATTAGTTTTGCAACGGCGCATTCTACACTTTGAAAACAGGCGGCACAAGGATACCTCGGCATTATACCGGTAAGAAATCTAATCTCGGATCTCCGTGGACACACAGACCCCTCGCTGTTTGTAATTTCACTTGGCGTTACAATATGCGAGCCACAATCGAGCGCCCGATACACACAGATGAATACGTAAAAAAATATATTATTAAAAGTCTCAAGGATGTAATTAAGTGAAATACATCGAAGTGCGCCCGGCTCGATTTTTTTTTTCTCACAGCGAACGTCCAGTTAGCTCTCCTCGCCTAAAAATATCGAACGTTTAAAGAAATTAATCGCCTTTGATAATTCATCCGTACTATTTTGCGGTTTCATTCTTTCGGGAGTTTCTTTACACCGTCTTTGTTAAATTTATGATTATTTTTGCTTTTTTTTTGTGAAATTAAACTCATTAAACACTAAAACCTTTGCTAAAGACCTGTTGAAATACCTTTATATAAAATTTCCTTTTGACTGAATAGATACTAATAAACCCTCTTGATACACAAGGTAATTCAGGCAACAACGATCTATCATATGCTGATTTAATATTTCGGTAGCATTGGCTATGAAAATGTTTTATATTCGCAAAGGCATGTCGTAGCTTAGGCTCGCCGCGAACAGAAAAAAAAATTATAAAGTTGATTTTAGTTTTTTTAAATTACTTTTATACACGCTCGTGTTAAAATTTTAAATTCCCGCAGATTACATCTAATATAATATAACCTCATAAATTAACTTCTACACGGTAATAAATAAATTCAATTACGCACGGTGTACTAATTAAAAATTACGACCGTGTAAACCAGATTAGAAATTTATGTAAATCTCAGCGTCTCGGCGTTGTTCCTATGGAGTACAGTCGAAACAGGGATAAAAGTTTTAAAAATTTTTGAGTTATTGGCCATAAAACCGAACAGGTCCATAAACAAATTCCACCAAATCTAAATTTAGCCTACAACGAAATAAAATCTGAAGGTCGTCTGTGACAAAGCGAAAACCACCGTGGGGTGAGGCAATAAATACGGATTATAAAACATAAATTTGACAGAACGGTCCGGGTCCTGGTAGCGTCGTCCTCCCGACACCGGCGAAATCCTACCACGATGGTGGTACGTACACCAAGACCCGACCCAACTAACTAACTTACGAGCTATTTAGGTGCTGTTTTAGCTCGGGAGTTAGAAGGTGTTAGGAGGACATTATAAACTGTCATTAGTGCGGACACACATTTTAAAAGATCGGCATTATGTTTAGAGGGGGCCAGAATTATTTATTAACGGTCGGTGTTTTAAAAAGTGTGAGATTTTTATATTTTATTTGACTTTTCGGCTGCCGTAATTTATATCGTGGTGGTTCTGCATTTTATTTATGTATCGTCCCTGCGATCTCTACTTTGTATCTCGTAATTTAATAAATGGGATCACGTCTTTAAAAAATGCCGTAAAAAATTATGCAACTCTATTAAATTAATTCGCTTCAACCTTCGACGAGTTTTCATGCAGGATAAACATAAAAAAATACGGTTGACCATATTAATAATAACTGCGTGATATAATTAGTATTTATTTATATCGTATGACAATGTCATTTTTATTTCGTAGCATAATTACCCGGAATTTATGACGTAAATCAGATTACTTTTAGAATTATTTACACTAATTATAATGAGTGTATTTATTTCGTTCATCTGCTGCTTTTTCTTAACCGGAGATGTACCGCCGTTTTGGGGATGACTAAAATACTTTTTAACATTTTTCCTATACGTACCACATAGGCTGACGCCTTGCAATCCCAAAGTTTCTGAGGGGCTAAAGGGTGAAGGGAAGGAACAGTCAGTAGGCGTGTCGCTGATGAACCCCCACCAAAAATTTTTACGGAGACGAAAAACGCATGTATCTGTCGCCGTTGAAGTTTTGCATTCAGCGTTGACTAACGAGTTAAGAATAACAGGAGAGCTACACTAACAGTAGTTTCTCGTCGAAATTGGTTACTCAATATGGTCGCTGTATGTCATAGGGCCAGTTGTATAAAACAAGTTAACCACTCGACCAAACTTAAACTTCCCTCCAATGATATTGCTTAACCACACAATTAACTTGATCGACTGATTAACTCGTTTTATACAATTGGCCCATAGGCGCACACAGTCGTTTCACATTCGAGAAATGTCAATTGTATTCCTGTGTTGTCACCTTCGCAAATTACACTTCTTACACAGAGAAAAATAGGTAGTGAAAAGTAACACAATTGTAGCTGAAATGAAGCCAGTAACAAATTGTATGAAATATTATCACAATTTTAGTAAAATTACTTACTTACTGTGTTACTTTTCATTACATATTTTTCTCTGTGTAGAGCATTTTGGGCGTATAATCGTATCTCTTTCACTCACGATTTTTAATATATTTTGTTTCTCTCTCATCTGTTTCAAGAAGTCTTGTGTTTACATTATTTCTATGACGACGGGTGCATTTTTCACCTCTACTTACAAGTGGGATGTGAAAAGTACGTCTTTTTGAGACAAAAATTCTCTTTTACGCTTTTTTCCTAAAATTGTCAAGATCTGCCCTTTCACATAGGCTGGCACTTACATACATACTTTTAAAGAGTTTATAAATAAACAGTATGCCTTAAATAAAGGAATGCGATCCGTCAAAGTATATCTTACGGCTTACGCATATGCCCGTTGAAACTATAACTTTTCAATCACAAACTCTTTTAAACGGACACTAAATGGCGCATAAACACTTAACGTTTCGCAGTCGTTCGACAGCTTCGTCAGAATATAAACATGTTTATATTTTTCACTTCTGACGAAGCTGTCGAACGACTGCGAAACGTTAAGTGTTTATGCGCCATTTAGTGTCCGTTTAAAAGAGTTTGTGATACAAGCTTGTCTCTATTACCAAATAATTTATGTAATAAAATAAATGTTTTAATTCATTAATTGCCTTTTATTATCCATTTTGTAGAAAAGCGTAGTTAAATGGATATAAAAAGTTAGGTTATGTTTAGGGATGCACCAAAATTTAAAAACATCGAATTTTCGAATCGAGTCGAATAGATTTGACTCTGATATTTTCAATTCTTGAAAAAAAGTTGCAAATTTCTTGGGTATGTTTAATGTCAATTAAATCGCCGAAATTATTTAGTGAATCGATTCGTACATACGCGTATCGATATGTACCGAAAATCGGAAGTTTAATGTCGATTCAAAAAATCGATATTTTAAAGGAAAATATCGATCTTCCAAAAGTATCGATTTAAATCGTGCATCCCTATATGTTTATAATAATCGTACGGTTACGATGTGACTTCGCATTTCAGTATATTCTTCTTTGCTGTATGTTTTAGATTTAATTCTTTTAATTTTTTTAAATGTACTATTTAATTTCATTTATATCTTTCAATGCATACTCTATAATTTGAGATTTAGCAGTATCGTAAATTGCTTTATTACGTTTGTTTAAGTTGTTTTGTCGCACATAAAACAGTACCGTAATTATTTCAAACATCACTTTCAACATAGAACATAGAACACTTTTAAACGCAACCACAATCTACTTTATCGGGTTATCTCTCTTGAAACTAGTGCTCATCATCGCTTAGCGCGTTGTCACAACCCACCTACCAAATTTAAAATTCCCGCGAATATTTGATGGATCACATTCCTTTATTTAGGGTCTGCTTTAATAAATCACGCATAAAATGTAAGGGGTTGGTCTTAGTCGCAACCACCAATCAGATATTTTGCTAGAAATGTAAGTTTCAGAGGACATCTATGTTTCGGTTTGAGAATCAAGTTAAATGAAAATCATAGCTTGCAAATAATACGTTTGTAGGAAATGTTTTATAGTTTTTCTTTTAGGAAAAAAACGTAAACCTTTTGTAAAAGGATTACATGACACGGGGCTGTCGTCATTATTTATGAAAAGATCCAATTTATTTAGAAAAAAAAATTGAATTCCTGTCAAATTTTGCTACAAATATACATTTTAAAATTAAAATTATTAGCTTTTAAACTATTATTTTCAATATTTCAACTGCAGCCCCGTGTAGAATATGATGTTTACTATATGTATAAAAAAATCTGAATTAATACAATGAATATTAATTCTGTTATATTGATTCTTTATTGAGTATGTTTTAGGCGTATATCGGGAAGGAAGTCGGGTGCCTTAACGAACCAACGTAAGCTATGTCTTACATCTTATATTTTATAATATACAGATTCGGTAAATGTTTAACTTGACGTCCTGTTACAATGCACTAGAAATTTGATTAATCACGCTCAATTGTGTTTAGTAATTAGTTGTCTGCGAACCGAATCGAAGCAAACTTGCTTATGGCCAGTACTCAAATTTCCGATTCTGTATGTAACCCATTTCTATCACGCCGCGCTATCTTTTAACAATTCTTTTTTTTTTTTTGAAACGACCCGTATAATATGCGGTATTCATAACTTGCAGAGTAGTTTTTATACGAAAATACCGAAGCATAACATTTAACGAAGCCAAAGGAGTGTAGATATAAAAATCGAATTATCATCTCGCACAGGTTTCATAATTTCTACGACTGGGATCGCATTGTAATACAATCTAATAACAGTTAGACTGAAATTTACATTTCGACTACTCATTCTTCTTCAATTAAATCCGCATTTGCATACCCAAAGTGACCTTGACCAGAAATTTTCCATCCCATTTTTCTCATCACCAATAACGCGAATTTTATAACTAATGAGCTATTTATTAGGAGAGCTATCAGGATAGAAGCGGGCGCTTCTTTCGTGCATCAAGTTTTATGTGGTTACTGACGATGCCTAACTTAAGTAAGCTATGTCATGCATTGTATAATGAATTTATGTAAACGTGACAATTAAAATCGCTTGCGTGACTAAATATTCAATAAGGAAAATTAAGCGTACGTGCTGAGAGACGTAATCGCTTTTCGCTTAGATCGTGTCGTGAGTTGGAAGGCTTTTAACTAAGTAAGTCCTAATTATGTATGCGAAAATTTATGAAACTTAAAATATTCAAATCACTTAATTTGTAATTAGAAAATTATACAGGATTTATCTTGGAAGAATAATATAATGAGTGTGTAATAATTTCATTGTCTTTTATTTTACGTACTTTTAAAAAACTACACTGCAACAATTTTTGTTTTTTCTTGTTACTTATGATTTACGACATTCTAATGTCAGTGTTAACAACCAGTATCGTTAATAAGTATCATGTGTTCATTTAATATTCCGGTAGCATTGGCTGTAGAAATATTGTTTTCGTAAAGGCATGTCGCAGCTTAAAAGACTGAATCGCTTTTGACATCCTTTTTACTATTAGGTACACTTGCTTTGACATTTAATATTTAATAATAATAATAATAAAATATCTAATAATAAAATTATATTCTTCATTTCACACGCAAACTTGCCAAAATGGTGCTAATTCGCCTCACATTGACGCAGTATAAGAAATAGGCAATAGCGACACTCAAACGTCAGTGTCAAAACCGACCGCCATATTGTTTGATACCTACAATTCATTTTTTATTTATATGCCGATCGCGATCGTATAGGTCTGAGTTAAGAAAATATAATACGAAGAAATGACTTAGAAGGAGATAGCTATATAAAAGCTCTTTGACTTATTCGTCAATCGATCGGCGTTTAGTGAAAAAATGAACTAACTATACACGCAAATGTAGTATAATATGAAAATCAGTACGTATCAAACAATATGTCGATTAGACAATGACGTCACATTTCAAAGAGCGCGTTCGACGTTACGCTCGGCGCGAGGCACGCACTGAGCAGACGTGTGAGGGAGAGCGACTGCGTTTCAGTGCTTGTAAGAGTGAGAAGAAGAAACACTCCGAGCGCTCCAAGCGACGAATGCGTCCAATTTAACGTCAAACTGTCAATTTGAGTGTGAGTGATGTTTCTGAATTTGGCCCTAAATAACATCTGCAAGCAGGTTGCTCATAAAAGTCCCTAGAAGTTTATTGCCAAGTAAAACAGTTTAGCTTGTGCATTATGTAAAATGTTTTCAAATAAAAAACCTCTCTGGCAGGCCATGGAAAAATATCGAGTGATTTTTTAAAATTTTATATCAATTCTTGCCGTGAGATCTGGACGGTATGTCTTAGCTTAAAGTGAAAAGTACGTCATTGCATTCTTGTATGCTGTTTTGCAGTAAAGCTACGACATGCCGTCCAAATTCCACGGCAGGGGTTGATAAAAAATCACGCGGTATAACATTGAAAACGCTTGTCTGGTCTGCGCTTGTAACACAAGTAATAGGGTAATATAACCTCACTTATCGAGAAAGAAGACTTTTCAGATATTTCATAAGTTGTACATACAGGGAGATCGAAAGTGATTGTCCTGATCCTAACACTACTTTCCGTGCGCTTGATATTAATATTTACATCTAAAACATGAAGGTTAGAACGAAAAGCAATGCGTACATAGAACATTCATGAAACTTACTCCATAATTATTGTTGTTATTGTAATGAAATAAACCATTTTTAATGAATGAACGGTAATGAACTGTCAACAGAATCTTGGGATAACTAGTAACTTCCCCAGATCTCCCTATGTTGCTAACTTCATTTTAATAATTGGATGCAAATATCGATATCAAGCTCGTGGAAAACAGTACAGGATCAGGACAGTCAATTTCGATCGCCCTGTATTTATAAAAGACGTGAAGAATGTTCATTATGAAAATAGGATTTAACCACAAACGATTTCTTCTTTAACGTGAAAGCCATTTTAAAATACAGTACAACAGAAATTCAATCCTTTAGTGACGGTCCTATGTAATTCTTAATTTTTGGTTTCAAAATTTTACAATATATCATACCAAGTCACTTAGAGCTCAAATCCACGATAACTGATTTTTTACGACGTTTGGTTATTTTGAAAAATTATGTTCCCATTTTGGGAACGTTGGACACTCTTAGTACCTATAATTTCAATTCTAAAAAATATTTAGTTTTGTTTTTTTTTTTCATTTCAATTTGATAATTTTATTCACAATAACTACACGTTTGGATCTTCAACAACTGATAACATGTTTCATCATGTCATAAAGTATTGACACCTTAGCAATTTTGGAATTCGTCAGTTCTCTGTTATCAGCAACATGGGAATAGTGTTTTATGCATTTGAAAGATTGCCTACTCATTGTTTTAGAAAAAATTGGAACTTCCATGTCTTCAGCTGTCGACTAAGTCATTTTCTTTGGGAACACTGTGATAGCCGCTGATCAAAAACATACCCAAGAATTGACAAATATCTTCTTCAGTAACCATTACATTGTGCTGATTTTTATCTCTTTGGCAAACAAGTTTGTTTCAAATCTCGTACTCTGATTTTCCAACGTGTTCTCCTTCTACTTTTCCAATTTCAGCTGTTGCGGTAATGCCAATATTTTCATTTTTTTTTTCACAGACGTTTCTTTCAACAACATCATCGTCATCCCATTCATCCTCACCGGAATCACTTTCGTGAATTTCTATTTGTCCAGACACTTCTAGAGGTATAAATTCCTCTTCAAATATGTCATCGTCTATCTCTTCTTCGTCACTGTCAATATCTACCTCTACAGCGTCTTCACTTGGGGGTCGTAGTTGGTTCAAATAACACCCAGGATAGTCTGACCTTGCTTAGATCGATGACAAATAATGCAAGGTGTGAATTATTCAAAACTTCTGGTATTTAGGTACCTACCCGAAGTGTCCAATGTTCCCAAATTGAGAACATCAAATTGTTTCGCAACATGCCAAAAGGCGCTTTCGAATTTACTGAAACTGATTATTGCACAATAAACTTTGAAGTATTTCTGATGTTATGGTGTACAACAAATGTTGAATATGATACAAACATAATGAAAATAGTGAAGAAGAAGAATTTTGAACATGTGCATCAAAATTGGCATAGTGTTTAAAAATGTATAACAAGTGAACAGGTCTAATTACACTCTTGAAAAAATATGTGCAGAAAAGTTTGAAGTTTTAGGGTATCACATGTCAAAAATATTTCAAAAATATGAATTATATATTTGTTAAAAAAAAAAAATAAATAAAAATGTTCCCATTTTGGAAACGTTGGACAATAAAGGGTTACAACGCCAAAATGTCATCTGTCAGTTGACAACATAAACGTGTATTATAAGCTAAGACCTGCCATTTTCTGTCTTTGTCATTTCATGGTAGGTACAGTGAGGGAAGTTTTTTTTTATTGAAAACCCATTATAATGTGATCAGGTCGTCGCTGTGTTTAAAGAATATGTCTGCTTGTTCCATGTTTTTTACACGCGCCGTCGAAAACCCAGAATATCTTTATTTGTTTAAGAATACGTTTCTTCTACTGAATTAATTATATCCAAATAGAATTGCTAGATTTGGGGCCAAATCAGTCACGAAATCGCAAAATTTTCGACATATCTGAAACTCAACAGAAAGCCACTGGATATTATTATTATTCATACACTGCCCAACAGCCTATAGGCCAATTAATGGACAGTTAAGCCAATAGTCCTCCTTAAGGTGGTTAAATATTAACTTTCTTATATCATTAATCGTCGAAACATTTAAGTCTAAGGCTGGGTTGCACAAAACATTTGAGCCAGGTTTAAATTTAAGCTGAACTTAGAGTGTGATAAGTTATGACGTACAGCATTCTATGTGTCACATTCTAAGATAGGTTTAAATTTAATCCTGGCTTAAAACTTTTATGCAACCCAGCCTAATTGATTCCCGAACATATTAAAATAATTAGGATATAGTGATAAAAATACTAAGTAGGCAACACTGCTGCCAATTCTGGTCAACGTGAATTATTTTTTTATTTGATCGCATTGTATAAAGAGTTCTACAGAAGAAAAAATGTCGCAGAAATATTGTCGTTTAATTTTAAAGAGCAAATTTTAATCGTCGTTCAATTTTAAACACAAAAATGACGAGCTGCAACACTTCTACATATAACTTAGACGTTCTACTAATTGCAAGATTCACAGTTGTCTCTTTCGGAATAATAACATTCAAATAGCATGCCGATCCTCGCTTTACATACAATCATTGAAAACAATCAAACTAAAAGAAATAGGTGTAAGGAATGCTAATACCAATCGATGTAGAATTTGATTCTGTATCTTGTAATGTAAAAATATGCAGGGTGTTCCATTTAAGAAAATTCAGTTTTGGGCAGTTAAACACAACGAGCTTCGGCACTATATTTTGACTAGCCTGTCAGTCATTATCAAGGATAATTAGGATATGATTTGAAAGACTGAACATTACACTTTCAAACGACATGCCATTTGAAAGTGTCGTAAACACAATCTCTTAAATGAAAGGTCACTAAAACAATTTTTTAAATAAACCTGAAGATATCTCAGAATCGTTTATGTTTAGGTATAGGGAAGCCTTAACACTTTTCGTTTAGAATAATGTGTAGAATCAGAATTTGCAATAAAAAGTGTAGCATTCCATTTAAAATAAGAAAGTTAACGGCGACTTTCGGTATAACCGGAAGTGATATAAAAGTGAAAATATTTTAAACTGATTTTCAGAATTTTTGTATATTCCCTTCCCCGAAAACTTTTAATAGGCCAGTTAACTTGAGATGGACTGTATAGTAGAGATTCTTTCCTTCTCGATTTTTCCAGCAAACGTCTGGAATCATCTGGCGTTCAACTCGAAACTCACTGGAATAATCGAGAAAAGGTATTCGGCGTGACCAGGCTAAAATCGAATCATCGCATCGTTTAGAAACTCGTGCAATTGCAAATTAAATAGAATTTTTGTAATATTGAAAGTTTGGCATCTTTTATAGAATATTCACGAAAATTTTAAACAGCAGTTTCTTTTAAAATGCGCTTTTAAATACATATTTAAAGTGTGTCGAGATATTTAATAAATCCACGCTAAAAATAATTAAACTCGTTATAAAATATGTGGTACTTTTACAATTACATTTTCAACTACCAAACAAATGAATGGACAGCTGTATCTTGTCTCTAACGAATTGAGTTACTGACACTTGTTTAAATGATTACAATATTTAATTAATAATAATAATAATAATAATAATAATAATAATTTATATCCCAGATATTTACATATAAACTTTGTGTACAAAATTTAGGAATAATATAAACCTGCTGGGAAAAAGCCAAAGATCAGATAGCCCCCTACTCAAAAAGGGTAGGAGACCCCTGCTTTTCATCTTTGGCTATATAATAAAATAGAATACGAACATAGGCAACAGAGTATGAGATAGCAACAATTACAAAAAATAATGCTTAGTACGCTAACAACATAGAGTATACATTAATAACTATTTCACGTAAATTTCTTTGACACCGTAAGCACTATGCATGTGTACAAGTAACAATTAGCAAAAACAAAATTAGCTATGGGAGCTTGTTCTGTTGAAAAGCAGCATATTTTTAAAGCATTCCTTAAACATTAAATACGACCCGTGTTTGATCTCTTCAGGAATCGAGTTATATACCTTTCCAATTTGATATGTAAACGAACGCTTAAAGGATTCAGTGTGATGCGCAGGTGGTGTAATCATGCCTTTAAAACGTATATTAACAGTATGCACGTCCGTTCTAAAGATTATTTTCTTACAAAGGTACTTAGGTACTTTGTAAACAATAGTTCTATGATAATGCAACAAGCGCCTGTTAGACATATTAAGCCATTTTATCTCGTTAAGTTTGAATGAAATGTGTTGACGACGTCTTATTCCAAAAATCTGCCTCAAACAAGAATTTTGAAGTGTCTGAATTCTGCGTACATCCACAGAATCCAGATTGGGACCATAAACAGCATCAGCAAAATTCAATCGCGTTAGTACTAGGGAATCACAGAGTAAAATTTTTAGTTTTTTATTTAAAAAATGCCTATTTGTATATATCGTTTTCAATTTATAGTATGCTTCTCTTATACAATTATTAATGTGTAATTTAAATCTTAATGATGAATCAAATATCAAACCCAAATTTTTAGTAGATGTGGTAGGTGCTATACGCTGACCTGCTACATTTAGAACAATTTGAGGTTCCATAAGACACTGAAGTTTCGGAGGACCAAATACAAGCACAGAAGTTTTAGCAGCATTTAATTGTAATGCATGTTTTTCAGATATATCAGTAAGGCGACGTAAATCGGAATTAATGTTAGAAATTGCATTCGGCAAATCACTAGGCAGGAAAGAATAAAGAAGCTGCGTATCATCAGCATATAAATGAAATTTACAATGACGTATAACTTTAATAAAATCACAGGTATACAAGGTGTACAATAGCGGGCCTAGGACAGATCCCTGTGGGACACCACATGATGACACCAAAGGGGAGGAAACCTGATTGTCAATTTCAACTTGAGAAGTACGATTATGTAAATAATTCCGAAAGAAATTTACTGCATGTTCAGTTAAACCGATAAACTTTAGGATAGCTAATAGAATCTGATGATTTATGGTGTCAAACGCCTTAGAAAAGTCCAATAACGTTAATACAGTAATCTTTTTGTCATCAGTACCCCTCAGTATGTCATCAGTAATGTCCAACAGGACCGTCTCACAACTATGACGAGGACGAAAGCCAGACTGAGTATCCGGCAGAATATTATGTGAGATTGCATTATCTCGAAGCTGAGAGGCTATAGTCTTCTCTAGAATTTTTGAAAGCACAGGAAGAATGCTAATAGGTCGCAGATCTTTGAATTGAGTTGAGTAGCATTAGAAATTTTTGGAATAGGTTTAATAAGTGCTCGTTTCCAACATTCTGGGAATACACTATGACTAATACAAAAGTTTATAATGTGGGAGATATATGGCACTATATCAGGGCAGCACATTAACAAGAAATGAACATTTAAACCGTCACATCCTGATATGTTCGTCTTGATTTGGGATAGATATTTCAAAATATCCGTCTCCGTAACTGTATTAAAGGAGAAATTATTATGTGTATGTTTACTTTCATTTAAATAGTAATTTATAACCTCTATGTCCCCCACCAACACAGGCGAGCTATTAACAAAATATTGATTAAGCGCCTCTATGTCCTTTAATTGGTCTGGTATACGTCTTTTATGAGTAATACTTAGCAAGTGTAGATCTTTCCAAAAACTGTTAACTCCATTACACCTAACTCTATATTCAAAATAAGCCTTCTTTTCATTCCGAAAAGTTAGAGTAGTAAGATTGCGTAAACTTTTGTAATATTCAAAGTGAGCAAGATTTTTTGTACGTCGCCATCTACTACGTGCTTTATCCCTTATAGACATGAGAAATCTTAGGTTATCTGTTAACCAAGGACAATATGGATGAGAAGACTTTATTATTTTTAAAGGGGCGAGAAGGTCAAGAACATACATTAATTGGTCATTTACAAAGTTAACCTTGTCATTAATATCATTCATATCATATATTCTTTCAAATGGTATTTGTCTAAGTAGAAATTTAAGCTCATCTTGTTACTTTGTTTTCCGGAGCAGGAAATTTTAGCTCACAAGAAACTAGATCATGATCAGATATACCTTCAATTGGAATAACTTGAGTAGAATCTACATAAATGCAATTGCTTATTAAGACTAGGTCCAGAAGTGTTGCAGAGGTATCGGTTACACGGGTTGGTGAATTCACCAGCTGCGACAAACCATAAGAATCTAATAGTCCAGTAAATCTTTTTGTACTTACAGAATTTTCATCTAACATATCGACATTCAAGTCACCCAAACAGATGATCTTATCATATTGAGAAATTAATAATGTTAAATCATCTTCTAATAAATCGAAGAATTGATTGTAATTAAAATCAGGGGGTCTGTATATTGCACCTACTGCAAAATGCTGTACCTTTAGCTTCAAACTAATCCAAAGTTGCTCCAAGTGTTGGTTAATAACAATTAAAGAATGAGAAATCCCCGCTTTAATATAAATACACACACCACCACCCCTGCCCACCACACGATCCTTTCTATATAATAAGTACCCCTCAATATCAATGTGATCGCTCGGAATATTGTTTGTTAACCAAGTTTCTGTAAAAAGTATTATGTCATAGCTATTAGAAAAAACAAGCTCCCTAACCAAGTCAATTTTAGGCAATAGTGACCTAACATTAAGCTGTGCAAGCTTGAAATTGTTCATTGCAGTATTTTTAATCTACTACACATATACATAATGAATTAGACTAAATGAAATGTGATGAAACAAAAAAAAAAAAAAACGTAAGTAAATGTAATTAAGTGCAACAAAATTTGTTTCTGCGAAAAATAACAGTTCTCAGAGTACAAGAAATTATAGAATTTGCAAATCTAAACTTGTATAGAGCAATTAGAAAAAATTCAAAACATATAACTAATGTGAAAATTGTGACAACCAAATAAACTAGTAATATGTGTAATGCAAATCAAACAAATTACGCAAGTATAGTGAGAATAGCTTAAGAATCAAACAAAAGTGAACTCTAAACAACACTTATACTAGATAAAAAGTATTACTAAGATTTTTAGGGTTATTAAATACAAAATCGAAAACGTAAATATCGTAAATAACAACAATAAAAAATCAAAATTTTCCGATGTGTTCGACCGCAGCGCACAAACCTTAACCACACAAACCAATGTTTTGCAGTTCCACGAGCGAAGAAAATTCGCTAGGAATTCACTAGGAAAACAATAACACAAATATGCTGTAACCGGAAAATGATAAAATATAAAAGTATTCCGTCTCCCTTGTGACTCTAACGTAATTGTGAAAAAAAATTAATTGTAGAACAAAGCATTTTTCTGTCCTCACCCAAAGCGGAAAAATAAATCACAGAAATCAACATAATTTACGTCGTACGTTACATATATATACATATTTTTTTAAGTACAGCCTGACAAAATTTGGTCACCGGACACGGAAGCACGCTGATTGAACCCGCGGTAATTATTGCGGTGTTGTCACGTGTTCGCTTATAATAAATACACGCAGTGATTGACGTGCGTTAAAAGTAAACAGTTATTTTAATCAAGCGGCTCTTTGTTTTTGATGTGTTAAAAACAAGCCTCCTTTTTTTAAATATCGATGTCGAAAATGTTACAAAATAATACTCGGAGCTCGGAGCTTTTTGGTTTCGCTTTGAGTTTGCCCTACGAGTATAAATAATCCTGTAGGCACAGAACCGCAATGTTGTTAATTAATAGTCGTATAAATTTGGTATTAAGCAGGTGCTCTTTTGATAATTCAAACTCCTCGTGTACCTCCACACGCCAAGAGGGTTCCGAGCTTAATTTTAGGGAATAATCTCGGGTCGCGTTAAGAAACATAATTACCTGCGCATCGATTTTTTCGTGTGCACAAGCGGATTGGGAGCGAAGTTGGAGGCCAAACAAGAGAGCAAATATTTAAAACATAATTTACAACACACGTAACCGTATTAATTAACGGCGCGCGAAGGGAGAAAGCGTTCACGCGAAAGCGGCATTAGAGGTAATGCGCGATGGTGGCGCGATTAGCGGGTCTTACATGCCGTGAGCCAGCCAGGAAGGAATTAGTAATAGCCTTTTATTCCTGCGTCGCATTAGTAAAACAATATATTGGCTTGGGGTCACGGTATTTTACCCGATATCTATCGTCACTTATCACTGCATGTTAATGGAAACGCCATCTGGACGGACGCAAGAGATCGTTTTTTTCTGTCCACCCTTTAGATTCATCACTATCAAAGTAAGTGGTCCGAATGAAGTTCACCAATTAAGCATAGCATACCCCACTCTGTTACCAATCGCATCCATCCTTTTGTAATTCGTAAATAACTATTTGATGATCTGGGAATATCGGTATCTCATTCATTGGGAATCCGGAGCTTTACTGTATTCCTTTCCTTTATTTTCTGTTTTTCAACTGCAGCAAATCAGAAATCACCTGTCAAAATCAATCAATTAAACACAAAAAAAAAGAAAAAAAATTGAAAGTCTCACTATTTTTATGCTTGTCAAAGGTGGTGTTGGTTGAATGGATTTCATTTCGATGCACTCCGTCAGCACGTACACATGATTTTTCACCCTTCGGTGTCGACTTGCGAGCCGTAAAATTAACAAGTCATTGGCAACCTCCTTTTTGCACAAAGCTAAGAACCAATTACCGGCCGGCACTATCCCGTTCGCCGCGAAACGAAAGAAAGCAACAAGAACGGATTACACATACAAAAACAAAGTGTAGATCTGACGATGAAATTTCTACGGGCCGATAGGCATCTCCTCGTTTCCTATACCGCAAAAGAAAACACGAGAAAAAGGCGCATGCATTATGCGCGTAAATTATACCGAATTGACTTGATTCGAGGGCCGAAGCGAAGGTGACAGCTTGGAAATTAAAACGAACACACAGGTGGCGTCGATACCTTCGGTGTACATTAATCGTCAAGTCATTATGCCAGAATACCTTCTGCCTTCATCATCATCGCAGGCCTCGTTCGGAAACAACGCTGTGGTGCCGCTTTGTTGAAATTGTTTCGCATACCTTCGCCCGAGATACCACTAATGATCCATATTATTACAACTTTTATTATTCGCGAAAGCGTGCTTGGATCTGTTTGTTCGAGAACTCTAATGAAAGTGAACGCTGTACACGTGTAGTTCTGTTAGGAAGATCATATTATAACAGTTAACTCTGTTTTGTAGTAAAATACTGAGAGTTCCCAGAACACGGGAAAATGTTTCAAAAAAATTCTATACCTACAATTCCATTGTCTTAATCTTAAGCCTAACAATTCTGCTTTATTTTTTGGTAAATCTAAATTCACAAAAATCGGCCGCAAGATGTAGCGACCATGACTATCATCAGAATTATAGTTTCCTGACAGTTCAATTTTTATTCATTGCCATGCAATGTAAAAGCAAAAAGAATAACCAACTAATATAGCTCTGTTTTTATTTTTAATTAAAGAAGGGAAATATTATCTTCGAAACCGGAGCTAAAAAAAATATTTTACGGCCACATTGGTGTTTAACAGACCAAAGTAGACATGAATTGGCTATTTTTATTTCAGAAACGAATAACAAAAAAACCAGCTCCTTGGTTAACATACCCTATTAAATTAATTATAAAAGAAAGGGATGCTGCTTTACGGAAATATAAATTATCCAAACGTTCTGAAGATTTGGTTAGTTATAAAAAGTTAAGAAACTATGCACTGGCGTCTATTAGATCCGAAAAAAAAGCGTTCTTTTCTTTTTGTTTAAAATCCAATGATTCAAATTTTTTATGGAAAAATTTAAAAACATATGGCGTGTCATCTAATTCTAAAACTCCTGAAATACCTATACAATTGAAAAATGTAAATGAGCTAAATGATTATTTTCTATCTACTCAAATAGATGATGAGGTTGATGAAAATATATTGAATTACTACAACAGTAACTGTTTCAAAGATTTTAATGAAGGCTTTAATTTATCTCTTTTAAGTGTTAAAGATGTGCATAATATTATTTTTAGTATAAAATCAAATGCTTACGGAATTGACAACATTTCTATTAAAATGCTTCAATATTGCAGTCCATTTCTAGATAAATATATTACTCACAGCGATTGTTAAAGCATTACCTAAGGTAACGAATCCTTCTTCATTCTCTGATTTGAGACCTATCAGTATTCTCTCAGCTTTATCCAAAATCTTCGAGAAATCAGTATCTAAGCAAATCATTGAATACTTAAACTTTCATAAAATATTACCCACTTGTCAATCTGGTTTTCGTCAAGGTTTTAGTACTAGTACAGCGCTAATGCAAGTTACAGATGATATTGTTAGAAACATTGATAATAACGATATTACAGCTTTAATTCTGTTAGATTTTTCAAAAGCATTTGATACTATTAATCATAAACTTTTATTACTAAAATTGAAATATTACGGTTTCTCCTCAGAATTTGTTTATTTTATTCAGTCCTATTTAATTGGACGTATGCAGCAGGTGTGCATTGATGACTCATATTCATCACTACGTAATGTTATCTCTAGAGTTCCTCAGGGATCCGTCCTTGGACCCTTGCTTTTCGTAATGTATACTGCTGATATTTTAACTTCTGTATCCAAATGTAAGGTTCAGGCGTATGCCGACGATACACAAATATATTACAACTTTAAAATGCAAAATTTTAGAGACGCTGAGTCTATTATCAATCGTGATTTAAATACTATCAGTTCTCTTGCGTCTCAAAGTAATTTAAAGTTGAATAGTTCTAAGTCTTTTGTTATGTTGTTTGGAAACAAAACGAACAAAGAAATATTGACTGGCTCGTTAAACATATATATATAAATTATGTGAAACTACCTGTTGTTAATCACACAAAAAATTTGGGAATAATTTTCGATAATAACTTAAAATTTTCATTGCACGTAAATTATTTGTTAAAAAAAGTCTTATGCAACATTAAAAATTTTATTTTCTAATCGACATTTTTTGAACTTTACCTTAAGAAAACTCTTGTGCGAATCACTTGTGCTCTCATGTTTTGATTATGGTGATGCTGTATACGGCTTTCACCTAAACTGCTTTGATCAGGGTCGTATCCAAAAAGTTCAAAGTATCTGTTGCCGCTTTATTTTTGGCTTGCGTAAATATGACCATGTGTCCTCTAAACGGCAAGATCTAAATTGGCTGACAATGAAAAATAGGAGAATATATAACTTTTGTAATATCACCTTCAAGGTATTAGTTAATGCTACACCTTCATCTCTGTTTGAGAAACTAGTAAAAAGTTCGAATATTCACTCTGTTTCTGTTAGGACTTTAGTATTCCTCGTCATTCGACTGCCATGTTTCGGAGATCATTTTCATATCATGCTGTGAAACTCTATAATAGCACAATAAAGAATCTTGTTCATTTAAATCTTTCAAGAAGAAAGTTAAGTTGATTTTACGTTCCCATGAATAGTTGTAGATGGTATCTCTATGTGTTTTTTTTTTTTCAATTGTATTTATTTCTGTGTACATTTTGGTTATTTCTTATTTTTTGTTATAATCATTGTTATTATAATTTTTTTTTGGCATACTGTATCGGAAATTTTCTTGTATTTTACTTGTCCCTAAGTAAGGTTAAGTGTAAGAGTAGCTTTAGCTAAACTTCGCCTTACTTGGGGAAATACTGCAGAAAAAAATAAAGGCAATTTATTATTATTATTATTATTATTTTAGAGTTGAACTGTGTAATTTGTTTATGGACATACAGTATGGTTTTCGAAAAGGAAAATCGACAACTCTTGGTGTAGTTGGTCTTATTGAAGAAATTTTGGAGGCCTCTGATCAAGGCAAACGTGCCGCTGCTATTTTTTTTTATGATTTGAGTACGACCTTCGACTGTGCATCGAATGACACTCCACTAAATAAGTTAACGTATTACAGTTTTAGTGGTAGATCGCTTAAATTCTTCAAATCATATCTAGATAATAGAAAACAGTATGTTGAGGAAGGACTTCTGAAGTTCGGGACATAAAAGTGGGTGCACCGCAGTTGTTGACTCTTATTTAGAAAATTTATTTAAAATTCTGCTGATGATGTAACTCTATTAAGTACTCTATTAACTACACAGTCGAGTGCTGAACTCTGATTTAGCTCCAACCAAACAAAAAACAAATCTGATCATGACGTCTCTGTCAAATTTTTAGGATTAAATATAGATTAAATATATATCCATATGTAAAGGAGGAGTTTGATAGGTCGCCAGATCGAATTATCACATCTGTCGAGATTCATAATATAATTAGCAAGGTTATTTTCATTCATTCACCTTTTAAATGCAATGCAAAAAAGTCCCATAAATAATTTAAATTAAAATCAAAGAAAGATGCCAGAAATTCTTAACGCGGAGATTTGAATTGTTTTCGTGTTGTAGTGATTTATTTGTTTACCTGTCAAAGCAGGCGTTTAAAGTAGTATCCTTATTTTATACAATTTGTACTCAAGTAAAAGTTTAAAGGTCAAGTTCATGTCTCACAACGCGTCGTAACTATCATGAAACTGTATTTATTTCGTTCATCTTAACTGTTCTTAACGAGGGACGTATCGTCTTTTTGGGCTAGTTTTTAATTAATTATTTCTTGAAAACTAAAGTAAATAGAATAATCTTTTTCATTGTGTTTTATGATGTGAAATACAAATAATTCTCTCATTGTTAATTAATGTAGATTGAGTCCGATTATCTAATTAAAAATTCAAGAATTTAAAGTAAAAATAATAAATTATCCAATTTACTAATTATCATGTATTTAATAGTCGCTAATAAATAAACTACAAGCTTAATTAAGGAAGGGCAGAAATTAAAGAAAAAATAAAATAAAACTAAATTCCTTTTCACCGCGTAATTACGACGGCCCCTTAATTTCCGAATCCTGACATTTAATAAATGATACCGAGATGTCAGAATTTTATCGGACTTATCCATCCACAAATTTAAATAAATTAATTCCGTTAATTACATTACACAAATAATTCCGCAACTCGAATATGTTGCTGCCGACGTTATCGCGGAACGTGTAAATTTGTTGTTTCTGCGAACAACGCGAAAATTAGAGAAAAAAAAATTATAATTTATAAACACAATTGTCGTCCTTGCCCTTATTCAATGATCACCGCGCGTCATACCGGAACCCGGATGTCATAATTTGTTACGCTTCACAAATATGGAAATGTTAACCGAGTTTATAATATTTTTGAAGCCGATTTCGCAACTAAATTGAAAAAAAAAAATTTAATTAGCGTTTCACGCCATGGTCGTCGACGGTGTCCCCAGCAAGCGGCAGCAAAAAGTAACGATGCACATCCAACATCAACGATAATATTTCGCAGCCATAATGTGTTTATAATTAAGTCGCCAATAATTACGATAAACTCAAAGCTATTTCTCCGAAACGAATTCATTTCATATTCCTCATAAGATAGTGGTAACACGTGTTCATTTAATAAACCGGTAGCATTACCTGAGGAAATATTTTGTTTTGGAAAACGTATTGAACATAAACGTCACTCACAAATTAAGTAATTTAATACAGAAAGATAATGTCTGTATGGGATCACCGGACAGTCTCAATTCTGTTGCAGTGAATTAAGCTACGACATGCCTTTAGGAAAACACAGCCAATGCTACCGGAATATTAAAAGTGAACACTTGATATTTACTACATTATTTATTTTACTGTTTCACATTAAATATAAATTTATTCATTTTTTATAATGTTTGCAATCGCAAGCGGTACTTTCGAAGAAAGGAATCTATTTCGTTGTAAACATAAACGCCCGCCGACTTTCACTATAAGGAAGAACATTACGCAGGCTCATAAACCACGCAGATAAACTATGTTATGCATCTATGTAGATATGAATAATGCTAATTAAAATTCATACTAGGCACTCTTGAATATTCATAAGCCCAACGTTTACGTATGAATCTAGGTACGGTCGAAGAATAATAAGATAACAATCTAATTAATTTGCATGGGTATAAATAGGCAATCGGCGTGCATTAACAAAAATGATCTTCAAGATAATTTGTCGTAAACGCTAATCAAGCAAATGAGTACAAACGACAGGACGTAATCGCAGTTGAGGGCGCGGGGCAGTTGGAGCCCCTCTTCGAGGGTTGAACTGATTTGTACCGTGGGAAACGCGATCATACACCTGTCCGTATCACTGCAGGAAGTACTTCATATGTTACAGATTTTTCATTTGTCTGCGTGTGTGAAAATTACGGAATTGTTTTACATGGAATTCGACCCGGGATGTCGAAGGGGAACGAATGCGTAATTACGGAGTAGCGCACGTACGGTGATTTCGTGGTCTCGATGGATGTCGTGTTGTTACCGTTAATGTTCAGCTGCTGGTTTGTAATTTTGTTTAACATGAGAGAATTTTTATTCCCTCACATTATTCGCCAGTTTTCCCATTGACGTAAGCTAGGATTTTTAATTTAAATTTATGGTTTCCATTTGGAGGGATGTACAGTCAGAATTAAAAGCAATGCCTCCCCAATAAAAAGTTCAGTTCTGACCGCTATTCTGAACAACACTTTTCAATCCAGTCACCACCAACGTCGATGATTAAAAAAAAACTGATGATACGAGGGGCCGTCCGAAAATATCTTCCTTTTAGAGCTTAATTATTCAACGACACTTTTGGGTGTAAAACTGGGCGACGTTCTTCTTAAATGTGGAATAAAACACGGAAATATACGAGGGTCGTTCATGTAACGAAATGAATACAAGACTTTTTACATTCAATGACTTAATGTATATTGCAAACCGGAAACATTCTGAGCTTTCGCATGCTCTTTATGAACTCAAAAAAAGTTGAAACTCTAATTGTATGAAACTTAGGGTCAGCACGCAACGCTATCCCCAAAATCGATTATTCATCGACGCAGCCAAAAAATGCCAGAAAACATTCGCTGTTATCCTCTCGCATATTAAAAAAAAAAGCTCAAGGTTTAAGAAGCATATAAATCATGACGACCAGTATCCAGCAAACTCTCGTATGTGTGTGTGTGTTGTGTAAGTGACAAATTTACTTGAGCATATCACCGGTGTGCGCTCAGTTTTACTTTACCTGTAACCAGAGCCGGTCTCGCCATCTAGAGTTTCACCGCCCGTATGTGGGCCTTCAACGTCGAGCCATGTCATTTTTGTTCATGGTGGATATGATCTTTTGAAAGCGTCGGACGGAGTAGGCGCATTCACCGGCTCGTTCTTCTCTCTGTCGTAATTTATCTACTTCATTTCTATTACACGACGCAGTTAAACATATATGTACTAATACCAGGGTTGGAAAAAAACTGTTTAAAATAAAAAAAACAAAACATTTGTTTTATTTGATTTTAAACAGTTTTTTTTGTTTAAAACATGTTTAAAATTGACTTAAAATTAATAATGTTTTAAACAAAAAAAAAACTGTTTAAAATTAAATAAAACAAATATTTTGTTTAAATTTATTACACTTTTTTAATTGCTTCAAATACTCTCACAACCTAAATTACATAGTATTTAAAAAGGAAAAAGTAGTTATTAGTTGTATTGCGAAATGATAAAAGTTTAAAAATATTTACGATAAAAATTCTAGAGATTCATTTTGCAGTTTTTAGGGTTGAAAATAGAAAAAAGTAGAAAACAGTTGTGGGCTTTCAATTTTCGTCTAAAAATGTTTTCTACATATGCAATTTCTAATTTCAATTTTATTTTTTTATTTCTTATTTACGTCCTTGAAAATTGTAACTATATAGTTTACCAGCTTTTTCTACTTCTAATGGATATTTTAATTTAGAATATACAAAATTAAATGCACTAAATAGACGTTCTAAGGTATAACGTTTTAAAAACGTCCTCAATTTTTCAGGTTAAGCAAATAGAGAAACGGAGCACACTCTATATTCAATTACCAATAATAGTAAAACAGTAGTCTTACAAAACATTTAGAATGAAATTAATGTCGTTTTTAAAAGATGATGCATTCTATTCTACTGACGAATTTTCAGAATTTTTGAAACACACGCATGTTTTTTCTTATGGCCACCCTACTACTTTCTCAATTAGTTGTACTTATTTGTATATCTGACTTTTGTAAAACACTTGATTGTGTTATTGCGACAATAAAAATACAAATATTCGAACTCATATTGCCATTTGCTACAGGTAATTTTCTACAGGCTGCCTAAATTTATTTATGTTGATCTGTTGATGTTTAATAAATGCAAACGACATATTATGTTTCAAAATATAAAAAAATAAAAAGTAAATGATTCAAGTACTAGAAAATATCATAAATTTACATATAAAATACCATTTTCGGAAACAAATATTCATAATTTTTTTTTCCTAGAACAATTCAAGAATGAAATAAATTTGATAAAATTAATAGGAAATGTGGAAAGAAAGTAAAAGTTAAGATGTAACTTTCTAAAAGCAAATTTTATGTATTGTTAATAATTTTATAGTTATTTATTTTGATTATTAGACCACCAAGTATATTTATATACTGTACATCTAATTTACAATAATAATTAAATAATAAATGCTGAAAGATGTTTACACGAATGTGACTTTAATTTTAAGGTCTCTTTTAAGTCCCATTATATCAAACTGGCCCTTAATAAGACAACTAATTTTTTATTATTAAATACATATTATATGTATCAATAATACAAAACACTTACATCAGAAGTGTTTCTTCTACGCTTAAAACCACAAAAATCAATTTAAAACATCAAGTAAAAAAAACATGTTTAAAACCCAATTAAAAACAAACCCTTTGTTTTAAACAAAGTGTTTGTTTTTAATTGGTTGTTTTAAACATGTTTTAAACACAATGTTTTAAACAGTTTGTTTTAAACTTTCCAACCCTGATTAATACGCAGGATGTTATTACACAGATGCAGATATTAATATTAAATAGAAAGAGAAGAAATTAATTGCCTTCATGTTATCGAGAGCTTTCGATACTTATTTCATTCCTTTTTTTGTCGAGTGGTGTCTGCTGCGTCTGCGACCGTCTTACTAGTAGTTGTTTAAATAAAATGATAATAAAAATGCCTGTACGTTCCAGTTTTTCAGAAAGTGATGGAAAAATCTGTTGTAATTAAATGTAATTAGATTACGTTTGTGTTCTTCATAAAAATCTCTTGTATATTTTCCGTTCCCATCTTCTTACTATTACATAATTTAGTACGCGCGTATAGCTATTGGCCGTATCACCGTTCTGTAACTCAGTAATTTTGTCTTCCTGGAATTTTGCTTTTTAATAATCTATTAAATGCGGGGCCCTCACATCTGCTTCCTGCTATTATTGTCGCTTGAGTTTCTTCCGATTTTCTCGTCGATTCCTAGATATTTGAATTTTCCGTTTTTTCGAATGCGAATTTACTTCCCCCTTCTTTGATTGTTTTAAAAAAGTTCAATAGCTTTTCTTGGCATCATTTATACATACATAGGTGCGCCTTTTCATCTTTTTTATTTGTTTGTAATAGACATGACATTTTTTTGTGACACTTCATCTAACAAATTATTGATCTTCTTTATCCGTAAGATCATCGATGAGTTCTCCATTTTCTTTGTTGTTTCCTGCCTCATTAAACTCGATACAACGTCGACTACACGAGCGCGGAAAATTCGCCCATCTAAAAATTATGTGACCAAACGATTTGCTTTATCAAAAGCTTTGCCGATATGAGTCACGACTGACCTTTGCAAATCCGAAGAATTGCAGCTGCATCGAAAAAGCCGGGCATTAAGCAAGCGTCTCAAGCATACGGTTTCGGAAAATCATGATGAATCATAGGGCAATATCACGTAATCGAAATGACATTTGTAAAACCGTATAAAAGACCAAGGCATGGCACGACAGATGAGACAGCCATTGCCCGTCTTGTCGAGTGCAATTCCACAAGTCCGAGGGCTTAATCGGGAGAATTATATTTTCTAAGGCTATCACTGAAATGCTTGGCAATCTATCGAATCCGTCAGTGGCGTCGTAAAAATTACTTGTTAGCATGCGAGTAAAAGGCAACTTTTTCATTTTATTTATATATTTATTTGTTGTGATCTTGTATATTATAGGATATTATACAGAGAGGAATAAAGTCATTATTATTATTAACTAATTTGCAGGTAACGGAAATGGCATGCGCTTTTCTCACCGCGCGCAAACCAGTACGCCTATGACCGATAACCTTGAAACTTCCGCTCATTAGTTACTGTGATATACTATTCAAGTAAATCTGACGTCAAGATCTAAATAGTCAACTACATTACTCCGAGAATCTTACTGCATTGAAAAAATAAAAAAATGACTGAACGACTACAATTTTTTGTTGCGTTTGTTTGCGTTCTATTTGATAAACAACGAAAGTCCATAGATAGATAAAGTACCGCAAGTATCGCCATTTTGAGTCAAAATAAGCGCGCCAAATTTGAACTCACATTACCTGTTACGTCCAATGGGGGCGCTGTTTACTTAAGTGTAAAGTAAACATCATAGAAGACGGAGCTGAGTCGCATACTATCTTTGTTTAATATATTGGACGTATGTCGTGCACTGTTGTTGTAACGCCGCGGTTGACGTGACGTAAATACAGCGTTGCCAACTCTAGGGAAATTTCCCGATTTTAGGGAATTCTAAACCTGTTTAGGTACAAATGGATTTTTTTTTCAATTCTAGCGAATTCTAGAATCTTGCGTTAAAATTGAAAAAATCAGTTTTGTTTGATAAATTTTCATCCATTTGCTTGTTAAATATTCTCCGTTTGTTATTTCTTATATTTTTCTAAATAAGTTAAAAGTTTTAAATGTTTTTTTTTTGCATTTTCTCTTCTCTGTTGATGATAATAATTTGAAAGTTTAATTCAAATTCATTATGCCTATTTTTCAAACCGGCTAAAAATATAAACAAACTAATTGAGGCCAGCTGAAGTTCGGGGAAATATTGACAAATTTGGGGAAAAAATTTCGACTTGCTGGGGATAATGCAAAGCAAAATGTTGGCAACTCCGCGTAAATATAACCTCACTTGTTTTCGACTTTGACGATTGTTTTGCTTAGTTAGGTAAGTTAGGTTATGTTTATTAACGGTCTATTACAGTGTTGCCAGAGGTGGTGATTTCTCACCAGATCTAGTAATTTTTGTTGTTGAATTATCACCTGGTGCTTATTTTTTAAAAAAAACAGAATTTTCACATTAACAGAATGTCATAGTGTGTGGTTGCTCTCCAAAAACCCGTCCGTCTATAGTACCATGGTTGGGTGAGAAAATATTCAGTGACTTTACCATTTTGGCTATGTTTTTAAACAAATCAAATCAAATCAAATTAGTGTGACTTCAAAACTAACTACTGCTTAATTTGATATATGAAATGCTGTTTTTCTCGTTATAAAATCATTTTGAATTTGTTTTGCATTGTATAATTTCGTTCTGAAGTAATCTGTAATTACATTTAAATTTTGCATTTGTCTAAATTGTGTGTCATATCTACAGGGTCCACCAGTGAAGCGGGAAAACCTCTACGACCCTTCGTGAGCAGCAAATAAACTATTGGACTTTTAAAATTTCCCGCTTCACTGACGGACCCTGTATGTAATCAGTTTTAAAATTGTTTAAATCAATTAATTTACTTATTCTGAATATACACACTTGTATAAATTTTCTCTTTATTTGTTTTCTAAATTAAAAGTCATTTTAAAAGAAAGAATGTAATTTCGACAATCTCGAAAAATATATGTGCGGCGGACAAGCGCTCAAATCTCATTCCATATAAAGAGGACGTTAATAGTAATTTCTGGTTCAAAAGCTCAGACCAGATAATTACAAACAAAGAAATTGCTACTTGGGTCCTTTGTGGTTTGATCAAAATTTTGGTAAGAGTGAGGAGAAGAAAAAGTGGAAATTGTTGAGTGATAATAATAGAACTTCTCTTTCACTCTCGTTGTCATATCTAAAGGAGCATAGTGTCTCAACGACGCTTTGTAAAATTGATAAAGTTGAAAGTAAAGGATAATTCATCCCCTTTCTGTTATCATTTTTAACGGCCCGTCTCTCACAGCAACATGCAGACATCAGAAAAAAATCGATAGTCTTTCTTTTCTCTTCTTCTGTCTGCATGTTGCCAAAAATGAGAAGAAATTCCTGCCCCTCTTCTGAGACAAAAAAAAGACAATATTCTAAAGTTTTGCCTTCTACTAACGATCTATTTTATTTCTTTATATATTATTCTTTTGTATCTTTCAAGGAAGAAAACTCGATATTTTTTTATAAACCTTTGTAAATTTGTAATTTTTTTTACGAAGAAAAAGTCGAAATTCGAATACCATTTTAATTTATTTTTCTTATTTCTCGCATTTGTTAAATAATCGATCGTCTTTTGCTTCTGTTTTTATACACATCAACTCTCATTTTCTTTTGTAACTTTAACGGTCTTTTATGCTGAGGAGAGAGCATTGCCAATCCTAATATGCTTTCTTCCTTTTGGCCAAATTCTTATTTCCTATAATCATGTGTTCCTCGAGTAATTGCTTTTTCGTTTCTTGTTCACTCTGAGATCCATTAATTTTCATGGTAGCCAGATTGTACGAGGGGACATCTCCATGAAGTACAAGAGTATTGAGATGAGAATGAGCAAACAAAAGGCATTGCAAAATAAAAATAGATGGAAAAGTTTTGAAGTTCACGAAATTTATTATTTAACTTTATTACAATCAAACCAAACAGCCACTGTGGACAGCACCTTAGTAGAATCCTGTTTAAGTTGTATAATATCAGAATTATTGATATTTCAGGTAGTTAGTATCATCAGCAAAAAATAAACAGTCAATGTTCCGTAGGCAGTTGAAATAAATCAGAAAAAGTAGAAGTCCCAAAATTGGAGCCTTGTGGGACACCTACAGTTATTGTTGTCTCGTCAGATAAGCTTCCATTTAAGTAGACTTGTTGTTTTCTATCAGTTAGGTATGATTTAAGTAAATTTACACTAATTAGTATCGAAATTATAATGTTTGAGTTTTATCAAATAAAATTGAATGAGAAACGCAATCAAACACCTTCTTAGGTGGACAATGGACAATGTCTTTCAAGAAATGTGCACTTTAGTAACAATGAAAGGGATTCAAATTCCTTACATTTTAATATGAAGCTGGCGCCATCCAGTATCAACTAATCCAACTATTTCCTCCTCTGAGATTCAAAGAGACGCTGAAAAGAAAAAAGAAATCGGTCATTAATGTTTTTTTTCTCTCTCAAAAAATGTGCGCTTCAGATAGTGCTGTATGTTGTCAAAATACGGAATAAACAAACGGTATTGTTTTACTAGCGCCATCTAGTGAATTGTCGCTGCAGTTATAGAGCATTCATAAAAAGAAGAAGACCCTTAAATTTTATGATTACCGCGGTGTTATACTGCAGGCGCCATCTAGTGACTTAGAGAAAAACCTAAATCACTACAGTTTCATTTTATTTAAGCAAACGCTATAGGGTATACTTATCTAAATTACAATTCCTTTTTAAATTGTTTTGTGACAAGTATTCGACGCCTTCACTTTTTCAAAGCACTATTTATAAAATGCGACATATCTTTTTCTTCTAATTTTATTATTTCCTGTAACAAATTCCTGTAAAAAATTTGTTTCATACACAACTAAACTGACAGCCTCTTGCGAAATAATAAAATCAATGTATCTTGTGATTACTGCTCAGTCATTCATTTGTTCCTTTTCAAGTAGTGGACTGATTCGAAAAAAGAAAAAAATTAAAAGAGTGTTCACGGATACAGAATATAAATTATTATACAAAAATATACCGTGCGATCAGAGTAAAGTTGTCAGTAATGTAGCTAGCATGACATTAGAACAGAAACTACATAATATAATCTACTCAACTATTCACTGTTTGTCATCGCAGTAGGCCGTGGTTTTACGTCAGTAGGTTGGCCATCATCTTAAATCCGAAAAATTTAATTTGACGTCATTATAACTGACATCAAATTATGACAATTCAAATCTGACAGATTAACCGGTGTTGTTAATTCTTTGGTTGTGAATACACCTCGTAATGAAAAGAAAATATTGCCACATTGGCTAATTCGGAATAACCTTGAAATCTAAATCGATGGGAAATTCATTGTCAAAATTTATTTACGTACACGAGTATCAAATGAGTAGGTACCACATTTTCACGGCATACTGCGATGACAAATAGTAAATGGAATGGTAGGTGCAACCTAATGACTATTTGCGTCACATTTTCGATGAGTATTCATCTTAAAATTATAAAGAATTTATTTCGTATAATAAAATGATAATAAAAAAAAGACTGAGAGTGAGTTGTGGAGAGAGATTCAAAGATGGCAGCACTGTTCTTACAAAGATGGCAGCACTGTTCTTACAACGATATTAGTGATGGAACAGAAACTAGATTATGTTAGAGTGTAACCTAATACAAACTTAATTACTGTTCCAATCTCAAGCGTCAATTTATAAAAGATTTTAAAAAAATTGAGAATTAGTTGTGGATACAGCTTCAAAGATGGCAGCACTGTTCTTAGAATGACACTAATCACAGAACGTAAGCTAGGTTATGATACAGTGCAACATAATGCTCCAATCTCAAACGTCACACTTTTGAATATTTGTTTCAAAATATAAATTGGTCAAGAATAACTGTTTGAGTTGGCAATACAATTAAGAGCCACTTTTTTATTCGCCTATTTCTAAGACTGCATCGCATGTATGTCTTTTTGATTCATTTAACGTAATCTGAGCAGCGATATGATTGTAGGTTATGTGAATGAAAATAAGCGTTTTAATTTGAATTTGAAATGTCAAGTGGTGCTTGTAAAGTGACGGCTGTCAGTGTCAAGCCGTCAATAACCGGAAGTTACTCCAGACGTACAGTCGTGTTCAAAAAGGTGTTGTACAGCTACTTTAGGGCTATGTGAAATTGCCATCAAGTGACTTAGAGAAAAACCTAAATCACTACAGTTTCATTTTATTTAAGCAAACGCTATAGGGTATACTTATCTAAATTACAATTCCTTTTTAAATTGTTTTGTGACAAGTATTCGACGCCTTCACTTTTCCAAAGCACTATTTATAAAATGCGACATATCTTTTTCTTCTAATTTTATTATTTCCTGTAACCATGTCTTCCTCGGTTAATTCCTTTTTCGTTTTTTGTTAGAGGTTTCGTTCTATTTTATCTGTTATTGGATTTTTTATGGTTCCCTTCTTTCTGAGGAATTGAATTTTCGCTGTAATTAGTTTTGCTCTGTGGCAGTTAGGTTTCGTTTGCTTCTTTTTCTGTCCAGTAAAAATATAATAAATTCTTCTAGCTTTTTCATTTTTTTAGCCACCTTGTTTTATTTTCTTATCATTTAGCATTCAAGTAGTATTCAAGTCTTCTTGTACTAGTAATTTCTTTTCGTCCTCTCATGAATTATCATTCTTAGCTCCATGTTCGCCTTTTTTAACTTTCCTTCCGTAGCTTACTTTTAATAGTTTCTGGATTATGTTTGGTTTGGAGGTCCACATCGACCCATACATGCAGCTTTCCATTTATTTTAATTTCTTGTTGTTTTCGATAGAATAATTCCATCGTGCTTTTATGGTTTGTTTCGTTGCTTCTTTGATTATAATGACTTACCATTTCGCCAGTTTTATTAAAAATATACTATCAAGTGTTCAATTGAAATGTTCATCGAGTAGCTTTGGAATTTTCCATACAACAACATTGTGCAGCAGGTCTTGAATTAGGTCAATGCGAAATGTCACTTTACGTCATGTCACATGTAAACAAAACACCATGACTGTTCGACAACTGTCATCCGCTAAACGTCAATCGGTTATGCTTATGAAAGTCTTTCTTCTTTCATAAAAAGATCAAAATCAACTTGACGAACTTTTCAATTGAGGTATTGAGTTAGGTATATGTAGGCATACTTAAGTGGTCTACAAGAAAATTTAAATTGAATAATAAGGAAATAAAGTATTGTTTTTCAAACAATCGCCATGGAAATGCAATCGTTTGGGATGTACACGATGAGAGTCTCTCTGCAACATCAAACCGGGGTATTTAATATCGAGGAATTCTAGCAGGCGTGGGTGTCTATCCGCTCCACTAAGCATAGTTCCCCAGCTAGCCGCCGCACTGTGGTCACCTGCCCGGAACCGGAAGCCGGGCCTGGCATTCCGTAACATGGGAATCTCTGCAGCTCCAATCTGATCGTTATCAGTCCATGTTTCACATGCAAAAAAAGCGACGCCATAAAGTGTTAAAAAAAAATAACGTCGAACTCCACCACAACACTCCGTATAGGTACTATTTTTCTACACAGTTGTTGTAGCAACTGAGTACGAAAGAAGCTTGTTGCAATTAATTACAATTTAATTTTGGAGTTGTATGTAGAGTAACAAACAAAAAAAAACAAAGGATTTATTTCACGAAAATCAAACATGTACATATATACAGACTGTTTTTGAATGCATGGCCCAGTGCCGTTTCATTCCTGTCTATTTTGGGTCACGTTTCTTCATTGACACATTCTTCAAATTTTGTGTTTTGGAGGTGTCCGTCTACATAGAAATATAATTTTTTGTTGTTGTTAATAATCGAGTATCGAGTATAAAGTCCGGCAAAATTAATTTCTCTTTGTAACCAAAGTCATGCTACCTATCAGTGACTTATCGTAGATACTCACCCTGTATGTTGCAACGTTGCATTTTTGCTATTGCAGTTATTCCTATCTTCTTGCATGAGGTGCATTAAATAAATACATAACACACTGTATTACGACTTCCATATTTTTTATTATAATAAATTATATAAAAATTGTTTCAATTCTTGGTTAATTCTTCTTCTTGTAACCTCCATGTTAAAATAATTACGCTCGATTTTACAATAGACGGATCGGCACTATTCTTAGAATAACGTGACGTAGGTGTGTCGTAGATATGGAGGAACGTTAAAGGATATTCGGCGAACAGTTATTTCCTCCTTATTCCAAGATTGTAAAACTGGGCCTTATACATATAGTTTTAGACTGACTGCTCCAGACCACTCTAAGAGTATCTCCTTCTTCTATTATTACAGGAGGTTAAAACAAGATGAAAATACTCTGATGGCGGATTTCACAAACGTTACTTAAATTTAATCATCCGTTAAAAGTAAACGTTGCCATGGTTACATGTGTTGAAGGTATAGGAATGATTATTCTTAATCGATGATTAAAGTTAAGTGACGTTTGTGAAATCCAGCGTGAGAGTGCTCTATTAGTCTCTCTATTTCTCGTATCTATGTGAAGTTTCTTCCATCTCTTGATTAAGATATTCCTACAGTATAATGGTTCTTATGTATTACTTTACTTCCATGAATACTTTTTAATTTCAGTTGGCATCAATTTTTTTGTTAACAAATTTGTATTATATGACTCAACTTTAATGTTGACGTGGAATAAAACTTAGGTTCTGCTGAAGTATAACTTAAGAGTGGTAGGCAAACTCAAGGGTGACTTTATTATGCGTATTATGCTTATACTTAACAGAACATGTGTTTCTATTGTCTCTTTTGTTTGTGCCAATCTTAATAACACTTAAGAAACAGGAAATACAGTGAAGTTAGAAAAAAGGACAAATCAACTCTATGACCTCTTAATAAGGATTAAGGATGCATGTATGTAGGATACCTAATATCAAACAGAATATCAAAATCAATTTTTATAAACACCCCCTGTTTCTATTAGTTCAGATATATTTCAATTTCACGTTGAATCAAATTCATTCTTGATCTAATCCTCACCGGAAAATATTCTAATTCGGTGCATAAAGGAAATAGAACTTTACCGTTTTCTCAAATTATGTTAAATTTTGTTTTAATAGCATCCAAAAGCTTTCCGAAACAAAACAAAAATGAGATGCAGCAAATGTGTCCCGAAACGAGCAGCACGAGCTTTTTTTTTTTATAAACGAGTTATACGATTCGGTAAAAGCTCCTGTCGATGCACAGTCATCACTGATTACAAACAACACGCAACTTCACTAATGCAGAGGGGGGCGGGGGCACAAACAACGCCGAGTTCATTCTGCACAAATGTTTTATTGATTATTGATTCGTTAATTAACGTCCTCTAATAATGTCACTATTAAATCGTGCATTTATTATTTGCTGCGCTGGGTGCAATTAATTTTGGAAATTTTAGCAGCGCTCCCAGCGTGGTAACTAACTTTTCTAAATTTAGATACAGTAAAGCTTCAAAAAATAAATCTCTTTAAGTAAGCAATTCTTTTTGAAATCTACGAATTTAGGAGCGAAATAGATTAACAGTTAAATGCACCGATGAACACTCGATGTCCATGTGCGTTGAATAAGAAGAGATTCATTATTTCAAAACTGCAAATCAGAAACATTAATAAGAATTAAATATGTGCAACACGCAATCTGCAATATGAAAATAAAAACAAAAATTTTGTTATACTGGACATTTATTTACCACAAACAGATAAAGTACAACAGTGGGCCTAGGATGTTACTTTGAGGTACACTCGATCTTAAAGAATGATAACTAGGGGTTCTCACTTGCCCTTTTATTGAATCCTGAATACCAAAATTATGAAATCTCGACAGATTTAAAAGTAAATGAAACTTAAAAGGAAAATTGCAACAAGCAACGAGAAAAAGTAACTACACAGAAACTATTAAATAAATATTTTAGTAAAATATTGTAACTGTTTGGAATTTGGATCCTGGTGAGACAATTTCATTAAAAATGATGCACAACTTTCCTCCTCCCCCGTTAGAATATTTTGAATCACTTCCAGGAAATAGATTGTTTTACATGCACAGACAGAAAACCTTGAGTGATTTATGAACTGGTTGGAAATTTTTAGCCTAACAACTGTTGAATCTCACATTTTCGAGTCGTTAATGCCGTGACACGAGCATCGTCGAAGCAACAGGAACGAACATGCGTCATACTCATTCCTCGATGCTGCTGCTGCACAGAGAGTTCGGTAAAAAGCGATCCCGAAAAAAATCCACTTCTCGCGTGATTTATGGTCCCGCCTCTAAGGACGCGCTCCTTAAGGACCAGTTTACCTAATGGCAGCATCCGTGCAGCTGTGTGCCCAGGTGTGTGCTCCCTTTACACCCTAAATGTAAGGACAATGAGCGGAAAAAAGTATTGATATGATGCAATGTTCATACGTGCACGAAAATGTCTGCGCATTTCTTCAAGGGCATGACTTCCGAGATTTCTTGGATTGTGTTTTGCACAGAACGTATTCGTATTAATCACTAACGTATGTAATTAGAATTAGCATATAAATTCTAGGCGAAAAAATTTGTTTCATATACAACTAAACTGACAGCCTCTTGCGAAATAATAAAATCAATGTATCTTGTGATTACTGCTCAGTCATTCATTTGTTCCTTTTCAAGTAGTGACTGATTCGAAAAAAGAAAAAAATTAAAAGAGTGTACACGGATACAGAATATATAAATTATTAAACAAAAATATACCGTGCGATCAGAGTAAAGTTGTCAGTAATGTAGCCTAGCATGACATTAGAACAGAAACTACATAATATAATCTACTCAACTATTCACTGTTTGTCATCGCAGTAGGCCGTGGTTTTACGTCAGTAGGTTGGCCATCATCTTAAATCCGACAAATTTAATTTGACATCAAATTATGACAATTCAAATCTGACAGATTAACCGGTGTTGTTAATTCTTTGGTTGTGAATACACCTCGTAATGAAAAGAAAATATTGCCACATTGGCTAATTCGGAATAACCTTGAAATCTAAATCGATGGGAAATTCATTGTCAAAATTTATTTACGTACGCGAGTATCAAATGAGTAGGTACCACATTTTCACGGCATACTGCGATGACAAATAGTAAATGGAATGGTAGGTGCAACCTAATGACTATTTGCGTCACATTTTCGATGAGTATTCATCTTAAAATTATAAAGAATTTATTTCGTATAATAAAATGATAATAAAAAAAAGACTGAGAGTGAGTTGTGGAGAGAGATTCAAAGATGGCAGCACTGTTCTTACAACGATATTAGTGATGGAACAGAAACTAGATTATGTTAGAGTACAACCTAATACAAACTTAATTACTGTTCCAATCTCAAGCGTCAATTTATAAAAGATTTAAAAAAAATTGAGAATTAGCTGTGGATACAGCTTCAAAGATGGCAGCACTGTTCTTAGAATGACACTAATCACAGAACGTAAGCTAGGTTATGATACAGTGCAACGTAATGCTCCAATCTCAAACGTCACACTTTTGAATATTTGTTTAAAAATATAAATTGGTCAAGAATAACTGTTTGAGTTGGCAATACAATTAAGAGCCACTTTTTTATTCGCCTATTTGCAAGACTGCATAAATCGCATGCATGTTTTTTTGATTCATTTGACTTAACCTGAGCAGCGATATGATTGTAGGTTATGTGAATAAAAATAAGCGTTTTAATTTGAATTTGAAATGTCAAGTGGCGCTTGTAAAGTGACGGCTGTCAGTGTCAAGCCGTCTATAACCGGAAGTTACTCCAGACGTACAGTCGTGTTCAAAAAGGTGTTGTACAGCTACTTTAGGGCTATGTGCAATTGCAACAAAAAAATCAACACATCACTATAGATCAAAGTAACGTGTCACACTGACACTGGCTGTCACATAAAATAATATCGAAATGCCGGCAATGAATGTTATTCTAAGAGCGCGTATTATTGGATTCTTAGATAATGGATTATCCATCAGAGAAATTTTTCTATTTTTGTGTTCAAAAATATTATTCATGCCAGAAACCGTATATGTAACAAAACTTGTACAACAATTTTTTGAACTTCATGAATGCACATACAAGTTTACACAGTACAAATTCTGTACAACGCTTTTTTGAACACGACTGTACCATTTAAAAATAAAATTCAGCACTGCCAACTCAAAGACCACTTATAAAGAACTTACACTATGTGTTTGATTTAAGAGAGGTCGAAAGTAAACTGTGCATAGAGCCTCAGACATGGCAACACTGTTTTTAGAATGACATTAGTGACAGAACAGAAACTAGGTCGTGTACAGTGCAACCTAATACCGACTTAACAACTACATCCAATCTCAAGTGTCACACATTTGAATGCATATTTATTTTTAAATTATAAACAAATTTACATCGTGTAAAACAATTAAAAAAATCTAGAGAATAAGTTGTGGGGATAGCTTCAGAGATGGCAGTGCTGTTATTAGAATGACATTAGTGACAGTGACAGATTATGTTACACTGAGAAACCTAGTGCCGACTTTACTGCATCCAATCTCAAGCGTTACACTTTTGAACATTTATTTTAAAATTATAAACAATTTACATCGCGAAATAATTAAAAAAAATTCAGAGCATAAGCTATGGGCATAGCTTCAGAGATGGCAGCACTGTTCTTAGAACGACATTAGTGACAGAACAGAAACTAGGTTATGTTACGGTGCAACCTAATGCCACCTTAACTATTGCATCCAATGCGTCATATTTTTGAAAGTTTATTTAAAAATTTTAAACAAATTACACAGTGAGTATAATTAAACCAACTATAGGGAATAAGCTGCGGGGACGGCTTCAGAGTTGGCAGCACTGTCCTTAGAATGACATTAGTGACGTAACAAAAACTAGATTATGTTACACAACCTAATGCTGACTTAACTACTGCTTCAATTTCAAGCGTCACACTTTTGAATATTTATTTTAAAATGTAAAGAATTTATACTTTTGTTTTTGATTAAAAAAATTGAGAGTATACAGCTTGAGACATGGCAGCACTATTCTTATAATGACATTAGTGACAGAACTGAAACTAGGTCATGTACACTACAACCTAATACTGACTTAACATCTATATCCAATTTCAAACTTCACGCTTTTAAATTTTTATTTTAAACTTATAAACAATTTTCATAATTTAAAAATTATAAATTATAAACAATTTACATCGTGCGAATAATTTTAAAAAATATATTGAGCTGTGGGGCAGCTTCAGAGGTGGCAGTACTGTTATTAGAATTACATTAGTGACAGAGACAGATTATGTTACACAGAAATCTAGTGCCGACTTAACTACTGCATCCAATCTCAAGCGTCACACTTTTGAATATTTATTTTAAAATTATAAACAATTTATACCGTGCGAATAATTAAAAACATATTGAGAGAAAACTGTGGGGACAGCTTCAGAGATGGCAGCACTGTTCTTAGAACGACATTAGTGACAGAGCAGACACTAGGTTATGTTACAGTGTAATCTAATGCCGTCTTAACTACTGCATCCAATCCAATGCCTCATACTTTTGAAAGTTTAAAATTTGAAATAAATTTTAAAGAAACTGCACCGTGACAATAATTAAACAAATTATAGGGAATACAGCGGGGACAGCTTCAGAGTTGGCAGCACTGTTATTATAATGACATTAGGGAGAAATTTAGGGATACATAACCTTTAGGGTTTCCCTAGGGAGAAAGACGAAATAAGCACCAAAGCGAACCTTTTAAATTTTCGACGAATTTAGTTAGTTATACTGTTTATGTTCTTATAATTTTTGTTATTTATTCTAATTCTGTGGTTATTTAGTTACGACAAAGTCGTTTTCTTTATTCCAAAATGTACCTAAGGATTTTTAGAGAGTTTTCAATTTATTTTAGGGTTTTTTTTGGGGGTTTTGATGTACTTTTTAGGGATAAGTGGTACTTAGCAGTTGGAAACAGTGGTGACAGACCAAAAACTAGGTTATGTTATAGTGTAACGTAATGCCGACTTAACTGCTGCATCCAATCTCAAGCGTCACGCTTTTGAGTATCCATTTTAAAATTATAGACATTTACACATTTACATCGACCGAATAAAATTAAAGAAAAAGATTGAGAGTAAGTTGTGGATACAGTTTCAGAGTTGGTAGCACTGCTGTTAGAATGACACTAGTGACAGAACAAGACCTAGGTTATGTACGGGGTCGCTTTCGTTTCTGAAATGATCCTGATCCGATCTGAACATGTTCAGAGAATCATGATTCGTTTGTTCTTGTTACAAAGGAACACTCCTTTGAAACATGTTTGGAACATTCCTTCGCAAACTGTCAAGACGAAGTTACATTTGAGGTTAGATTTCCCTCTAATCCTGATTCGAACAAGCAAAACATAAAATGTTTATGTTCATGTTTATGTTTATGTTATTCGAACGAATCATGGTCCTAAACTATGAATGGAGGGGATGAATCATTTTCACAGAAGGACATGATTCGCTGACCCAAACGCGTTATGTTCCTGTGATCCGTCAGAAACGAAAGCGCCGACTTAACTACTGCAATCACCAATCTCACTTGGATATTTATTTTAAAGTGAAAGAATTTATGCAATGCGAATGATCAAAAAAATATTGAGAGTAAGCTTCAGAGTTGGTAGCATTGATATTAGAATGACATTAGTGACAGAACAAAAACTAGGTTATGTTACAGTGCAACTTAATTCTTATCTATTTAACTTACTTTCGGATATTTGAATGCGATTGATTAAAAAACAAATGGTTGGAAGTAGGTAAGTTGGCAATACTGATACTGGAGTGACAGTCACGTGACAGTAAGGACAGAACAAGAACAAGGTTATGTTACCTACGGCGACTTATCTGCTGCAAATTTTGAATACTTTTTTTAACTGCTTTTCATTTTTACAAAAATCGCATTTACTTTCATGGAGTACTCAAATGGCCTGTCACCGTCAGGCTTTACAGCGTTGCCAACCATCTGAGTGTTATTTAAAAGAGTAAGGAATTATATTTCCTTTAAGATATTCACTTGTTAGAAAGTTTTGTAAAATACAGTTAATCTAGTTTGAAGATTTCTGCGACTGTAGTCGTCAATGACCTTGGTTTCCGGACTGATTTATCAGTTTTTCCCGACGTTTCGTCCATTGTCGCAACTACTTCTTCAGGGCTAGCTGCTGTTTTTTTTTTTAAGTTATCTATCAGAATAGATTCAACTGTGCTTCAAAATATTTTCGATGTTCTACGAAAAAAATGTTTGTGTCTTTTGTAATAAGCGCTCGAACTCTGTGCGTTAGAAATTACATTACAAACGAAATAAAATCGTTATATTTTTTAAATTTGAATGAATTTGAATGAAAAAGTGTATCTTTTAACCTCTCTTGTGTCACACCAGGTCCTCTCCTCAACGGCTGCTATCCTCGTTTATAGAAGAGAGAGACATGGGGATGCCCACCAACACAACGACATATTGCGGTTCTCCTTTCTTCGGTATCGTGGTATGTGTGCGAAATAGAGAAGATATCCTCTCTGCGAATTAAACAAGGAAGAAGGTTTTTACATGTACGGGGCAGAAAAACAGGACAGGAGTTTCTTCCTGGTTTACGAATCTCTACTGCGATACCGAAGAAAGGAGGGTTGCAATTATATCGTTGTGTTGGTGGGCATCCCGATGTTTCTTAGGATAACAGCCGTTGAGGAGATGCCCAGCGTGGGGAAATTTTTTTGGGACACCCTGTCTAGCATTCACAAGACGAGCACAAAATTTCCCATTTTGAGCAAGTTTTCTCTTCTTCACTCTGACCACTTTAAATTCCCACAAAACTGGGTATCTCCCTCTAGCTGGCAACAATGAGGTTAGTCATTGTCATCAATGTCAGTGTTGCCAAATCTAAAACGGTACACGTAACTACGGCCCTTCTTTGAATAACATTTTAATAGTTTTTTTTTGTTAAGTCACATTCTTTTTGTTTTTAAATAGGTACGTAAATGCTGCTGGGCATTTATACCTAACATTGGAAATAATATGATTGAAAGCATTCAAAGATGAAACAAAAAATATTCAAAAATTTTGGAATTTACCTGTAAAGTCAGGTAAAAAAAAAATACAGTCGAACAAGCACGATGCCAAATTGAAATTGACAATGTTTCCGTTAGAGAAAAAAAAATCATTTGGCCTACGCACCCACGGCAAGCGAAAACGACCCTTTCTTTAAGTACTTTACGATGGACAGGGGATTTAAGTTTATACCGTGCGGCTATTAACGGATTCGCGCCATGTTGGCCCTTAAAACGGGCGGCCCTTGGGGTCACTGTGGCGTGTACCACCCGAGAGGTAAATGAAGTCGCCGGCGAGTCTAGTGGAAATGAAAAATTCCTAGGAGGTTTTCTGAGAATTTTGATTTAAGGCGTTGCAACTTCTGCTGCTTCACAACTTCTATCTAAGTTAAGTTAACGTGTTTCAAACAAACGTTGCTTTGACGCAACGGCACAAAAAATAAATAAATAAATAATTCGCCGCCTAGTTAGTTCAAAGCGAATAACGAGCTCCTTCTACAATTAAATTAAAAAGGGCACAACAGGTTAATAGCCATTGTACAAATTCATTTATACTCAACAGTAGCGCGTTTATTCACAAACAAAAGAATAAAAGCGTATTGTTGCTACAACGTTTTTGTAGGTAATACTGATATGATTAAGATACAACCGATTAACTTATTACTTAATGGAATTGCGGAGGAGAGAATTAATTGTCAATGAAATTGAATTTTTTTTCTTCTTCGAGGCGACAACAAACGCTTTTATAAGCAAAGTGTGCTGAATGGATTGAATAGTGCGAAATGTTTCCTTCCTAGTTGCTTCACCGTTCATTCATGGGCAATGATTGTTTATTTTATGATAGTTATTTGCATAACAGACTTGATTTATACAGCACATTAATTTTATTCATTTCGCTTATTACTTTAATTTAAATAATTTTTTTTCCTAATTAGAATTTAAAATTGTGCTAAATGTCATTCATAAATGAAGATGTATGTTCGTAGACATGCGTGCGCTATCATAAATATGTGTTTGTTCACGCATGTACGTGAATGTATGTATTTATTTAATAGAATTTAATGATACTTTACATATTTTTTTTTGTCATTTAAAGACTGAATACACGGACCACTTTTAGCGGTCAAGGTTGACGGTACTGAATATGCAAAGAAAAACTTGATAATTCTATACTACCGATAGGTATTGTGTCATCATCGAATACTAAAATGTCTTCCCTTAAGTGACTTTCAGATTTTGTTGGAGATTTAACGAAAAATAACAGCGACAAACGACAGCGTTCATAGTGACTTAAGGCAAATACATTTTTCCAAATTTTTCTTAATTAAAAATAGTTGAACTGAAAGCAAACTGAAAACTGTAAATACATACATATTTTTTTTTGTCGCTTAAGGACTAAATACACGGAACACTTTTAACAGTCACGGTTAATGGTATACAAAAAGCAAAAAATTCTGATAATTCGATACTACCGATATTGTGTCTTATCATTGAATACGAATGATTTGAAAACAAATCGATGTTATTTGAAAACCCTCGAAATATCAGTGGCGAAATATTTCGCAGTCTAAATTACAGCCAAGACTTCAGTGGAATGTGGAATTTTAAAGAGCAAAATAAATTAAGTTAGCATTGATCGAAAAACATGAATAATCAGATAATCAAAAATAGTTGAACTGAAAGCAAAAAGAAATCTGAAAACTGGAAAGGAGACAGGCGTCTCTCTTCGGCTGAGAAAAAACAGAAAACAAAAGGAAATGGTGAATCCAAAAAATAATTCTGCAAAAGCACAAAAAAAAAACAAAAGATTGAAACAATTCTCCGAATAATTTTTTTTCGGCAAAACTAATTCGATAAGAAGAACCAAAGGTACTTTAAACAAATAGGTGAAATACGGCAAAAGGTCACAGTGTAAGTAATTACTCAGTAGCGTCACTTAAATGTCAGTGTCAAAAAAGCCGCCATACTGTTTGATACCTATATGGAAATGCAAATCGGTAGGTATCAAACAAAATGTGACACTTATACTTGAGTGACGGCTATTGTCGTATTGTGTTGATTTTTATACTGTGAACAGATTCTTTTATGGCTGCCAATTATCCCATGTCACAATTTTTTTTCTTGCCGACGTTTCTTCCTTTTTACAAGATAACTTCCTCAAAACTGCTGCTATTCGTTTAGTCAAAAAAAAGTGCACACTGTACACAGTAAAAGCAAAGCAGAAACAATGAGCAGAAAACAAGAAAAGATCGACCGAAACAATGAGTAAAAAAAAAACAAGAGAAGATCGACGATTCTCGTTCGAATAATTGAAATGCAAACGATGTAAATAATAAAAATGAATGCGGCCAAAAATCAAAATGATCCAAAAACAAAAGGATATCAACAATTCTTAAAATATCTAATATTTTGTTGTTTTGTTAGTTTCTTCGATTTTCTTTCTTTTGCACTCCTTCAAGCTACCTTTTGATTTCTATCAACCTTGTTATTTCTTGTTATTTATACTTAGCCCAGTATATATTTTTCTGTATTCATTTTTAATATTAGGTTATCGCTTTTTACAGTTTTCTTTACTTTTGTAGTTTTCATATACTCCGAGAGGTAGAGTAGTATCGTCAAATTTCTTTCGTTTCTCGTTCATTTGTTTTGCTCTGTTTGTTGTTGCTTGCTTCATTAATTTTCTGAATTTAATTCAAAAATTATTAGACAACAATAAACAATAAGTAAACAATGAAATACGAAAGAATACAATTAACAAAAAAAATAATTTTATTTTTTTGTAATTTTATCAATTTTCTTTTTCTCTAGATCCTCTTTTGTTTTATTTTACGTCAAAAATTGCACAAATGTCAAATCTTAGTTTTAGAAACTTTTGTTTATTTAATGAGAATTTTTTTAAATTTTCGTCATTTTTCGTAATTTTATAAATTTTCTTTATTTCTCGATCGTCTCTTGTTTTGTTCTTCATCAAAAAATGCACAATTGTCAAACTTTAATTTTAGAAAGTTTTGTTTATTTAATGATAATTTTTTAATTTTTATTTTCTGTAATTTTATTTAATGAGATTTTTTTATTTTTGTTATTTTTTTTGTAATTTTATTCGATGAGATTTCTTTTATATTTATTTTTTTTAAATTTTATGAATTTGTCCATCGTCTTTTGTTTTATTTTTCGCAAAAAAATGCACAAATATCAAATCTTAATTTTAGAAAGTTTTGTTTATTTAATGAGAATTTCTTAATTTTTATAATATTTTATAATTTTATTTAGAGTTTTTTTTTGTAATTCTTTTTCTAATTTTCTTCAATGAGATTTTTTAATTTTATAAATTTGTCGATCGTCTTTTGTTTCATTTTACGCCAAAACTTGCCTAAAGTTTTAAATCTTCATTTTAGAAAGTTTTGTTTAATTAATGAAAATCTTTCAATTTTTATAATTTTTTGTAATTTTATGGAAAGTAGAAAGTATTGTTTATTTAATGAGAATTTTTTAATTTTTCTTTTTTTGTAATTTTATTTAATGATTTTTTTAATTTTTGTTATTTTTTTCTAATTTTACTGAATGAGGTTTTTTCTTTTTAATTTTTTTGAAAATTTTATAAATTTGTCGATCGTCTCTTGTTTTATTTTACATCAAAAATTGCACAAATGTCAAATCTTTTTAAATTTTTATAATTTTTTGTAATTTTGTAGAAAGTAGAAAGTATTGTTTATTTAACGAGAATTTTTTCATTTTTATTTCATTTAATAAGATTTCTTTTATTTTTATTATTTTTTTCAAATTTTATTCAATGAGATTTCTTTTATTTTTATTTTTTTAATTTTATAATAATAATAATAATTTTATAAATTTTCTTTATTTCTCGATCGTCTTTTGTTTTATTTAGCGCCAAACATTTTCACAATAACTGTCAAATGTCAATGCTTCGCTTGGTCGGTTGGCAGCACTGCACTGTTGCCGATTGCCGCCCACAGTCCAACACATTGATGATTCTAACCTGAAAAGTCTGTCATGCAATTAAATTAAATTATTTAAATAAAATAAATTTTGTATAGTCGTCCAAGTTTTGTATAGGTTTTATGATCTTGCTATAAAAAACAGCTTCAAAGAGACCGGCACTGCGGTCGCCTCTGTGTCGCTTTTTTGGCAAGGACATAAAACCGCTACGAAACTGGGACGACTATACCATTCATTCATTTCAATTTCATTACACAATGTGGGCAAATGTGGGTAAGAGCGGTTTCTTTTTTATTTGAAAAAGGTAATCGGCTTAGAGTGGATTGGCAACACTGGCGATGCAACCGAACACGAATGTGTGCATTTAATTCATCGGGCGTTCCTTCTGTCACTTTTGACGTTTCCATTCGAACTTAACCTTAGTTTTTAATTAACAAACATCCAAAGCAAGAAAAGCGTTTTATTAAAAAAAAAAAAAATTAAAGCAGATGCATAAAATGACCACTATACACCACTCTACGAACAACTGCGTGACTAACGTTAAATAACATTTCCGGCGTGTTATTTATGTCACAACTGATTGACAATTAGTAATTACTATGACGTTATCCAAGACATGCATTTAAGTTCCAACGCCTACTCTAATTCGTTTTTATATTAATCACTGCTTATAATATCTTTTAAAATTAAAAAGAAATGTGGCTTTATTAATATTTTTAATCGCAATACTTTTATGCAACAATAATTGAATGCCAGTAACAGTATTTATTTACTCTTGAGCTTTTAATTTTAACTTTTTGTGTGTTTATTCTATTTAAAATAATTGTGTGCAAAATAGTAATGATTTTGTTCTAGTTTCTAATTTAACAACACCTTTTCTATCACTGTATTTCTAACCGTGTTAGTTTTTCTGACAACACGTTCCCGTTTATTTAAACAATCAATCAACGTGTGCTTTTGAAAACCGCAGCTTGTCGAGAGTTCTTTTGATAAAACTATTAATTAAGCGCCCAGCAAAACACTTTCGTTTCGCGTTTAAAGTAACGCCTGGGCATTCAGTGTTTGTTTAGCATGTCATTAATACTTTATCAGCAGATAATTTCGCCGCTGTGATTTGTGCGCGGCGTTCACTTATGAACTGGAAATGAAACGAATTTATAACGTTGGTCAATGTTTAATTGCCGCAATAAATAATAAAGTCATGCGAACGATACCCGCACGGTGGTTATTGTTCGATGCACAATCATTTTTGTTGCCCTTTTTGATGGGGATCAAACCTAAACGACTTTTGATTTTACTCGTTCAAATTAGAATCAAAAAAGATTATATATGCAAACGAAGATTGTTAACGAAATAAATAATAATCATAGGTGTCTGGGCTGTGGGGGGTTTCACTTTGCCTGGACGAATTTCTTTGAGAGAATTTTCGTTTCCGTCGTTCAGGTTAGAATCAAAAAAGAATTCTTTTTGAAAATTGATTTCATTTTCATAAGCGGCGAGTGACGAACATCGACGGTTGTTACCAAAACACAAAAAAATAGAACCAGCGTGGAAAAGCAGCATCAATGCTTTCATTCGATGATTTACCGCCAGCGATGGTCCGAGCGGCCCCGCTATTTATATCCGAACCTTGTGACAGGCCAATCTCGCTCCCGAACTCTGCCCGAAGATTAATAATTCCACTTGTTTTTGTAATATTTCACATGTTAATTACCGACATTGTGCGCTATTTGCAGAGAGAAATATTCCCAGCTCGAATTTTGTTGTTGCGTTGTTCGCGTACGCACACACAAACATACACACACTCGGGCCACATTGTTAATTATAAATTAGCCGTGCTTGATTGGTTTTAATCACGAACTAAGGGGAAAGGAAATTATAATTATGGGAGCCTTGTTTTAAGGTGAATAGGTGTGAGTGATGTTTTAATTTTCGCCATTGTCACACTTGCGTACCTACATTTATACAGCCTGCGATTATAATTTAGGTTAATTATCCTGAGCGCATTTTCACAATACATCAATCTTTACTATGGTTTCGTATTAAAAAGAAGAAAACAAATCCACGCGAGAGAATATTACGAAACGATTCTATACTTTAATGGATTAATTTGATTGTGTAATAGATTTTTTTCACGTAGAACATTCACATCGATATTAATATAACAAATAGACTACAATCTACTCTACCAACGAAAGAACAGAAATCTACAACTGGGTCCAAGAGGGTCCAGTTCAAAGTGTGACGAATTATATCGGAGTATCCAAAACCGGACACCTCGAGCTTGACAATATCCGAACTTGTCTAAACGATCGAACAAACGGAAGACAGTAAAAAAAGAAGTTTCAATGAAAGGAGGACTCAACCCCCCCCCCCCCAAAAAAAACCATTGGGCTTTTCTTGACTGAAGGTAATTTGACAAATCAGAAACGTTCTTACATTTTTCAATTTGTTAGGTATTGATTATATTAAGGAAAAGTTTTATTAATGAAAAGTTTAGATTACGACATCCTGTGATCACTTTCTGACGAAGGCCCAATTACGTTTTTCTGAAAATGGATAAAGGAATTCTGCTAAACTCAGGAAGCAATTAGTGATTCATAAATAAATTCATCGTCCCTAATTAATTTCTAATAATATTCTAAATCGATCAATTACTATAGTCAGATCAGATCAGATTATAATCTGATGCACACATTCACAGTTAGTTACGAAACGTACCTAGCTATTTTATATAAACCTTGAAATAAAGTAATTTTAATGACTTTAAAGATTAATTTATTTATGATTTGACTAAGTTTAACTGAAACTCTGCAGTCACATTTACAGGAATTTGAAAATCCTCTGGCCTTAAGAAAGACGGCTACTTGCTGCGTTGTAAAATTTAAGTTCGTACAAAATTTAGCCCACCCCCTAATAAAACCTGGCGCCGAAGTATTTAAATCTTATCAGGAGGGCGTCGCAAGGATGAAGAAGTAATTGCTGAAATCGACTTTCGAATTGTAGGTACGTTGGTATTAGGCTAGTTCCACACGTGCAGGCGTGCTTGTGGTTTTGCTTGTCTTTATTGAAACACTCAAGCGATAGAGATTAACAAAAGAACAAAAGAAAAATGAACGCAAAAAGTAATTTGGACAAAAAGACAGCTTTTTCAAAGCCGAATTTTTCATTAATTCAATAAGATGAAACAAAGAGGCAAAAGATGTTTTTTTTCTGTTTCAACTTTCAAGCGAAAAAAAAAACAGACTAGCAGCAAATAAAAGAACGCAAAAAAAATCGACAAAAGTTTTTGAATTTTATTGACTTTTTTATTTTCAAAATTCATGATTTCAAATGAAGAATAAAATATTCATTCCGATTCATAAACAAGACACTTTTTTTCTCTGTAGGTCTCTTTATATTCGTCATGAATTCTTCACGAATAATCAAAAAGAAAATATTCTTATCATTTGAATTGAAGAATAAAATATTCAATGCAGTTCATAAACACGGCTCTTTTTTTATCTGTAGCTTTCATGGAACTGCTTCACTATATTCTTCACGAATTCTTCTCATAAATAATTAATCTTCTTCACGAATATTCATTACTTGAAATGAAGAATAAAATATTCCAGTAATTCATAACCATAACACTCTTCTTTCTCTGCAGGCTTCCAATGGAACTGCTTCTTTATATTCGTCATGAATTCTTCTTCACGAATAATCAAAAAGAAAATATTCTTATGATTTGAATCGAAGAATAAAATAATCAATGCAATTATTCATAAAACACGACTCTTTTATCTCCGTAGCTTGCAATAGTACCGCCTCACTATATATTCGTCACGAATTCTTTTGAGGAATAAGCATTCTCGTGCGTGAACAATCGAAAAAATATTCATAATTTGAAATGAAGAATAAAATATTCAATGCAATTCATAAATACTACTCTTTTTTTCTTTGCAGCCTCCAGTGGCACCGCCTCACTATATTCTTCATGAATTATTCTCTTGAATAATCAATCTTCTTCACGAATAATAAAAAATATATATTCACGATTTGAAATGAAGAAAAAATAATCAATGCGATTTATTAAAAACGACTCTTCTTAATCTCTGTCGCTTCCAAGGAACCGCCTCACTATATTCGTCACGAATTCTTTTCAGGAATATTCGTGAATAATCGAAAATGCATTCACGATTTGAAATGAATAATTCAATGCAATTCACGACTTATTTTTAATCTGCAGCTTCCAATGGAACTGCTCCACTATATTCGCGATAAATTCTTCTCAAGAATAATCAGTCTTCTTCACGAATAATAAAAAAATATATTTCTGATTTGAAATGAAGAATAAAATATTCAATGCGGTTTATAAACACGACTCTTTTTTGGCTCGGCCTCACTTTATTCGTCACGAATTCTTTTCAATAATAATCATTCCTATTCGTGAATAATCGAAAATATATTCATGATTTGTAATGAATAATTCAATGCAATTCACGACTTAGTTTTCTCTGCAGCTTCCAATGGAACTGCTCCACTATATTCGTCATAAATTCTTTTCAGGAATAATCAATCTCCTTCATGAATAAAAAAATATATTCATGATTTGAAATGAAGAATAAAATATTCATTGCGGTTTATAAATACGACTCTTTTTTGGCTCGGTAGCTTCCAAGGAACCGCCTCACTTTATTCGTCACGAATTCTTTTGAGGAATAATCATACTTATTTGTGAATAATCGAAAATAAATTCACGATTTGAAATGAATAATTCTATGCAATTCACGACTTACTTTATCTCTGCAGCTTCCAAAGGAACTGCCCCACTATATTCGTCATAAATTCTTCTCAGGAATAATCAATCTTCTTCATGAAAAAAAAATATATATTCATGATTTGAAATGAAGAATTTATCATTCAATGCGATTTATAAACACCACTCTTTTTTTTCTCTGTAGCTTCAAGAAACCACCTCACTATATTTTTCATGAATTCTTCTCGTGAATAAACAAAAAAATATTCATCATTAAAAATGAAAAATAAAATATTCAATACAATCATAAACGTGACTTTTATTCTTCTCTGTGGATTCCAATGGAACCGCCTCACTATATTCATCATGAATTCTTCTCGTGAACAAATTATTCAGGATTTAAAATGAAGAATACAATAATATTGTTTTTTTTTTTGTGAATATTCTTTAATTTTTTTCTTCCGAATTAATTTTTCTTACTATATTATCTTTTTCGTAGTCTGCTGAACAATCTTTTTTTTCTTTAATTCACATTATTCTTTTTATTTTCACGCTGTTTGTTTCAGTTGTCTTTTATTCTAGTTTGCTGGTCTATTCTTTTGTTTTTCATTGACGCTTTTTATACTTTCTTCCTTTCTTTCGTTTTTGTCTTTGATTTCTTATCATCGATTTTATTTTTCGAATTTCATTTGCACTTTTTGCAGTCTTAGTTTTCCGTTATTTTTTTTAGATTTCTTTAAGACTCCGCTGAAGAATCGTCGATCTTCTTTTGTTTTTCTATGTACTCCGTATTTTCATGTTAGATATATTGATTGCCGAAGATTGAATTGGTTGCAACATCAAACCGATAACAACAGAACGCTTCTTGACATCTCTCTCGAGTGCTAAAAGTGATCCGTGTATGTTGACCCTAGGAAAATAAACGTGTATGTTGACCCTAGGAAATAAAAAGTGATCCGTGTATATCGACCCTAGGAAAACAGTTTCATGTTGTTTCTCATTGACGCTTTTTATAGTTTTCTCCTTTGTCTTTTTTTACTAACGTCGAATTTCATTTTCACTTTTGTTGCCTTTGTTGTGCGTTATTCTTTAAATTTTTTAAGAATTCCGCTGGACAATCGTCGGTCTTCTTTTGTTTCTCTATGTGTTCGGCATTTTGATGTTCGATACATTGACTGCCGAACGTTGAATTGCTTGCAACGTGTCAAACCGGTCACTGCCAAACGCTTCTTGACATCTCCTCGAGTGATCCGTGTATACTGACCCTAAGAAAACGATTTCTTGTTGTTATTTTATATAGATTTTTGTGTATTGTGCATTTATTAATACAAAATGTAAAAAAATGCGCGCATAAATAAATAAGACATAAATCGATCAGTAACGAGCGCTTTTGTGATCTACCTCGATTGTTAAAAGTGATCCTTGTATACTGACCCTAAAAAAATAGTTTCATGTTGTAGTTTTACATAAATTTTTGTTTCGTTTTACATTTATGAATACAAAAAATGCTCATAGCATCACATAAATTAATTCTATCTGCTTTTATTAGCTCGTTCAGCTCCAGATTGTAATTTTGTCTTTTATGAAACCTTCAAATAAAAGAGAGCGAGCGAGTCTTTGAAATGATTCCTTGTCCTTCGAGCACACGTGTGAAGCCGGCCTTAAAAAGAAAATCTTCCGCGGAAATGATTAATTTGACCGTAGATTTTATTCTGCGTCGTTTTAAAAACGAAATTGCAAATCAGATTTATAAGTCGTCCAATTCCGCTGACCTGCTTGCAAAGGCCGGCGTTCCAAGTACGCACAAGTATGTATATCATTTTTAATAACGACAAAAATCACTTAATGACTCTATAATTGCTCTGGCCTACATGTGGTCTTTTAAAAATTGTCATGAAAATATTTAATTCTCTTTGCGGCGAAACTCGCCCCGAGACATTACCATGATTATTATAGTATGACAGGTATTTATAATTTAATAATTTTCGCCAGTTAATCATGTTAATTCAAAGCCAAGCTACTGAGGAGTGCAGCTTTGGATGAAAATTGAATTTTTTTTTATACTCACTTATAAAATTAAAGGCATTGTATTCTTCCTTACATTTTACACATTGCAGCTTAGTTATCGATTGAGCGTTATTTTAGAACGGAGTAATTTGGTATCATTCAATGTCAAAAAGCGAAAGGACTAGTTAGTTAAGTTTGTTATCCTCGTACGGATTTCGTTTTGAAGCTATCAGCCATCAGCGATTTCCGAGTACATAATTTATAATAAGTATTCGCGATGCATCATTAAAGGCTGCTGACAAATTACCGCGATAAAAAATAAATCCTTCATAATTCACTCATAGATGGCTGTGAAAAACGTCGCAGATAACGAACCCGAAAAAAAGAGAAGAACAAAAACAAAAAGCGCAAGCACAATCGATAGTTTCGAATATTATCCAAAGCTCAGGTACGCGCGCCATGTTATCGCCGGCGACATCTGTCACGCACCTAATGTATTAGCGCGCCAACATGTGTTTTCACACGTGGAATTATTCATCACGTCCTATCGGCACATCTATGTACACCGATTACGAGCAGACATTCAGCCAGGCACGGAATGACATAATTACATGATTAAAGAATCCATTTTACGTGGAAGTCCGAATTAAAGTCGCCGTCATTAGTAACCTTGTTAGGCAAACTTTCCAGTTTCTTAAGACTTCTTTCTGTCAGCCAGATTAGGTAGATAAGTGTAGATTAAGTTCGTTAGATTGGTGCCGGTCGGTTCTTTTTACAGTTGTCGACGTACAAATTGCCAATTTGCATGAGGCAACACGCCGTAAGGAACGAAAGGCACTCTTTCATTGTCGACTTGCACAATGCAACAGTTTAAACGACACAATTTTTTTTTTGATTTAATAATTATGGCACGCTTGTCGTTATTTACAATAATTACATTTAGATTTAAATTTCTACTCACAATTAAAAAAAGAACACTTATTTCGCATCTACCCAATAAAGGAAACTTCATCCTTCAACTCTGCTTGCGCGAAAGCTCATTGCTACGCCACTGTAATTTGGAAAGATCTGTAAAAAAATATTGTATACGTTTACTGTGCAAATAATAGTAGCAAATAATAACTAATTAAATTAGAAATAAAACTGGCGAGTACTTCATAGACAACCCTTTAATAAAATGTAGGAAAAAATTGAATCATCTGAATATGAATTGCAAGGACGTCTATAATAAAGACTTCAAAATTAATCCAAAGAAGCCAATAGAAGACGAATAACGACTTATCTTTCTTCTTTCAACTTTCAAGCCAAAGAGAAAATAAAAGACGTCAAAAGAAAAAAGAAGAAGAGATTTATGAAAAATAATGAATAGTGGAGACAGTTCACAATGAGTCTAGTAGAAAAAAGTTTACGAACAAAATCATCATAACCAGAACGCAGGGAAGTAATAAAGTAATAGAACTGGAGAAGAAACTGGCAGAAGGAGGTCAAGAAGGCAGCGTCGGAGAAGCTGAGGTGGAAACGAAATGAAAGGGGAAATATTTGCGAAAAGTCATTGAATGAAGAAAGCAGGGAAGTAATAGAAACGGCTACATTAAACTGAACAGAACCTGGCAGAAGGAAGAAAAGATGGTATAGAATGTGCGATGGATGCACATAGTTGAAGATTAGAGAAAAATAGAAGAGAAGTAATTCAGGGAAGTCCGAGAGGAACCTGGCTGTGGTAGGATTTAAGATATGGAAGAGATTCAGAGAGAGAGATGAGACTCAGGTCCAGTTATACAATTTCAGTTTAACTGTAAGCCAAAGCTTAAACGCATAATAACAATTGTTGAAATAATTGTTGCTAAGGATTTAAGCCTCAGCTTAAATTTACACTGGCATTGTAAATACAACTGGGCCTAAGAGAAAATCGTCAGAAAAGGCTTACGTTGAGGAAAGAGTTGCGAAAAATCATTGAATGAAGAACGTAAGGAAGTAATAAACAGACCAGGCAGACTAGATTGAACAGAACCTGGCAGAAGGAAGAAAAGAGTGCGATGAAGAGAAGTAATGGAAAGAATTACGAGAGGAACCTGGATGGAAGGATTCAAGCTACGGAAGAGATTCAGAAATAGAGAAGAGACCAAGAGAAAACCGCCAGGAAAGGCTTACGTTGAGGAAAGAGTTGCGAAAAATCATTGAATGCAGAACGTAAGGAAGTAATAGTCAAGGCAGACTACGCTGAATAGAACCTGGCAGAAGAAAAAAGGATGATATAAGAAGTGTGAGTACTTCATAGACAACCCTTTAATAAAATGTAGGAAAAAATTGAATCATCTGAATATGAATTGCAAGGACGTCTATAATAAAGACTTCAAAATTAATCCAAAGAAGACAATAGAAGACGAATAACGACTTGTCTTTCTTCTTTCAACTCTTAAGCCAAAGAGATAATCAAAGACTTAACAGAAGTCAAAAGAAAAATGTAAATACAAAAGATAACTCGACTAAAATACACTCAAAACGATTCAATACGAAAGCATAAATTTACTAAAAACTCCCTCTCATTACAGGCAATGTGCAGACATGTGAACTGCAGCAGATATACTTAATTGCCCAAGTTATTAACTACAAAGCACGCAACGACAATTCAAACAGTTTTTGTGCGCCCACAAAACGTAAGTCGAGTCATTATTGCTCTGTTTTTCCTAAACCATTACGCGCACTAAACGCTTATCGGTATCACATCAATCTACACCGAAATGACATTACGTTAAATTTCGTGACGTGATAACATTCGAATTGACGACGAATTATTTGCCCGTGCATAATTAATGAAGTGGAGTTTCATTCTTGTAATGGGTTTTGTTCTGCTTAATTATTCTCCTATCAACTAATTAGAAATAATAAATTGTTTGGATAAATAAAAATATTTGGGGGCCTAGAGTTCACAAACTGGTCAACTTCAAAAAATTTCAAGTTTGTGTTAATTTTTAATTCGAAAGACATCCTCGCAGTGATTGTGAGCTTCTAATTTAAGTTTTGTGGGCTTGTAATTTAAAAATTCTCAACGTTACGGTTTCGAATATGAAACGCGGCGAAGTAAAGACGTAAAGGCGAAGAAGAAATAAGCGCGGCAATGAGTCGGCAATTCGGTGACCCGTTCGGCGTAATCAGATAGGCACCCCGGAGTTAAGAGTCCGGGTCCCGGAACACGCGAGCTCCGCCATCTGATTGTGTAATTACACTACACCTATTAATTCACGGCCGCCTTTTGTAAAACACACGGCGGCATTTGTTACCGGCCTTTATCGCACTCCACGAATTCTGATTTACTCGGAATAAAAGGAATATGACTCGCGAGAAGCCTGATTTAATGGAATAGGATTAACATACGCGGTTACGACGTGTGTGACGTTTGATAACAATAATAATTATTGGCGGGTTATTGGCAACTGAAGAAAATACGAAAATAAACAGAAAGAACCAGAAAAACATAACTGCCAATTGATAACAAAATATAGCGACTATTCTATTTCCTGAATAATTTTTTTTAAATCTCGTTAGAACGAGATGGTTTTATAATATGCATAGATTAATATTAATTTGTCAATATGATTAATAATTTCATATTTCGTTTTGCACTGCTGCCATAAATTTTTGCAAGCAATATTCAATAATTAATTGTATGCATTAAACTAATTTGCATTCGTTATTTTTGGCAAATACATCTGCGACTGATCAACTATTTTCAGAAGGCATAATTAGGTGTTTACGTATTTAACGAATTCAGTTAATTCCTTATATGTGCATGCAATTATTAACCGTGAAATCTAAATCTTCATCAATTAATCGACGTGTTTATTTTTCTCATTTTAAAACTGTTATCAAAGAACACACGTTACAAGTTAATTATATAATTTAAATACGTTTGGTACCGCAGGTGATAATATGTCTGAATTCTCAAAGCATTTTTTACATGCTCAATAATCTGCAGAGTATCATTTCATTTTCTATAACTTATTGTTAGTGTAGGTAAGATAAAATCAGGTAAGGTAGACGAAGAAAAAAATAGTACAATTAAATTTTAAATACATGTTTTTATTTTATTTATTATGGTAGCGCCAGTTTTCCTACGAAATGATGAAATTATGATAATTTTCATCTGATTAGAATTTGTTGGAGATCTTAAAGTGACGACTGGAATCTCCACAAAAACACTGCAGAAGAGCAATCGTGAAAAGACAAACAAAACCGTTAAGGTATGCGGGCATGTTTAAAGAACTGCATCATTTAGATGATTATTATTAAAGCAAATCATGCAATTACTTACGCTTATTTTAAACCAAACTCGATCTTATTAAACATAAATCTAGTTAAGTAGTCAAAAAAATGCCATAATTTACATAAAAATGAAAGTATTAGCACTTCTGCATATATTAGACCATTTAAGGTCTTGTGTTTATACTTGTTATTTTCTGGAATTTTGATCATCAGTGATTTACGATAGAAAGTCAAATAATCATTAAAATGAAAATTAAAACGTTTCCGAATTTCAAATTAACATTAAACTGTCGAGTTACCTCGATGAGTGATGTTTCAGAATTTGGCTCTAAAAACAATATTTCTGAGCAAGATAAAAAAAATAGGAAACTAAAGCAAACGAAGTGTCAGGGCAGTGGTACACTGATGCTCGCAGAAAAAAATAAAAGGGGAATAAATGCAGCAGAAATGAAATTTAAAAAATAGAGTGCAAGGAGAAGGCAAAATAAAATTAAAAATTAAACTTTCAAGAAAAAATGCAGATAAGGTTGGTAAGATCAAAGAGGCTGATACATCCGCCAGCAAAAAATGAAAGGAAGCGACAGCGATCGCTGGCGAAGAATGGGCCAAAGAGGAAGAAAGAAGAAATCGAGAGAATACCAAGAAGGACCCACTAGGTAAGATTTATGCAGATGAAAGAGAAGTGGAGACGGATGACAAAGGGCAACTCAAACAAAAGGAAATCGGGGAAGAGCTTAGTAGAAAATCATTGCTACCAGAACGCAAGGAAATAATAGAATAGGACCACCGAAAAGAACTTGGCAGGAGAAGTAGCGTCGGAGAAGAGATGAGTTGATGAAAAACAGAAAAAAGTAGATGAGAGTAGAAATCGGGAGAAGAACCTGGCAAGAAAGATTTATGAAAAATAATCAATAGTGGAGACAGTTCACAATGAGTCTAGTATAAAAAAGTTTACGAACAAAATCATCATAACCAGAACGCAGGGAAGTAATAAAGTAATAGAACTGGAGAAGAAACTGGCAGAAGGAGGTCAAGAAGGCAGCGTCGGAGAAGCTGAGCTGGTAACGAAATGAAAGAGGAAACATTTGCGGAAAATCATTGAATGAAGAAAGCAGGGAAGTAATAGAAACGGCTACATTAAACTGAACAGAACCTGGCAGAAGGAAGAAAAGATGGTATAGAATGTGCGATGGAAGAACATGAGAGAAAAATAGACGAGAAGTAATACAGGGAAGTCCGAGAGGAACCTGGCTGTGGTAGGATTTAAGATATGAAAGAGATTCAGAGAGAGAGATGAGACTCAGGCCCAGTTATACAATTTCAGTTTAACTGTAAGCCAAAGCTTAAACGCATAATAACAATTGTTGAAATAATCGTTGCTAAGGATTTAAGCCTCAGCTTAAATTTACACTGGCATTGTAACTACAACTGGGCCTAAGAGAAAATCGTCAGAAAAGGCTTACGTTGAGTAAAGCCTTGCGAAAAATCATTGAATGAAGAACGTAAGGAAGTAATAAACAGATTAGGCAGACTAGATTGAACAGAACCTGGCAAAAGGAAGAAAAGAGTGCGATGAAGAGAAGTAATCGAAAGAATTCCGAGAGGGACCTGGATGGAAGGATTCAAGCTACGGAAGAGATTCAGAAATAGAGAAGGGACAAAGAGAAAACCGCCAGAAAAGGCTTACGTTGAGGAATGAGTTGCGAAAAATCATTGAATGCAGAACGTAAGGAAGTAATAGTCAAGGCAGACTACGCTGAATAGAACCTGGCAGAAGGAAAAAAGGATGATACAAGAAGTGTGATGAAGGGAAGTAACCGAAAGAAGTCCGAGAGGAACCTGGCTGGAAGGATTTAAGTTACGGAACAGATTCAGAAATAGAGAAGAGACTGAAAGAAAATCGTCAGAAAAGGCTTACGATGAGGAAAGATTTCCGAGAAATCATTGAATGAAGAACGTAAGCAAGTAATAAATATATAAGGCAGACTAGACGGAACAGAACCTGGCAGAAGGAAGAAAAGAATGCGATGAAGAGTCCGGAGGATCCTGGCTGGGAGGAATTATGATATGGAAAAGAATCAAAAGTAGAGACGAGACAAAAAAAATTCGACAATTTGCGAAAAATAATTTAAAAAAGAATGCAAGGAAGTAAATAGGAAAGGCAGACTAAACTGAAGAAAACCTGGCAGAAGGAAGGAAGGAAGTGTGATGGAAGGACTTAAATGAAATTTAGAAGGAGAGAGGAACGTCATTGGAAAGATTTGTGATAGAGAACATAAACATGAAAGATTTATGAAGAAAGACAAAGCACAACACAACTATACTCGTACATATAGTCTTATATCGAAAATATTAAAATTATCAATTTTCCTTTTAGCTTTGGATATACAAAGCTTAATCCATCATGTATTATTTATTTAAAAGAAAGAATTAAAAAACATAATTTTCTTACTCTACCGGTGTTCTATATCATACTTGTGTTTAAAACTTCGCAGTAAACATTAAAGGCTATTGACGGAAGACAGTGAAGAAATGGAAGAGGAAAAAAGAACGTAAAGAAATTATAGAAAAGGAAGAGGACAAAAGAGCGCAAGGAAGTAATGGAAAAGGAAGACCGAGCAGAAACTGGCAGGGGGAAGAAACGAAGATACAGAAGAGGAGAGAGAGGCATATGATGGACATTAAAGGCCATTGACAGAAGGGAGGGAAGTAATAGAAAAGGAAGACTGAGCGGACTGGCATGGCATGGAGAAGAAGGTATACATATTGTCATGTTCACAAGGACACACAGTTTTCGGATTCTTCAAATAAGCAGAGAGTTACTTCCAGTCCTCACATGCAAAGGAAATTCTTCACCTACAACAATAAAACAAAGATCTAAATATTTATTTTACAAATAAAATGTAACATACCTTAATTTTATCTGTATTCTTTGAACCATACAGAAATTCCTTAAGAATACCATTTTTCTTACTTCCAACACGAACATTAGATGAAAAACTTAAACTAAAACAGAAACAGAGAGGCAATTTAAGTATATATTAAAAATTATACTAATTAAATTATATCTTACAGTGTCTGATCCAGAGTCTTCAATTTTGTTGTTAAATTCACCTACACAAGAAGCATGGGTTGATAATAATATAAGAAGCTTCTGTAACTGGCTCGAGGAACAGGCTAGGGAGTTGGCAGACAGGAAACAAGATGCGCAGCAGAACGTTTCTGGACGTAGTCTCGATGTGCCGATGTTGAAGGTCCAGGATAATGTTCCGGTGACAGCTGTCATGTCGACTCATAAAAAGCAGGGAAATGATATGAAGTTCAGGCATAGAAACGGCCGATTGAGAAAGTTTTTAGTTAAATTGCCAAACGGAACAAATCTAAGAATAAAAAAAACACGAGGCAATAAAATTATTAGGTTTTATTAATTAATTTTTTGTTATATTTAAAAAGAATTAAAGTTTGATATTGAGTAATAGTTCAATCTAATGTTTTAACTTACCGAAATTTGTTCAAAATGATGAAAAAACCACATAATTTGACAATCACTGACACAAACATGTACGGTTGCGGAATTAAAAAAAGCATACAAACACACAGGTGTTTAAGCTAGATTTTGCAATATTTGAGCACTGTAAATTGATCTCTGCCAAAATAATATACGCGCTGACACTGACAACTAAATAATGTCAGGGCATAGTGTGAATAAGGTTAAAATGCGTGTTGGTTTTTAGGAATCGAGAAAAAATTTAAAAAAGAACTAAACTTTCAGTTTATCTCGTATCTATTAAAAAAATTAATTAATATCTAATATTTTGTAGTAGCTCCATTATTTATCACTACGCTTTGCAGACGCTGAGGCATTGAATGAATGCAAGAACCGATGTATTCAGGGGAAAGTTCATTGAAAATTTCGGCAATTTTATCTGATAATTCTTGTGCATTTGCAGGCCTAAAATTAGCTTTATATAATTTTTTCACTATATAACCCCACACATTTTCAATGGGGTTCAGATCGGGGCTTTTGGAAGGCCATGGTAATCGTGCAATATTGCTTTCCTGAAACCAGCTTTTTACAAGTCTGGAAGTATGAATAGGACAATTATCGTCTTGGAATATAAACTCTCTGTCAGGAAATATAATCTCAGCAGATGGCAGAAAAACGTTTTCCAAAATTGCAATATACTTCTCACTATTAAATCTGCCGTCAATATTCCAACAGACACCTGGCCCTTGTGTGCTAATCCAGGCCCAGACATTTACAGAGAATCTGCCGCTCTTTAGAGTTTTTTGAGTATAAGCCTCCTCAAACCGTGAATTTGGTGGTCTGTATACACGGACACGTCCATTAAAGGTTGATTGAAAAACTTTTTCATCAGAAAAAACAACGCTTTCCCAAAAATTCAAATTTTGTGGTAAAAATTCCAAAGCAAATCCAACTCGCTGTTCTTTATTTTCTTCTGTAAGAAATGGTTTTTTAGCAGCCGCTCTATTTCTCAAGTTTGAATTATTTTTGATTCGATTTCTTGCAGTTCGAACACATCCAGGAAAATGCGTAGTGTGGACTGCACTTACAGCAGTTTCGAATGGGTTTGTTCGAATAAATTCTATAAGATTTTCATCTTCTTCAATACTTGATACTTTTTTCGACCAGAACCCCTTTGCCGTTCAAGAACACCCTGGTGCTGCTCCCATTTCGTTTTTATTCTTTGTATCGTACTTTTATTGACCCCAAATCTTTCAGCTAATCTTCTTATAGACCACCCTCCTTCAATTAATGCAACAATTTGATTTTTTTGGACAACACTTAAATGCGGCATGTTATGTCAGTTTGGTGATTTGACAATAACTTTGACAAATAAAATGAAGTTACTTTTCAAATAAAACCTAGTTCACAGCGAGATATTTTGAGTGTATGCTTTTTTTAATTCCGCAACCGTACGTCGTTGTGACAAATAACAAGATGACAGGATAATCTCGAACTAGGTAGGATTCGTGACGTCATTTAGCCTCGAACCCCTATTTTTAGATTCAAATTTAAGAAAATCAAAGGCAAAGTTAAAATATTTTATTATGAAATCTTAAATAGAAAATTATTTTATGATTGACGAAACAAACGGACAAAAGATTCACTGAAAATTTATGGAATAAAAATCAAAGGAAAAATAAAATAAATCATTGGCTTTTCAAAAATAAAAAACTAGCACCGACGTAGTGGGGAGGAGCCTATATAAAGCGCTTCGAACTGACGTTCGCTCTCATTCATCTGACAACCCTCACGGAGTGATTAACTCCGACAATCAAACTTCCTCCACAAAAAGTAATTAACATTGAGCGATTAGCTCATTACATTTATTATATGAACACGTGTCATTGAGCGATTAGCTTATTACAGTTATTACACTTATCATTGAACGATTAGCTTATTACAGTTATTACACTTATCATTGAGCGATTAGCTTATTACAGTTATTACACTTATCATTGAGTGATTAGCTTATTATTTAAATACTCATTCATCTGACAACCATCACGGAGTGATTAACTCTAGACAATTTAACTTCCTCCACACAAAAAGTAATTAACATTGAGCGATTAGCTTATTACATTTATTATATGAACACGTATCATTGAGTGAATAACTTATTACAGTCATCAAATAAACACTTATCATTGAGCGATTAGCTTATTACAGTTAACACTTATTATTGATTGACTGATTTATACAGTTTATAATAAATAATAAAATAATAGATAAAATTTATTTAAAAAGATGATATTTGAAATAAAAATAAAAGAAATATATTTGAATTAATAATAGTTATCGATACTATTGTTATTAACATCATTGTTTTTATAAAACATTTAAAAATTTGAATAAAATAAAAAAGTTTGAACATAAGTCTAGCATTTTTATTTATCTCTACTGCTGCTCTTTCTACATAGTCCCACTTTATTTACATACAAAAGATAATTATAAAAAAAAAATTGCTACTAAGTAAACCACAAGACTAATGAAAAAGTAAAAGATAAACTTTTGACACATCAAAAGTCTGGTAATAACCAGTGGTTATACGTCATAGCAATATATATAGAGAAAGAGAGGGGTCTACGATGGAAGGAACTAGATCAGTGGCTTCCAAAGTTGTTCCAAAATGTTTTACTTATATTTTATTTTTACGCCACCATTCACCATTCAAGATATCAAAGTTAAATTTCTAATTGTGCTGTTATCCAGTTGTGTAGAGTTATTTCACTTGGGAGTTCAAGGTTAGGTTCTTGCTATAAAAAGGGGTCCGCGGGAAAAATAAGTTTGGGAACGACTGAACTAGATGAAGATAGGAGAAATAGAATCATCGAAAGGAATCCGATGTTATTTATTTTTTCTCGTCTTCATTTATCCCCCCTCTCCCCCCCAACAGAGTCTTTTTAGTCTTTCTTTTCTATTATTCCCTGCGTTCTGTTAGGTCGTTCGGAAAAAAATGTCGTATTATGTCTAGAATTTTTTTATTCCAGAAAAGTTGGGTGATGTCATCGTGGAATACAACTGCTGGCAGAAAGATGGTAAAAGATCACTGATGCAAATGGTGATTATATAGTTTAATCAAAATTTATATCCTTATGTATATAAACATTCTGAATTAAAAAGCAAACGACATTTTTTTCCGAACAACCGAATAGTTTCTTTCTTCATAAATTTTTCTTCTTCGTCTTCTCTCAAATTCCTACTTTCTTCTATTCCTCGCATCTCCGACGCTGCCTTCCTTACCTCGTCCTGTCAGATTCGATCTTCCTTCCTTGCGTTTCAGTTCCACTGCCTTTTCTACCAGGTTCCTTTAGGTTGAGTTTCCTACTGCTTTCACTTCTCTTATATATTTTTGAACAGATTCTTTTTTTCCTGCGTTTCAGTTCCATTGCCTTTTCTACCAGGTTCCTTTAAGATTGAGTTTCCCATTGTTCCAACTCCTGCTTTGACTTCAGCTCCAAAGGCAGCCAGCTATGTGGATACTGGAGGCCGTCTCACTGGGATTTAATATTATTAAGATTTCTGGAATGGATGGTGATGGTGAAATGCAATTCGATTATTATTATCAGTGAGGATTGTGTTCGTGGTATTGTAAAAACCTAAAGAGCCACATCTTCTGATTGATGTTAAGCTTCGAGGTATTTGGATGACAATAACTTTACAAGCATTTCATCTTCGTGAGTTTGTCCTTTTCCTCCTCTTTGGTCTTCACTCGAGTCTTATCCTTTTTTCTATTTAGTCTTCATTTACCCCCTCCCCTCCCCAGCAGATTATTTTCAGTCTTTCTTTTCTATTATTCCCTGCGCTCTAGTTTCTTTCTTCATAAATTTTTCTTCTTGGTCTTCTCTCAAATTCCTACTTTCTTCGCCGTCTCATCTCCGACGCCGCCTTCCTTACTTCGTCCTGTCAGATTCTTCCTGAGTATTCCTTCCCAACGTTTTAGTTCTATAGCCTTTTCTACCAGGTTCCTCTAGGTTGAGTTTCCCATTGCTTTAACTTCTCTCATATATTTTTGAACATGTAGGATTCTCATGTACCTTGAACGTCTATTATGGAGAACGTGGAAGTGAAGGGGAGTAGGTGAAATTAAATAACATATAATAAAAAAAAATTATAATTTTTTGTGATTGAAGTGAAGAAGTAAGTAAAAACTTTTTTCCCCGGAGACGTTTCATAAAATCTTCCGGGTCTTTCTCTGCCTGGCACGTCAAACCACACAGAGCTTCACGAATGTGACAAGAGAATGCAAGCCGGCTTGTTTCCTGTGACGTGTACCAAAATCCGCTCCCGGTCTTACCCGTGTAAAACGGGTCGGCCCAGGCCGGGGGCCACCGTAGGGACCACTCCTCTTGTTTCATCTTATCTCGAATCGCGAGATTAAATAAACCGAGTGGCGTAGATGGACTGAAATTAATTTCGGGCACAAAGTAGACGCGCAGGAGCTCATTAATAGTACGCGGTAGTTTAAATCTAGATAAAAATTCGTTCGGTTATTGTATACCCTGACAAACATACCTACGTGTATTATTATTATTATTATTACACTCACCAAACGCAAAAAAAAATTAATTATAAATTTATTTTGTTTTTGTTTATTATATATATTTTTTTCTTAATTTCTGTAAATGGTCGTTGCTACACACGCAGCGAGACGACAGACGGAATTTTATGTTTTCCAAATGAAATTTGTCACAGTACATATCTCGAAATTATTATAATTAAGGTATGTTCGAGGACAAACCACCTGATGGCAGTGATCGCGGCTTGAAAATAATAATAAAAAAAATGATTTTCTGGAAACTGAATCATCGTAAACATGTGGCCCGCGGGTTTTGTTGTTATTCTATTAAGAGTATTATTATTAACAAAAAAAAAATTTGCATATCAATTTCTGAATATAATTCGAATATAATAAATGAGACGCCCACTTTTCATCACAGTTCCTTCGACACAATAACCGATGTTATATTTGCATGTCAGGTGAAACATGAACCTTGAGACGACGCGACGACGGCGACGACGAAGACGGCTTCATTTCTACTTCGGGCCCCTCTGGTCCCTAACAAAAAATTGAATCTCTCCACTAAACATGCGGCGTGAATTATTCATGATTTCGCCCGTCTACGTGTTGCCTATCAATTTTTATCCGGCTTCTGGCTTTTAGGGCGTACGCTCGGAAGCCCGAATTTTCTTGTTACAGCCAGAATTAAACGAATCCAAATGACTTTGACAATTCAACAGAGTTAAAAATATGTTCGTAGTTTTAATTTTAGACACACTTAAAAAGGTTATTTATGAATATTGGGATCTGACTTTCAAAGACTCAGCTATAATTTACAGCCGTTCGCAAATATTATACGCAAATTTCCTGCATCTAAAATTATACCTCCCGACTTTAACAACGTTAATTATTTATTTAAACAGTAAAGTAATTACTGACTACACTCGACCGGCTGAAAACTTTTTCCGAAAATAATTGATCTCACTAATTAAATTCTGCGAGTATCGGAATTTACAAGCTCGGTTTATTCTGCGAAAAGGTCAAACTACCGTCGGCCTGAATTTGCTGAAACCAATCGTCAATCAATCTCTCATGAATAAACAACCTTTTCATGTACTTAAAATTATTTACACAAGAGCGTTTACGCATCAATAAATTGACTAGTTACTTTTGCGTTTTTCCAATTTAAAAAAAAAAACACCATTTTAATTCACATGAAGAATTTCTCATTAGAGCCGTTCATTAATATCGTGCGCGCCTGACAATTTTTTTTTTGTCCGATTAAAACTCTGACCTGAACGCCATGTAGCAAAACGCGTGCACCGCCCCCCTCCGGCCAAAGGGTTAAGCCTAATAAATCATGTCGAACCGCGTTGCGAATCTGTTTGATATGTAGGTGACGACACCTAATTGACAAGCGTCATTTCCGGATGGAAGTAGCTACATGCGCGCCCTCAATTTCCGGTCAGCCCTTCCCCAATTATGGACGTAATCGCAGGAAATTATCAAATGTGCACCAGCAGAACGCATCCTCCTTATCTACCTTGATTCATGACAACATTATCGAGGCGAAGGGATAAATTATCGCTGTGTGCGTAAAATTAGCGCGCTACTAGGACTCGATGTGTTCCTGATAATAAATTCGTTGGGGGGTGTAGCATGTTGAAAGCGCACCGTGAATAATAAGGGATGATGCTGTTTACATCAGCAACGTATGTAAAATTATTATCCCCATCTCGGGATTAGGTACATACTTGAATAGGCGAACATTTTATTTTTTGTTTCCATCGAAAATGGTAAGGCTTCCAATGAGGCTGCTTAAGGAAGGGCACAGGGTTTTTGAAACGGTCAATTCAACCCCTAAATTTCCTATATTTTTTCTGTGTTATCCATCACAGTTTGGTTGAAAAGAACAAGTGACTTAAAAGAATGGGAATAGTAAAAGGAATTGATTATGAAGTGGCTTTGGAAATTTAAATTCTTCGATTCTATAAGACTTCTAATTACATATAGGGTGATTATCTTGGGTAAGAATAAAAAAATAAAGCATTCTGTAGATCGAACTTATAATTTGATTTTTTGCCATACGAGTTTTAATGATTAATTAATATTGAACGAAATTAATGTTATAAAATATCAACTTTTTGCGTAGTTCTTTACATAATCTACCCTTTTCATAAATTCTGTTTGTTATCTTACACACTAATTTAAACTTGGCTTAGTTATGGTTTATTCCGCTGGGATGCTTAGTGAGTCATCTCTCATCAGTCCTCAATATGTCTAACGCCCAAATTATGAATGAAAGATTAATTTTCATGTGATGCATAAAAAGTAATCCTATCGGATGTAGTTCGGAGGAAAACCTACTGCCTATTTCCATTAATTCGGACTTGATTTCCATAAGTGTTTTCTTACATAAAAATATTGACAACCGGCGTTGCCAATTCAAAAATTCGATTTTCTCCGCCAATTTAGATACAAATTACTAAAGTTTTACTTAAATATTGAGAATTAATTTTTGATTTGTGGTCTGAAGTAGAGTGGTATGTTAATATTCGTAATTAAAACAAGTTTTGCCGTAAAGCCACATTGTTACGTTTCAAAAATATCGTACCAAAGAAGACGGCAACATTGGAGAATTTCGACCAGTTTAAAGTTCATTGTGGCAACCCTGACATCCCAAGCATTGCGGCGCAGGCTCGAAATTATTGTTCGCCAGAATCGACCCGTCCGACGATTCCTTATATGGACATGTAGGAAAATTAACGATTGTTATTGGTCGGCACTGACCTCAATCGCGATTACCCTGCGTCGACCGTTTCGTTTTGTTGCACGGCGTTACTTTTTGCCTAGTTTTGCTGCTGTGCATATTGCGAGTGTGAATTATCCAGGTCTTTTTGCTGGGAAATATTACGAAAAGTTCCTTGTAATCGGAACTTTAAGAGCCTATCTTATTTTAAGCTTTATTCATGCATTGCTAGGCATTTTGCGTAGGTTTTAAAATTGTACAGGATTCTATTGGCTCAATTTCAAAGTATGTAATTCGTTTAATTAAATAAACCAATCAAATCTGTATGGCGTAACGCGGCAGTGAAAGATCGCTGAGCAATGAATCTAGCCTTACCCTGTTCAGGCTTGGCTTTTCATTAAAACCCAGGTAAATTTTAAGCAAACGGCTGACGCCATTTTGATTACTAATTGCGCGTTTCTTCTTTAAATCAGGCTTTTATTGATGCGTACTCTTTTCGTGCACATCTCCCTGTACGATTTGTTATTCTCATGTGTGAAATACCCTTTCCGCTCTTGGTTAATTAATCAGCAGTTACGAAGACCGACCAACAGGAGGCGTTGCCGCAGTTTTGCTAACTTCGCTCCAGTCGACGTTTGACAGGGACACCGAAAACTGACAAGCGACTTTCAACTTTCTGAACACACTTTCGAGGCCGTGAGTTTGTATTGTTTAAATTTCAATTTACTGCGTCGACGCGCGCATTTTACCAAAGAGCGAATTTCGACTGTTCTTGCGTCTAATTAACCGTTGTAATTTCGTTTGTAATATAAGTGGAATGTCTCTAATCATTGTGGCGTTATGTAATTTTCGTTATGCTGTCCATTTTCTTAAATTAAAGTACTTGTTAATTTATCTATTGTTTTGATGTATATACCTAAATACCTTGAGCGTACAAGTGAGTAAGATAAAATCTCCTGGTTGTTGCGAATGCTAACCTGCAGAATCGAGGCGGTTTGGGAACGCTGCCAAGTTTATTACGGATCAACTGGGTATCTTGTTCACCCTGGCGCCTTTTTTTTTTAACATCAAATCACCCACCCACTCTTCCCTGTGCTAGTCGAGGGGAAAGCTGGTGCAAGAAACAGCGCAGACTTGTTACCGATCAGAGTAAGTGAGCAGGAGTATTTCGTTTTAGAGCATTGTGGTAACATCAGATTTTGATATGACCACGAACTGCCAAATATCTAAAACCGGTGTGAACCGTCGTTAGTATGGCGATTATCTGAATTGTCAAATGAAGGACGGATGAAAATCATTCATGCTCACGTTGGTTTACCTTCAGTTTTGTTTAATAATAAGAAAAAAATAGGAGAAAAACAGACCGAAAGCAAGATTAAAAGCGAAACTAGTTAATTACAATTGCCAATGCAACACCCTGTATAGCAGTTTCATGCTGATTTTACCCTCGTTAATTTCTAATACACGTTTTCCGAATATGTAATTGCCCGCACATTGGTAATCAATCTGACTTTGCACATGACATTGGTCCGAACTTCGACATTCCCGATGTTGCTAGACATTATTGCCAAAATAAAAAATAAATACTACCAACTTACTCAGTAACTAACCTCCTAACCAACACAATTTTAAATCAGTAAATTGCCTACAGTTACAGATGTATAATTGGCTAAATTCGACACTGACAAGTGTTAGTTTTTTTGTTTTGAGTTGAACTTGTAAATTATCGTCAAAAAATACAAACTAATTCATTGTTTATCCTGAAACTGTAAACGTACAGGGAAACGTCGACTTTAGAATTGATTTTACAACCTCTCCGATCAATTATAATTACAATTGTTTAACAATTTTTCGAAATTTGTTGCAAGTCGGTTTTGTGCATTCGGCATTCTCTAGACAATAGTTTCGGCCCTTTTTGGGGCCTCGTCAGCAGAAGAGTAGGCCAGAAATCGGACGCAAGATGTCGCAACCTCAACTGTTTTATAATTTTCGATGGACAAGAAAGTGCTTCAATTATAAGAATTCTTAACATCATTAAAAAAACTGTATATTTGATTTCATGCTCGCTTTCAATTGACGAAAAAAAGTCAAGATAAAAAGCAACAAATCTCAGATCGCTGAATTATAAACCTGGAAGTCCTTTCTTCAGAATATTTCTGGTGCAACCGTACATTGAAATATAGACAATAATCAATTGCTAGAACACAACGTTCGATATGATAATATTGATAACGTGACTTGCTGCAGAATTTTAATGCTAATTGCGTCAAGTAAAAAAAATTAAAAAATTGGTCGTTGATTGGTATTATTGATCTGTTAATTATTTGTCGTCGCACTCTGATATTTACGCTTCAATAAAAAATGAAGGTAACGATTCTAAAGGTAAGTATACACTAGGGTGTGCAACACCACAGATTAATATTACAGCTGTTACGAAACTGTTCATTGGCACATTTGGCACAATTAAACTCATTAAAATGTTGATTGAGGCAACATTGCATGTTAACATGAGTTTAATTGTTGACCAATTCATCCACCTATAGTTGTAAGTATTATTTATCTTACGAATTAGATGGTAAAATCAACTGTTGTTTGTAACAATTGTAGTAAACCTCCTGATGAAGTTGAAAAAATACAACGAAATATTGAGGCCTTAAACAAAGGGGTTGCTTTTTATGAATCGTCCAGTTACCACACATCCCGTTAGATTTTTTGACCTACTTTCTAACTAAGTTTGGTCGTGACTTACAAAAGATTATTTAAATTTGTGTTCTGTGCAATTAAAAGTCTTTGATTTTAATGCGGTTTAAACACAATTCCATGTTAATTTTTTTACACTTTTTGAAAGTTCCTAACTTTTTCCATAGTAAAATATCAAAGTTGAAATTATTACTGTAGTTTCCTCTTACACAAGTGGACACTCTGTAAAAGAAATAGATGTTTATCCCATGTCCCACCAGAGATATCATGCTTCAAACTTTGACAAAATCGCAAATTTTCAATTTTTGAAAAGTCATAAAAATTAAAGGACACATTTAACAGTATTATGACTCTAGCTATAGTGAATACAGTAGTATATGTAATTGTAATTAAAAAATCAAGTGTTATATACCACCCCTTCATCATAAACTTAGGCTCCAAAAAGTGGCATTTGTTAAATTCCGTTGCCAAACTTTAAAGAACATTTTCATCTATAAGGAAACAAATATTAAGGCTTTTTATGCTGAGACACAGAATTAAACAGAAGGAAATGTTGAATAAAATTTTCCTTTTTCTTACTTATTTGAAACAAATACACACATTTTAAAACTCTGGCAGAAAGAAGATCGCCACGAGATGGCGTGCGTCTTAAATGTGCGACGTGTACAGTTCCAGCACGCTCCAACTACGTTGTATTTCTGCAATAAAGTTAACAATTACAATTACCACAATATAGGAGGCTCGTTTCAGAAGGGGAAAAAGTTCATTCAAATTGGATCTTCAACTAAAATATTTGTGAAACTCATTTCATAAGTAGGTATACATACCATTCGTTTCATTGCAACTTGGTAAACGATGGAGTGAAGACAGACTATGTTACAAAATAAAACGTATAGGTACTATGCTGCACTATATATTTTGGAAACAAGGTTTATATAAAAATCAAAAGATTTAAAACAAGAACACGCAAAATGGACGCGTATGTTTTCAACTCAAAATGAAACACATGGTATATTATTCACAAATTTATTGCTACTAGGCGCTGTATAATAATTCTAGATTTATGTTACTACCAATTTTTGAGTGGTGCTTAATGGTCTTACGCATTTTGCGCAAAACATCATCTTTCGGTTTGTTTTACTTTTATTACCGTTGTTCTTTTCTCCGATGGGTTTGCTCTATGAGGAACGCAGTTCTTGTAAAAATGACACATTGTACATCACATGAAGCAAGAAGATATTATTCTTTTTCTATTATATATTCTTTCAAATGAATATTTTAATTCCACAGAACAACCAGGTGTCTCTATTTTCATCGGTGACTTGCCAAAGATGATTTTTTTAAATAATTTTGTTTGCCGACGCATTGTTTTCCTTATCTTGATATACAAACGAAGGGCAGTCAAATAAGAACGGGTCAGATACCAAAAAGTGCCGCAGATAATTTATTGCCTGAATTCTATTTATTTACTACGATATTCAAAGATGGCAAAATTTATTCTTGTAGAAGCATATAGGTTTGTTGTTGCTGTGGAAGTCCACAACTTTTCCCCGTTCGATTTAAACTGATGTTTCGAATGTCTCTCTTCAGGTCGTCGCCAAAAATGTGAAAATCACACGGAGAAAGATCTGGGCGGGAGGAAGGATGTTGAAGTGTTTTTTGGGAAACACTTCAGCATCCTTCCTCCGGTCCAGATCTTTCACATTTCACATTCACATTCACCAAGGAGGGGGCGCACGTTCTCATGTTTAAGGATGACGTGATGGCATCCTTGTGAATCCTCCTGCTTAAAAAACGCACCACCTTTCTTTCCCCTTCTTTACTCGCCTCTTTTTCTGGTGTTGGACGAATATACCTCATTTTCAAAGCAATCTAAAACGAGTGTGAACATGTGAGTTGTTACTGTACTTCCCTCCTCTCCCACAGATGGCAGTATTATTAGTAAATGGCGTAGTCGCACTTTGAGTCCTATGAGTGGTGACCCGTTTTCATTTAACCGCCCCCTCATATGTGTGACCAGTACGTTCTTATTAACCCTTCGACAATTTCGACTTGATTTTACATGCGATTGGCTCATCTATACCAAGTTGTTTGGTCGTGGCAGTTTTTCGATGATATCTGGCACAAGTGTCCCGATCTTCATAGTCCCTGACGCCCGTTAGAATTTTTTGAAAGTTTGCACTTCCAGTTTATTCGCATCTACATTATTTGGTACGTAATTTCATAACGTACTTCTTTTTTTTTCATTGAAGACAAAGCGATAACTATGTCACCAATTGTGTTTTAATTGACATTTCGTTTTTCGTCGCAGAAGGACATCTGGGCCACTGTTGCTGATCTTCTCGCTAGTGTGTTCGATTTTATTTATTTATTGATGCAGATGGAGGAGGTGATGATGGAACGGCGTCAGAGTGGTGTTGAACAATCATTTGCGCCCTTTCTCTTTTTAAATAAAAGTGCTGTGATAGCTACTTCATCTTCATGATAACTATGTCACCAATTCTTTTTTAATTGACCATTCGTTCTTCGTTACAGAAGGACATCTTTAGGGCCACTGTTGCTCTGATCTTCTCGCTACTGATTGACTACAGTGTGTTCGATTTTATTTATTTATTGATGCAGATGGAGCAGGTAATGATGGAACAGTGTTAGAGTGGTATTGAACAATCATTTGTGCCTTTCCTCTTTTTAGATAAAAGTGCTGTGATATCATCTTTATGATAACTATGTCACCAATTCTTTTTTCATTGACGTTTCGTTCTTCGTTACAGAAGGATATCTTTAGGGCCACTGTTGCTCTGATCTTTTCACTACTGATTGACAATAGCGTGTTCGATTTTCTTGATTTATTGATGTAGATGGAGGAGGTAATGACGAGACAGCGTCAGAGTGGTACTGAACAATAATTTGTGCACTTTCTCTTTTTCGTTAAAAGTGCTGTGATAGCTAAGCTTGAAGACTTTATTGTCATGATACTGTGACAGCAATTTGTTTTAAATTAACGTTTCGTTTGTCGGTGCAGAAGGTCATCTTTAGGGCCACTGTTCTCGCTACTGGCTGACTACAGTATGTTCAATTTTCTTTCTACTTGTTGATGTATATAGATAATAATAAAAATAATAATTTTTATTAATCCAATAGCATGCAAGATATATGGAGGGTAAGTCAAATATTGATACAATCCAATACAATGCATGATAAAACATATAAAACAGACAACAACACAATGCACAGTTTAAAATTATCGTGGCGCTAAAGTGAATTGCTCCCATCAAATTTACTTTTTACTGAGTAAAGACATTTTTCAATCAATAAATATTTGAGTGTAATTCTAAATTTACTGCTGGGATTCATATTACTTATCGCAGATGGTAGTTTGTTAAAAAATTTTATCCCAACCGAGATAGGACCTTTGGCACAGATAGATAAATTATTTTTAGGTACATATAGGTTTGTCTTTAATAAATAAAACAAACAACTTCTAAAATGTAAATGGCCGCTGGGATCAGCACCTTATACCTCTCAAAAAGGGGTCTGCAAGATTCCTTTGCACTGAAGCATCCAATAATTCTCATTATCCTTTTTTGAGCCAGGAAAACGCTTTTAGCCCTATGTAGATGACGTTCCCCAGCATAGGATACCATACATCAGACGGGATTGAATTTCTGCATAGTAGACCGATAGAAGCGTTGCACCACTCACAATTATAGAATTTTAATTGGTATTCATCTTTGATATTAGTCGTTCAATATGGATTTCCCATTCCAGTGTTTCTTCTATGTGTATTTACACGAGTTCGTTCATGTTATTTATGAAGAGGTCAATATACTGTATATCTTGCTTGTATTTCGTGCGAAAAATTAAAAACTGAGTTTTTTCTGCATTAGGATGTAAGCGGTTTGCAGCAAACCATCTATGAAGATGTTCCAGAAGAACATTTGTAGATATTTGACTGTCCAGAAGTGAATTCTTCCCAATCTGTAAACTAGAGTCATCTGCGTAAAGCGTAATATAACATTCCTTTGTGTAGTTTACAATGTCGGCAATAAATATGGTAAAGAGAACAGGAGTTAGCACACTACCCACTGGAACCCGGTTCTTAATCAGCAGTGTGTTAGAAGATATCAAGATGATGGCACAGCGTCAGAGTGGTATTGAACAATGCTTTTATTTAAGTAGGGGAAGTTCATGTACTTTGGACTAGTGTGTCATTTGGATATTTCAAATCGTGGAAGAGGTAACGTCACTTGCAAAGTGTCATTTGGATTGGACTACCAAAAAACCAATGTGGATGAAGTGTAGATTCATTCTGTCAGTAATTAAAATAACCTGACTGACATTATTGAAATGTGCACTACTGATGTAAGAAAAGTGGAAATTAAAACTAAAACATCGTGCAAGTAGGTGAATATTTTACAAATCCAAGTGTACTATATTATTCAGTAATTATCTAACACACAATGTTCACATGAAATTCCCCCTAAGTCAATCAGATAATTAAAATAAAGCAGTTTAAGCGTGGTTGTTACCCCGGTGTAATTTGGTCCACTTTCGAGTGTGTAATTTGGGTTTAGACCAAAGTGCACGAACGGTATACTTTTGAAACGATTATCCCAAATTTTAAAGGGATGACCACTCAAGCGGAGCAAAGAAGTAAAAGGAAATACGGAATGTGGCAAGCTGACAATAGAATAACGGCAGTGTCAGTAATTGAAGCATGGTATTCCCAAAGGGTCTAAGTGCCAAAAACGTAATTCCTAGAAAATTAAGGAAAATGATCCTAGTTGTTGAAGGCCCGCGCAAGAGAGAGTCATATTATATAAAACATTTCCACATCAGATAGACACTTAGAACCTTTTCTAACGTGTGCAGCAGGGCACATAGATCCCTTTTATAGAAAAATACGAATATAGCAAAATTTGGCACTTAGACCCTTTGGGAATACCACACTTCAATTATAAAATTAAATTACCTTGTTTGTTTTAATATTTACTTGACTTTTTTTGCTTTTGTTTATCTTTAATAAACCCTAAAACTATAGAATTATATATTTTTTTTCTATTATTTGTTTAGTTTTTGATGGGGTCCAAATTTCACGCCAAAAGTTCAAATTATACGCAACAATAAAAACTATTCTTAGGAGCTTCTTTTTGGGATTCATTATCAATGCACTTCAGTAAACAGTCCAAGTGACAAAAATAGATTCCTTCTATATACCATCTGAAGAAAGTTACAGACATGGTTTTTTTAGGGGGTCCGATTTACACGGACTTACAGAACAAAAGTACCTACTTACAAAAAAAAGTATGATATTAATAAGTATCAATACTAATTAATGTCATAGTGTCACTTCTGTTTTTTTTTTCAAAATCACCTAAAGCTTTTTATACCGAATCAAATTTGACCCTTCTACTTTTGAGGCAATCCCATAATATCAGGTGTTTTCGGTGAATAATTTCAAAATTATAAATTATTGATGAGTAAAAGTTGCGTTGTACAAGGCCCCGAAAAAGTCATGGCTTTGTGAAGCACCAAATATTTTACTTTAGTGAAATGGTGTTATGTAGAATCGGGATATGACGCCGTAAACTAATAAATGAGCACGTTGGGGATAAGATGAAAACCCAAGGTACGCCCCTAAAGCAAAGATGTTTGTTCAGAAAATTTTTGAAATAAAATTGTGTTATTCTTTGGACAACTTTACTGTGTATTCATAGTTTTCTCAAGATGAGACATTCCAGACAATTGGAAAAGTTAAAAACGTGCTGCTATAATTTTTTATTCTATTCATAGGGCAAGCAACTATAAAAAAGAAATTGGTATAATTTTGATGGTCTAGGATTTATAGATACATAAATTTTAAACGACTTAATTTTTTAATGAACAAACAAACTGATTGGCTTAAGTATGGAATTTATTTCAAGGGAAGCCTATAAATTCGTAACGAATTATGGAATATAATTAAGTTGGTAATTAAACAAAATGAGACAACCAATTAAAATTTGCAATTTAAGAAGACGGATGGAACTTAGGCAGTTAAATCCACATTAAATTAGATTTAAATATAATACCCCCAATTTTGAATTCATAAAATTAAAATCTACTAATGCAGTTGATTCAGTTTAGTTTCGCGTCACTTGCGATAAATATTTAGGGGGGGGGGGGGTGTTTTTAAATAAAACCAAGATGTTATAACTTCATTCTCATATATTCACATTTTCGTTCCATTGACTAATGTAAACACACTGTACAAAGGAAAACTTAAATATATAATATGTACAAAGCTGTGATATCATCCCGTTTTTTCGAGTTGGTCCTTCGAAGCGCGTCCGGACTTCGTCGGACAGTCAACAACAGTTCAACAAACAGTCCGGTCAAATTCGGACGCGCCTCGCAACGTGACCGCAATGTTCACCGTGAGTGTACTTAAAAAAAGAGAAACGGATAAATGCTATGCCCAAAACGGTTTACGTGTGTCCTAAACAATTCGTACTGTACACAAAAATTTCGACGGCCCTCTCAGAATGTACGTAAAAAAAATGATAAAGGCGCGCGTTCAACTATAATACAGAAATAACACTGGGATGTTTGTCACTTCAGGTCAGAAAAACCGATAAAATTTATAAATTATTTACACAATTATTTGGTACTTATTTTTACGTCAGGTATCATCTTGATGATGATGAGGTGTTGATTTTCGATAGAACACTCGCCTCTTGCGAGCGATTTGCCCAAAATTAACGCCGCACTTAATCAAAACAATAAAATATCAAACAAAAAAATCTTATAATAAAAACGGGTCGTTTATACGATCGGAAACACTTTTAAACAAACCAAACTCGAATGAACAAACAAAGTAAACCTCGGTTTCATTTAAAACTTTCCGATTATACCGACGCCATTTCAGTGTAAACGCGAGTTTAAAAAATCACTATTTACACGCAAATCGGAAAAGAAATCTAAAAGGAACGTGACTTCGCCGCCGCAAATTTCATTCTGTCGCTGCCCTCCCCCCTGCTTGCGCTTTTCCTTTCTTTTTTTTTTCTTTTTTATAATTTTTTTGTTTGTTTTTCTCGCGGTGTTCCGCGTCGAAAAGCAGATTTCTCCGCGTTCGTGATTCGACGAGCTGGCCGCCGGTCCTCAAAGGCTAGTCTTTTGTGTTCGAAAAAGGTTCTCGGTATCAAAAAGATTTATTATTTAGAGTGCGGCCAGGTCGTCGAAATCACAAACCACGCACAGTGTGACCCTAAAAATGTTTGATTTGCCAATTCACGAGCAATCCAAAAAAAATCACTAAGATCCGATTGTACAATCATGGTTTAACTGTAAACCTCGTTTTATTTCTATGGAAACAATTGTCTTTACAATTGATGCTATGGGAATAGAGCGAAGTTTAAAGTTTAAACCATGATTTTACATACAATCGGACCTTAGAAATTAAATTTGCCAGACCAAGAAGCTTAGGCATTAATTTATAATAAAACAGATATTTAATTCGCTTCAAATCGTCCTGCGAAATGAGTTTCGTTTTATAAGACATTCCAAACGTGTCTCCTAATTAAAAACGTTTTCCATTTTCCATTTTCTCAGCATTACAAACACAAAACGAGATTTAATGGAAAATTTTTACATCTCTTAACAAACGCAGTCGCTAATTGAAAGAACTTTGGTGAGAAGTGTTTGTGTGTATTTAATAAAACATTTCATTAGAGAAACTAATGCTTGGGCAAACGGAAATCTAAAAATAAGTAACATAAGTGAAGGTCATTAATGATGTGACCAGGCCAGGTTTTCATTTATAACTAGAATTTTAAATGCACGCTCTAATAAGAAAATAATTACTTAAAAAAATAAGTAATTTTAAGCAAATGATTGCGAATTATAAGTTAGCTCTAAGTGTGAGGGAGGGGGGGGGGCATGTAAATGTGAGATTGAATTTTCAAGTTTCGGATCGAGGCTCTTTCGACCTGGGTTTGTCTAGTTTGTAATGTGAAAGAGGAGCACCGTTTCGTAAGTCAGTCGCAGCCGCAGCACGCAGTAAATAATAACAATCAGCCAAATGACAAGCGGTGGGGGGGGGCTTGCAACGGTGTATAAAATAAATAAACAAAAAAATCTCCATTTACTTCATTAATATTAATACAATTTATTTAGTTTGGAAATAGTTAAGTTGACTTCAATGTTAGGCAACGAGATTAGCACACGCGTGTGTTTCACTTATTAATTTATTTATTTTTGTTTTTATTCTTTTAGTCATATTATACATATTTATTAGCTAACATTGCCTTTTCTTTCATATACAAGTGATCATGTGTATATTAAATTTCAGGCACTTCCACAAACTTCTTTATGCTTCTTATCACATCTAAACAAATCCGTTTCGGTATTTGAAGAAGTTAAAGCAGCAACCTTTTAAAATTGTTAACAAATTACTTATTCCTTCACTCAAAATCGTAATTTTACTCAAAAATGTACAGGAGGGTGTCAATGTTTCCAAGCATTTAATTGTACTGTCTGAAAAATGAATCAACACATTCATATTAATTAATCAAAACCAAAATTTTGGTTAGTCTCTTCTACGACATTTGAAAGAAAACATTTTTTAAAAAAAGTAGTATAGGTACAAAACAAATACATTTAGAATATTGGAAATTATTGAAAAATTAAGAATACTGTCAGTAGGTACTATATGAAGTTAATTTTTTTTAATAAAGTCACAGAACTTTTATAGAGCTATCTCCTTCTAGCTTTCATGAAACGCCCCTATTGCTTTTGTCATGTCATGTCATTTCGTCGTATATTTTCTTAACTCAGATCTATATGATCAGCATATTAAATATAAAATGAACTTTACAGTGAAAAAAAAATGCAGAAATCTAGAAAATAAAACACGATTTTTAAAAAAAATGGAAACTGAATTTTAAAATGCACCAATTCTGAAATTGTTCAAATATTAATTACCGTGCCAAAAAAATGGTGCCAAGTTGACCTTAATTCAATGTTCTGTTCCTTACTTAGATGTCTCTATAATTGTTTAGCACAGCACAAGAATAGTGAGTGACACTTTAAGATGTGGGGATCCGTCGGAACACCTTTTATTTATTTAAAAGCCTTGCTCTGTACTGAAATTTAAAAAAAAATAGGACCGAATAATCTATCTGAGTGTTAAGGAATTTCTGCAGCTCCAAAAATTATTTTATTTTTAAGCATCATTGTTTAAACAATTAAACAAAGTACCCAAACGTTTATTTATTTGTGTGTGTGGAACACATAAAAATATTTTCTAAATAGATCAGATACTTTTGCGACCCCTTTGAAGAGACATGTGTTTCCTTCTCTTCTTTATTTATTTTTCAATTTTTATTTTATTTACTATTAAGACTGCACTTTTAGCTTTCAGATCTCTCTGTTATTCGTTTCTTTTGTCTCTCCTTTCTTTTGTATGTCATATATGTCTTTGTGATTCCCTGGAAGATAGCGACGGAATTAAGAAATGTTGAATTCGCTAAATTAAGTATGTAATTTTATTTTATTAACACTTTGATTAAAATAAATGCGAATAGTTTCATGAATCATGAGTCAAATTAAAAAATCAAATTTGTATTATCTTCTTTCTTATTGAATGTTTTCCAAATTTTTATCATTCGCTTATTAACAATTTTTTCTTTTATTGAAATTGATTAAAACAAAATATGATTAAGTTATGAATGAAATTAAATAATAATTAAGCAATAATAATTCTTATTTGTTGAATGTTTAGTTTTTATTACCCATTAATAACGAAATATAAAAAAAAATAATTACTAAGACTTTGATTAAAATAAAATGTGAAGTTATGAGTGAAGCTACTCGCAAACAATTAATAATTAAATAATTGAAGTATCGCTGTATCGTTCTTTTTTAATTTGTTGAATGTTTGTTTGTTGCCTACTGAAAACAAGATATTTAGGCCCGATTTTACAATCGTCGGATTAATTGAGTATAGCGCCATTCTTGGAATAACGTGACGTATATAGATATAGAGGAAAGTTAAAGGATATTCGGCGAATAGTTATTCTATTCTTATTTCTCTACTGTAAAACTGGGTCTTAATCATTTGTTTAAAATTTATTATTAATTACTCCAACTTAAATTATATTCAGACAACAAAGTAGATAATCGGGAACCCATTTTGAAACTTTCTTGCAATTTCAAATAAAATATAGTTTTTATTACGTGATATTTATTTGTTTTATTTATTTATTTGTTTCGTACATAACAGGGGTGCCCCAAAAAATGAGCTTTAAGATTTTACTTCTATTTATAAACAAATTTTGAAAGTATGCTTTTAGGTGAAGCTCCTTGGTGTACTCTTTCCTCAAACGCAAAACTGATCACCAATTTTTTTTTAGATTTTGAATAATTACGTTTCATTTCAGGACTACTATACATAGTACGAATTTTTTTAGTACGTAGAATCCTTTGCAATTTTCGAGGACCAAAAAAAAGAAAAATAAACCAAAACTTTTTAACCTGATTGGTGGTAGATCTTAATATTTGGTAAATTTTAAATTTTAAACAAAAAAAAATGTTAAATCAATTCAGATATTATTTACAAACACCAAGAGCTTGGATTTTAAGCCGTTTTAATGTTGCGAATAAATCGTTAATTAATCTGTTTTTATTAAAATCATTCGCTTCGACAATTTAATTAATTATTTTCTTCACAGGATACGCGTTTTACTTTCTTGTTAAACTTTTTAGGTTCGTATTTTATGAGCACCGATTGTCACGCTTTATTCATCTGCAGTTTTTATTGTTTACTTTGTTTACAAACAACTTTTACGTTATTATTATGACAATTTGATATTCTCACCAGATATTAATCACGCTTCAATAATAATTAATTTTTTTATAATTAAAAACTTGATTAAACTTAGGTAGGCCTAAATTATTCCCCGGGCAACATAATTTGCGTTAATCGACTTTTACCGAATTTTAAAATGTTATCGTGTTATTTACGATTCGTTAGTGCAAGCAAACAAAAACGAACAAGAAAATAAAATTGTTTTCAAATCAATAATCAAATTAATGAAAGCATGAAAAATAAACATAATTATATTAATCTTTAATGTAAGTAAGTTAAGTAAAAGTTGTGTTTACGAGATAATATTAATTTGTTTTTATAAAGAAGTAAAGCGTGCCAAAAAAGCGATAGCTGAAGCCTACACAATTAAAAGATATAAAACCATGTTTACAAAAGGATTGTAGTGCTTAATAAGATTTCACAAGCTTATGCATTATTATTATTATTTTGATACGAGAACAACGACCACCATTTTCTTTGTAAAAAACATAGAATGAAAACAGTGATATGAATTCAAAAATAATTCTGTGAAATGCAACTTTTAATGCTATATGTTCATTAAATTTAGTCAAAGTTAATTTGTTTGTTAAGAGATGTTTGTAGAATAGATTTTTTAAATAAAATAGCCCCTGCCATTCATTGACTAATCAAATTTTTGAGAAAGCGTCGTCGCACTGCGCGTGTGTGTGTGTGGTTGAAGGTTCAAGACAAAATGAAATTCCGCGAAGTCCTACGAATACATAACAATCGAATACTGTGCTTGGTTTGAGGAACCAAAGAGGCGCGAAGAAATACAGTTAATGATTACAAAATATATTTACATCACGTTCACAGGGGCGGCACGTCCATGTCCGGCGCCGCAAACAGCGGCTCTCACATATGCGCCAACGGTGCCAGAGGTCCGGGACCCAAATCCTGGGATGCACTGTACTGTTGCATGTGTTGCGTCCCGTCCGTGGGCAGGTACATGGAGATCATCTGGCGGAGGTCACCTTGCTGGGGGTTCTGTCCGTACTCTCGTTTCACACCTCCGGGCGTCGGCGTGTGTAACCCCGAACTCGGTGAAACCGGCTCTGATTTTATACTAGAACCGGAAGGACTATGAGAAGAACCGGCCTGTTGCATACTATAAGGTGAACCAGCGCTGTTGGGCACTGTATTTCCATAACCACCATAGCCACCGTTCATGTACGCGCTGTGCTGCATTTGGCTCATGTCATATCTGCCATAATTCGCACCACCGTACTGTTGCTGGTACGCACTAGGATCGTGCATCATGTAACCATTGGGCATGTAACCGTTGGGCATTTGGTACATATCCCTGGTGGTGACTTGCTGAACGGCCGAAGCGGCCGATCTCGACGGATCCGTCGATTGTAATAAACTAGACGTGCCCAGTGGGTACTTGTCTTTTTTCAAGAGCGTCTTTGTTTTACGCCTCGGCCTATATTTATAATCCGGGTGTTCTTTCATGTGCACCGCCCTCAACCTCTTCGCCTCATCTATGAACGGCCTCTTCTCCGTCTCGCTCAGGAGTTTCCACTCGGCGCCCAGACGTTTCGAAATCTCCGAGTTGTGCATCTTCGGGTTTTCCTGCGCCATTTTCCTCCGTTGCCCGCGCGACCATACCATGAACGCGTTCATGGGGCGCTTCACCCGCTCTAAGTTCTGGTTTTTGTTACTCGAGTTATTGTTGTTCGGCGGGCCCGAATTATGTTGGGAAGTCTGATGTTGCTGGTGGTGGTTTTGGGGTTGGTGATGGTGCTGTTGCATTTGAGGCGGTGCTTGGGGCTGGTGCAACTGGTGAGGATGCTGAAGGTGGTGTTGCATCGGGGGTTGTCCCAAGGCGCTTAACGATCCGTAGGACTGCAGGCCGTGATGCGGAGGCATCGTGGCGTGCAGGCTACCTCCTTTGAGGTCCGTCTCCATGGTCAACATGTCTTCCGTCGGCGCGAACAGCTTGCTGGCTTTCACTAACACACTATCACACGACACACTGGGAACGATCCGGTCACCTCTACACTCGCCTGCGTGACTCTGTGTTGTGAGTCCGGACAAACACCGCCGGATTCTATTCTTCCGCGGTACCCCCACTACTACAACGTGATTGACAGCAACGCCTGCCATGATTCGGAACGACCAATGAGGCGCAGGCTCACCACCGGAGGCGGGGACGGTCCCCTCTTCAGTGGCGGCGCTGCGGAGCAGCGGCCGACTCGCGCACTAATTGCTCCGGCGATTGCTAATTATACCTCGCGGGGATTTTTACGACACAACGTACGAAGCTATAATTAATTAATGTAAGCGCATCATTTCGTGCTTAAAATCTCTAATTAATGGGGCTTCTTCGTGCACACGTAAATTGGGATCGAAAAAGTCTGGTGTTCTTTCCTGTAACTACCTACTACGTACGTACTCGACGGGCTGCATGCCAATATCTCTCTGTAATTACAAACCTAAAATCAATAAAATTATAAAATTATTAGCGATCGAAAGATGTCGCTACTTAAATGTCCATTACTTTCACATCGCAAGGGCGAATAACGCTAGGACATATCGGTTTGGTTTGCAGTGGAGTTCTCGGGCTACGGTTCTGCTGACGAAGGCCCAACTAGGCCTGAAACAGCTGTACAGAGCCTGCTCGGGGAATCCGCTGCAATCGAAACCGATTTGCACAAAAATAATAAAATTATATGTAAATATAAACGAATGACAGTTCATCAAACGAAGAAAAAAATTATGCATAAATAGAAAAGGAAATCCCATTATTGTTTTTTGTTGCTGTTGTTGTAAGGAAGAATTGCTTACAGATCAACAAGAAACTTTATATTATTAAATAACCTCTTAGTTCATACTAATACCTACGTCAATAAAAAATGTATTGAAGATTGAAAAAAGAAAGTTAATGATATTTTATGATAGGCGACATGTACGTAACAATATCAGTAATTTGCAGGATGCGCGTCGCATGCGATCAAGGTCGCAAAATCTGTTATTTATAAGCAGAGATCGGAATGACATATTTTGACGTCATCAATAAGAGTACCTACGAACGATTCGTTTAGGAAAAAGAGATAACAATAACAGTAAAAAATATTTAGTTAATCTGACAAGAAAATATAGTTCCGACAGGTCCTCTACAATTTTTAGTAAAGTTTACAAGAGTCTGTAGAATTCTCTTAATAAATTAAAACGTTGCAAATATTACTACAAAAATATGTTTGAATTAGATTAAAATTGTATTTCTTTTACTTTTACAAGAAGTTAAAACACCGTCTTGACATAGGGGAAGGTTGCCAGGATTGAACCGGTTCCTCAATTGAACCACACCGTTTATCTGGTACACTAATACTTATTGCAGATACCTATTTTTGCTAATGGCAGGTCTATAAGTTTCGGAGTTGAAATATAGAGCTACATATGGCTGCCGTAATCTTTGTTTCATTGGTTATTAAGTAAATGTTTTACGCTTGTCGGTTGTAATATTTTGCTAAATTCCCGAAGAAAATTGCGGCAATACAGGTAATTGTTTATAAATATTATATATGTATTTTCATATTGCAACTATCTAACTATATTTCGAAGTAGTATCTTGTACAATTCAGAGTAAAAGTAATTTCTTGAAAATGATAACCTACAAGGATGTAGAGTTTCCTAGATTGGACCAATCACAGTTTCCTCAATTAGACCGGTTCAATTGAGGAATCAAGACAGTGCAGTCTGGTAAATTGTGCACTATTTTTCCAGGATGCCTAAAACAAAATATTGTCAGTGGACATCCGAAGAATTGTGTTTAGCTATTCGTGATTTAAAAAATGGACGATATGGTTTAAACGAGTGTTCTAGAACTTACGGAGTACCCAAAGCCACATTAAAACGTCATGCTGAAGAAAAAAATAAAATCGCTAAAGGAGAAAGAGTATTCCACGGAGGAATTGATACATTCAATGTTGAGATAGAAAACGAACTCAAAGCTCATATTCTAAAATTAGAAGAATTAATGTTCGGCTTAACACTACTTGATGTAAGAAAATTAGCTTTCGATATTGCAGAAAAAAATCACATAGAACATAAGTTTAACATAGAAACGGGGCTAGCTGGTAAGAAATGCTACTACAATTTTCTGAAAAGAAATCCAGAATTATCTTTGAGAACACCAGAGTCTACGTCACTTACTCGTGCTAGAGGATTTAATCGAACAAACGTTTACGGATTTTTTGATCTGCTCGAAACAATCTGTGACGAAAACCAACTTGATGGCACTCGAATATATAATGTAGATGAGAGTGGATTATCCACTGTCCAGAAACGTTGTCAAAAGGTTTTAGCTCGCAAAGGTAAAAAACAGGTGGCTGGTTTGTCCAGTGGAGAAAGAGGCGTTAATACAACTGCCGTTTGCTGTGCCAGTGCAGCTGGACATTTCATACCACCCATGATCATTTTCAAAAGAATGAGAATGGCTCCTGAACTTAAAATAGGTGCTCCAAAAGGAAATATTATAGAAATTTCAGAAAGTGGATATATTTACTCCAATTTGTTTGTCAAATGACTGGAGTTTTTTATTGCAACTGTTCATCCCAGCGTAGAGAAAAAAGTTCTTTTATTGTTAGGTGGACATACAACGCATAGCAAGAACTTAAGGGCACTTGAATTAGGTAGTAAGAATGGTGTAATAATGCTACAACTTCCAGGACATACCACGCATCGACTACAACCACTTGATGTTGCTGTTTTTAAGCCACTTGAGACTTTTTATATTCAAGAAATGCAAAAATGGATGAGAACATATCCTAGTACTGCCGTATCTATGTTTCAAGTGGCTTAAATTTTTTCTCCAGCATACAGACGTGCTGCTACGCTTGAAAATGCTGCAAGCGCTTTCAAAAATACTGGAATTTGGCCAGTAAATAGAGATGTTTTTGGTGAACATGACTTTATTGCTGCGGATAATCTTGCACAAGCTAATGAAGATATCATTTCCGATACTGGTCTTGGTCACTCTGCAGAAGCTGTAAATAACGAACAATCTACTTCCACGGGGGTAAATGAAAATCAACAAGTTCCAATCAAAATTAAGATATTTCACCTATTCCCACTCCAGGAAGTAAACAAGGCAATAGACGGGGGAGAGAGGTGCTCAGAAAGCGGTGATTTTAACAAGTAACTCCTATAGGGACGAACTAAGTGCGAAAAAAGGCAAAGCTACCAAATCTAATCCGAAGAAAGGTGCCAAGAAGTTATTGTTTGGAAAAGGAAACAAGTCGACGTCCGCGGATTTGTCCCGTGGTAGTCGTATTAGTAAAAAAAAAAAACATCTGAGTCTTGGTATTGCTTCTTATGTGAAGATGATGATGAAAAGCTAGATATGATTCAATGCCTAAATTGTAAAAACTGGGTTCATGCTATTTGTGCTAATGTGAGCCCACAAAGAAAAATATATTACTGTCCATCTTGCTTAAATTTGGAGAACAAATAATTACTTTTTTTAATCACACTATTCTTGTAACAAGTTATTCCTATTATAGAATAAATTTATAGTAAAACTATGTCTTACTTTAATTTTTCTGTCATCTTAATGCTAGTGGCTCAATCCAGGGAACTTATGGTCCAATCGAAGCGACAGGTTTCCAAGATTGGACCAGTGGTAAGGGTCTGTTAGAAAATTTATATTACTTTTTCTATTAAATATATATATTTACTTTAAGCTAAGCTAGGTGTCAGAAGTGCTTAACTATATTACTGCAATTTTAGTTACATAGAAAGATTAGCAGAAACTTTGAAAAAAAATCTAACGTAAAAATCGGTTCAATCCTGGCAACCTTCCCCTATATCGTTAACATAATAAAGGTTCTTTGTTAATTTGTGTAAATTACAGAAAAGAAACATAGATCTTGCACCGATAGTGGGTATATTTACTACACTAGGATGCAAAATTACATTTTTTATTGTGTTGAATATACCATCAAATGAGATTAAACAGCAATGAGTTATTTTTACAAAATATTTAGTAAAAAGTAAACTTTTATATTTAACTACCAGCGATCATTTAAGCTAAGTAAATTTAATGCCAAATCTTTGTTACCAGTGATTAAAATTATTTAACGTTTACATTTTGGTCCACTAATAGTTAATTTAACAAAATATTTTTTACTGTGCACTTTTAGTAAGTAGGTACGTTTTGATTGTGTATTTATTTCCGAAATATTCCGGGCAGCGCGTTGACTTCCAAATTAGTTTACGCGAGTTATTTCATTGTGCGTCATTGACAAAGATGACGTCGAAATATGTGATTCCGATATCTACTTATAAGTGTTACCGTTGTCTCAAATTGGTAGCCCTGCGACTGAGTTAATTAAATCAATAAAAGAAATTCAACAATTTTTTTCTTGGTACCTACCGAATAATTAATTGTAGCTACACGATACTATGTCACTGGTAAAAGTTTTGACGTAGGTAAAATGTATGCCTATTTAAACAAGTTTAATTTTATTTTTTATGTTCACTCTGTATACCTAATAGAAAATGCGTTATAGTATCTATCAATAAAGCAATGAATTTCTTTTGATATACCTACAAGGGTTACCTAAACGTGTAACGTATAAATAATGTTTTTACTGAGCCACTGATAGTTAAATTATTATATTTTAAGATGTATTTAGTTGCTTAAATAATAAATGAGATACATACGAGGTGTGACCGAAAAGTTAGATTTATTTACAAAAATGTAAAGGTACCATGCGATCATTTAAATTTACCTATACCTAATTAGAGGAGGCTATGAATTTTGAATTAGATTGGCAACACTAACTGTTGACAGGCTAATTTGAGTTTGAATTGTCAAAGTGACGCTTCAAAATGTTTAATTAATTGCCGGGGCCGAACACTTTGAACATTTGCTACGGTTGTCACTGAAACTGTTTCACTTCCTTTAAATTAAAATGATTGAACCAGATGAGAATCCTATAATCGTCAAAACATTTACATAACCTCCAATCTACACATTGGCAAAGTACACAACCGTATAAAAAAAATCCGGCCTACTTTAATTATAAATTTAAATGATCGCGTGGTATATTGCCATTTATAAAGTTTGTAATATGTACTTATTCTAGGTACCTACATGTGGGAAAGCTTTTTATTATTGTTTTTTTTGTGAAATGATTTTATTGAGGCCAGTTCGTAAATCAATAAAACCAAGAAATAACACAATCACATCAAGTTGATATATTTTTAAATTTAGCTGGAAGCTTCAACCTTTCAAAAACGAAAAATTGCAGTTGTTCGAAAATTATTAATCGTCTTCTTATAAAATTGATGCATTTAGGTAAAATTAATAATAATAATAAATGACTTTATAGTTGCAGAAATATAGAAAAATAATAATAACAATTAATAAAAATCACAAGGCGAAGTTCAGTCGAGCCTGAGCTTTATTGCTATTATACTTAACATTTTTAAATTAACATAAATTTTTGAGATGCTTGCCCATATTACTGTTTCAAACTAAGCATAAGAATAAGAAAGAAAATTAAATAATATAATATTGTGCACCGTTCATTATCCATTTAGAAGAAAAGTCTAGAAGAATGGAGTAAATATGACAAAATAATGCAATATGTGTATCGAGCGATCAACTGAATTCCACCTCACAGTTTGCCATGACTCGAAAGTGCATGTCTTGACAATACGCAATGTTACATTTTTTTGTCAGTTATTAAATCTGCGAACAGCACTAATCTCAGATACCAACATTTGTTGTCAAAGCCCATTAGAGGTAAAATTCATTTGATCACCCGATATGTATGTGATTAGCAACTAGAGAAAAAGAATATCACAAGGCACATGAATTGAATGAAAGAGTATCATTTAAGCTTGGTTGATTTGATTAGTAAATAAAACGTTTTCTAACTGTGACTTAAAGGAAGACAATTTCACATTTTTGATGTGTTTCGATAGCTGATTAAAGTTGGAGTACCTAAAATGAAATGTTCTGTGAGGTGGTGGTGAAAACAATCCACGAAATCTGATACATAAATTGTGGACACCTGAACGGAAACGTATTTTGTTGTATAAGTATGGTAATTATTATTATTATTAAATACATAATATAATTTTATGATAAAGACACATAGTAGTACGATTTTCCATGTTCGACCATTTTGCGTCTAGAAGTTTATGTGAAATATTTTTTAATTCCATAAATGTATCTCAAGCATGAGTTTTGTGTTCTCTGTATACGCATCACCATTATAGAATCTAAATCTGTAATTGTAAACATCCTTTTGTGTCATTTTTGCAAAAAAATATATATATTATGACGAAAAACCCTTTAATGGAATTTTACTAGGTACGTAGATACAATCATAAATTCAAGAAAAACAAATACATACCTTTTTATACTTTGATTACATACATAGGCTATGTTATGATTGAATTGTTGGATTATTAATCGATGATCTAAAAATGTTATAGGTACGTATAATTGAAGAAATAATTTTATTAACCATTTGTTATTTACTAAAGTAAAGTGAATTTTCAGAATTAATACTGAATCAATAAAATCGTTTCTTTCTTTTTTGTCACTCCAGAAGTTAACACCGAAAGAAAAACGCATAAATTAAGTTGCCCCTTTTCTAAACGAACCCGAAGCACATCCAAGAAGTGCCAAAGTGGTCACATGAATTATTCAAGGATTCGATTCTTCTAATAACTACTTAAACACGTATTATTAAAAGGATTATTTCGGATAATTTAAATTAGATATTTCAAAACTTCAAGGTCGGATACCTAAGCTAAGAAATCTGTTCGTTTACTGCCCGAAATGAACTTTGAAAGTAAACCTCAGAGTTTATTAATTTTCGAGAATTCTTAAATAAAAAACATTGACTTTTAATAAATTGAAACAATAAATTAAATTACTTTGGAATTTAGACAAAAAAATACCTTTACATTATCTCTAAATTTTATAGACGTTGAGCAAGTTTCATATACAAGGTGTAAATGAAATGTGGAGCAAAAATACACCAACTCTGGTCACTGCGCCCATGTACAGCGATTTGGTTTAATTACCGTTAGTGTTGCTGTTAATTTTATTTGAAATTAATTTTTATTTTCCAGAATATGCCGACATGTTTGCTTTTATTAGATGAGTTTATCTAAGCAGCAGATTTAGTATTATTTGTACATAAGATAAAAACCATAAATTAAATCAATTACTAACTGATGTTGACTGTAGTAACGATCTCACAATGAGTAATTAGAACGTCATACTTTATTCAATCTCGTGTGAGATGCTAATTACAAATGATGGTAACAATGTTGACAGATTTAAATTGCTCCCTATTTAACGAATAAGCAGCAGATAATGTTTTTAACTTTAAATTATCCTTGTGTACACTTTTGCATTTGCACCCTGTATAAAGTATTATTCGTACAAGTTTTTATTAGAGGATAATAATAAAATAATTGCAAGTTCATATACCTAGAGATGTAATAAAATTTGCAAAGCATATTAAGTTAAGATTTTAGCAGTATCTTCATCTTCATCCTAAATGCGATGAAACCATAAATTACTAACCGAATACCTGTATAATCTACTAGAATAATCGGTAAATAATGAGTAGGTAGAATCGGCTTTAAGAGCTAAAAACAAACAGCACATTACGTGGCTTCTGGAAAAGTCGTGCTACCTGAAGCCAAGTTCGCTCGACGGGGGAGGGACGGCGAAAACCGCTTTGTCTCCCATATTTATGTATCTGTAGATAATATCTCAAGTAATTGTTCCTGTAATTGGCTTGAACCCTTCTGTCTGAGCCTAGGCTGTGTGATTTTAGCACCCCTACCGTACGGACGGTTTTAGTTTGCTTTGACGTCTGTGTTTGGCCAGCGAAACCGAAGCAAAAATATTTGCGGTTCTAATTTGAAGCTGTTTTCTAAATACTTAGGACTTGTTTGGTTTCACTCTTAAAGTGACAACTAAATAATTAAGTTATAAATTTAAAAAAGTATGCCAGGTATATTAAAAAATATAAAACGAATAAAGAATAGATCGTGATAAGCTTCACAGAAGTACTTCTTATCTATCATTTTTAAACGGTGCAGAAATGTATTCAATTCGAATCAAATGTTTACGGAACAACCAATTTATAGAAAATATTGCATAAAAAAATTAAACAAAAATAAATTCATGAAAGAAAGAGATAATCAAATATTTACAAATAAAATCAATTATAGGCAAATCGCCCATATTATGAGAACATTTTGTCATCTTGCAAATGTCAAGTGATACTCCATCAACTGTCCATTTTGACTCCGAATTAATTACGAGGCTCTATTAATAGAGGGCTCCATAGTAAAATAGGGAGTCGATGGACTAAATTTTCAAGAAACTTCGGTTACATTTTAATTGACAATTAATTTAGAGTAATTTTTTTTCTATTCAGAAATTTTCAGAGGCGTTGGCGAACGTATGAATTTCTAAAATCGCTCGGTCGTGGGGGCGCAGGAGGGGCGCGCTCATCGGCCGAGGCCACGCAAATTTGTATTCTGTAATCAGCGTAGCCGGGGTCTCGTTCAAACACAGGACCGTACGGGTTTAAAACTATGTCAACACGGCAAATTGTGCATACACTCATTGTTAGGATGGCCATCAAAGATGCATGAGGCGCTCGGAAGCGCTCTCTGTGCTGGCGAGATTGCGCCCCTCGAGCTGCGCGCCGCGGCGCTGTTTGGTTTTAATACATTTTCAATGAACACGTGAAAGAATGTTTAATATACACTTGCATCTCGCAGAGAGCCGCGGCTCGAAATTACGGGCCTCACCTTCTTCGTACATACATATTATTTAAAACGCCAGTAATGATTTTCGGATTCGTTTCAGAACATGAAGTCGATTTAAAAAAAAAAGTAATAACTGGAAACCAACAAGCAACACATACACACACCTTTACACTGTACAACATCAAGTGATAGAATGGAAAGAAATTATCATTAATTAAAGGAAGGGTGCTACCAGAGATGTTCCATGGATGTGAAAATTGGGTCTTAACAGAAAGTCAAGAAAAAACAATGCAAACGGTGGAAATAAAATACCACAGAAAAGTACTAGGAGCGAGAAGAATAATAGTATAATAAAAAAAACGAAAGAGAATTTAAAACTGAAGCGACGCTAAAATTTGAAAATAACAATAGAAGACAAAAAGCACTTTCCTTTTGCTTCAAAAATCTCTTAAAATAAAACTATCCCAAAAACAAATGAAAAATGATGATCTTCTCTGTTACACTTTGAATTAATCTCGCTTCTCAAATCAATTGAAAATCGACACGCGGTGAAAATCAAAGACGTTTGCAGAGTTATGAAAACTGACGTGAAGTTCGAGCTGAAAGTGAAAACAACGGTGCAAAACAGGAACCTCTTAAAAAAATTTGCTTTTGTTCCAAAAATCTGCAAAGCTTTTTCAAAAACGATAATTTGCACTTTGAAACTAACAAGCCATTCAAAAAAAGCAGGCCATGAACGAGAAAGAAAGACGTAGCGGTCAGCTCGAAACTAAACTGTATGACAGAATACACAAACATGGAATTTACGTTTACTGAAGAACAAAAACGCGTTTCAGTAGAAATTCAGCAGATATTCACATTTACTATCATTTTAAATAAACTAAATAGGAGAAACTTTAATGAAAATCGACAAGAAAAGCAAGGGCCCTTACGTAGTAACTTGCGGCACCCTAGAATCGCCTCGATTCTCTTTTGTTTTTCAGTTCGTCACCGCCAATATTATTTTCACTTTTCATCGCCATTATTCATCAAATAGCTACATCGATGGCAAAAAAATCGCTAGAAAAAGGAAAAGTCCTAAGATGGTATCCCAGAATTTCTTATCTTATAATGTTTAGTTTTCTGTTTATTGTCGCGAATATTATATTCATTTCTCTTTATTATTATTAATCAAATGGGTGCTTACGGTTAGAAAAAGCAGAGGTCCTAAGATAGTACCTCGTGGTATCCCAGAACTGTGTAACGCAATCTGTCAGTTCTCTTTTCTTTTTCTGTTTGTGTCAATATTATTTAGATCGCGGCTATACATCAAATAATTATATCGATGGTAAAAATCGCTAGAAAAAGCAAATATCCTAAAATGGTACCTTGTGGTATAGTCGTCCCAATTTGGTAGCGGTTTTATGGTCTTGCTATAAAAAAGCGACAGAGAGGCGACAAAGACACCGCAGTGCCGGTCTCCTTGAAGCATTTTTTATAGCAAGATCATAAAACCGATACAAAACTTGGACGATTATATCACAGAATTGTTTATGACGTAACCAGTCGGTGCTCTTTTATTTTTCTGTTTGTCGTTGCGAACATCATTTTCATTTTCGTTACGATTTTATTTATCAAGTAATTACAACTCTTATCCTTGGAAAGAGCAGAGCACTTAAGGATGACCTCGTAGTATACCGGAATTGTTTATAATGCAACCGATCAGTTCTATTTTGTTTTTCTATTGTCGCCAATATGATTTTCATTTTTCATCAAATGATCGATGAGGGTACTTATCGTCAGAAAAAGCAAAGGTCCTAAGGTAAAATATTATTTAGAGTAGCTACTAGGTGTCGATTCCCTTTTGTTTTTCTGCTTAATGTCTCCAATATGATTTTCATTCTTCATTATGATTATTCATCGAACGAAAAAAAAATGAAAATCAATAAGAAAAGTGAAGGTCCTAGGTGATGACTTGCGGTATTCCAAAATTATGCATTCGTTGCAAAATGGCGGCGTCTTTCAAGAAAAAAGAAATATAAAACACAATTGACTTTTGTTTCAAAAATCTTCAAAGCTAAAATTATCTTAGAAGCAAACGAAGAACGTTGATATTCTTCGTCGTACTTTGAAACAATCTCGTTTCTGATATCAACTGAGAACTGAAAATCGATCAAAAAACGATCGCCCCAATTCTGAAAACTGATGTGAAGTTCAAAATGAAAATGAAATTGTCAGTGTAAAATGCCAACGTCTTCTAAGAAAAAGAATGAAAGGAAAGCGAGTAAAGCGACACATCTTGAAAATATAAAAAATATTGTCCGAATCATGAGAATTGAAGCGATTTTCGAGTTAAATATGAAAACATCGATGCAAGATGGTGACGTCTTAAAAACAATTGCCTTCCATTTCAAAAGTCCCTAAAGATAAGACTATCTTAACAAACAAATGAAAACGATCTCTGTTGCATTTTGAAATGATCTCGCTTCTGATCTCAGTGGAAAATCCTTTCTGTTTGACGTGGAGTTGATCCCACTTGTGAGCTCAGCGGGAAATCGATGTGTAACGAAAACAAAAGGCTGTCAAAGAAAAGATTGTCGAGGTATAAGCTTAAAACTGAAACATTTGATGCCAAATTAAAAAAAAAAAAAAACAAAACAATTGGCAAATGTCTATAAAAAAAAGGAGAAATGCAAAACAGGAATATATTGCGAGAAATGTGAAAATGGGAAAAAATTCGAAAAAAACGATCGGCTTTTGTCTCCAAAGATGAAACATCCTGTAAAACAATGGATGATTGACTTCCAATGAGAAACAAGCAAAACTAAAAACTCATACCTTTTCAATTTTAACGCCGGACAGAGAAATGAAAAAAGAAAAAAACAAAAGAAAAACCAAGCAAAAGGAAGTCCTTTCAGTTTGGCTTGGAAATGATCCCACTTCTGATCTCAGTCGGAAATCGATGTGTGATGAAAACAAAAGATTGTTGAAATTATGAAAGTGAGCTACAAGCTGAAAATGAAATAGTTGGCGCAAAAATTAAGGAAAAAGGAATAGAAAACCTTGTGAGACTTTGTTTCTAAACTCGCCAAAGACTAAAAAAAAGAACAATAGAACAACTGACTGCTGAAACAGAAAACGATTGCCAAAATCATGAAAACTGATCCAATTTGCAATTTGCAAATGAAATTGTCGTTGTATAGCGCCGACATATTTTAGGAAAGAAAAAAAAATAGAAAAAAACAATTGACTTTCGTTTATAAACTCACCAAAACAATAGGCGATCAATTTCCATTAAAAAACAAGCGAAAAACAAGCGGACATTTTCCAAAGTTGAAGAAATAAAAGGAAATAAAAGAAAGACGATCTCCCCTGTTGTATTTTGAAATATCTCACATCTCACGTTAATCGTAACAACACAGCGAGAATAAAAGATAATCGCTGCCAAATACAGTCACTAAACAAATACAGTACCGCAATCCATATGCTTAATGTGTAAGATAAAGGAACCACGTTTTTGTACTAAAATGGCCGACTTTCCACTTTCGTCAACTTCAGTGACTACTTTGGTCAACTTCAGTGACCACTTTGGTGAACTCCAGTGACCACTTTGGTCAACTCCAGTGACCACTTTGGTCAACTTCAATGACCACTTTGGTCAACCATTTTCGTTCATATGCTTAGGCCCAATTTTACAATCGTGGAATAAGAACGGAATAACTGTGCGCCAAATATCCTTTAATGTTCCTCCATATCTACGAAGCAAATACGTCACGTTATACCACAGGTTATACCAATAATAGTGCTTATCCGACGATTGTAAAATCGGGCCTTAATGTGTAAGATTGGCGTTTTTCATCTCCGCTAGATGTCGCTGTATAGGACCACTTCTCCGCCATTTTTGTGATAAAAACATAATTTTTTGCGATTTGACTCTCTTCTTAACAGCTCGCAGCTACAACTGTCACGACACACGTTTTTTCATGACCAGTTCGCAGTTTCCGCATAATTCCGCCTGCGGCGACTCTTTCGTTCAAAAACGGGAAAAAAGAAAACGTTTTTGTACTAAAATTACCGTCTTTTCAAGTTATTTTCTTTTCGGCAAGCTTAAATGGTCGACATCTCTAGTGACTTTTTTTACGGCAAGTTTAAATTGCCGACTTTTCTAGTGATTTTCCTTCTGGTGAGTTTAATCAAATAAAAGTTTAAAATGCCCGAATGTGTCGTTGTTAGGGTTAGATGTTTAAATTTCCCGCCAATATTTTGCACTAAAATGGCGGCTGATTGCGGTACTGTAATTATTTAGTGACGGTACTGCCAAAAGATAATAGCCGCCAAAACGAAGTCCGTTCAAACTGAAAATGAAATCGTCAGTGCAAAACAGCGAAACGTCTTTTAAGCAAGAACAAAGAGAAACAATTGACTTTTGTTTCGCAGACTCACCAAAATGGTAGAATATCCAGAAGAGGAAAGAAAACAACATAATAGGCGACGCGACGTCCGTTGAAACCAAACTAAAATCAAATCTAGACGTTTCAAAATTGACACCACGCGAAGAGTTGAAAGAGATAAAAGAAAACTAAACAGAAGATGACCTTTTGGATATGATCCCGCTTCTGATGTCAGACGGAATTCGATGCACAGCGAAAACAAAAGGCGTTTTACAAAATTGTGACGTACAAACTGAAAATCACAAGACTGGATAAATTAGATTAATTAAATTAGGTAAATTATATTTGTTTTAATTAAGATAGTTGAGTCACTTAAGAACAGTGTTGATAAAAATCACGATTTTTTTAAAATACATAATCAAAAATCATTGATTTAAATTTAAAAAATCAAGATTTTTTGATTTTTTTTTAGCAAATAATAAAAAAACAAAAATGTAATATGTAATAGAACCCACTTTTGGTTTAAAAACTCATGCGTCAATCAAAACAACCCAACCAGATCTAGTGGGAAATTTAAAATTTTGAATTTTTAGTCCGTTTATCACTCAAGAAAAACCGGAATAAATTGAAATCATTGTTAGATGAAAACAGTCTAAAATCAAAAGCTGTTCAATTCACAACCAAATCGATTTTAGTTCGAATCAAAACCTAATCTTTTTGTGTCTGTTAAAAATATACAGGGTATAATTTAATGATTGTAAAAAAAATTGAAGGGGTGATTCCTGAGCTGATTCTAAGTAAAAAAGTTCCTATAAACAAGTGGCCTAAAATGCTTCGTTTTCGAAGTATAGTGCCATTCATAATATTAGTGACATACGGGAAAATTTTTTATTATTGATTTTTGTGAAGAAATTTTACAGTTTGTACGTTAATCAAAACAAGAGAGCAACCCAACCACATCATCTAGTTGATAATTTAAAATTCGGCAGGAAGATTGAAATTGAAAAAAAAAAAAAAAACGAAAAGCTTCGATGTGAGTATGACACATGAGTTCGCACTAGATGTTGATCGAATTAAATTCAAAAATACAGTGCTATACAGCGTGTTGCGTAAAAAAACCATTTCATTATTAAAAATTAAATTTGGTTTATAACTTAATTCACAACCACATCAATTTTAGTTCGGATCATCCTTTTAAGCTCAGATAAAAACCAAATTAATGTCAGATCAGGTATCTGAATAAAAAATAAGAAAAAGTACTGGTTTCTTTTTGCACGTGACAGACATAAATAAATAAAATAAAATGAGTTTTGAAACAATAAATTGAAAGCGGTTCAGTTTTATCTAAGTTCAATATCAAATCAATTTTAGTTCGGATCAAAATCAAATCTATTTTAGTTCAGATCAAAACTAAATCCTTTTTTAGTTCAGTTGAACGCCAAATTAATGACCGATCAGCTACCTGAATAAAAAATAAGAAAAATACCTACACAAAAAAAAGACAAAGAAAAAATCGTAAGAATCCTTTTATGCTTTGATTCATTTTAACTCTAGGAAAATCAGAGAAAAGTAAAAGGCAAGGTAATTTTTTTAGATCAAACGGTGAAGTTTTAAAGCAATTGAATGGGGTTCAGTTTTATTTTAGGTGAAAATTAAATCAACTTTAGATCAAATCCATTTTAATTCAGATCAAAACCAAATTCCTTTTAGTTCAGATGAAAGCCGAATTAATGATCAGATCAGCTATCTAAATAAAAAATAGGAAAAGTAGTAAAGGTACTTTTATAGAACATGGCATACATAAATAAATTGAGAAAAAAAACATAGTTTTATCTAAGTTCACAACCAAATCAATTTTAGTTCGGATCAAAAGCAATTTTCTTTAGTTCGAATCAAAACCAAATTAATATCGCATCATTTGAAATAAGAAATAAAACAAGAACGCTGAATTAACAAAATTTTGAACAGAGGATGCTCCAAATAAAAAGAATAATAAACGATAAACGTAAATAAATTTAAAAAAAAAACACACACAGGGAGAAAGCGATAAGTGAAGAATCTTAACTGAAAACTTTATTGCTCAAGTAACAATAAAAATGACATTTAAAAAAATCATGCAGAAATTACTTTCTTCAGAAAATGGTGATGCTATTGTTTTCTAATCGGATTTTATTTTCTTTGGAGTTACCAATATCATCACTACAACTTGAACGTAAGTAACTCAAAGAAAGAACGATTACTTAGTTAAATTTGTCGTTGCATAAATCCACTCTTGTGTTATTATAACGTCATCAGCATGCCACTTGTCACCAAATCCTGCGGTTATTGGCACGCAACAGCGCCTTTACGTCTGTACATGTGAACATGGCATTAAATTATACTGCTTTCTCATCTGTCCTCCCGTACATCACAAGCTCACCAACTGAAAACATTTTTACTTTTAGAATTCGGACTTAAATATGGAAAACTATCCTTGAAATAAAACTTAGTCAATTCGATATTTTATTTATTTTAAATGAACGTGTTGCTAATTTTTTTTTTAATTTATGCATGCTTCTCTGGCTACCTGTAACTTCAGTATTGATCCATTACGGTCCTTACAGAGTAAATCCGAAATTTACTTAATCCGTTTTCGGAAAACTGAATCTTTCCGTTGTCTTAGAAAAATTTTGGAAATTTTGTTCTTAGAATGGATTGGTTTTAGCAGGTCCATGCTTAAAGGATTGATGGAGGTAGAAATGAATTAAATAGAAATTTCCAACATATTAGAAAAAAATTCAATTTTAACTGCAGCAAAAGTAGAAAAATCAATATACTGGATGTGATTGTCCTGCTTATTATAAGAGATGGAAAATCGACTTAATTTCATGTTGATAAATCAAGCAATCTGAAACACCTTGAATGAATTGTTGGCAATCTTTTTTGGAACTCGTTTATTTAAGACTCCTCTCAACTTTCGTGTAAACATTTTGAATGCTGTATTGATTACGTACGTTCCTTATTTCAGTTAAACCGAAATTATTATTAATAGTTTTAGGGACGGTTTCTGGAAAGATTTAAGCCAGGATTAAATTAAAGCCTACGTAGAATGCCACATACATTACTGTGTGCATATTGCGTGTCACATTCTAAGTTTAAGCTTAAATTAATCATGGTTTCAATCTTTCCAGAAATCGCTCCCTAATCTATTAATTTATTTCAGTCTTAGATTACATAATTTCCCTTCTCCAATCAAATCTGATAGTGATAGTAAACATTATCAAAGAAAAGGGGAAGGAACGACATCAAAAGAAACCTATAGAAAAAGTTAAAATATATAGGGTGATGGGAAATAGTGCGCTCCCACCACACTATGGTATTTGGTGCTTACAGTTATCATAAATCCGTTTTCAACATCTCCCTATTTTATGTAGTTACAGAACCACAAAAATCCCTAAAGAATTTAATTTGGCAACGTTGTACAGTCGGATTAAAGGCTAAAAACAATGTCATCAGTGATATCTCAATTTGTAACATTCATTCTACAAGATGTTAGCGTTACTATGAATACGTAAAATTTGTTGTTACTATTAGATATGAAAATGGATTGGTGATTGCGTGTCAAGGATTTTGAAAATGGTTTTATGATTAATTTTAAGCACCAAATATTGTAGTGTGGTGTAAGTACGCCATTTTTCTATCACTCTGTATGTAAATTTGAATTTTTTGAATATTTGAGCGGCCTTTCTATTGAAAAAAGTTGCACACAGCAAACGAAGCAATAAAAGGAAATGACATGCATTAAGTTCTGAAGTAATTATAATACAGAAGAAAGAAATAAAGATATTAAAATAAAAGAAAGCCATATAAAAAGATAACAACGTCATAGAAAAATGGTGGAACAAAATAAATGAGACAAATAAGAAATCCGAAAACAGGAGAAAGTTTTCACTAAAAGAAGGGAAAGACAAGTTTACTGTTTTGGTCACGGAATTAGAAGACAGCCGAACATAATATGAGAAAAATTATGAATGCAGAAAAATCGACGAAGAAATTCAAGGAGAAAATGATTACAAGAGATCGGGCCATCGTTGAGGAGATAATTCAAGAGAAGAAATGAGGCACCAGAAAAGTATCAAAAATGAATTACATACGGCAAACAGGATTAAAGAAGAAAAAAGCAACTTATTTATTCAAAACAGTTTTGACTGTATCGGTAGGTATACAGGGTGTTTGTTAAACATACGGCAAAAACGCAAGGAATGATTCTTTGGGTTATTTTATGAATAATTATGTATTTGAAGATTTTTCAAAAATCGCATTGTTTCGAAGATACAGGCTTATAAAGATCGATTGGTTAATCGGATCGCTGGACAGGCGCAGTTTCTACCAGGAAGACTTACCGGTGAGGTACATCGTCATTTTTTTGAGCATATTGCTATGACGTATAACCACTGGTTATTACCAGACTTTTGATGTGTCAATTTTTATCTTTTATCTTTTTATCTATCTTTTAACTATTTCATTAGTCTTGTGATTTACTTAATAGCAATTTTTCTTTTTATAATTTATTTATTTATTTAATATTTATAATCTTTTGTATGTAAATAAAATGGGACTATGCAGAAAGAGCAGCAGTAGAGATAAATAAAAATGCTAGACTTATGTTCAAACTTTTTTATTTTATTTAAATTTTTAAATGCTTTATAAAACAATGATGTTAATAACAATAGTATCGATAATGATTATTAATTTAAATATATTTCCTTTATTTTTACTTCAAATATCATATCTTTTTAAATAAATTTTATCTATTATTTATTATTTATTATAAATTGTATAAATCAATCAATTAATAATAAGTGTTATTAGTAATAAGCTAATCGCTCAATGATAAGTATTTATATGATGATTGTAATAAGCTATTCGCTCAATGATAAGTGTAATAACTGTAATAAGCTATTCGCTCAATGATAAGTGTTCATATAATAATTGTAATAAGCTATTAGCTCAATGATAAGTATTTATGTGATAAGCTATTCGCTCAATGATATTTACTTTTGTGTAAATGTAGAGGAATTCAAATGGTTTAGAGTTATTCACTCCGTGATGGTTGTCAAATGAATGAGAGCGAACGTCAGTTCGACGTGCTTTATATAGGCTCCTTTTCATGACGTCGGCGCTAGTTTTTTATTTTTGAAAAACCAATGATTTATTTTATTTTTCCTTTGATTTTTATTCCATAAATTTTCAGTGAATCTTTTGTCCGTTTGTTTCGTCAATCATAAAATAATTTTCTATTTAAGGTTTCATAATGAAATATTTTAACTTTGTCTTTGATTTTCTTAAATTTGAATCTAAAAATAGGGGTTCGAGGCTAAATGACGTCACGAATCCTACCTAGTTCGAGATTATCCTGTCATCTTGTTATTTGTCACTACGACGTAGATGTGTGTGTGTCAGTGATTGTCAACTTCTGTGGTTTTTTCATTATTTTGAACAAATTTCGGTAAGTTAAAACACTAGATTGAACTATTACTCAAGATCAACCTTTAATTCATGACAGCTGTCACTGGAACATTATCCTGCACCTTCAAGACCGGCACATCAAGACTACGTCCAGAAACGTTCCGCTGCGCATCTTGCTTCCTGTCTGCCAACTCCCTAGCTTGTTCCTCGAGCCAGTTACAGAAACTTCTTATACTATTGTCAACCCATGCTTCTTGTGTTGGTGAATTTAACAACAAAATTGAAGATTCTGGATCAGACACTGTAAGATATAATTTAATTAGTATAATTTTTAATATATACTTAAATTGCCCCTCTGTTTCTGTTTTAGTTTAAGTTTTTCATCTAATGTTTGTGTTGGAAGTAAGAAAAATGGTATTCTTAAGGAATTTCTGTATGGTTCAAAGAATACACATAAAATTAAGGTATGTTACATTTTATTTGTAAAATAAATATTTAGATCTTTGTTTTATTGTTGTAGGTGAAGAATTTCCTTTGTATGTGAAGATTGGAAGTAACTCTCTGCTTATTTGAAGAATCCGAAAACTTTGTGTCCTTGTGAACATGACAATATGTTACCTGAGTTGCTAGAGGATATACCATTGGCAACATGCATGATGGGGCACCGACGCATTCAATGAAACTGAAGAAGCCTTAAGGAATCGGATAATCGATGGACGTAAATAATGCAATAATTATAGCTGCATTCGATTCACACGTCGAATCAATTCGTTTAGATCAGTTTGGATCAGTTTTGTTTATCTGTTGTCGCCACATAACCGACACATAAACTTAGTTTATCGATCTAATGATCTAAATGATTCTTTAAATAAGCAGGATCACTTTGAAGTGATTTGGATCACTTGAAATTATGGTGAGGGTTAACTGATCTGGCAGGAAACGAACGCAGAAAAGCTGTTTGGATAAATTTAGATCGATCCAAATCGCTGAATCGAATGCAGCTAATGTATGGTTAAGCGTGTCAAAAATTAATGATATTTAAGCATATGTCACTACATATGAAAAGTCTTACATTTGAGGAAATTATTTTAGAAAACATAAAAGAAAATGACATAATTGACAGCATTTTCAACATACAATATATTGCTAAATTGTTGGTTGCAAGTCGGCAGGATTGCAATGGAGCCCACGAGCATATTCTGTATAACTATTTCGGCCCTAATTGGGCCTCATCAGCAGAACAGTAGCAACCCCGACGACCAACAAAATATTATACGCACAGTTAGCGCGTAAATGCAAACATGTCAATTAACCGCGCCAGGGCACGGGTAATTTCTTATCTTCATTTACGTGCTAACCGTGCGTATAATATCTTGTTGGTCGTCGGGGTTGCTACTGTTCTGCTGATGAGGCCCCAATTAGGGCCGAAATGGCCATACAGAATATGCTCGAGGGCCCCATTGCAATCCTGCCGACTTGCAACCAACAATTTTGCAGTTTGCGTTGACACGCTATGTCCGCTCTGGCCGCTATCACTTGCGTGATAGCTCAAGGGGCAGCAGTATAGTTGCTATTTGCTATTTACGACACGAATTATAGGTCAGAAATTGCCCGTGGCCTGGCGCGGTTAATTGACATACAATATATTGTAGATTTTTAAAATAATTATCAGCAGACTTCGGCGTTTTCTAGGACATTTCAGAGCCGGACTTGTTTCATCTCATGGGCACATTTAAGTTTATCAAGCGTAAAGTTATAAGTTCTCCGATAATATTTCAGGCGGTTTTTATTACACTTAAAAAAAAAAACCATTTTTTACGAATACAAAGCGACCGCCGACATGTTAATAACTCGTAAATCGATCAAAATGACATCATGACACATACCTACGAATAAGAATTGTAGTTAATTGTTTATACGCGACCATTTCTCAGATTACTATGCAAAAAAGTGTAGATTGTAACTAGCTTTTCACCTAAATTAAAGAAGTGTAGGTAAATAAATTTCATTTTAAAAAATTATTAACCGTTATCATTAATGACTCCAACAAATAGTACCAAATGTATAGGTGGATCTATGCACGCGTGCAGGGGAGGGACACTGTTAAGCCACACGTTATTTCTTCGTATTTTAAATAATTTTTATTAATTTCGTTTCGCCATTCGCTGTGTTCCTCGATTTTAGATTTGATCAATATTGTCATTTGATTCTTTTTGCAATTGAATATCATTATTAATTCAGATAAGTCGGATGTAAATAATCATAAACAGGATGTAAGTGACTATAAACAATTACAATTGTATTTTGACAGAGCATTCGAGCAGGGCGATCTTTTTAACATTTCAAATTTTTTTTATTCCAGAAGAAAATTTGGGAAATTGTTGAATAATTATTTTAATAACGACACACCGAAATATAGAAATCTGTGCCAGGAAATACTCAACATTATTTCGAAAAATTAAGAAAGCAATTCTTTAGATAAAATGCGTAATTTGTATCGTGCGAACCTTGACTGCAAGAGCGGGAAGCTGACCAAACGAACTTTATAGCCTATCAGAGTGAACAGTGCACAAAATACAACTGGGCGACCAAATGGTACTATATTTTGGAGTCTTTAGTTATCATTAGTAACTCGTGTCTAAATAAAAACCTGGTCAAGTAGGCTACATTTAGTAATTCTGCTATGTAAATGCAATGGATAAATTCTCGATCACAACCCACTTGGCCAGGTTTTTATTTAGACACTTGTTATAACGTGTTAATAGATTTATTAGGGTCGACATATCCATCTCCTATTAAAGTCGTTCGACGAATAACTTGATTTTCCTGGATTGTTGATTGATTTTTTATGAATGGTAGTTATTTGTCTAATAACTATTAGCCAGTTGGATATCTCCGCTCTTAAAATTAAACTTTATTTTCTTATAGTATAATAAACGGTGAGCAAAAAAAAAAATCAGATTAGAGTAGACGGTGCAAAGAAAATGTATGTCTGTGACTAAATAAAAAGCCAATAAATTTGACAGTTCATAAATGTATTACATTAATTAATTCAGTTATGCCCGGTTGCACCAACTTTTTAAGCAGAGCTTAAATTTAAGTGATGTTTAGACTATGATATTATTTATAGATTTAACAAAATGTTAGTCACATTCTAATTGATACTTAAGTTGAAGTTTAAATGTCAGTCAGACGCTGGATTTCACAAACGTCACTTAACTTTAATCATCGATTAAGACTAATCATTCCTATACCTTCAACACATGTAACCATGGCAACGTTTACTTTTAACGGATGATTAAAGTTAAGTGACGTTTGTGAAATCCGCCAAGAATGTATTTGGTCACATTTTAAACATAACTTGAATTTAAGTTCTGCTTAAGAAGTTGATGCAACCGGGCATTAATCACAGACATACATATTCTTTGCATGGCCAACTCTAATCTGACTTTTTTGCTCACTTTTTATAATTTCGATTTAGTTAGTTATTCATACAAAACCAAAAAATCATCAATGCACTCTTCTCGAGTTCAATATTATGAAATGCCTTCTCTTCCCCGACTTCAACACAACGTCTCTGTTTGCCGCCGTATCATAAATATCACAAACTATATGGCTTACGGCAACGATGACATCACTAGCGGGTCGGGTTCTTAATGTAAAATTAAATGATTAACACAGTTTTTTGGAAGTCAGGCAATATTTTAAAATACGTTGCTTTTTTATTGTGTTTTGTGCGCATGAGATAAAACAAGTCCAGCTCTGAAATGTCCTAGTTACGCCGAAGTCTGATTATCAGTATTAAGTAACTAATAATTAAGCGCTGTTAACCTCGAAATATCTTGTAGAGATACTTATGATGGATAGGCTGTCATATTCATTACAAAACTTCAAATCAATACTTCGTGAATTCTTTAGACCAAATTTCCAGTAAAAGTGAGATAAGGGTCCTCCGGTTTATACTAGGTAAAGAATTTACGAAATATTAGTGTGTGAGTGTACTGAAGATGGGAGTTTAGCTGTCAAAATACGTATCTACAAGATGAATATTATTCGTTAATGTTTGATTTGTCCTTCCAGGACATGTTTGCAATGATGTTTTAAATAACAACTTTTGAACTGACATTGAATATTTAATGATTTTCGTATAATCTACAGGATCTCTTGCCCCCCCCGTCTTAAGTAATCTCTAATGTAAGGCGAATATAACTCAAACTCAACAAAGCACTGTGACTCCGAGTTGTAAATTTAACAACGGACCATATAATCCGGAGGTACTTGACTCTGCACATTTTAATTTTACATTTGGTTATGACCGTGGGTTTACGACGCACCTCTTTACTTATTTTATTTTACGAGGGACGCGCAGTAAAGTCACGGGCCGGTGACCTTTCCGATAAAGTTTTGCTCGGTTTCGTCGCCAAACTGTCTGTGTGCTTCGTGGAACGAACCCGAACCAAGAAGGTCCGACCAACATGTGTGTGTGTGTGAGTGCGTCGGGGGCTCGATTCCACACAGAGGAATTTCAACACCTTCGATTAGTTACGGCCCCGTTTTTTGCCTTCGAACTAATAAATAACGATTATTTTGCGGCTGGTGTTTTCGGGCATTAATTAGGGTTCGATGAAAAATCGTTGCGTTTCAACGCTTTCCGGTGATTTACGACGGTCGTAATTAGTCATTCCTTGCTTCTTAATTCAAATAATAGAGATGGGGGTCTTCGTTTATAATTACATGATGCAACTGACGTCGATTAACATTAACGCATGAAGACTCTCGAAATAGGAAGCTTTCTAAAAATAAGTGAATACGAATACAGAAGGAATGTCTTTGATTAGTTCATTAATCCGTAATTAATTTGACTACCTATTACAAAGATGATTTTTTTTGGAACATATATCCCACCTATACATGATGGTGCCAATGTAAATTCATTCGCTCACCAGAAATTTTGATAAATTGATTACTTTGAAATTCAAGGGCACTTCACAACAGAACATTTTTTGGTCATACTGTAGTAAGTAGGTAGTAAAAAATGTTAATGCTTAATGAAATTTTTGGTTGAAACATCAAGGTAAATGTAGGATATTATATGAATCTGAGTAGATACAAAATATACATTGAAGAAGCAAAATGCATTCGTTTTTTCTTGCGTCTTCGAGAAGGTAACCGATATGAGAGAGAGTTTTCTTTTTAAAATGAAAAGATTTTCACCGTGTTGACAGCGTGAGGTCACGACCAGGGCACAAAAGTCCGCGTCTAGATAACGTCATATCCGGAGGTCGAGTTGTCAAACTCCGGAAATAGTCCGGGCTCGGAACATTTTAGAAGCGTGATAAAAAACACAATGTGTGTTCTCAAGTTCACAATGCCTTGTACTTCAGATTCGAAAAGATTTACCGTTCGACACTGTCCGTCTTTTGTCGACTACGGCGGAAATATTTTACATTTTTTATGATTCGCGCGCTTTGAATACGCCGGAATTGCGCGGCCCCCCCCGCGCCCCCGATCCGGGCGAGACGCAGGAAAGTCGTTTCGGAATAATTAGGGAAATGTAATTTCGCGCTGAATGAAATTAATCGGGCGTATTCCATTAGTGGATGGCGGTGGATGGCGGAGTAACGGCGATTGGCTTAAAATAAAGATGCACTGAAACATTTGAGATGTAAACTCTGGCCATACATCATCGCCTGACAGGCAGATCTAGTGAGGCCTGTCTCCCTCGTCTCGTAATCCCACATCCATCATCAGATGCCCCTCTTCTCTCTCACTCTCTCTCCTCATCAACATCACCAAGGACAATCATTCTTAAATAAACAGAATTATAAACATTCTTACTTTTCACTTTCGCAATATTTTATTAAACACTTCATTTTATCACTAATTTAATTTAAATTTTTTTACTTATCTACATATATCTAGGTCACAGTGAAATTTTAATTTTTTGAAACTATATTAATACGATGCAATAGATTCTTTCGAACTATTATAAAGGGTGATTAACGATTCTTGTATTTTGAAAATAACTTTCTTATTGTGGAAGATAGAGAGCAGAAAGTCTTTAAGAAAAGTTGCACTGAATGCCAAGGACCATAATCCTTATAATTGTCTTCGATTTTCATTCGTTTCGAAGCGACCACGTCTTTTTAAATTTATTTTTAATAGCATGGCGGATTTTTTATGACGATTTTGATAGATGGAGAAAATCTGAGTTCATCTGTGTCATAGATTAGATAGGAAACGTTTCGCGAAAAATAAACGAATGAATACAGAAAAATGCGAAAAGCTGTTAAATCATGCTATAGGGTGATTCACAGTCTTTGTATTTTTTAAATAACTTCAACTCTTTCAAAGTGGCTACGCTCTCTTCAGTTTTAACCGCATTATTTTATGACAGATGGTGCCAATGAATCTGGTGGTGTTAATGAATCTAAATATCTATTGCCAAAATACACATGCTATTTAAAAAAGTATTGAAGAAGGTGTGGCCTTGCACAACCGTGAAACTCCCTGTATATAAAGTGCGTAAAGGAATATTTTTTAAAACAATAACATTAAAAAACGTATCCGTTCTGTAATAAATAAATGAATAAAAATTGAAAAGGGAAGCTTTAATCTTATTAATAAAATACTTGAACTAATTCTTTCGATTACTTATTATTTTATTATTAAATTTTTATCCGCAACTTCTGATATTTTCAACAAAAAAAGGCCGCAACTGACGGTTTGAATTAGTATACTTAAAGTAAATTGGATCAAGGAGCAACCCAAGTTAACAACTGTGAAGTCTATCCAATGTAGACATGGTTACACTGACAACAACCTACACGATAAATCACATTTCTTTTTAATTCATCCATAATTTGAAAAAAGATTATTGACAGTTTTAATATTTTTAAAAGATACCACATCAAGACTGACGATTACGTAATCTTGAGGTAATTGAAAATTATTGATAAAGTCAGTAAAATGAAATGATTCTTTTACGAAATAATGGTTGTCTTATTGTGCACTATTCAAAATATCGGCTACAAATTTGGCTAGTTGGTCTGTGGGGGCGTTGTTAGAAGCAGATGTTGAAATGTTTACTGTAGTTTCCTCTTATACAGGTGGACACTCTGTAAAAAAATTAGAAATTTTTATCCCATGTCCCACCAGAGATATCATGCTTCAAACTTTGACAAAATCGCAAATTTTCAATTTTTGAAAAGTCATAAAAATTAAAGGACACATTTATCAGTGTTATGACTCTAGCTATAGTGAATACAGTAGTATATGTAATTGTAATTAAAAAAGCAAGTGTGATATACCACCCCTTCATCATAAACTTAGGCTCCAAAAAGTGACATTTGTTAAATTCCGTTGCCAAAATTTAAGGAACATTTTCATTTATAAGGAAACAAATAAGGTTTTTTATGCTGAGACACAGAATTAAAGAGGAGGAAATGCTGAATAAAATGCTCTTTGTTGCAGTGCTCTAGCATAATCCAGTCCTAAGAAAAATAAGTTTACGTTAACGTCTGCAAACTCCCTAATTGGCGCGCGTTGCAAAACAAAAATGGCCGCCACAAACAAACGGGCTGAAATAAAAATTTAATAACATCATTTTTGTATTCCCAGTACATATGACAATAATATATAAAAAAATTAAAAATATTTAAAATGGTCAAGCAACCTTCATTGGATCACTTCATATGGAATGAACCTTTAGGACCTGTGTGGTACATAAAATCACGTTAAAATTCACTCCGGAGTTCAAAAATGTAAATATATAGGGTCTTCCATTTGAAATAACGAAGTAACATAACGCCCAAACTAAACGGAACACTATACCACAAACATACAGGGTGAATGACAATTATACTGACAAAAAAATGCATAATAGAATCGATGTCACAGATTACGGGAAAAATGTTTAAAAAATTCTTGTGAATCAAATCAAGCTCCGGCACTGCGTACGAAATACGGCGGCCACGTTCTATAAATGCGGCATTATAAATGTTATGATTATTATTTTATTGACTTTTTTCCTGCACACAGTGCGAGCTTGACACACATCTCAATTGGTTTTATTAAACGTTTCATAGCTGCGAAATCGAAGTTTCTTTTATGTAATTATAATTGTGTATGAAATAAGGAAATTCGCAAATAATTGTGTAAATAATTCAGATAATCTGTTAATTATACTGCAGACTATAGTATTTAAATTGCTGGGGTTGTTTGGAAATTTTATAATCTCAGACAGGCTTACTAGAAATTGATCTAGGTGAAATTAGTAATAAATAATTATCGCCACAAAAGAATGATTATTTGATTACATTTGCAAGGAATCGCTTAAACAAATCTGTTTTCTTCGAAAATGTGAAACGTTTTATTAAACCTCAAGTTCATCGCCGACAAGTTGTATGTTAGACTATAAAAATTTTATTATGTAGGTACAGATGTTTTAAATGTCGATGGTGATATGGGTACAGTTTTTTATTAAATCGCGTACTTGAATGAATGTAATAAATTACGAGATCATGGTTAAATTCTTAAATGTTTAATCCTATGAAACAGTTTATAATTAATTAAGTATTTATTCAAAGTAAAAAAGATTCGTACGGTGAAACGAGGAACGATTTACAGCCAGTGCGACAAAAATACCGGATATGGAGTCGTATTTCCTAATTAAAAATGTTGGTTTCAAAAAATGTTTACGAAGTAAATAAACTTCACAATACAATTTAAATTTAAATTAAATAAAAATACTAAGAATTCTTAACCGAGATGTAAATTGTTTTTCGTTTTAGAGCCGGTACTTTCATCACTTTCATTTCAACTTTAATCTTTGGTTTATTCCTATGGAAACAATTGTCTTTACAGTTGTAGGCATTGGAACAAACCAAAGGTTAAGTTAATCAGTGATGAAAGTAACTGCTCTTAATGATTTATTTATTCACCTATCAAAGCAGATGTTCAAGATGAGACCCTTTTTATCCTTTACCTGGAATAATCTATTTCAGGTAATTTGATTAATTATTTCTCGAAAACTAAAGTAGAAAGAATTTTTTTAACATTTTTCCCATACTCTCGGACTTCGCTTCTTATCGTGATTTCATTTTGTCGGTATAATTAACAGACACCCTGTACATAAAACATAAAATATGCTCCACATGATACAGTGAAATTTTTATTTGACACGTTCTTTTGTAAAATGAATAACTAGAGAGAAAAAAAGTTCATGGTTTATGACATTTTGACAATATTTTTGATATTAGATGTTTATTATTCAAACAAAACAAATTTAAGTGAATAATTGTGAATTCCTGTATTTATACACTTGCAAACTCATACTTTTTACCTTTTGCTTACGCTGACATTGTTGTTTCTTAAGATAATTTTATAAAAATGATATATTACACGGTGTAAAAGAGTTGTGTAAAAAATAGTTTTCTACATGACGTAAAATACGTATAAATTACACGTAATCTATGTAAACTATGTATCACGTAATGTACGAGACCAACCCTGATTTTAGGTAGCCCGTATAGCCTAGGAGCATTCCCACTATAATTGCTGAGCCTTTTGGCAGTGGCATTATCGATGTGTTCTTTGTTCTTGAGAGCTTTGACTAAATCATTATTTCGTCTTTGTATGGATCCTGTTGGATCTTTATTGAGTTGTGTATAATATTTATTATCTTCAAGTTGGTTGTTAGTTTTTGTTATGTAATCATCCCTTGACATGGGACAGAAAAAATCACAGGCTGGTTACAATATGGTGTCCAATGTCATTATGTTTAACTACCCAAAAATCAATTTTCTTAACACTCTGGAACACCCTGTATGTTTTTACATCATCAGATGTAGAATCAAATTCTGCATCGAATAGTATTATAATGTCCTTTCTTTTAGTTTTCCTGTTATTAAGTATCATAGATACAATTTTTTAAAGGGAAGGTTACCCAAACTTTTCTTTAAAGAAATTTGGAGTGGAAAAGTGGATTATCCAAAAAAGGTGCTTCGTATAATGAAAACCGTAATCACAAAAGGGCCTCATAGATTAGACGACCTGGCGGCAGATGACATCGTCAACACTTGCGCCCTTAGCTTTTCCCTTCGCATTGAGTTTCATAGAGACAAAAATCTTTGACACGCGAAAATTTATAAAAAAGCAGTTCTAAACCATAATCAAATGTCAAGATTAATTACCTGTGATATTTGAAATGTCGCCGTAGATCGAGAAACTCACGGCGATTGATGTAATTCAATTATACCGAGAGATGGTGCCACATCTGGAGCCTCAAGCACGGGTATGTCAATCAAATATCATAGTTGATTGGATTTATTGTTTTAAATGGCGCGCCATTGATTGAAAAACTCGCAGCAGTTGATTTAATTCAATTTAATACCATCTTATACCGAGAGATGACGCCACATGTGGAGCCCCAGGTACGGGTATTTCATAGTTGATTGGATTGATTGGAAAACTCGAAGCAGTTGATTTAATTCAATCTAATGCCGTCTTGTGCCGAGAGATGGCGCTACAAACACATACATTTTCGTAAATCTACCTGCCGTGCCTTCAAGCTTGGTTCACATGTCAAACATCATTGACACGCGTGAATTTATAAAAGCGCAGTTTTAAATCATAATCAAATGCCAAATTTAATTCCTGTGATATGTAAAACGTCGCCGTAAATCGAAAAACTCACGGCGGTGGATTTCATTCAGTTTAATGCCATCTTATACCGAGAGATGGCGCCACATGTGGAGCCCCAAGCACGGATATGTCAATCAAATATCAAAGTTAATTGGATTTATTGCTTTAAATGGCGCGCCATAGATTGGAAATCTCGCAGCAGTTGATTTAATTCAATCTAATGCCACCATGTGTCAAGAGATGGCGCTACAAGCACATAGATTCTTGTAAATCTACCTGCAGTGCCTCCTAGCTTAATGGCCGATTTCTTCACCACCTTATCTTAAAGTTAAATTTATCTGTCAGTTAGAAGTTAGACTGTGACAAAGTATGACATTTGCATGTCACATTCTAAGTGACAGATAAATTTAACCTTAAGATAAGGCGGTCATGAATGAATCGGCCATTAAGTCAGAGTTAATTGGCTTTATTATTTTAAATGGCGCGTCTTCGGTTAGTCACGTCAGTTGATTTATTTCATTCCATTTAATGCCGTTTTGTGCCAAGAGATGGCGTTAGAGGCACGTATATTTTTCTATAAAGAAATTTAAAGATATCTCAAAATCTGTTACATTTGGGCGTAAAAAAATCTTAACATTTTTTACTCAGAATAATGTGCAGAATCACAATTTGTAATAAAAATGTAACATTCTATTTTAAAATAAGAAAGTTAATGGCGATTTCCGGTATAACCGGAAGTAATGTAAGAGTGAAAATATTTTACGCGGACAGATCACTATGTCTTAGGGCGGTGTACCTACTTTCAGAATGTTTGTCTAATTATTTCATTCCCCGTAATATTTTAATAGGCCACTCTATTTGGGAGACCCTGTATAAATAATATGATGCAGGGTGTCCTTTTAAATCGGAAGCTCTGAAAATTTTAGACTAGGCAAGCCATCAATCGAATGAGTGTTTTTATAATAGGTATACTAAAAGCATGGAAGTTTTACAAAAAGAAAAAGTAAAAAGATGATGAAGAGAAGTATGATTTCACATATTTTAATACATCGATGAATTGCACTCAAAGTTGTTGAGACTTCTTTAATTTTCAAATCTCTTTTATTAACAAATTTGTTGGCAAAAATTACTCGTAGGACTTGAACAGATAATTAGATGAATTGTCATTACATAATATGATAAGTATCTTTTTAAGTCCTGCGAGTAGTTTATTGTCTTCTTCTTTTTCTTATTTAGTTTTAAGGAACTCGTTTGTTTAGATTTCGTTCTTAAACAAATTTAATTGAGCCAACGAAAACGAGCAAGCAAACAAACGCTTTGCATTCGGACGGTACGGTTAGCGAATTTTCCATGACAAAAGCGTGGGAAATTCAAAGCGAATTTTTCCAGCGCGAAGGCGTTCATTATTCCGGGCGCTCGCGCCCCGTTACGCGTGACGTTATCGCGCAAGATTTAATTTAGTTTAATATTAGAAAGCAATTTATTTAAACTAGATATCGGGCGGTCCGGCGAGTCTGTGTCCTACATCTGACATTTCCGGAAATGACGTGTGTCGCCGTCTTCCGACAGCCCCGGGCGCCAGTTCCGGTGTCCGCGAGTCCGATAAACGTATTCAGACTCCGGAAGCTCAAACTGTCCGCCAGAGGCGCTTGCAACTTTAAAATCTATATGTGACGTCAATCGTATCGCGATGATTTTTAACCGAAGCTTTATGTACCGCACATCCCCGATCGGTTATCGTTCTGCACGATCGCCGCAAACAATGGAATTTTACAAGGTTGTGAACTATATTTTATAGTTTACAGCGCATCTTTAAAATATATGTTTATACATTTTTTTTTCTTGAGTTTTTCATTTACGTTCATTTTTCTATTAAAAAGAATTCGAGTCGCCCAGTTCCAGTAAGAACCCATTCGATTTTCGTTCTTTTTTTTTTAACGACTATTGGAGAGACCGTTCTTTTTCTTTAGCAGAGTATCAGAGTACTAGTAGGTAGTAAAAGTACTCCAGTAAATGTTTAGATATTGTTTTGTGGAGAATCTCCCATTGTATAATTGCGTAAGAAATATTTTCCATCTGGATGAACAAACATCGACGACTGTCAGGTAAGTTACGCGATATCCTTCCTACACACGGGCGTAATTGCGTTGTTTATCTTGTGAATGAAGGCCCTGGGAACGGGCTTTGATCCGACGTTCGAGATTAGGACGCACAAAGGACGGATAAGATAAACTGCAATAAACGCAAGCTTCGGAGCGTTCCAGTAAAAATAATAGTGTCCCTTGTTACGTAATTGCTAAACTTTCACGTATCACTGAGCTCAGATGTTTTTCTTTTTTCTTGAAGGTTTGAGCCTTCAAATTCCAAATTAACCAATAAAATAAAACAAAAAGTTAAATTAGGAAGTGTACTCCAACAAGTTATATTGTCACGATCAAATATGAATTATGTATGAGAAGCATCGTATCATAGAATCGCACCCTTATTACAACAAGGACGACAACAACACAAGATTGTGTTGCTCGCGAATCTAGCCTACCTGCGGCATACCTACAATATATTTAAAATTCTTAGTGAATGAACGGCGCTCGCTGTAAAATCAATGTATACATTCTTTATAGACGTAATAATAGGACCCCAACATTTCATTATTGTGCGGATAATGTTGGTAGTATTGTCCGTGGATTGTGCACTTGATCTGAGTCTCTGTAAAGACATGAATAATAAAGTTAAACAGGTAGGCCATTATCACATTGTCCTAATATAAAGCAAGGTGGCATTCAGATTCAATTGAAGCGAACGCCATTCACCACGGTTTATATGTTAGTGTGAAATTCACACCTTTGTGATTGTGACTTTTCAATGATTTTTTTATGCGGCCGTGCTTAGAATTCGTATCGACTCTTTTTTTATTATGTTATTATTTGGGTAACGAGGCCCGTTCGGAAGATAGAACGCCACATTGTTGCCTAAATTGGATTAAATGTTCACCTATCAATCAGGGGCGCTTTGTAAATTAGAGAACACGTACGTGTGTGAGTCTTCTCACATTTCACTACAATCAAAATTACTTTTGTTATCATTTAGTGTTTTTAAAATATTCGATCACATCATATTTTTTAATGTAATTTAAATCAGAAGGTTACATTAACATAAACACATTTAAAGAAAAGTTTGGAGAAATGATTCTAGACAAAGTACATTATATGAAACAAAGTTAATAAAGTAAGTAAAAACAATCGTGTATTACTCGCTTGTTTTGCATGCACCCTGTATATGTGCGCACGGCTTATACAGGGTTCCTCAAGGTTTGCACGAATTAAAGAAAACCCTGTACATGTGCTCACGGTTTATACAGAGTTGTTTGTAGCATAAAGTATTTGAGTGTAAATCAATTAAATGAATTCTTTAATATTATTTAAAATAATTTTTTACAAACGCAATATTTTGATTTTGATTGTACGATGCAATTTAATAACGTCATGCTTTCGTTAGAATCTTAAATAAGAATGTGCCCTAAGCTATAACAATTGCCACAATAAAAGTCGTCGCTCCGGTACCTTCTAAAACCAATGTTGGATCACTTCATCATTTAAAGGTAACAAACCCGGCTGGGAGCGACGTCGTTAACTTACGAAAAATCCCAAAGAAAAACGTCAATGAAACATAAAACACGTAAATCGCAATGAATGACAGAATAAAATGCAGGGCGTGGTCGTACACGGTGAAATATAACTCTGGGGCAAAAATATCTTGTTCCGAGACCACAATGGCCCAAAAAATAGGTTAGACCTCGTCCATTCATCCGACCGTGTGTAAAAACTAGAAGCTTGCGCCCCCCGTGGCTGCATTGTGCGTGCAGAATTTCGAAGCGCACTCTCGGATTTGGACTTTATCAGGGCGAGATGTGTGCGCTACCCTTGCGTGCGTGTCGCCCCTGCGTGGCCCGCGCTCGCAAATTTTAAATGCTGGTACGGACGTCCACAAACGTGAAATGAGTATTTCGATTTAATGTTTCCCTTCGCAGGTTTTAGGCATTCAGGTATGTTTTACTTTAAGCGGCGGTTTTCTTAGAAACGCGCTCCGTAATTCCTCCCTTTCTAAAAGGGATGGTCGGAATCTTCATACAAAATAATCTCATCGTCGTGTACTTTTGCTTATGAGCGAGTTTACTTTCTAACGTTAGCCCAAAGAATCGTCAAAAACATGTTTGTTAAATGATTTCCATAAGGCCTAATCAGAGGTACTTTTGGGTTTCACAAATTTATTTTCATAAATTAATTGCCTTAGGCAGTTTGAGATAAGAAAAGTGTTCATTATCTGATCTTAATAAGGGGTGGTATCGTAATTATCAGTTACATTACAAATTGCAAGTTATAAGTAACCTGTCAACAGTCAATATCTTCATAACGAGAGGGGCAAGAGGAAAATGTTATTATATTCTTTTATTATATTATTTTCTTTCTTATATTATTTTTAGCTTAGAAACGCATGGAATGAATATTTTCAAGGGTTGTAGAACACCCTGTATAAGGCAAGGGCCATGTGGGCCATGTTACAGCATTATTCCAAAGTTTCTTTGATATTTGTTAGCTTTACCTCGTCATATCCTTTCTATCAATTTAATTTATTTATTTTTGCTCTGTTGGGACCTATTCTTCTTGAATTATCTTCTATTCAACGAGTTCTTATGTCACGTTTTCTTCTGTTTCTGGATTGTTCTTATAGATTCTTCCTTTCATAATTGCTTTAATAAAATATAACCTTAACGGTCAATAACTTCATAAGGAGAGGTGTAAGAGGAAAATACTATTATCATTTTTGTATAGTTTTTAGCCTAGAATGGCGTGGTGTGAATATTTTCGAGGGTTGTAAAACACCCTGTATAAGGCAAGGGCCATGTATGCCGTGATTAATCACGCTTCAAGGGGCTTTTCGACATTTGTTAGCTTTACAATCTTATATCGTCTCTGTTAATTTAATTAGGATCTCTTGAATTGTCTTCTATTCAACGAGTTTTCTGATTCTGACTCGTTTTGTTCTTTTCTGGATTGTTCTTACAGATTCCTCCTTTTACAACCTTAAAATTAAAAAGAATTGCTCTAATAAAATATAATAATTTATAAGTAAACCGTTAATGGTCAATAATGTCATAACAAGAGGGGTAAGAGGAAAATGCTATTATAATTTTTAGCCTAGAATCGCGTGGTGTGAATATTTGTCGACGGTTCTAAAACACCCTATATAAGAGAAGGACCACGTAGGCCGTGATTAATCATGTTAGAGAATTATTCAAGAGTCTCTTCGACATTTATTTTGTTAGCGTTGTTATATCTTCTCTGTTAATTTATTTATTTTTGCTCTGTTAGAATCCCTTCTTCTTGAACCCTCTTCTATTCAACGATTTCCTCATTTCTTTTTCTGTCTCGTATTCTTCTTTTTCTTTATAAATTCTTCCTTTCGCAACTTTAAAATTGAACAGGATTGCTTTAATAAAATATAAATGATAAGTAAACCGTGAATAGTCAATAACTTCATAACGAGAGGGGTAAGAGGAAAATGTCATTATAATTTTTTGTACAGTTTCTAGCCTAGAATCGCGTGGTGTAAATATTTTTCAAGGGTTGTAAAACACCTTGTACAAGGTAAGGGCCACGTAGGTCGCTATTAATCATGTTACAGGATTATTCAAGAGTCTCTTTGATATTTGTTTGCTTTGTCTTGTTATTTCTTCTCTATTAATTTAAATTATTTATTTTTTCTCTGTTAGGATCTCTTCTTGAATTGTCTTCTAATCAACGAGTTTTTCTGTCTCGTTTTCTTCTTTTTCTTGATTGTTCTTATAGACTCTTATTTTCATATCTTTGTATTGTCTGTAGAATACTTTCTTCTCCAATGATATAGGCGTTTCTTACTTATATGGGGGGCGGTTAAAAAATAAATTGTAATGTTCTGTTATGTCCACTATCATCATCGCAAACTCTCAATTTTTTTGACCTTCTTTCTTGCCTCCAAATTTTCCACCTTTTATGTTTTCTGCAGTTATTTAATAATTTTTTTTTTATCTGTGGTGGTTGCCCAACGGGGTCCTAAGTCAAAGACTTGTCAGGACCTCAGGAGCGGGAGTGTATCTGAGTGTGTGTAAAGTGTTCCATGGCTTTGTTACTTCCAACCTCCTCGCCGTTTAAGGGGAAGCAATGTCGAACTTTATCCCCAACACTGAAGGGTGCCTGAAGTCGATACCGAAATTAGCAGCAATGAGTTACAATGTTACATGGTTTCAGAGAAAAGAAGAAAAAAGCTTGGGGAAAAAGTCAAAGATCAGATAATTCATACAGAATGGCAGGTCCCTGTTTTTCACCTTTGGGTAATAGAGAGAGGAAAGAAAAAGAAAGTAGGAGAAGAGAAGTAGAGTAGATAAATGACAGTAATAATTGAGTAGATAAACAGCGGTAATAATAATAATTAATTGCTAAGCAAATGAACTATTTCTACCAGGATACATCAAATTAAATATATAATATAATAAATAAATTATGAAAAATTTACAATTCTATGAATATATGCACAACACAATATTGATTTCCTAATCTTATAAACAGACGAATATACTGTACAGGGTGACTACGCGAGAATTCCTACCCCCTTTAACTCTTTTATTTTTGATTTTAGGAAAAAATGTTTAATACAAAATTTATAACGATTAATTCAAAGTTTCTCTGTGTGCTAACAAAAAAACAATTGATGGTCGGATAAACGAGATACAAACTAAACTTTTTTTTTTAAATGGAACACCCTGTATATTATTACGTTTTTCGATTCTTAATTAAATTAATGAGACTACATAATATAACAAAACTAATAATGTAGAAAGTGCCTATAAAATAATTCCTATTTAATTTTTTTATTTGTGAATTTAGAAAGAAAAAAGGTAAAAGAAGTTGAAGAATTTGCTACTGATATTCACAAGAAAACAATTGAGCGACGAATACCCAAAAAATAAACGAAAGTTTTGTTTTTAAATAAACTTTAAATAAAACTTTAGTTTGTATCTCGTTTATCCGACCATCAATTGTTTTTCTGCGAGCACTATAAGTTTTGTATGAAATTTTTTTTCCTAAAATCAAAAATAAAAGAGTTAAAGGGGGTAGGAATTCTCGCGTAATCATCCTGTACATATAGAAAGTGTTCTGTTCAGAGATCAATTTATTCTTAAATCGTGGTTTAAATATAGAATAAGATCCATACTTAATGTCATTAGGAATTGAATTGTAAATTTTTACAATTTGATAGGTGAACGAACGCTTGAAGACCTCAGTGCGATGAGCAGGCGGAGTAAGGGTGCTTCTTGAACGAATATTAAAATTATGAACGTCCGTTCTGAATACTATTTTTCTCGAAAGATATTTAGGTAATTTATAGATAATAATTTTATGGAAGAGACATGCAGTATGCTTCTATTAGACATATTCAACCATCCGGGTTCTTTTAGCTTATAAGCAGGCTTACGATTTCGGCCCACTTCGAACATACTGGATTGTAAATTCCCCGGCTTCGCACAACACGGCAGGTAGTGGGGGAGCCTTACATACTTCTTTCATTTATGTTAAACTTTATTTAATTATTTACTGCGATCGCGTGACCCATAGCAAATTTTCAATAAGTATGTTTAAATGCGACGTGGACCGAAATCGTAAGCCTGCTTATAAGTAATGTGTTGGCGACGCCTAATTCCAAAAATTAATTGTAGACAAGACCTCTGAAGGGTTTGAATTCTTCGTATATCAGTGGCATCAAGGTTAGGACCATAAACATAAGTCAACAGAGTCACTAAAATTCAGTCGAGATAAAACTAGAGATTCGATTTATTCGCGTATCGTGCGGAACCATAAAACCTTCTCGTTTCGTCCGCAAATCCGGAGGACAATAAAATTCTGTACTAATGACTCTTTTATCTATGAATGACTTCTTGTTTTGTGCGCCATTGAGATGACAGTTTAAGTAAGTTAAGTAAGTTAACAAGAAATTACTACAAAATCTATTTATTTTAAAAAATGTCGCTAAGTAAAAATAACCTAAAATTTTCAACTTATTAACAATATAAAATATTACTTTAATCAAATTTTATAATAAAGATTAATTGAAGCACAAAATGCAGGAACGGGATATGTTCAAAAAATCAGTTTTTACAGTAGAACCTAAAAACATTTTATTTTCTTATGTACGTCTGGATAAAAAGTACTACCTTTGAAAATTATTACATGTGGTTTAGGTGTACTGGTATATTCAAAAACATTGCTGATTTTATAATAAATAGTCATTTTAAAAAATGTATTTGGTTTTAGACATGTTCCGTTTCTGCATCTACCAAAGTTTTAATTTGTTTTAATATCGTTTTATTGAAATTACACAATTTACTAAATTAGGAAACTACAAATCAAGGATACTGATATATTTAAAACATAAAATATTAAAAATGGCGGTACGTAGGCAGCTATATCTATGTTGCTTTGTCCATAACATATTGGAAGTACAGGATCCGAGCTATTTAGTTCATAAATTAGTTTTTCTCCGAGATCTATGCAATTTTAAAACTTGTCAAGAATATACTTTAAATATACCAATCCACAAATCTATATTTTTTAGAGGTTCTTTCTCTTATGCTGCTGCTCGCGCTTATAACGGTGTGCCTGATACCTTCAAAACATTAAAATATTCCGATTTCAAATCTAAAGTAAAATTATTAATTTCTACTAGCAATTAACTGCATCGGACATTTTAGTTTCTGAGCTTGTCAGACGTGTCACTTACTTATGTATTTATTTTTTGTTATTTTATCGTATTTTCTTTATTCTGTCATTAAACACATCTCTTGCTTATTTTGTAGTTTTGAATATTGTTATTTCCTCCTGTAGGTAGGATGAAAACAGCCTTTGGCTGAAATCCCGCCCTAATGAAGACCTATTATTATTATTATTATTATTTCAGACATAAGTCAAAGTATATAAACACAAGTCAAACATGTCTGCAACATGTCCCCTTTCTGCAAAGTATGAAGCATTTTATGCTCAAAAATATACATACACATCGTTATATCCCGTTTTTCCACAAAAGAAGCAGGCTAGTATGAGGATACGAAAACTGTAAAAAAATTATTTTGGTAAAAAAGTGGAGATGTCCTATTTTTTCATCTTGCGGTTCAATTTTCTTAACGTTTCACTGAGGTTTATTTTATTTTGTGAGAAATCAAGTAACATTTTACTCGGACGTTGATCTAAGTCAATGTACTTTTATACATGTTTCAGTGTGTTCAAGTGGAGATCATACTGTTGTTGTAGAATGTCATAGTAATTAATGTCAAAAAGAGAACAGCATCTTCTAAATGTCCCGTCCATGAAAAATTCCGAACCTTGTGCAAGGAGATGTTCTCTACTACTCGCAAAAACTAATTCGCTCAAACAAACAAGAATTAATAAGTGCGATTATTTTTGATCCGCACGAAATGAGAAGTTTTCAGGTAAACAGTGACGAAACGAGACGCACGAAACAAGAAAACACCAAAGATTCACACAGTAAAGTTTTTGCTTTATTGCTCAGAAAAGGTCTATTAGCAAATATCATTCTTAATTTAAAATAAACCTCCCTTATGCAGCTATTGATATTTGGGCTTTAAATCTGAGCGCAGAGTCAAGGATGATTCTGAGGTTTCTTGCAGATTTGCAGATTCAAAACAATATGTGTTTCAATAGGTACGTGTTTAGTAGGTTCAAAAACTAGTACTGATGTTTTAGCAGTGTTTATATTTAATGCATTTTTTTTGACACGTTTATAAGACGTTAATATTAATAATTGCTCTAGATAAATCACATGGAAAAAAGGAATAGTAAAGCTGGGTGTCGTCAGCATATAAATGAAACTTAGAGTGCTGTATAACTTTGATGAGATCAGATGTATGTACAGTGTATAGTAGGGGACCTAAGACAGATCCTTGCGGCACGCCGTAATAGGAATAGTAAAGCTGGGTGTCGTCAGCATATAAATGAAAGTTACAGTGCTGTATAACTTTCATGAGATCAGATGTATGTACAGTGTATAGTAGTGGACCTAAGACAGATCCCTGCGGAACGCCGTAAGACGATACCAGCGGGGAAGACACACAATTGTCAATTGCAACCTGTTGCGTACGATGTTATAGGTAACTACGAAAAAAATTAACTACACTTTCAGATAAACCAATAAATTTAAGAATGGCTAAAAGCATCTGATGATGAAAAGTCTAACAAAGTTAGGACAGTAATTTTTTGTTATCAATTCCCCTCATGATATAATCAACTACATCCAACAGGACCGTCTCACAGCTGTGACAAGGTCGAAACCCTGATTGTGTGTCAGGAAGAATGTTGTTAAGCATTACGGGGGGGGGGGGGAATCACGAAGTTGAGAAGCTACTATCTTCTCCAAGATTTTGGAAAAAAACTGGGGTAATGCTGATGGGATGAAGATCTTTAAAATGGTTAGCATTATTTGTCTTAGGAATAGGCTTAACAAGGGTCTGCTTCCAACTCTCAGGAAAAACATTATTAATAATAATTATTAATAATAACTTTTTGACAATTCTCGTTGTACTATATTTTTCTGTCTTTGATACTCTTTAAAAGGATTTGCATTTTCTGTTGTTTCATTAATGATCTCTTCCGTTCTACCACAGTAACTTTATTTTTCTTGATATATCCTTATTTCTCTTGCACTTAAGTACCATCACAGACAGTATCTCAATTTCTAGTATTTTTATTTCTGTTTTATACACTTGATGAGTGTGTCTGAGGCTTATTCATTTACCTACTTTTATTCGTCGATTATTTTTCTTTATAAACTTCAACCAATTGTGGCTTACTTCTTGAATTTCCTGCGTTGTTTTGATTAAAGTCTGCGTCTGCACCATATTAAAGCTATCTAATTTTTCTTTCTTTGAACATCAAGTTTCTTTGTCTTTTCGATTAACCAATCAAATTGTACTCTGAGGTTTTGAATGGTCCAACTCTAAACTGAACAGTATTTTGTAATACTATAACTGGTAAAAATCCGTTAAAATACTTACTGCCCGGTCATTAGCGTTTAGATTTGCAGCAAGAGCAAAGAGCAGCAGCAGCAGCATCCCTTCAAGGTTGGATTTAAATATGCCCAGGTGTGTTCTGACATGCAGGTACGGACCGGAGACAGCAGGGAACCGAGTGATTGACAGCTTACGGATTGCGGCGAGCTTTGACGGACCAGCTTTCTGTTACCGGTCGAACGGTTAATGAGAACAGGGGTGGAATTGAAGTTCGAAAATATAACCGCTATAATAAATAGTGGCTGTTCACATTAAACGTTCGCGTCGTAATTACGGCGTTGTTAACTCGGGATTATGGCGAAAATTGCGGCCGCAATCGTGATGATAATTTCGAATTTTTTCTTGTTTTACGTTCGACGCTAATGAATACCGCGCGCTCGGATCTTAACGGTAAGATCGGTCGAGCAAACCGTGTGATCACATGCGAATGATTTAATTTAATCGTGTGTCATTACAGAGCGAGACTTTCTCTTCTCAGAAACGGGCTGCAAAGAAAACGCCACGCCAATTGCAGCTTTAATTTGTCAGTGAATATGCAAGTTGTTGTTGCAATCATTAAGTATGACGGTTATGTCACTAGCATGCGTTGGTTTACAACTTTATTGCTCACGTAATGCAAGGGAATAAATTAAATAATAAGTTAGTTTACCTTTGAGAATTTAAAATATACAGGGTTATCATTAATTAAAGCGGTACTATTAGTTGTAACCCTGTATAATGGGCACTCGATTACAAAGGATTTTACTTTTTGATGTAATTTTAAACTTGACTTTTGTATGATTTAAACAGAACAAAAAAAGAACAGGTATTACATGAACGTAATAGTCGAGGAACGCTGATGCATACAATTTACAATTACGGATGGTAAAAAAACGTACGTTCGCCGTCGAAGAGATACACCAATAAAACTATTTTGCTCATTACTAAACCAGTTTAGAAGGAAGAAGAAGAAGAGGCAGAATAAGAAATTACCGTGCCGCGTTCTACAATAAAAATTCCCCGGCGTAAAGTGAAGAATACAAACAAATCAGTGCTTCGTTATCGGTCTTCTTAAACATTGTTGGGAGAGGATTAGCACGAGGAGTACGTCAACACGACACCGCGGACAATAACCGGACACTAAATCCCGAAGAATGGACGCCACGTACCTACCCAGAGGCTAACTTCAATTATTGCAGAGCGCGAGGAATTTTTTGTATCCAGTCAATTAAAAGACTCCAAAGTTTTAATTAACACTAACAACTTGCGCATAACATGTGTAATGTGGAATATTCACTAACACTAACCAGGCCATTTGCATATTAGCTAATATGTCAGTTATGTTAATGAATGGGCCTTCGGAATGTGTTGCAATGGCCCCTTGAATACATTCCCTTGTGGAAGGGTTATTAGGGCAAGACAATGGCAAATACCTCACAACGGTTTCGAAAATCGAGCAAATGCAGAAATTACACTTATAGGTAGTGCCATAATTTCATAGAAAGATTCTCCAAATAAAAACACGTCATGCATGTGAATTAGCCCCCGAACAACCCTCATAAAGAGAGCTTCACTTAGGTACAGCATCCGAACACTCACCGTAATCATTCCGCTTATTTTTTGTTGTGTGAAATTCAAGCTCGGCTAATAATCCGTGCACGAAGGGTACTCTTAAGCTTCCCACAAGGGAAAGAGGCGGTCTCACCTGAGGGGCGTTTTCCGGTGGTCGGGTTCACACGGACTTGTTCCTCTACCCCCGGCAAGAACTAGTAGTACATGACGTACGTACTACCCGGGGAATCCACAATTACACCTACGCTTGGACAAACACTCCATAAATATATTAAAAAAAAAAATAAAAAATTAATTTCATTTTTATTTTATTTTTACATATAAACTATTCCACTCTTTCATTTTTTTAATTACTACTTCATTTTATTCCTTACCTTTTTATTTTAACGTTCTTATGTTGTTTTTTATTCGGCGATCCAGAAATTTTGACGTATTTTGCAAACTAATTCGTTACCATTTCTATGAGAGAAGGTAACTCGAGAACGTCCGAACGAGAAATGAGAAACCTTGGTGGAATCAACTGGGGCTCGTGAGAGTTGTTTGTGCCGGACTGCTTGATTATCGTTATAATAGTGTACGTTGAGCTGCTTCAGGTAAGAAAGAAAACATGCAAAGGTGCAGTACCCAGGCAATACGTAGGAGTATGTACGAAGTTATTTTACCTGTTTGCAGTGTGAAAGCTATTTATTTTGGATCACATTTTAAACACCGCCAAGAAACTTGCTTTAGAGCAGAAAGATTTGATTTATTTGAAAGCTACAATTGAAATCTCGACGGACGAAGGTTGAGCAGAATCAGTAAGGACTACGTTGAGATCAAGAGATGGAAGATATTAGCTGACGAAAGTACAAGAAAAGAGAGAGAGCTATATCAGCGCAGAAGTACAGGACTAACAAGCGAAAAAAAAAACGAAAACTTAAACTACGAAATGAAAATGACGTACCTATCAACAAAATAATTTCAAACTTTGATTGTAACGTAAACATTCCCATATGATAGCCGGCTCGAACGCCAGCTTTCAGTTTCATTTATTGCCGACAGATGGTGCTGTTTATTTAATAAAAAATAATTTTTGATTCTTAGTTCTTTTTTGTGTTGGTAGATGGCGCACTCTTTTTGAGATGTTCGTTAAATTGTGAGACGTTTATATTATCTATTCACTCGGTTTCCTCGTCAGAGTAGGCGAGTTAGGCTGACATTTTTGTTGGTATCACAATGAAATATAGACGTCAGATGAAACGGTTATGTTTATTTTCAATTTCATGGTTATGATTTTAGTACACTGACGGAGACGTTGTTGCCAGCTCGACTGTAATGCGTAGGGGTAAAACAAACAGATCGAAACAGACTCCTTCGTATTTGGCAGCATAGTCAGATCATTGGTGTGGAATTGTCATAATATTTTTTCGTGTCAGATTCTGACATCTATCAAAATTCATGGCAGCCACTTTACGAAACGAGAACACGAGGAAACCGAGTGAACGGATAATAGAATTAATAAAATAGTCAAAAAACAAAATTAAAAGAAAGTTTGTGATGGTACTGGTTATCTATTAAAATAAATATCGACTAAACCGTGATTTTCGCTTTAAAAATTGTAATTTTGAAAAGAAATTACTTTATTAAAAAAAAGTTAGTTCTATTTTATGTCGTTAGATGGCGCATTTTTTTAGATGTTAGTTAAATTGCGAGACGCTTATTTATAACAAAATACTCTAGCCCAGAAACAAAATTAAATGGAAGTTTGAACCAGTACCAAGTTCAATAAAATTCAACGGTTCTCAACCCAGCTTTTTTTTTAGTTTCATTTACTGCCGACAGGTGGAGCCGCTTATTTAGGATTTAAAATAAATATCGATTAATCCGTAATTTTCACTTTAGCAATATTAATTTTGAAAAGGAATTGTACCTTATGAAAAATTACCGAAAGAGTAATTTTGAATGTTAGTTCTTTCTTATGTCGATAGATGGTGCAGTTTTCTTTAGATGTCTGTTAAATTGCAAGACGTTTATATTGTTAATAAAATACTCTAGCCCAGAAACAAAATTAAACGGAAGTTTGTTGGTTCTGGTTCTATAAAATTCAACGGTTCTCAACTCAGCTTTTAGTTTCATTTACTGTCGACAGATGGTGCTGCCTATTTATTTTTACATTTCTTCTCCTCTAATATCCTGCCTAAGCTCATTGAGCGAGGGAGGGGTATTGGCGGCTGCGGTCGTTTTATAGATTAGAAATTGTAATTTTAAAAAGGAATTAATTTATTAAAAAAATATTTTAACTATTAAGTTCTTTTTTATGTCAATAGATGGTGCACTTTTTTTTAGTTGTCCATTAAATTGCGAGACGTTTATTATAATTAATAAATGCTGTGGCGCAGAAACAAATTAAATGGAAGTTTGTTGGTCCTATTGGTTCAATAAAATTCAACGGTTTTCAACCTATAGCTTTTAGTTTAATTTACTGCCGACAGATGGTGCTGTTTAATTATATAAAATAAATATCGATTAGAAATTATAATTTTGAAAAGGAATTAGGTACTCTATAAAAAAATATTTTTAATGTTAGTTCTTTTTTATGTCGATAGATGGCGCACTTTTTTTGACATGTCCATTAAATTGCGAGACGTTTATAAAGTGCGTTAAAAAAGCCGTTATCAAGCAGACTTATGTTAAATGCTCATTTTGCAAAGTCACGTCAGTTATAACAATAGGATTACTATAAAGATCACATAACTTTTTATAGGTATCCATTTAATTACAATTTTCTACATAATCGATAATAAAACGCAATTATTGAAATAAAACATTAATTTTATTACAAATACGTTGAAGATGTAATTTACAAAACCTTTGACAGTTGACGCTGTTGACAGCTCGCAGATATTCGAGGTTGCGACATACGTACTAAGCTACGACGTGCATGCCGTCATCAAATAAAAGCAAATTCACAGCCTTCTCGATAACGGATTTTTTTGAACGCACGTTACAATTAATAAAGTGGTTTAGCCCAGAAACAAAATTACATAAATGGAAGTTTGTTGGTACTGGTTCAATAAAACTAAACGGTTCTCAACTCGGCTTTTAGCTTCATTTACTGCCGATAGATGGTGCTTCTTATTTATTTAAAATAAAGTGATTTTCGTTTTAGAAATTGTGATTTTGAAAAGGAGTTGACGAGTACCTTAGAAAAACTGGTTGGTCAAGGAAAATTAGGGAGTGTTGAAAGGTTAAGTGATAGATTCAACGAAGAATACAAATAAGCAAGAGAGAAAGAGAAGTGCAAAGAAATATGTTTGGGCAAAGAAAATCAGGGAATGCTAAAAGGAAAAGTTCAAAAGTCCATGTAGTTGATTGACTGGAAACTATGACACTTAGGTCGCAGAAGAACATTTAATCAAAATTTGTTTGGCCAATGTTATCCAATTAATCCGATGTATGTAAATATTTCTTTCTATTCTTAAGAGTTTAGTCTTAGTACATATTAATTTACTAGCGCATCTATGATTATTAATGCTGCCTACAGTTGCTTTTTGTAGTTTATTATTACTTTATTGTTGCTTCTATGCTGTTATGCTTAAGTTATGTTTGCCCGGTTTTTGGATTGTATTTTCTGTTGGGCAATAAATTCATTATTATTATTATAAAGCTCCTAGTAAAATACTGACTCTCCTTCAGATAAGTCACCATAAAGATACGTTAAAGTATCATGCGAGAGAATTACACTAACTTTTTTAAGACAACTGAACAAAATGTCTTGTTACTACCCTGAGGGTTAGGCAACTTAAGTGGATTCAGTAACCTAATTGAACGGGGTCGATAAAGAGAGGACAGCACCTCTCGGAAAGAATTATTCAGGAGGTGGAATTTTTAACGTAAACAATAAGGTTCCGCGGCAACAAGAAATTCTAAATTAATTAATGTTGGGTGTGTGGGTGTGTTTCGAAATGTTCACCGCGACCCTGCTACGAACAGTTTACTTTTTTTTATGTCTTTGCAGAAAAAGTGCTGTTTATGTTCCCCATAAACCCCCTAAAGACGAAATGAGAGCTTGAAAGAAAGTGGAGTGAACTACAACCAAAAGGTCCTTTACTAGTGCGTTCCATCCTAGCCCCATTTGTATCCCCATTACATAGTAACTACATTGCATGATGTTTATTAATTAATACATAATATACTCGATTACTTACTATTGCTCTTTTATTTTGGGTATACCTATTTCTGCATTTTGATTCACTTTTTACGGCTTTTGAGTCCAAGAATTTAGTCCTCCGAAAATAAAATCATACTTCAATAATGAGTAGTAAATGCATAGTGTAATTATTTGACTTTAAGCAGTTCTCTACTCTACCTTCACTTCAGAAACGGCCACCCAACAAAGAGGAAAAAGTTCATAGGGAAAAGAACAGACAACTTGAAATGGAGGCAATAGAAAACCTAAACCCAAACTAGTTATAACAAGACAAAAATGCTTTCAAAACCCCATTTTTTTGTGCAGAGACAATGGTGGAAACTTCATAAGCAAGCAAGAGGAGATCAAGGTGGATGTAACGGTCTACACACGCTGAAAAAAGGGAAAGGAAGGTAGAGAGATCCAAAGACAGGATGGAAGAGGTTAACACATCAAATTAAGCAACAACCAAACACCAACATTCTACGCAAAATTCTTTAGTGATTAGGGATGAGCTCTCACAATCTAACAAAGTCAATGTAACTTTGACCTAAAGGAAAATATCTATAATAGGATTCATCCCAATCTAAAATAGGCTAAGGAAGTTCTATGGTTACAAGATAAAGTACCAGAGGAAATGAATTTAACTCATGGATCTTTTCGTGCAGAAATAAGTAATGAGGAGAACTCTGAACTCTGAAGTCTGAAGAAAAAGAGAGGAGAGTTAGAGGGCGCAACAGAGAGAAATACAGGGATAAGCTCTGTATGAACTTCCTTAATCTAGCAAGATTAGTTTAGCCTGAATCTAAAAGAAATACCAATGTGAGGATTTATCCTCAGGGAGAGGAAGGCTGGCGAGGACCGTAAAGCACTTTTAAAATATATCACAAATCAAGCAACTATAAAACTGTAGAATTCCATCGGAAATTCTCTAGGGACTGTTGGGTTAAGATCTACATAATTTGGACGTACAGAAAATTCTATTATAACAACATGGAAATGGAAAAACGGAAACATAAAGGGAGAATCTGGAATTATGAATGAAAAGATTGCATAAAGGAAGAGGAAAAAAAGAAGTCATAGAGAGGAGTCTGAAGTCTAAAATAGCACCTGCAAGGTCCTAAATTAAGCAGCAATGAAACTAAAGAATTCCATCCGAAATGCTCTGGGGGTAAGTAAGCACCGCATGAGTTTCCATAATCTGGCAAGGTCAATTTAATTTAGACCCAAGAGGAAATATCAATATTTCTCTTCTTAAGCTGGGTTGGCACGATCCAAGTGTACTTTGATCCAATGCACTTTGATGATGTGCACGTATTACTTGGATCCTACTTGGATCATCTTAACAAATCTACTTTCACGGGAGAGTTACATCCAAATTGACTAGGATGGCGGCCAACTTACTTTGACCAAAGTGATATTTTGATGTGATAACAAATTGCGTCAAGAACGCACTAAACATTTAGTGAGATGACAGATTCGATTTTGCAAGGTGTGGAAGTAGTTGCGAATATGCTTACACAAGAGCTTGAACCTACAGAAAAAATTAGAAAAGGAAAATCACAACGAAGTTCCACTTTGATCAGTGTAAGTTGGCTGCTGTCCAAGTCAACTCGGATGTAATTTTTCTCTAAAAATGAATTTTGATGAATTACTGAAATGATTTTAGCAATGATCAAGTAATGCGCGCGCAGCATCAAAGTATACTTGGATCGTAGCAAACCAATTTTATATGCTATACATACACTTGGATCGTGTCAGCTCAGCTTAATCGATGATCATCATTATCATTAATTCTTTTCAATTGATTTCAAGAGGGCCATCAGTTTTCTTTTAGCACTGATCGAATTATTTGGCTGATTACCAGAGACTTTTAGCAATGATCTATTACTTGATAGTATTTCTATGACTACTTCAGATTTCTTCGCCAACCATCACCTCTTTTCGACTCTATACGTAGATCTAGTTGATGGTCTCCAGTTTGCTGCCCATGAAACGAAGAAATGTTTGAATTTCTTACACATTGAGATCTTAATGACTCAGAGTCCTTTCAGAAGCCTCCTAGGGCTTCGGAAACTTAAGCATTTCTTTAGTTTTGACCGAATTACTTGGTCGACCACTAGAGAATTTTAGCAACGATCCATTACTTGATAGTATGTATTTCCACGACTACTCCAGATTTTTTCGCCAACCATCACCTCTTTTCGACTCTATACGTAGATCTAGTTGATGGTCTCCAGTTTGCTGCCAATGAAACGAAGAAATGTTTGAATTTCTTACACATTGAGATCTTAATGAATCAGAGTCCTTTCAGAAGCCTCCTAGGGTTTCGGAATCTTTCTTTTAGTTTTTGAACGATTACTAAAAACTTTAACAGTCTTCCTACAGCTACTTCAAATTTTTTTGCCAAATCTTTGGCCTTAATTTAGTAATTTAGTAATTTAGTTCGTGATTTGTCATACATCAATTAAGTTTTGTATATTAAAGAAAAAAAATATGATCCCACGGTATTTCCACATAAATGTTGCTATTACTGAAACACAAACTTTTGTTGAGAAAAACCAAATATGAGGGGAACGATTAAAAGATGCAAACGCCAGCACCAGACTGACACACACACACACGCCAGTCTAAAGAAGTCAAACTTCCTAGACCAGAAACAAGTCCAATTTAGCCGAATTTAATAACAAGTACGGTTTCATTTGTTTGATAACTAAAATCAGAATTACACGGCGATTCATTTAAGATCAAGCATGAATATGTAGGATAAGTAACAGAGTTATTTTTTGTAATGAATTTGGATTCGCGTTTTCACAAAAAATTGTTTCTCCACATTCATCATTGTATGACGCGTTTCAGTGTTTTTAAGACAACTTATATATACGAGCAACGTTCAATTGGGATAGAGTCTACTAGAGTGCGCGAGGTTGAACGTATCAGAGCTTTATAAACCACGCGAGTTTGAACATTTCGAGCGACGCTAAAAATTAATGCAATGAATTTAAATTACGTAAGGTGAAGCGATAATAATCATTAGTTTGGTGTAAAAAAGCCGTAAGGAATTGAACAAATCATTTATTAAATTTAAATAAACTTTCTTTTAAAAATAATAATATTAATTGCGCCTTCATTTATTTGATACACGTATTGGTCATTACAGGAACTTAATTCATATTCAATTTAACTAAATAAATAAACAGTCACTATTAATTGTTGCAATAAAAGAAATTGTTAATAAAGAATTTTAATTTGAGTAGACCTTATTTTAATTTATTAGTGGGCATAAGAAATCATCTACCAATAGACGAATATCAGTTTCGATACAATTTTCAATTAATAAGATGCTTCCCATCTAACTGGTGCAACTGGTTGAGAATCTGAAACTTCTTCGTCTACTTCAATCATCGGCCTCCATATGTATCTAAATCCACGACTATAATTTTCAACAAATAAAATGACCACTTACTGTCCACTGGTGCAGCTGGTTGAGGATTTCCAGCTTCTTCTTCTTCTTCAAAAAACGAAGAATTCTTTGACTATATATCTGTCACAGTATCATTCCAGAAGCTTCACAGGTCGTCGTAGATCTTCTTGGACTCTTATTAATCTTTCCATTTTCCGTGCCACGGAAACAGTGTTATATCTAGGGGCCATGGAGCCTCATCACAAATCAGTCGCTGAGGCCCTTATCCAAACCGAAACATATAGGTAGTTAGGTCAATAAATAATGCCGAATTGGTTTGACTGGCATGCCTAGATTGAGGTATCATTCTTTAGTTAAGAAGGCATAGCATTATTTTATTAATGATAAATGATACTTAGTGGAAATATTTGATTAGAGTTCGTCCCAAGCTCTTTGGGCCTCCTGTTCCAATTATTATAATTCACTGGGGCAGTTATGTTGGGATCTTATAAGGAAGGCGATCAACTCTATAAATAATTTTGAAGTTGAACGAAAAGCCAAAGGTCACAAGAAACTACGTCGTGAAACGTTTTATATTTTCTTCGGTGTACAAGAACTAAATGTTTGTGGATAACATGTTTCGGTTAACACTTAACTATTCTCAAATCTAGAATGTAAGAATTTGCGCTTAACTAAGGAAAAACATTAAATAAATTGAAACAAACCTTTAACAAAGAAGTTACTTAGCACGTGACCATTGTGGGTATGTTGCCCAATTGGGACACTTTAATAAATTCTGAAAACGCTTTTGGGTTTTAGATGAGTTTGATACTATAAGGAACTGTTTATTGAAACGGGCACTCCGAGTGTGTAAACACAAACCCAATTACAAGAAAATGTGAAAATAATTGCGTTTTAGTTAGGCCGGGATGATCGAGTATTAATTAAAACTGGACCTGACGGTAACACAATGTTTTTTCAATCAATTTAATACATTACCAATTGGTTCCACACATCGCCGACGCCGATCTTTACTAAATAAAGCAGGTTCTTTCTCGTGCACGTTGTACGGCGTGACACATTCCTCTGAAAACCGCCTCAAATGAGAAGAGCCGGTCCTCATTTAGCAGCAGCTAAATCGCTAAGACGCATAAAATTGGTTTCGGGATCCGACTAATCATGCTCGTGCAGGGTTAAACGATTATCCGCCTCATCCGGACTTTTTTTGGAAAGGAAAATGCGTGCCGCGTTTCGATCGAGTCACGGTGCGCGTCACCGGAGGAGAAGAAGAAGAAGAAGAAGTGTTTAATAGGCGTTTACACCCTTTTACACAAAGCATCTCTATCAGAGCAGATGCCGAGTCATGGCGTATGTCAACTAGGAATGCGGCCCAATCAAGTGCGCGCTCGGTGGAAGAATGCAAAAAAAAACGAAACATGAAACCCAACTTCGTTTCTCAGAGGGGGTGTGAAAATCTGGCTGGAATTCTTGTTGTGAACGACATTCCTTCAGAATATGCAACTAATTTGAAGTAAGTTAGCAACGACAACTACGACAACCATCAAAGGAAGAAGTAGAACAAAATCAGAATGGCTAAACTTTTCTTTTTACTAACGCAGATCAAGTTCAATGCGATCTGGATTTAAAATTCTTAACATCACAAGCAGCTGTGCTAATGCATCCACCTCACATTAGAATGATTGACAGCAGTTCATTTTTTCATCGTGCGTCCGACCAATTTACGCGCGCTTCCAAAAGGACCGTACTTCATTAGCTCCTATACACCGTCGGAGGTAACACATAACTCGCACGTTGTATATTCACGTAACACGTCTAGGTGTACTTTACTAATGATATATTTTTTTTTTACGGCGATGTAGTTTTAGGATCGATCGTTCGTCGTCTCGGAAATGCCACCGGCGGCGTTGGGTGGCCTTTAGTAATTTAACTTCACACAAAACAAAGTATTTAATCATCCCTCTCGTAATTACCTTTCGTTTTTGTGTCTGTCTTCGAATCGGCCGGCGCGTGTAAATACATTCACCACCTTCAATTGACTTCTGGAATTTAAATTCTTTTAGCGTGCAATGATCGTTTGATCAAGAGTTTTGGATGGATGGATGGATAAATATATTCACAAGCCGTTTGCGTTCGCGTTCGTTTTATTAGCCCACCGAATTGCCCTCTAAAATATTTAGTAGTCAGACGCGCGGTTTTAAATATTGTGTTCATTTTAAGTTTTACTGCGGCGCTCGTAAATATCAAAAGGTCCTGAGGGGGATGATGTTCGGACCCCGGAGTTGTAAATTACCGCGATTTGTGCATGTGACAGTTGCGTTTTCTCTTTGCCGTGCGGGATGTGTTTTATAGCGCGCCGATTTTCCGTCAACCCAAATAAAAAAGGAAACTCTCTCTCTCTCTTTCTCGAGAAGGCGTGCGTGATGATGTCGAGGAGCGGGAAAGTTGGCGGCAAGCAAATTGACTAAACAAATTTTAACACGGGTAAAGTTCACATCCTTCATTATTATGCGTCGTCGTCTTAGAGGCGCTCACCTTGGCGCAGGGGTAACTAATTGCCATATTAATAGGCGCCCCCTGTTTCACCGTCTATGCTAAACACGGGCTGTGAATAATAATTTCCTCACTTAGGGTAATTGTTTGGGCTTAAAATTTCCTATATAAATCATGTATTTTAATGAAATATTATGTGCGGGCCCAACGCCGCTCGGGCAAGGTCAAAATTCAAAAATTTACAGAAGCCCAAACTTTAAAGAAACATCCATAACAGAATAATAAACTAAATTGACTTGAAGGACTATTATGATATTGAAGAATAAAAACTTCCTTAAGGTAAAGAAAAAGGTCAAAAAACGGAAACGCCAGAAAGTGGCAACAAAGAAGACCGAATTTAATACATAAGCAAAGGGATGAAATAAATAAGGAGGATTTGAGGCAAGCAGGCCGATACAGAAAAGCCAAAATAAAAGGGTCAATTCAATTCATACTAGATCTATCAGTTACGTCAGATAACACAGAAGAAAATTAAAAAGGAAGACATAAAAGTCTTTAAAAAGAAGTGAGCAAGAAGGTGGCATGTCAGTTATCAAATTATTTTCGTTTCGTTTGACTTAATCAAATAAACCACCTGGTCCCCATTCAAAAAAAATTATTGAAAACCAAAGAGATGAAGTCCAGAGAAAACAGAAAGAATGATTCACCTGCATGCACCTTCAGAGGCACAAAAGGAAGCAAGAAGAAACATACGACTGAAGTTAATAGAAAATTGTGAACTTTAAACAGATTCTATCAAAGTAATTGGCTCTAGATTTTGATTTCGATTATGAATAAAAAACATGATTGTTAAGAACAGGATTTTTCCCACGTTTTCCTAATTCAAAGCCAAATGCAGTTTTCAAATAACAGATATCAGTTTACAAATAATAGGTAAAAATAGGCAACAGCTTTTTACCTGCTGTTGAAAAACTGCTACCTATTTTTACTTGTTATATGAAAACTGCACCTTGTTTTTATCTGTTAGATGAAAACTGCTACATTTTTAATTAATTAATTTCAAAGACAAAGAGTAGTTATCTTATACAAGAGAAGCCACTTGCACAAGGAAGTCAATTTAAATGTCCTTTCAAATGCTATCGAGTGTTTCCGCACAAAAATTGTGCCTGCTATAATCTGATTGGTGAAAACTGTATGTCACACCTTGCGCGATGCCAACGCCATTGTGTTGTTCGTTTCCCCCGTTATTTGACCTCCGCCAATTTAAAGGGACAACTGTGTCATGGTCATAGAAACTGCTCGGCAAAGATCAAATGAGCGTCTCCTCTTGAATAACTTGTCTACTCCTTGCCTACGACATGTCACCCTAACCAGCAGATGCAAGTTTAATAATAATAACAATAAATTTTTATTGTCATAGGTTTTGCAGACAAAACATGGAGATTGTCAAAACTATACAGTAGAATTTCAAAACAATACAATAAAATACATATAAATTATACAGAGTTATCACAGATAAACATTAATGTACTAGAAAATCATTTAGTGAGTAATAGCATTCGCTTATAAGCCAAGATTTTAATTGTTTTTTTTTAAACATTGATGATAGAAGCGCCTTTGATGTTACTTGGAAGCTCATTGTAGACTCTGAGTGCTGAGCAAAGAGGACTTTTTCTACGCATCTCCAATCTACATTTTGGCACAAATAAAGCTGGTTGACGTAAACTATAGATTTCCTTTCCTGCATTCGTTTCGAAGTGATGAAGGTTCCTCCTAATAGTTATAAATAGTCTCCCAATATATTACGTACACACTTGATAAGGTTAAATAATTATTTTTTTTATAAATGAACTCCTACAAGTTTAATTGTTTTGTACCTATTTTCGTTTTATTACTTAATTGTTATTTATTAAGGCAGGTGATTTGCAGAGCCCCATAAACGTTCTTGGTGCTACTAATTCGTTATTTGGCGTTTCTTTCTTCTTTGTTAGTTTTCATTCCCATATGTTCTATTTCTTTGGTGTCAAGATTTCTCTGCTCTACTCCTTTGTTCGCTCAACTGAGGACAATTTTAGATTTATTTTTTCTTATTCGTCTTTTGTCCTTATTTTTTACCGATACTGTAATTTATCTCCTCAAGGTCTCATTCCTTCTTCATTTTATATTTTTCTTTACTAGTTCTCATCCCTTGTCCTTCTTCTTTCCCTTATTAACTTATTTACTTTTCCGATCTCTTCTCTAACTTTTACTCTCGAGGGTTTTCAGTTGAGTTCGGACTTATTTAAAGTAAGTCCTATTTTTCTTCTGCCTTCATTTTAATTAATTTTCTATTTTTATTACGTATTTGCGAGAGGAAAATGCAATGACATTTAGGAAATTTAAAACCTATCATTTTAAATTAAAATAAGACTACAACTTTCAACTTTCACTTTAAGATAAACTTGCTCAAGCGATAGGCGCGCGCGAGGAAATCGTTTAGACAATACATCGCACCCTTTCAGTCCAGTGACCAATAACATTTTATATGATAAAGAACTCATAAGGTGATTCAAATTTAACGAAACCAAAGGAGGCCCAATTAGATGGTGCCACTTCCTGGTAGAGCTGGCGTAGGAGCGGAGATTTTTAATATAAGCAACGTCGTGATAAAAGAACTTTTGACGTGCGACTAGTTATTGACTTAAAGGAGGGTAGGCAACTTAAGTTGCTCTGGTGATCGGAATTTAACGGAACCAAAGGTGGCTCATTTAGAGGGTGCCACTTCAAGGAAGAGTTGTCGAAAGAGCGGAGATTTTTAATATAGACAATGGATGTCGTGATCGCAGAACTTTTGACGTGTGACTAATTATTGACCTAAAAGAGGGTAGATAACCTAAGTTGCTCTGGTGATAGAAATTTAACGGAACCAAAGGTGACCCAATTAGAGGGCGCCACTTCATGGAAGATTTGTTGAAAGAGCGTTTTTTTTTTAATATAAACAATGGCGTGTTGTGATCGGAGAACTCTTGACGTGCGACTTGTTATTGACCTAAAGGAGGGTAGGCAACTTAAGTTGCTCTGGTGGTAGAAATTTAACGGAACCAAAGGTGACCCAATTAGAGGGCGCCACTTCATGGAAGATTTGTTGAGAGAGCGTTTTTTTTTAATATAAACAATGGCGTGTTGTGATCGGAGAACTCTTGACGTGTAAGTAGTTACCTACTGCATGACTACATGATGCTCCAAACTCTAAGGGGTTCTTTATGAATAATGCGAATGCGCGATTTTTGTAGAATAAAAACTAAATTGGAAAGTGAGCCCTACAACAGCAATCCATATTTTAACAGAGAGTATATTTTTCCAAAGCAGAAATTCCTTTCTTTGTCACATACTTGCGAAAAAGTTTCCTTAAGGCAAATGCGTTTTTACTATTTTTTTACTTAAATTGTTAATACGCTTCAACCAATCCAAAACCAAAATATTTTACTGAAGTTGAAGACCGTTCGAAGTAAATTTCGGAAAATTGCTTACATTCGTTTTATTCGTTTTTTTTTCGTTCCGAATTCCACGAACTGAGATTTAGTTTCATTTAGAAGCAACTGATTTTCCTGAAGCTATTTCCTCATACTTGCCAGAAGAAACTAGAAGTGTATTAGCATATCTACCTGAAGTGACTAAAACAGTGTCATCTGCGTACAAAATACAATTGTTGACGGATTCAAAGCTGAGGGGCGAATCATTTATAAAAATATTAAATAATACTGGTCCTAAGATGGATCCCTGATGAACACCTTTATGGATATCGGCGGAATAAGACCTGCTACATTTCCCAAGGCAATTAATTTCTACCACCTGTGATTGATGTTTAAGGTATGACAACCCATTCATGACTAATCCTCTCGAAAGCTTATCGAACAAAAGCTTCTGATTGACAAGGTCAAAAGCTTTACTTAGATCGTTTTATTACTGGCATCTATTTGAGAAAGAATGGTTTCCACTAATTCAAATGGCGCGGAATCGGTGGATTTTCCATGATAACAACCATGTTGATGTATTTAAATAACTTTCTTCTTCTTCTTTGATACTTCGATGTAAAAATTCCAGAAGTAAGTGAGCCACAACCCCCATAGTACACCAGCTTGGGTTCTTAAATTATTTCTTAACTCTTTTAAGGCTTTGAAATTGAATAAATCTTACTTAGTCCCTTAGTTCCCTTCAGAAAGGAGTTGAGCACCGAAGAGACAAACATAGGGATGAGATAAAGATGTCTAGAATGGGGACAAGAAGAACTGGAGGAAACAGTCGACTTGGGAAAGGTAAAAGCCTTCAAGCAGCTTCAGAAAAGCGCTGTTGTCCGAAATTTCTGATGTGACTTCATATACTAGAACGAGATGATCGTAAAAATAGTTTTAATACCATCATCTTCTTTCTGATGATAGTCCTCCACCAGATTCGATCTACAGGTCTTCTTTAATCTAAGAAGAGCTTAACAGTGGTCTTGCTAGATATCTTCATCTTCTTTCTGATGACAAATTTTTAATCGTGCAGCCAACCTCTACCAGATTCGATCTACAGGTCTTGGTTTGTATGTCATCATCTTCTTTCTGACGTCGACTTTTTAATCTTGCAGGCAACCTCCTTGTTGTTTTAATAATATCAAAGGTACCAAGGGGGTTGCCGCCCCCAAAACCTCGATAAGTACTAAATCTTCAAAGTAGCACCCCACCCATTGGCTATGACAGTCCTTTTGTATGAAATTTGCTAATTGAAGGTGTATTGAATCTGAGGAACTTGCAGCGTCTTATCGGATAGCACGTGGGTGTATTTCTTCAATTCGTTTTTCTGTGGATCTTCCTTCACATTTGAACGACAACTCGCCCAGAAGTCTTGTCATTTTGCAGCTTTTTCTTCTTTCTTGAAATATGTTGGCCATGTGTACTTCACAGTAGTGTTTTATGCTGGATCCTAATGAGTCATCCTGGATTGTAACATCTTCGTATATCTCGCTGAACGAATATTGCTGTAGCCTTCAGGTTTTTCTCGATTATTTCTGTGCTCCGATGAGGTTGTTGACTGCTATGGTGACTTAGAACTTTGGTTCACTGAGGTGCTAGCATCAATCTATTGAGGAGGAATTTGGTGTCTTCACCATGCCATGAACGGGCGGTTACGAAATGTTACGTTTGTCCCTCGAATGATGATCAGGTACGACTGATCTTTGTCAAAGATGATTGATTAGTGTAACAGAATCCTGACGTCATGGCCAAAAACATTAATTGACCAATTCGGGTCCGAGTAGGTAAGTTCATACCACGTTGTGTACCATGTTGATATTACCAGAATGTGTTTGGGTCAATTATTATCAAAGGAACCTTAATACGAGTTTCGTTTTGTGGCCTTTTTGAATTGCGTGACGTGAAAATAACACGACACGAATTTTGCGTCTTGGCTGAATCTGAAAAGTCAGAAGCGTTATGATAATTCTTTAGGTCAATGAGTCTTTCGACACTTGATTGACTTCATTCTTATATAATCTCTCTAACCTGGCAAATGGCAAACTTAATTTTGAGTAATGAATTTGAAACATGAAACAAATCAATCGTACTGATTATTTTGCGACTAACCCCTGTATATACTACTGTCGACTCGATTCTTACATAATCGTTTTAAACTGGCAAATGTAAACGTATAATTTTGAGTACTCTTGTGTATTCTGTTTCGCATTTTGATGAATGTTTCGCGTTCCATTTATTAAAATGCGAAATCTGTGTCCCCCGCATTATACGGGGACCGCGCAAAATTTATTCATCTAATTGCGTACCTATCTGAGACATCTCGTCAGCGTCCTCACAACAGACGGAAATAAAGCTTCTTGCTGTCAGACTAACCCATATCTGCGGTTCCTTCCCGGGTGCAATCGCGCCTCAATCAGGACCATTGTTCTAGCCCTGTCACGGGCACGCATGACACATGACGTAATCAGGGGGGCGGGTCCGGCAATCAACTGTCTGATTTAATATTCACCTCGCTCGACACCAGGCGTTCCCGACTGCTGTTGACAACCTCTTGTTATACACGCAGTCTAGATTATGTATGTGTTAACTGCTATGCCCACACTTAATAGATATATCATTCACCGTGTCGTAACTACTCTCAAATTATTCCCCATTACTTATGCACACGTATGAGTCTTCTTTTTTATTTGTCTTGAATTGTATGTATGAGGTGCAGGTTGGTTGAGGTCTTTAAGATTAAGAAAGTTTATCAATCACCTCCAAGGGGGTGCCATCCATATTTTGATAGGGGTCGCTCTTGCATTGCAATGACTTTGTTCCAGGTGTAAAATCAAAGTTTTCTTTTCCTTTTTGAAAATTATCATCGTTACTTTCTATTCAAGCCCCTAGTCGGCGTTGTTAAACTCGCGCCTTGCGATCCCTACAAACGATCACCTCCGCCGCTTTAAGTGTTTGACTGAGAGAGTTTTCATAACCGGGAAAAATTATATTCGAGTGCAGACATCATTAAATCCCACATCATCAGAATGTATTCTTGGATGCACAATGCGGAGCAATGAGCGCAGAATTCAATTATCTTAGACGCCGTCCACCCACTACACGGCTACAGTTGTCATCACTCTTGCCAGATAGCGTCATTGTCTCACCCTTGCGTCATTTAGCACATCAAACTGTCGTTTGTTACTATCCCGCCGCCCTTTGTTGCGGGCCCATAGTCGTTAGCCGACTTTGGATTTTGATAATTTATTTTCTGGCCTGACGTTGTTATCTGTGATTTTTTCACATCGACTTCTAACTTTCGACATTCACTGTATGCTAATATACAAACGTGTATGCAATTTCATTCATCTACGTATCATTTATATAAGGTTGCAATTGTTGTTGTTTTTTAATTCATTTAATGTATTGAGGAAAAATATTTGGACGAACAGGGGTTAATCCCTGTAGTTCGTTATTTATTGTCTCTTCTCCTTCATTTTATTTTTCTCTTTACTAGTTTTCATCCCAATATGTTCCATTTCTTTGGTGTCAAGGTTGCTTTGCCTAAGCTCATCTGAAGACATTTTTAGCTTCGTTTCTCTCCCTTTCTTTTTTTATTCACTTTTCGGGCGTATCTTGAAGCACCTTAATTGTTTTGTGTCTATTTTGTTCGCCAACTTTCATTCTCATTATTTAATTCTTATTTATAAATGCAGGTGATGTGCAGAGCCCTATATTCATGGTGCCTACTAATTCGTAAACGTATCAACAAAATAATTTCAAACTTTCGTTAACACATTAAGCATTCCCATACGATAACGGGCTCGAGCGGAAAAACCCTAGTCGAAGTATGGCCATTAAGTATATAAATCACGAGAAAGAGGTCTTGACGCATGTACTATTTCTTTGGTGTCGCGATGTGAATGAGTTATCTTCGTTAAAGCTCAACTGAGATCACCTTGACGCATTCACAAATGAATTTCAAACTTTCATTATAACGTAAACATTCTCATATGATAACGGGCTCGAGCGGAAAGCCCTCAGCTGAAATGCGAACTCTCCTTGAGATAAGTGACCATTAAGTAAATAAATTTCACTCTTGACGCATATGCCATTTCTTTGGCGTCGAGATGTGCATCACTCATCTACTTCTATTCGTTGCATTTTTCTTCGCTTAAGCTTAACTGAGGTCACTGTTGATGAAAAGCATTTCAAACTTTACATCACTGTAACGTAAACATTCTCATATGATAATGGACTCGAGGTGAAAGCCCCTAGTCGAAATATGGACTCTCGTTCAGATAAGTGACCATTAAGTAAATAAATCACATTATTGAGGCGTATAACATTTCTTTGGTGTCGAGATGTCTTGAGTCATCTTCTTCTATTCGTTGCTTATTTTCTCTCTTTCCTTTTTCTTATTCACTTCCTTTTCAAATGTATTTTGCATGAGTCATCTTGCATTCATTGCATCTTTCTTCGCTTAAGCTAAACTGAGGTCACTGTTGACGCATCCACAAAAGAATTTCAAACTTTCATTGTAATTTCTCTTATAATAACGGACTCGATCGGAAAGACTCTACCCAAAATACGGACTCTCTTTCAGATAAGTGATCATTAAGTAAATAAATCACACTCTTGATGCGTATACCATTTCCTTTAGTGTCGAGATGTGCTTGAGTCATCTTCTTCTATTCGTTGCTTACTTTCTCTCTTTCCTTTTTCTTATTCATTTTCAAGTATATTATGAAGTATCTTAATCGTCTTGTATCTATTTCTGTCTCTGTCTTTGATTTTAATAATTTTTTTAAGCAAGCGATGCGCAAAGCATTTTATACTTTCATGGTGTTTGTTAATTCATTTATTTACTGTCTGTTTCAAGGCCTCTTTTCTTCTTCTTTCTTTTATCTTTTTCTTTATTAATTTTCATCCCCATGCCTTGCAATTTTTTGGTGTCAAAGTGTTTATGAGTTTTCATCTTCTATTCTTTAATTTTTTCTTTGCTTAAGCTTGGCTGAGGATAATTTTAGCTTGGTTTCTCTTCCTTTGTTTTTCTTATTCACTTGAATTTTCAGGTGTACTTTGAAGTACATTATTTGTTTTTTACCTATTTTGGTCGCCAACTTTTATTCTCATTATTTAATTCAAAACATAGTCTTATAAACGTTTATGGTGCTACTAATTCGCTATTTGACGTTTCTTACTTTTTACCTTATATTTTTCTTTGTTAGTTTTCATCCTTATATGTTCCATTTCTTTGGTGTCAAGGTGTTCATAAATCTTCTCTTTTCTGCTCTGTTCTGCTGCTTTGTTCGTTCAACTGAGGACAATTTAAGATTTTTTTTTCTTATTTGTCTTTTGTCCTTACTTATTACCGATTCTGTTATTTATTTCTTCAAGGTCTCATTCCTTTTTCATTTCATATTTTTCTTTACTAGTTCTCATTCCTTCTCCTTCTTTTCCTTATTAACTTATTTACTTTTCCGATTTCTTCTCTACCTTTTACTCTCGAGAGTTTTCAGTAGAGTTCAGACCTGTTTAAAGAAAGTTCTATTTTTCTTCTGTCTTCATTTTAATTTTCTATTTTTGTTACATATTCGAGAGAAGAAAATGCAACGACGTTTATGAAATTTAAAACCTACCATTTTAAATTAAAATAAGACCTACAAAATTCCAACTTTCAACTTTGACTTTAAGATAAACTTTCTCAAGCGATAGGAGGGCGCGAGGAAATCGTTTAGACGAAACGTCGAACCCTTTTAGTCTAGTGGCCAATAAACATTTTATATGGTAAGGAACTCATAAAGTAATTGAAATTTAACGAAACCAAAGGGGGCCCTATTAGGCAACTCAAGTGGTGACCGAAATTTCAACGGGGGCTCAATCAGAGGGCGCCACTTCACGGAATAGTTATTGAAAGAGCGGGAATTTTTAATATAAACAATGGGTGTCGTGATCGAAGAAATTTTTACGTTACTGACCTGGAGGATGGTAGGCAATTCGCAGGCTCTGGTGATCGAACCAAAGAGGGCCTAATTAGAGGGGGCCATTTCGAGAAAGATCGGAGAATCGAAATTTAACGGAACCAAAGATGGACCCAAGAGAGTGTTCCACGTCCTGGGAGACTTGTCGAAAGAACGGGGGTTTTAAATAAATAAACAATGGGGTGGCGCTGTCGAAGAGAACATTCACTCAACCATTTTTTTGAAGATTTGTGTCTTCCCTTTCCATTTTCTCTGTTATTAAATGTTCATCGGGATCTTGACGCAAATAATTACTAAAATTACTTTATTATTATATTACGTATTTAGTTTAGTTAATTCCATTGAAAATGAATCCATATCGGCTGCAGAATTCAAATGAAGAAAGTTACTATATCCTCAGCAAGAAAGAGAGGGAAGAAAAAGGAAATTTATAGCTGCGAGAACACCTTGACAGTACACTTGGTTGATCACTATTTCTATGACAGGTGTTTGAGGTGTCTCTAGAGTAGGTGATGGATTCTTTAAATCACCTTTATCTCTTTTCCTTCATGATCCATTACTTTGAATCACTAGTAGCCCTTCAACTATGACGAGAGAGAGTTCCTCCGATCTATTTGATGGTTTATTTTGTTTTTCTCTTTTGCTTTGCCTTATTCTTGCTTTTTTGCTATTCGAAAATTTTAGACTGTTGTTCTGGTATCATATTTATGAGAAAAAATTGTAAGAAAATCGAAGCATCTTATAATTATCAAACGTAGTACGGAAGTTGAATTCAACGCAACGCAACCGCGAGAGAAATCCGCCCACATTAAAAAAGATTATGTAAGTGACCGTGGCGGTGGCTCGTTTATCAAAAACTTTGCCCTAGATGAGACGCGATTGACATTTGCAAATTCTAAGAACTGCAGTGACATTGATAGCCGACCTCATGCTATATCACACACATATGAAATGCTACGTAATCGGGGCTGACCTTAGAAAAACCAAATAAAAAGGTAGCGTGGCAAACACAAAATCAGACATCTTCTAGCAGTTTGATAGTAAATATTGCTAGTGCCCGCCTTGCGGATCTCCACAAGCCCGAGGGCGTAATCGACATTTACACAATATCTTAGTGTGTGTGGCTGTTCTCCAAAAAGTCTGTCCGTCTCTGTATCTAGTGCCATGGTTGGGTAAGAATTGAATTATTGATTTTTTACTATTTTGGCTATGTTTTTATCAACTAACCTTTACTTATTTTAATTATGAGAAACACAACAGCCCAACGGGCGTGTGATGTCGTGTTTCCGAGCGCTACGCAATATTTGCCCGTAATGAACCTGCACTGCGAGTCGTCTGTTTGGTGGGGCAACATTCGTGACGTTTTATACAAAGTCCACTAGTCCTAATTATGAGATGCTTTTCTTGCCATAAAATTTTGAATTTGTTTTATGGCGTCTTGTGTGTTGTTCTGAAGTAATCTGTAATTGCATTTAAATTTTGAATTTGTCTAAGTTATGTCTCTAGTAATTTGACTAGAGTGTTGTATGTACTTAATCAGTTTTAAAATTGCCCTAATCAATTTATAATTGGTTACTTATTCTTTATTTATATACATTTTGTCTTTATTTGAAGTCAATGTCATTGTTAAAAGAAAGGAAGTAATTTTTCGTCAATCCCGAAAATATACTCGTATATAAATCTCATTCCGTCTAAAGAGGGCGTTAATAGCAATATCTGGCTTAAAAGCTCAAACCAGATACCTACAAACGTGTGTCCTTTACGGTCTAATTAAAATTTCAATAAAAGAGTAAGAGTGAGGAGATGGGATGAAAATTGTTGATTATTGTGGTGTGATTAATTTCGGAAATTAAGACCTACCTTAGTTTGGGCATCACAACATAACTTCTCTCTTACCCTCGTCGAGATATCTAGACGGACATAGTATTTCAACGAGCCTTGTACAAAAAAATTAATAAAGTAGAAAGTAAAGGATAATTCATCCCCTTTCTTCTGTTATCATTATCTTTAACCACTCGTCCTTCACAAAATCAATCCTGCCAGGTATTCGTCGATGTCGACGTGACAGATTCGAAACTTTTCTGTACAGATTTTCAGAAACAGTTCGGGCGTTTCAAAAGATTCTAAAATAAATTCTTGAAGGTTATTAGGTAAATGTCAAAGCATTTAGTTTCTTGTACTTAACAACGCGAGTCATAATTACATGAGATCAGTTTCGTCGGAGGAGAAATAAAACGTCCTCGTCCTCTGCAGTTGATAAGACGAAGCTGCACTTTGTCTTTGTGGATTGTCAGTGAAGTGTTTCCGGCGGCAGCTGCGCGTTCCCAGGCGGACAAAAGACGCTCGACCCCAAATCAAATTATCTAATTCACTATATTGGCCAGCGCGACCACTGGATTTGTTTAATCGACTGTGGCGGTCACAAATTCACAGATGATACCACTCTTCCTTCCTCTACTACTAATTTACCTACACTCGTCCAGACGATTCAAGAGGTCCAGAAGACATACCCGTTCATTACCAAACCGATTATATTAGCGAACGTTTTTATTTATTAACCAAGCATAACAAGATATTCAAATTTATATTGATGCTTAACGAAAATGCTTTGGGACGTGCCAATAAGGTTGACTTCGTTTATTTAAAATCGAAACAAGATACATATTAAAGTAACAAATTTTGCATGGCTTAAAAGACCACCGACCATTTAAGGGGCAAGTCCAATGACCGTAAAAGCTTGCCTGACACTTACACCCAAACAAACAAGGAAGCCTGTCAAGTGGCTAATAGGTGCTAAGACAAATGTCTCATATTGACGCAGTAACATGAAACCAAAGACGCGTGTGTCGGCGTCGTTTTGGGGTGAGAAGTGACCCGAAGAGAGCCCTGTAACATGGTCCATCAGCGGTAAGTGACCGGTGGTTCCCTCAACGTATGTGTCACTTTTCTTTTTGACCCTTTGCTTAATGAACGTTCTTAAATTTCCTCTCATGGGGTGGGGGGGTGGGGTAACAAATGCGGTATTAATATCTTCCTGTATTTCCCTTTACGAGTTTTATCATTGAATTGATGTTAAGGTTTACGCCTAGTAAAGTATAGGAAGATTCGATTAACTTAGAATATACGCAGTTATTTGACGTTTCAAAATGTATCTACGCAAATGAAATTGTAAAAACGCTTCAATCATTGCACTCTAATTAACGAAGTTCCATCACCGATAGATTTTCATTATTTTCCATTATTGTGCGCCACCGTTAATTACGGAGAGGAATCTGAATGTCATTGCTGGCGAAAGATTGCTCCGACAGGACTTGCGGCTTCTGCAACGCCGGGACTCCATAGAGGGCATTTACTAGCATTATTGGAACATTAACAGAGCTCCCTGCTGCTTGGCAATCAGAAACCCATTAGACTCGCGAGGATTCGGAGTGGATGACCCTGACCGCTCCGAGCATGAATAAACCATTCCTCTGTCCACTACCGTGCTGATACCTTGATCCCATGCAAACATTTTTCATCCGATCCGTGCATTTTTATGGGATCTGCATGAAATTATGATCAATCTTCATCGATCGCTGCGGCGCGCGGCAGATAATGCCGGAAAACGTTTTTATTTTATGAAACATGCATGAAGCTCTCTCATTAATTGTTAAGTATTTGCTAAGGATTCTTTTCATTTTAACCATTCTAAATCCTGAATTATTAAAAAAAAATTACTAATACGAGTAGTCATCTTTTATATTTAATTAACTCGCGTCCAGGTACATCGATGTTAACTCAAGCATCAGCAACGAGGAGTTTCGATTGTATGTATAATTTTTGTATCAGTTACATCTCTTGGTTCATTTATCGTATGAAGAAATCAAAAGCAGAAATTCTTAATACCTACACCAAAACTGAAGAAAATATTGATTAATAAGTAAGAAGTCCCAACGGGATGGAAAAAAGTATTTTGAGGAGGAAGAAAGAGCAAGAATTGAAGAAAGTGTAGCATAGAAGTGAAAGAGAGATAGGTGGAAACAAGTAAAAAAAAATTGCAGAAAAAAATGAAGGCAATGGGAAAGTTAAAGCTGGGAAAACTCTCCCACTCTACCAACGAAGCAATAAAATACCTAAATAAGGAAACCAACTTTGATAGCAAAAGAAACGGAAAAATAATGAGAATGCGGCAGTAAAGGAAAATACTGGAATTAACTTAATGGTTACTTACACAGTCGACTTGGTTGGGTCCGCAGGCAATGGGCAGGGTGTGGGTTTGAATCCCCTTCGGGTGGGTACATATGGATTGTAGGTGAGAGACAGAACACTACTGTTGGGGTCTTTCTCCAGTAGATTTCTCTAATGTCCCTTCTCTTTCCTTTTCGTCATCTTTGCCCCATCCAAGGTCTTTCATTAGTGCCCCAATTATCTCCTTCCTCCCTATGAAGCACATTTCTTAATTTACCTCATTTGGTCTTCGCTTATTTTTTTTCATTTCTGCTACTTTTGGGATCTCATTTTAATTCTATGTCGTATATCCTTCCTTTCATTTAGTATTATTTCGCACCTTCTCTCTCGGTTTGGTAGCTCCAATTGCTATTGTTTTCCTTTGTGCTTTCCTTCCGTGCTCTATCCAGTTTTTCTCGCGTCTGTCTCTTTTCGCTCTTTTTCCTTGCTTTTGTTATCTCGAGGTTTGCCTCTACTCTTAGGTCTTCTTAATTTCTTTCTTAATTTTTCTTGCCTCATTTTTTGTCTCATACTATGACTTCTCTCATTGTAAATCCATTCTATCCATCTTATTCATCCCCATGCATTATATTCCTCAGTTTAACTTTTTTTAGCTTTCCTTTTTCTTCTTCCATTAAGTTTATGTTAGGTTTTTCTTTCCATATCCGCATGCCCTATGCTATATACCTTTTATGTTTTCTTTTTTTTTCCTCCTTTGATAGTTTTATGCTCTTGATATTTTTTAATTGTAATTGCCTTCCATCTTTTGACAATATTTGACGCCTTCTATCTCGGTTTGATGATTTAAATTGCTCTTGTTTTCCTTTTTTATTTAGTTAGGTGTATCATCTTCTCTCTGTGCTTTATTCAGCTGTTTCTTCTTGTGTCCGTCCTTTTCTGGAGTTGATACCCTCTTTTCCTCTGGTTATGTTACTTCGCAGTGCATTACTCTGTCGTTTGTGGTTTTCCTCTTTCCAGGCTTCCTTATTTCTTTCTTCAATTTTCTTGTCGCATCCTTTTTTCTTACGCTACGATTTTCCTTAATTTTTTTTATACGTATTCTATCCATTTCATTCATCCCTAAAGGTTGGCCTTTCCTTCTTCTTTTTCACTCTCTGTTACTTTTTCTTCTCATATTCATAAGCTCTATGTTTTTCTCTCCTTTTTATAGTTCCTCTTTTCAACAAGACTATTTAAACAATTTCTATTTCTATCTTCGTTTCAGATTTTCTTGGGTCTTCTTCCTTATCCACTTCCCCAATTTTCTAGTCTCACATTTTTTTCTCACGTTACGATTTTCTTTATTTTTACACTCATTTTATGTCATATTTCTCTTCTTTGATCCTTCTTGTCCTTCTTCCATTTAAATTCCAATTCCCTTCTCTTTTCTTTTTTCAACGCGATCTGATGTTGATTTACTTATGTAGAGGCAGTACGTTTTTCGAATTTTCTTTTGTAACTCAAGAAACAGAACAATTAGCAAAAAGGTTTTTGCGAAACGTATGTAGAGTTGAAGAAATATAAAAATGAAGCAAGATCTAGCAAGCGAGGACTGTTGTTATAATATTGAGGCGAAATTTTCAATAATTAATTAAACTAGTAATAAAGTGAAAGAAAATGAGAAAACAACTTTCCCCAATGAGACACAATAGCACATGTAGGCACATTAAGAGCAAAGAGTGGATGGAGGAAGTACAAGTTCTAGGGCCTTGTATGGAAGGCAAAGAAAAATCAAGAACAGGCTAGAAACAGAGTACTTGAGGAAAAATACCGTAGACTTACCCCAAACAACCTGACATAGAAAAGTCTGAAAAAATAAAGAACTATACAAACAATTTCACAAATAGGTCGAAAACTGGGAACTTGGAAAAAATGCAAAGGACTTGCTTCAAACTGCATCGAAAAATCTGGCCTTGGGCAACAAAAAGAGAAAAAGCAAAAAACGTAGAACTTTGAAAACCTGAAAGGAGAAAGTACGAAAAATAACGAAAGAGAAACAACGGAACTGAGAACATTTGACAAAGGAATTACAGAGTGCAATAAAAGACAAGAAATTTGAAAGATGGGTCGAAAACAAAACAAAAAAATACTAAAGACCTACCCCAAACAATTTTAGATTGAGGTTAAGGCGAGGAAAAAGAGAACAGGGAGAAACGGTATAGATAACTTGAAAACTTGAAAGGAGAACGTGTGGAAAATAGCGATAGAAGAAACTGCAGGACTGAGACAATCTAACAAAGGATTTGAGGGCAATGAAAGCCAAGTCAAAAATGGTCCAAGAACTTAAGGCAAGGATAACGACAAAAGAAAAAGAAAAAAAGGTAGAACTACGAAAACCTGAAGGAGGAAAATACGAGAAGTAGCGGAAGAGAAAATAACAGAACTGACAAAAAAGGAAGTAAGTAAGACAGTGGAAGACAAGAAAATTCAAAAATGGACCAAAAAAGAAAACTTACTCCACGCTGGTGCTTTGCGTAGATCGTCAATTGCCACAATTCCAATTTCAATCGAACGAAGGTGTAGGGGGCGAGTTGGCAGCACTGCTCCAAACAATTTTATACCGACACGTCGGAAGTTGAGATAAGCAAAATGTGAAACTAGAATAGAAGAGCTAAAGAGAAGGAAAATGTGAAACTAGAATAGAAGAGCTAAAGAGAAAGAAGGGGAAGTCCAAGCAAGCAATAAAAATGGAATATGGAAGGAATACGTACAAGATTTTTAAAAATATTTTGCACCCTATCCGGAGGCTTTATTTTAGCAGCTAGGGAAAGACTTTAAATACAAAAGTTGAAGGGCTTTATACGCATTACCTTTTAGAGTTTTCACAAAAAACAAAAGCGAATCGCAAAGTGTAAGAAAAAGTACAATTCGTGTGCTTTTGCTCTTACGCTTCCAAAACTCACTGGAGTCATGACGTCATAAGACTTTATGATCACATTTCAGTACAATTGTGGACTTAAACAAGAAATGGCATAAATTGGGAATAAAATTAATTTGGTATTCAAAAATGTTATTCATGTATACCTACTTTCTTGATTAATTCTTTTTTTCTGCATACAAGGTGTGGATAAGAAGTTTCGGGCTTGAAGTATAAAATGCTAATCAGAAACATTAATCGCGCAGCATACCGATTGGCAGCGGTAAATTTTCCACAATGCTCGATAATTATCCCGTCATATTAGTACATAATTCAGCGTCAAGCAGGCCACGACCGTTACAACATTTACCGCTCGCCGCCCGTTATTAATACATCATTATTGTAAATATCACACACATTACGAGTTGGAAACCATTAATTTACGTGAATACTATCTCGATCTGGCGCTGGCGAACGAACGAAAGTTAATTGGATCGAGCTCCGAAGGTCGCGATGTCGATGGCGACGTCCATTCGTCATATGTGTCAATCTGAGAATGCGACGCATTAATAACGGAGCTGGTACGGCAGGTAACCGGTAGGTGTAGCCGCTGTCACGGTTTCCAAGGCAACCAGCAAACTGTCCAGTCATGGCGGCGGATTGAAACCTAATAATTAATTACTCGGGCATGCTGTTCGACAGCATGACGTATATTGCAGCAGGATTTTAAAGACGGCCCGTGTATTCGTGTTTTGCGTTCATTTACGGTTTCCATTACGAGCTTAAATGTAACGTTTCCTTTATGCTACAATTTTTTTTCTTTTACAAATTTCATTACGAGAAAATTGCAGCTTCTTATTAGTACAGATACAAACATGGCTGTGATGATTCTGCAATAAATGCAAACGTTATGTATTTCAAACAACTATCGCATCATTCAACCATTGCCAGTAGCTAAGGAATACTTCCGTCATTAATAAAGACTTTCATGCAACTTCTGATTGTGAGTGAAATGTCGAAGACAAGCTTCAAGCTGGATGCCTATAAAAATTAACGCCCTGTATCTCAGTAACCGCAAACATTTTAATAACTTGCTCAAACTACTACTGTCTGAAGTTACATCTGTTCAACTGGCTTTCACTAACATAATTGTTATTTCTTGTGTGCACCCTGTATAAAAAAATAATTTCCATTAATTTCATTTTGCAATAAATAATCTTTTGGGCGTGGCATTTGTATTTTAAATATAATATTACGAGAATACAAATTTAAATTCCCTGCATGTAAATGCAAAAGAATGTGTGGGGAAGTCGTTGTTGACAGGTGACGTCGAAGCTCACCAGCACCACCAGCAGGTAAGAGTGACGCCTCTTCATTTGGCTTACGGGGGAGGGCCTTGATATTGGAATTCCACGGTTGCACAGTAATTAAACATCACCCTCGCTGCGTACCATGTACTGGCACCCCGGCGCGTCTTTGCTTCTCTTCATCCACTGCTCTGGCATTCTCTGATTTCCCCATGATTGTGAAATTTTGATCAATCAAATTACAGTTTTAATTTTGCCAAATTTGATACACGTTCGTATTTATTAATTAAATTCTTTTAAAAGCTCATTTTCCAAAAAGAAGGGCCATTATTTTTAATTCATATTTTTTCATTTAACTGTTTTTGGTATTTGGCACTGATTTCAAACAGGGGATTCGTTAAAAGTAGAATTGGTGGGATGAAGAATGTAAAATAGGAATAGAAGCAAGAAATAAGTTGAGGATTGGAGTACCACAAACGACAAGCGAGGACGATCGCACAGCGTATCAGGCACAGAAACAAAAAAAAAATGGAAAAGGAGTTTAGATTTAACAAAAAGGAAGAAAAGGAAAGGCGTTGTATGAAAATTATTTTTTATAGGGACGTTGACAATGAAAAGAAAGGGTTTCAAAATCAGATGATCTACGTTAAAGACAAAGATGGGAATTTGATAGGAGAGAAACAAAAGTAAGGGAAAAGTGGAGAGAATATTTTAGTAAAAAGTTGATACTGATATACACGGTGCTGCGTTGATGAACGCAATATAGGAAATCCCATGTTAATTTAGAGGTGTTCTAATATTGGCTTCCCTAATTATTTTACACCAAAATTTCATTTAGGTTTTTTTAAAGTACTCTTCAAAATGAATCTGTGCAGTTTGAGAATTTTTCATTTCCTCAGTTTCAAAATATTTTAAAAAGATTCAGTAACCGAATTCAATTTATATCAAACTCTCAGCACGGCCTTGATCAGTGAATGTTAAAATAAAGTAAAGCAACTTACAATATTTGACAGAAATAAAGTCAGGTTACGTTGACGTTGATGATTTCCTATGTTGCGTATATCAATGCAGCATCCTGTATAAAAAGGCTATGTAGTAGAGTGCAATAATTTCAGAGAAATTCTACTGTCGGAAGTAGCACATAAAATTGTAGAAATTTGGATGTCTTGGCTGGTAATTCAATGCAGTCTAAAACCTTTATTCATTGAATTACCAGTCAAGACATCCAAATTTTTTCGTTTCAGATTATGAGATTCTATCAAGATATCTAAAAATGACTGCATCGCCAATAAAACCTTCATTCATATAAAATTGTGGCTGCTTCAAGGTTAGAAGCAATAGAAGAAACTCAAATCAAAGATCATCAAAAGTGATTAAGGAAGGGAAGAGCAACAACAGGTCACATTTTCACAAAGAGAGAAATATTGATAATCTCTTACGAATAAAACATCTCAAGCGCGATCCTTTTTTTAAACTTTAAAAATAATCATGTTTCCATCAGAGGGCCTAAGTTGTTAAGAATAACGAAAGACTTTGATGTTCACACCAAACTGATTAGACTGATCAAAATGACATTAAAGAGAATTAAAATTAACGTAAAAGTAAGAGGTATCACGAGTCTTTGACTTAAACTAGGATTAAAACAGGGCAATCCTTCGTTAACTTCTTGATTTAATCTAGCTCTGAAGAAAAACACGAGGCACTGCAAAATTGACAAAGAAGATGACCTAATGTATAAAAGTTATCAAGTGTTAGTTTATACAGACAATGTGGCTCTATAAGAGCTACTAAACTTAGCAAAAAGTGAAGCAGCAACTTAGTCAAAGCAAGAGATTAGAACTACCAACAATAAAGAACAATATGGTGATATTGATTTGGGACATTAATAATAATTCAATGTGAAGAAGAAAAAGGTATATGTAGACACAAGACTGATGCGCTGCGCTGGTACAATGAATAAATTTTTAAATTCAAAATTCATGTCAAGAAGTTTGAAGCTCAGAGGTTACAAGACAATGATTAGACCAATTGTTTCTTTATTAGTGCGAAACGTGACTCACGAATAAAACATCTCAAGAAGGACTATTACGGTGGGAAATAAAAATATTGGGGGAGAAAAAGACGGATGATGTTTATGAAAGAAGTATGTTTCGGGAGGCGAAGATTAAAGAGATGATCAGAGCGAAGAGATCACATCTACAGAGGATGAAGGCAGACAGAATAGTTAAGAAAATAGCACGGATATAGCCAGTTGGCAAGAGATAGAAACGAAGGGCAAGAAAAAGATGAAGAGATGGTCTGGGGATCTGCAAGAGAAGGAGGTCTTGAGTTGGGAAGAGAAAACCAGAACTAGGGAGCAATGAAAAGAAGAAATAAAGTTATGGACCTGAATGGCATGTCAGTAGCGTCATGTATATATTTTTGGTCCCTATATCCACAGAATTCTTCTATCTTCTATTGCTTTTTTGGACTTCCTCTTTCGAGTTTTTTTACCCTTTGGTCTCTTTTCTCTTGCTTAACCCACTTAATAGACTTTTAGGTTTATAGTCGTTTGGGTTAGTCTGTGGCATTTCCTTTCTCTTGGCCTATCTTTGGTAAATTTAATTTTTTTTTGGGTTACCAATTTCATTATTATAGCAACTATTTTTTCTTTTCATTTCTTCCTTAGATTTCCTTATCTTTCTCCTTAGCTCTTCTGTTCTAATCTTTTACGTCACTCGAGATCTTCTTCTTCATTTCCGTTCATTTAATCTTTCAGGTAACCGGTTCAATTATTATTTTACTGTTTGTAGCACCTAGCTCTTTTTAATTAACCATATTTCTTATTTCAATTTGATTGAATATTTTTTTGTAATAGAAAAATCACTACTCGAAGATTGTTTGGGAATTTTTTTGTCGGATTTGATTTGTTTGGAATGGATTGTTTCGATTGGATTTGTTCACAATTTAAAATGTAATTATAGCATTGAAAAAGACTCAATCCAGCGCTGAAACGTACGGATGTAATAAACAAATAAAGTAAAATTTAATTTTTAACCCAATCAGAAATGGTTCAAATTTTTTTCCTTAAAAGAATTTTTAGTTCAGAGATCAGGTTTTTCGTTACACATTGAAAGCTCAGGGTAGGCAGCTAAATCAAATTTCCCTATATTCAACACATAAAATATTATTATTAGTAGTATTATTAACTGTCCCTATATGTGTCGAGTGACAATGAATTAAATACAGCGCCATCTGTTAGTAACTTACAGTTTCTTTGCAACATTCCTCGAAAACAAATGACGTTTAGCTCCGCAAATAAAAATAAAATAATTAATTTTGGATTGTAGCAAAAAATTTTAAAAACGACAATTTTATTCGTCACCTTTGTAGGTACATTTACAGTTGCAATAAGTGACTGTGACTCTTTGCGACATTTTTCGAAAATAAATTGCAGATAGCACTGCAGTTATAAGAAACAATATAAAGAGTCAGCGACATTTTATTATGATGAGTAAAATAAATGAAATTCAGCGCCATCTCTTAGTAACCCTAGCATTTTCTTTGTAACATTTCTCGAAAGGAAACGATAAATACAAGAAACAATATAAAGTAAGCAACTTTTTTTAGTCTGTAGCAGGAAAATTTAAAAACGACAGTTTTATCATGAGGAGTAAAATAAATGAAATTCAGCGCCACCTCTTAGTAACGCTCACAATTTATTTACAACATTTCTCGAAACTAAATGATATATAGAAGAAAACAGTGTAAAGTAAGTGACACCTTTTGGTTTGTAGCAGAAAAATTTAAAGACGACAGTTTTATCATGAGGAGTAAAATAAATAACCATAAGTAACCTTTGCAACATTTCTCGAAAATAAACGATAAATGGAGGAAATAATTTAAAGTAAGAAACTTTTTTTGGTTTGTAGCAGAAACATGTAAAAGCAACAGTTTAACTATGATGACTAAAATAAGTGAATTTCAGCGCCATCTGTCAGGGACCTCCGCAATTTCTTTGCAACATTTCTCGAAAATAAGCTTTAGCAGTTGCAAGAAATAATACAAAGTAAACCAATCCTTTTGCTTTGAAGCAGAACAACTTAAAAACGATAATTTTATTACGATGAATGACTAAACGAAATGAATTCAGCGCCACCTCTTATTGACCCTCACAATTTCTTTGCAACATTTCTCAAAAATAAATGATATATAGCTCGGCAGTTGCAATAAAAAACAATATAAACTAAGCAAATCCCTTTTGGTTTGAAGCTGAATAATTTAAAAACGACAATTTTATTCATCGTCTTTACAGATTTACATTTGCCATAAATGAAATGCAGCGCCATCTCTCCCTAACCCTTACAATTTCTTTACGATATTTTTTTGGAAAGTAAATTAAATTACAAATAATTCAGCAACTGCAAGAAAGAATACAAAGTTAGCAACTTCTTTTGGATGGTAGCAGAAACATTTTAAAACGATAGTTTTATTCATTATTTTTGCAGGTTCACAGTTGTAATAAACGAAATGCAGCGCCATCTCTCGGTGACCCTTGAAATTTCTTTGGGGCACTTTTTAGAAAACGAATTACAAATAGTTCTGAAGTAAACAACAAAAAACCGTTTCCTTAGGATCACTTTTAGCACTCGAGGGAGATGTCAAGAAGCGTTCGTTAGCGATCGGTTTGACACTGCAACCAATTCCATGTTCGGCAATCAATGTATCGAACATCAAAATACTGAACTCATGAAAAAATAGAAGAAGATCGACGATTCTCCAGCGAAGTCCTAAAGAATCTAAAGACTAACAGAAAACAAAGGCTGCAAAAAGTACAAATGAAATTCGAAAAGTAAAATCGATGATAAGAAGTCAAAGACGGGTCAGTGAGAAACAACAGAATAAGTCGACAAACGAGAATAAAAGAAAACTGAAATAAACAGCGTGAAAATAAAAAGAAAAAGATGAATTAAAGAAAGAAGACTATGAAAAAAAAATCAATGTAGTAAGAAAAATTAATTCGAGAAAAGAAACGAAAGATAATTCAAAAAGGTACAAAAATGGCCAGAAAAAATATTTGTGAAAAATCGAAAACTTTTGGAAAACAAGAAGCTAATAGAAAACAAAACAAACTCGGAAAATTAAATCGACAAAGAAAAATTAAAAAATGAAACACACGAGAAAATACGAGGAATCAAATCAACGAGAAACAATAAAAGTATGACGAAGCTCCTTCCCAAGAGCGATTAATAAACAAAAGAAAACTACAAAAGCGCTGATTTAAAAATTAAAAAATTAATCGACAAGCAAGAATTTAAAAAATTGCAACAAACAACATGAAAATGAAAAAATGAAATGAAAGAAAGGCAAAAGAAGTTCGAAGATTCTCTAGCAGAATTTAAGAAAAATTCATGTAATAAGAAAAATTAATTCAACAAAAAAGGAACAAAAGAAAATTCAACAAACGAATAGGGGGCACAAATGAATACATAATGATTTTCAGAAAGAAAACTTTTGAAAATAAAAAAGTCAATAAAATTCACAAACTTCAATCGCAAAATTTTGAAATAAATACAAAAATACGAAAAGTAAAATAAACAAGAAGCAAAAGACGTTTGGCGATACTTCCCACCGGAGTGTTTGAAAAATCGCGACTAACAAATAAAAGAAAACTGCAAAAGCGCTGATGTACTGTCAATTAAAAATTATAATTCAACAAAAATTTTGACCTAAATAACAGCCACATTAAAATACGAATTAAATCCAGAAAAAGGAACAAAAAAATAAATCGACAAACAAGAGGAAAAGAAAATTCAAGCAAAAAACTTGGAAATAAAAAGAATAAGATGAACAATAGGCAAAAGATTCTCCAGCAAAATGTAAAAAAATATACAGGGTGTTCCAACGGTGTGTTCTCGGGCAATATCTCGATAACTACTGAAGATACAAAAAAAAATTCTTTTTTAATTTTAGAGGTCTACAACATAAAATTATTTTTATCTATACAGAGTGAATCAAAACAGTTGTGCCGGACACACGTTGACGATAGGTAAGCACATAATGTGATAATGACATGAATAAAGATATCAATATCAATATCAACTTTTTTATCTCAAATGGAAGATCCTATATATGAAATCAAATTTGGATTGCTCATAAAATTCTACACAAATTCTGTATAGCATTGCCTTTATCTAAACCTAATCGTTCTTAACATATTTAACATTTCTTCTAAAAAGTGCCATTTGCAGTCACTATTTCATTTATTCACATTTTATTTATTTTTAACTCTAAGGAAAAGATTATTGGTACAGATGTAGTTGAAACATGAGCTTATTGTAAGTCATTAATAAATGTACTTTTATCGTACCAGGATGGTCATGGTAATAAACAAAATATCAGAAATTTCAAAATGACGAAACTCAATTTTCTTAAATAGCATGGCCCTATATTTTTCTATTCTAAATTCTTCGTTTAAAAAATTGTACTTTCATTTTATTAAGTATGTCTCGTAAATTGTTCATAAATGTGAAAATTCTTTTATTTCATGTTCATTACTCACCTACGATTATGAATTTTCATTAAGGAAAGGCAGAATCAGTCGGAAGCAATTTTTCCTTAAACCAAAATTATTTACTAACCAACAGATTAGGTAGCGTCATCTTTCGATCGATTTTTGACCTAAGATTGTGTGACGAAGCCCCAAATAGGGCCGAAACAGCTGCCCAGAGAAAGTCCATTGCAATCAATACCGCCAACAAATTTCAGAATTATTATTACGTTGGAATTACAATTATTATAATTAGTAGTTAGGAACGCCATCTTTTGGTGGGAAGTAAAAGCTTCTTGTAACAATTTTAATATGCGAGAGTTATGGCCGATTTCTTCACCATGTTTAACCTAACGTTAATTTATCTAACAGTTGTTGGAATGTGACTTACAGTTGGCCGTACACATACTATGTGTCACAATCTAACCGACAGATAAATTTAACCTCAAGATAAGGCGATGAAGAAATCGGGCATTATTCTCGTATAATTTATAAATCCAGCCTAAATCTTGAAATACCTAAAAGAAAAAACGAAGGAACAGTTTAGAGATAATTTTCAAAATATAAGAAATAAGTATGGAAACAAACTTGTTTCTTATTTAATATTGACAAACCCCTCAATCGAGATAGCGAAACGCCGACTACTAAACGACATAAAAAGTGTTTTTTTTTCAAATATTTCCCTCTAGAATTCGCGTACAGTAGCGGACAATAAAATAGGGGCACGGCACTTTTGAATAATAAGTTAAGTATTGAATGTTTATTTAAGTTTAACCAAACTGCTATACCAAATGTTACGTTACTGTACATAGGCAACATTTATTAGATTTTGGGCCTATTTAAAAATCCATCCGTAGATTATATTTCACTGGCGAAAAAAACCTCCGCAACTTTTATCAATTTCCTTATTTTTGGCAAAAAGTTTCCACAGCATCCTAAACCTAATCTCCAGCAATATCAATATCCTGTGACAGGAGTGGTAATAGGGTGTTGAAGGAGAAGTTCTCACATCGAAGCGGCTTAGTATGGAGGCCGTCTCCTGGGAGATGTACTGAGATAACATAGTGATGAACCCGACTGAACACCCTCGCTAATCTCACATTGATTACGTACGCAATATTAGATAACACTTCCCTACACCTCTAGTCGTCCTTCCGCCCCCGAAGTTTAACGGAGCTTGCACCTACTCGCTATTCTGTATCCAATTGCGCGACGTGCGTACATAAATATGGGCACTGTAAAATCTACCCCCCTATACCTTAGTTATGTATAACCGTACCCCTGGGAACACTTCATTTACTAAATGGTTTGTTTATTTCCTATGATTATACACATCGTCATTATTATAGTCAATAATTTATAATTGGATTGCCTTACTTTACAAACAATTTTAATTGTCTGCAAGAACTTTGAATTACATAAAAATATATGTGTGCATCTATTAAATGTAGTAGACTCACCCTCTTCCGTATAAGGTAGAAATTAGATTTGATATTAATTCGGTGCAGGTAGCTATTAATAAATCTGCACCCCCTTCAAACGGCAGCAACACCTTGAGCTGCCGGTATTTAATCTCCACCCCGTCGCCGTCGGGATGTTTAATATCCTCCATTATTGGATCCTCCCGCTGATCGCCGTCAATGAGCTCCGATCATGTGTGTCATCGTATATTCCTTGTAAATTTATTCACCTGTGCGACGAGCATTGTCCCCGAACTGTGACACCTAACTTTATTACCTTTTACTTATGAGCGACCCGGTGTTAACTCCACATTCAAATAATTTAAAAAAATGGTTCCAATACAAAGGGAAACCCCTTTAATTAAACCCGTACCTTAAACCTTAATTAATCAGAATCACATACAAACTCTTAAGGTTATTCAAAAATAAAAAACATTAAAAAAATACTTTTTTTTCTCTTCTACTGAATTTGGTGTGAATTTGTGACTGCATTTGATGCGTTCTGTAAATCCCCGAATTTGATCTGGACGAGGGCGTACTTTTTTTTCTATCAACTTAATCGAGAATTAATTTAAATAATTTATAAATTCATTAGAGCTGCGCCCCCAGGACGGCGTAAACGAATTCCAAATAGATCACGGGCATATGCTATTTAATATAATTCAATTCACGATGATGCGTGGGGTGGCAAATTCGATAACAGGATTAGTGTCAAATCAAATCGTATTAAGCCCGGCTGCTGCAATCCGAATGCAATGTTGCAACTAACGCAATCGCCACCAACGCCGCATTTAGCACCGGAGGAATATTTTGGGGGCAATTATCGAATCGATTTCGTTTCGCCAAATGCCGAACGTAATAACTGCAACTAGTTTTCTGATTCTAACAACATTATAGAGATAAATATGCAAAAAGAAAGAGATATAAACAGAGAAAAATTATTATTACTAGAGCTAGAGATTACTAGGTTTTGAAATACAACACGATCAAAGAAAGGTGTCCACTTAGTCTTGAAACCGACTTAAAAAATGTGTTGGCAACACCGCCCTCTCTTATTCTTTTCTCAATTAGAATTTGACAATTAACGATTTAAGGTTATATTTAATACATTTTTTGCTCCCATTTGAAAGTAACTTTCGATATCGTTATCGATAAGGCTCTAAACTTTTTATTTTATGACGCCACGTCGTAGCTTAGTACGTATGTTGCACCCTTCAATAACTGCAAACTGTCAACAGCGTCAACAGTCAAAGGTTTTGTTTACATCTTCGAGGTATTTGTTTTATTTCATTAATTGCGTTTTATTATCCATTTTCTAGAGAATCGTAATTAAACGTATATAAAAAGTTAGGTTATGTTTACAATAATCGCTCGGTTACGACGTACTTTGCATTTGACATAAGCTTACTTGATAACGGTTTTTTTGAACTCACTTTACAGGTTCTTTCCCTTTACCACAAATCTTACCTCAGATCAGATAAACGTCACTTTCGTCAGCACGAACAAGAACAAGTGAGTTTGAATTGACATTTCGATCTCCCACCTTGCCGTTCGAACACTCCCATTAGTTGCTAGGCTGAAATATCCATTCCATCTTACTTGTTCGCGCTAACGGAAATGACGTTTAAGTGATCTGAGGTGAGATTTGTAGCAAAAGGAACGCAGCTTATAACGTCTGCTGCAACGACAGGGTTAGATGCAGTGTTACCAACGTGTAAGAAGCAGAAATCCGTTAAAAGTTGCCAAAAAAATTTTCAACATAGAAAATCTCTGACAGTTTGTTGCTAGATTCAAGAATAAATTAAAAAAACAAAAACGTGAAACATTCATTAAAAATACATAAATATAGATAAAGTAAATAAACAATAGTTGGTCATTTTTACAGTGCAATTAAAAAAAAACAGTTGAAAAGAACGGTGACGAAATAAAAAAAGAAACAAAATAAAAATTCAAAAAATAAACAACAAAATTTAAGAATAATAATATTAACAATCGACTTTACAATGCTGTTTAATAAGTTATTAATTAAAAGAACAATGAGAGGGCAAAGAAAACGAATAATTAAAATTTTTAATAATTTTAGAGGACAATTCAGTGGATTAATAAATTTTAAAAAAAAGTATTCGGGAGGAAAGGTGACAAAAATAAATTAATAAAATAGAAATATATGTGTACGTACAACAAAAATACTAAAAAAATAATATAAAAACAAAACAATCGATTTTAGAGCACAATTCAATAGATTAATAATAAAAAAAAATAAAAAGAACTATGAGCGGGTAAAGAAAACGACTTAATGGAATTAGAAGAAAATACGAAATCATAAAATTTAAAAAATAATAGAAACAAAAGGCAATCGATTTTTCAGCACAATTCAGTTCATTAATCAATTTAAAAAATATTATTTAGAAGGAAAGATGACCAAACAAATAAGATTTTTAAAAATATATGAGTAACAAAAATATTAAAAATAAAAATAAAACAGTCGATTTTAGAGCACAATAATAGATTAATAATTTTAAAAAAATGGAACGAAGAGAGGGCAAAGAAAACGAATTAATGGAATTAAAAAAAATACGAAATTAGGAAATTTAAAAATAATAAAAACAAAAGACAATCGATTTTACAGCACAATTCAGTACATTAATAAATAAATAAAACAAAACTATTTGAGAGGAAAGATGGCAAAACAAATGAACAAACAAAAAAATATATGTATGACAATCATTAAAATAAATAAAAACAAACGACAATCGATTAGAGCATAATTTAATAATAAAAAAAAAAGTGAAAAGAGCGATGGAGAGGGAAAAGAAAACGAAGTAATAGAATTTTTGAAAAATACGAAATAATAAAGTTTTAAAAATAATAAAAACGAAAGGTAATCGATTTTACAGCCCAATTCATTGGACTGATAAATTTGAAGAAAAAACCGTTTGGAATGAAATGTGACAAAACAAAGAAAATAAATTTTAAAAGATACACATATACCAATAATATTAAAAAAATAAAAACAAATGGCAATCGATTTTAGAGCACGATTTATTTGATTTATAATTAAAAATAAATAAAAAGAATGATGAGAGGGCAATGAAACCGAATTATGTAATAGAATTGAAAAAAAATGTGAAACAATAAAATTTTAAAAATAATAATAAACAAAAGACATCTCGATTTTACAACACAATTCAGCAGATTAATAAATTTAATTGAAAAGCAAAAACTGGAAGGTGACAAAATATAGATAACAAATTTTTAAAATACAACAATATTAAATAAATAAAAACAAAAATATAACCGATTTTAGTGCACAATTTACTAGATTAATAATTAAAAAAAAAACAATGAATTAATTAATATTTAAAAAAAATACGAAATAAAAAAATAGAAACAAAAGACAATTGATTTTACAGCACAATTCAATATACGTAGGTACTATTAATAAATAAATTTAAAAAAAATAACTGGAAGGAAATATGACAAAACAAAGAAAACAAATTTGAAAAGATATACATATAAAAATAATAAAAGTAAATAAAAACAAAAGACAATCGATTTTAGGGCACAATTTAATTGGTTAATAATTAAAAATAAATGAAAAGAACGACGAGAGGGCAAAGAAACCGAACTAACAGAATTTAGAATTTTAACAAATACGAAACATATGTATATTAAAATTTTAAAAATAATAATAAAACAATAATAATAATAAAATAAATATAATAATAATAAAAACAAGATAAAACACTAATAATAAAAACAAGATAAAACACAATTCTGTAGATTGTAGATCAATAAATTAAATGAAAAAGAAAAAAATAGAATTTCTAGTAGATAATAAAAACAAAAGACGATCGATTTTAGAGCACAATTCGGTAGATTAATAAATTAAAAAAAAACTGTTTGAGAGGAAAGGTGGTGACAAAACAAATGAACAAAATTTTAAAACATTCAATTCAGTAGATTAAAAAAATAAAATAAACACAGTGACAAAACAAAGAATTATTTGCCTTCCATATCTCTATATGCATAGTCAACAGATTTATTTCAAAAAAAATGCAAATACTTCTTTTCTTTTACTGACGACAAGTGACAATTTTTGGCATCGCAGGGAATAGCTAGTGAACCACATTCCCGTAAAAACAAACGAATGTTTTAACAGCTTTATATTTTAAAGTTCGTACATAACTTCATTTTTTATGCTACAACATATGCGAATTATCTCGTATATAAATAAGTGGGTTTCCTAATACATAAAAGAGAAACTTTGAGCTGTCTAGGGGCTCTCAGCTTCCAGTTCATTTTCACGAAAGAAAATATAATTTGCAAATCCCTCTTTTAGAAAAAAAAATTCTTAATCCCCAACGATTTGATTAACAAAAAATCCTAAGGAATTAATTCCTTAAGTTGGCAACACTGGTTACATGTTGTGGTTAAAGAAAAATCTAACCTCAACCGTATGACATAAACGTCGATAAGACAGAAAACGATAACCGATAAATGTGCTACCAACACAACTTTTTTGTTAAAGTCAACTTTATGACACAGATAAGTTCTTTTCGATCGTATTGTATAAAGAATAAAGCCACGTAAAAAGGATTTTACTACAGTGGACCAATGTTGTATTAAAAGTGTCCAACAATATCACAGAGTTTCACTGAGCTCACATTCATTAAAAGTAAAAGACTTGCACTTACGAAAAAAAAAACATGTAATTGCTAGTGTAAATTAATTAATTGAATATATTTTGATAGCTTGGTGGTAGTAACAACATAAGCTCGAATGAAATTTTGTACCATTTAATTTGAAGCTTTCCAAAAAATAAAATTCTTCTTTGTTCTAATGATTTGGTGCATTTAAAAAACATTGACTAACCAAGTCATGGTCCTTTTAATATTCGCCAAGTGTTTTTTTTTTGTTTGTTTAATTGATCTAAATATAGTAAATTTGTATAAAGTACGTTGACTTAAACAGAGATGAAAAAACAACAAAAACATCTTTTTTTCTGTTAGGATGTACTGTAAGCTTTCGAAACACAACGTAAATAGCTCATTAGCTCATTTGTGGTAGCATCGGGTACCGTAAAAATCATTTCCAAGAACTAGTTGGCTTGCTTATCACCAAACAAAACATGTCAATTACGTTTTAATTCTCGGCACTTAAAATATTTTTCCGAGGAACCCGCGCGTTTCGGGCCCGGATCATGATGATTAATTGCGCGCCTCCTTGTTGTACATCGAACCCGGCGGCGGCGATTCATTTATCTCGGCGATGAAAAATCAGAAGAATCTTTTCCACGAATCCACCCCTGGACGGTACGCATCAAATCGAACGGAGCTCACGCAACGTGCCTGCATTCGATAGCATTTCGATTAATATGAGAGAGAGCATGTGAAGCTCATTTGTATGATGAGATATGAGATCGCATATTCAGCAGTTAATCATTTGCTTGGATCCGTCCAATTCATTATCTTGATTATTTACGAGGGACCATTGTAATAATAACCACCTAAACCTGGATCATAATGAGACGTGTTTTGGGAGGGTGCGTATACATATAAGTACGTTAAATAAATTCTACACTATCAGATAGAGTAAATAACCCTCATCATTCAATTAAAACTATTTTTATTTATTATCATACACTAAAAACATTCTCAACTAATTTTGAATTTGATTTTTTTTTGTGAATTTAACAAGCTGAACTAATTGGATAAAAAATAACCAGAACATGATTCAATTCTTAAACGATTAATTACACCAATTCATCAAGGCCTTAATTGTTAAAAACAGTTTATGACAGTTATTAATTTTTTAAATATAATTTATAAAAAAAGTGGACACTTGCAACAGTTGCTGTTTCGAAAGGCTGCTCTACTTACGCCAGTCCTAAATATTATAAAATCGAATCGATTCTATCCATCATGTAAGGATATTTTTTTATCTTTTGTTTAATACTTAAAATAGTTATTTTTTTTTCTTCTTGACTTTCTCCTTGCATACTTGAAACAAAAGTTGTGATAAAATCGAATTCATTCTATAGTAAAGCAATCTTAACCTAATGGAACTGTGAACCCTGGTAGTAAATAATTATGGTTATATAATATATATTTATGTTATAAGATAGAATCCATTTTATTCATAATCTTTTGTTTAATACTTAAAATAGTTTTTCTTTCTTGACTTTCTCCTTATAATACTTGAAACAGAAGTTGTGATGAAATCGAATCCATTCTATAATGAGGCAATCTTCTTTAAGTTATTTAAACCTAATGGAACTCTGAACTCTGGTGGTAAATAGTTATTGTTACATAATAGTGTTGGCCTGAGAGAGTCGGAGTAACGTGTCACGGTGAAATAATAAACTTAATATCACTCAAATGGTTTCCTCCTGGAGTGTACGACGGAGGTATTCGTGGTGTAGCGCCTGGTACGGCAGCTCCGCTTCTGATGGGCATTCAGCTCGTCACTTGCTGTTCATCAATCAGTGTCCAGTACCTGACACAACATGGCCGTCTCACCTACCTCTGCAGCTACACTGTTAGCAAGAAATTTATATACTCAACGTCCCTTTAGTGGTAACACGTAAATTGGAAAAAAAAGTTTGATTGTTTAGGTTTTAGGTAATTGTAATATTACAAACATCTCTCCAGGATTTTATAATTAAATAAAATTGATTTGATTTACAGAGCAATAAAAATCGACCACAATGTGTAGACGAATTGAAACATCAATATATCCAATTTCTTTTAAAAATGTTTCTAAAGATGTTCTGTAAAGACGCAAAACGTTTAACACTCCATAAGCATTTTTCAGTCAAGTTAAAAACCGCGCACTTCTTCAGGGGCAACAAACGATTCTAATGCAGTTGTGCATCAATCACGCCGCGAAAATCCGAGCTTTTTCAGGCTGCAGGCGGGAATTTAACAGTGTAATATATGTCGGGCGGCGGTTCAAAGCGTCCGGAAGGTGGGAAAATAGCGTTTACCTAATTAGCTAGATACATCGAGTCACGACGCGCAGACAAGATCAAACCACACCGTGGCATTTTCGTCCCTAAGCTCCCCGACCATAGAACACCATCTGCATCTCGATCGCGACCTTATGATGGATTTTTATTCGCGCCCGGAGTAAATTACGCCACCGACAACGTCATTATTAAACATTTCGAAACTTAAATGTCATTATTTTAAATTTTTTTGGTGGCACTCGCTCGTGTGTAAGTAAATCTTTGTACCAGAAAGAAAAAAAAAAGGTAATACCTCGAAGTCGTGCTAATTAATTATTGTACGCTATTGATTGGCGTATAAATAAATTACAGTTAAAGAAATTAATTGGTTTGTTTAGCATGGAACTTGTTATGCAAGACGCTTTCAATCACAGGTTTGCTAATCCTTTTATCCTTGATGGGTTCTGGCATTTCACGTGCTTCGTTTCTGGCTGTTTGCTTAATTTTCTTCTACGATCTCCTCTAGTCGCCTAGTCTTCAGCTTTTGTTGTTTTCTGATTCCACTACTTTCCATGTCCATTATAGCAAAATTTCATGTTCCTACTTAATCGCCTCTTGAAGTAATGCCCATTAACGTTGGCCTTCTCGATTTCTTTTCCGAAATGACTTCTGGAGGTTATGAAAATCCTCATTTATTGATATTTTTTCTTTTCGTCTGCCTTTAGTTCTCCATCAGATGAGATTGCTTTGGAAAAAGACAAAAGTCCAAGGGTGTCAAATAAAGTGGGTGGCTTCCATACCTTAATTAACACGCCACTGATCTGGCAGGAGGATTATCTTCAACAAACAGCATACAAAATGTCATTTATGTCTGTAATAGCATGTGTCCAAATAAAATTTTGATTAAGGTAGGCCATGGAAGTGCAAACGTATGTCGTAGCCTAAAACACCACGCAGCTTTTGAGGTTAGTGACACGTCAAGGTGTAATATGTGGCAAATTAAACTTCGATTTTACTTAACTACTCAAGACCTAGATAATATTTTAACGTAAATAATAAATTATAATTAAATTGATTTGTTTAATTGGCAGTATTAGAGAAATAGAATATCTTATAAGTCACGTGAATTATTTCAGCCTTTTTGGGCTTCATCAGAGATATGTACTAAAAAATTACTTTTTGAAAGGATAATAATTAAATAATACACTTACATATTTTTGAAATTTCCAATAACCCAAAAACAAACCCGTAAAGAAAACTTTTTGAAAAAATTGTCTAATACTTCGCAAAATTGAAAGGAAACAGTTATGTTTTCATCTTTCAAAATGCAAAATGTGACACTAAAATAAATAACGTAAGTAACTATGGAAACATTGAGTGAAATTAATGACAGCTGTAATTCTTGCCAAATGAAATTGTAATTAAATTGATTTGTTTAATTGGCAGTATTAGAGAAATAGAATATCTTATAAGTCACGTGAATTATTTCAGCCTTTTTGGGCTTCATCAGAGATATGTACTAAAAAATTACTTTTTGAAAGGATAATAATTAAATAATACACTTACATATTTTTGAAATTTCCAATAACCCAAAAACAAACCCGTAAAGAAAACTTTTTGAAAAAATTGTCTAATACTTCGCAAAATTGAAAGGAAACAGTTATGTTTTCATCTTTCAAAATGCAAAATGTGACACTAAAATAAATAACGTAAGTAACTATGGAAACATTGAGTGAAATTAATGACAGCTGTAATTCTTGCCAAATGAAATTGTAATTAAATTGATTTGTTTAATTGGCAGTATTAGAGAAATAGAATATCTTATAAGTCACGTGAATTATTTCAGCCTTTTTGGGCTTCATCAGAGATATGTACTAAAAAATTACTTTTTGAAAGGATAATAATTAAATAATACACTTACATATTTTTGAAATTTCCAATAACCCAAAAACAAACCCGTAAAGAAAACTTTTTGAAAAAATTGTCTAATACTTCGCAAAATTGAAAGGAAACAGTTATAATAATAATAATAAATAATAATTTAATAGGAGAAAGTCACATTAATTGTAATTGGACAGTAAGTTGTCAATTCTTAAACTGTCAAGAAAATTAATAAATTGCTGTAGAAATCTGAGACAAACGTTTTGCCTTCCATGGACCACCTTTGTCAAAAATTTATTTGGACGTAATTTAGGAGTGTTGCCAGTCTCCTACGTGATGAGGACTTTAATCACTCATACCAAAAAATTTAAAGAATTTAGGGCGTCCTTGGGGTCGCAGGAAGATAGAAAAACATTAAGGAAAGGCTATACCTGCCTGTTCATGCTCAGAAATGCTGCCAGGTTTCTGGGATGGAAAATGGGATGATACCATGCCTTATCAAACGCAGAAGTAGAGAACCACAAAAAATCGCGTAATCTGTTTTACCACCTTTGCTAAATCGCCTTTTTCGTCACCCCTTGAGTCTACCGCCCAACATATCCAAAGGACGTGTTCAAAAATTGTTTTAAGTCGGTTTGACGTTTTTTTCGAGTTCCCGTCGTTTCCTAGAGAACTTTTCAAAATCCAAGACACGCCGATTGTGTACGTATTTCTTTTTAGTCTCGAAAAACGAAAGTCGTGACATTTTCGGCTGGTGCCTTCTTCGGGGGCGAGCACTACAATGAACCCTTTCTTCCTTCACTGCTCCTTCATTTCAGTGGTACAATAATAAACTCATGTTTTATCCATTGTCATCACAAATCGTCTTAATAATTCCATCCGATTTCTATTAAATTTATCCAACATAGCTCACTCCAATCTGTTAACTTCCACCTTGTACAGTTGCGCACAGAAAATTTCGTATGTCATTGTCATTCCACTAACGTAAACGTTGAAAAATTCCTTTATATATACGTCAGATGAATGACAGTCACATCCGAAATTTTCTGTCCACAACTGTACCAGATACTTTGATGGTCAATCCGGGACTCGAAACTTTACAAATTGAAAGGCGAAAGGCTACATCGCAGCCAACTATACATTGTCGTTTTATATTAGGTCTTCCAGTAAGCGCCTTCTCGTTAGCATTTCAAGTAAAACAACTACATTTGTCATATTAATAATGATTTGATGATTGCTGTATTCTATTTTAAAAGAAGATTTAACGCCCTCGCTCTCTGTCCTAATCGTCTAAAATTTGTCATATATTGATTATAAACGCTGATAAGAAGGCATTGAGTGGAGGTCTTGCAGGTCGAATTTAAACAGTCTTGGATGTGAAATCAAAACTATACATTTTTTTATCTCGTTTTTTAATTGTATTGCATTTACTTTATCATCATCATGATGTCATCATTTAATCATCCGGATAAGATATGTATGAATTCAATTCAGTTCAAAATTGAATAGGTTTATTATACGAGTAATACAAAAGAAATGCGTTCAAATTTGATGATTATATTGATAAATTATTAAGGTGTAAATTAAAAAGGCTTGCTTCAAAGGTCAACTTTAATTTAACTTCAAGCAGTCTGTTTTAACTTTCACTCCCAATTTCTGGACTAAAAGAACAATATGTCTTATAAGAAGGTCAATCGTTCAGCTGTTGCAAAGCATCAAAGCCGACAAGGGACGAAATCGCCAAATCATCCAAATTCTTGCATTTTTACTTAAAGGAGAATGGTAAAATACTTCGATAAATAGAGGAAAACGACAACTAAATAAAATACAGCATTAAATTATCCAAGAAAAAGAAAAATAAAACGAAAGAACATCGACGTTTCCCATCCAATGGAGATTAATTGAAATACCAATGAAGTGAATATGAATAAAATAATTCGATAAAAAATGAAAAGAAACAGAAATGAACAACACCGAAACAGGAAGAATTAAAATTAAAAGAATGTGGACATTTCCCCCATTTTGTGGGAGAACTTTCTTTTGTTTTCAGTCACTTTTTGTAACTTTTAAAAACCCCGCCGTCGTTCTTTTATTTATTTGTTTCTTGATGTAATCATCGTATCTCGTTTACTTTTGATCTTTTTAACAAATTCATTTCTAGTGCTACATTAGGAGTTTTTCAATTATTATTATTTTTTGGTTAGCCTCTTTTTTTAATTCTATCGTCCATCTTCTTGTGTTCTGGAGATTTTTAAAATATCCTTTCGCCTTTTTTTTACTAGTGTTTGAATTACAAAAGCTTTCCACTCTTTTACTTTTACTTTCTTTGCCAGTTTCACTTTTTAAGCATTATTGTTCTTTGTTTGAGTTGTTTTCTTTTCGTCGCATTAATTTCTCCAGCGCTTCTTACAGGGCATTCTTTTGTTTCATGTGGTATTTTATGCTTCTCACATTTCGACACTGAAACGTAGATTTTTTCATTCAGCATCTACCTACTTTCATATGTTGTTTGTTTCGGATCTCTTTTGTTTCTGTTTGTCGAATGATTTTTCTTTTTTGTATTTCACTGAGGAGGCTTTTTATTGTTTTTTGTTTAGTTCAGACTTTCCTTGTGTTTTTTTTTTTTTTTTTAGAGAATCGTCGACCTTCTTTGGTTTTTCGCTCATCTTATTCTTGATCTGACAAAAAATTTTGGAAATTATGTGAAAAATAATATTCCTTGCACTTTACAAAAAAAGAAACTCAAAAAAATTGATTGTAACTTTCGGAATTGTCTTCGATAAAAGCTAGTGATGCAGCGGATAGGTGCTTTGACCGGATAACCGGATATCTGGCGTACACCCAGACCGGAGGCAAACTTAAGGTCATATTGATCTTTCAAATTTCTAGAAAGAAGAAACTTCAGTTCACCTGTGACAGCGACACGATGCCTTTATGAAGTCAAATATACAGAATGATCCAATTCGATTGAGGACGGTTTGAATTTCGCGCCGTGTATTTCACGTTGTTGGTGTGGCACTGTTGATCTATGTTGCACCAAATTACAGCGTCGACTCGTCACTTTCTTGTTTACATTGTGTTTTCCACGTTGTTCCGGATTTTCATTGATTTTTTGCTTTATTTCGCTTGTTCACTTATTTTTACAAAATAGTTTTCAGAATTACGGTTTGCTAGATGATTTATTGAATATTTTTTAATGTAATTTTGTAATACACCACTCTCCTTTGTGAGGCGCCACTGTAAAAATGTCTGAAAAGTATTCGTGTCGCCTACGTGACAATAATTTAAAGTAGCGGTAAATTCAAACTATCTTCAACCTTTTTGGATCACACTGTACTCTTTTATAACGAGTTCCGTTCTTGATTCAGTAATTAATGCACGAGTCCGTACTTTGCCCTAGTACATTCGACAAGCTCGTGCCTTTGACGGTGGTGGCTAAATGGTACGAGCGTCTTTAGGGTGGCATGGCGTCGTGATCTTCATATCCTCAATTAAAGTTCCAACGGGCCAAAATTGCTGAACCGCCGCAATGCCATTGGTCATGAGGAATTTATGTTTCTTGAAGGCCAAACCAAGCTCAATTTGAAGATCTCGAAAGACCATATATTTGTGGATTTCCTTCGTCTACAAGTTCTTCTTGAGGAGAAATTTAATTACTTCGATATTTGCCATTGTCCATTTTCTTCACAGTATACAATGCACTAATGAAAAATTCTTACAGCTGTCCAGTGGCGTAGAAATTGCGCGGAGTAAGTGTCTGCAATGCGGAAGGGTCCATGAGCGTGGCGGCCCTGGCTTTGGACAAGTAAATTGAGAAAAAGTACATAATATCAACAACACAGTTTAAATAGAAAAAGGGAAGATTTTATTGTGGTTTCTTGACCACGACAAGCACCTTTATAAAGTAAATTGCCTTTCTTATTATATACAGGGTGTTTAAAAAACATGTTCGGATATTTCACATCAATACAAACACAAAAGTCTTAATAAACCTAGGATGGCAAATCAACCGTTTTCGAGATTTTTGAGTTTGAAGGAGAACATATACTGTAAATGATTTCCAAAATTTTGTTAATGATAATAATCTTTATTAGGCGAAGTCCAGCACAATTGCTGGTCTTACACTTAATCTAAAATGCATAGAAATCAGTACATAAAAATGCAAGTGTAAAAAGTACCAAAATAAACCTATATTTATTAATAAAATTATTGCGACTACTCAAAAATTAAATAAATAGCAATTATTAAATACAAACTTTCTCGTTCTCGTCTCTGTTCATTTAATAATATGTTTTTTTTTTTATTTATAACTAAATTGTTTAACAGACAATTTCTTCAAGTCCGATGGAAGCCCATTATAAAAAGGAGCAGCTTATAACTGAAAGGATCTTAAGTAGAGTGGAGTTGAAAATTGATGCAAATGAAAGGCATTCGGATTACGTATATTTACGTTATGCAATCGACTATAGTCGTTCCAGTTTGGTACCGGTTTTATGGTCTTGCTATAAAAAAAGCGACACAGAGGAGACACAGACACCGCAGTGCCGGTCTCTTTGAAGATTTTTTTATAGCAAGATTATAAAACCGATACAAAACTTGGACGACTATACGTTGCACTAATTTATTAAATTATAATGGTGGACTACCTACTAAATACTATTTTATGTATCCATACGAAGCAATCTTCTATTAGATACATTCAGCCAGTTTAAACTGAATAACATCATATGCGATTTATTAGTATTTATAATTAAATTATATTGATTTGATATTACCAGTAAAGTGACAAGGTTTTAGTTAATTGCAACCGAAGTTGACTGCACAGCATTAGCAGAAAAACTATGCCGAAGCTGTATATCATCTGTATAAAACTGAAAAATAATTACAATTAATTTACAATGATCACAAGCTTCAAATATTTCATCAGTTACATTCAATAATGCAGTTGCAGTAATATAATTAACTACTATTATTTTAGATTGAAAAGTTACTTAAGGTTTAACATGCAAAATGCATTTCTTACAGAATCCACTGTATTTCGGGAACGGTTGATTTCAGACCAATGTTTATTAAGACTTTTGTGCTTGTATTGACGGGATCTATAAGTGGGTACAATATCCGAACATATTTTTTAAACACCTTGTATTTGCTATACATATGATTTTCAGCTTAATGGAAGACTGCTTCCCGCCTCTTACTTCTTCTATTACGTTTTAATGTAGTGTGAATTACATTTTAATTTTCTAAAAAAATTATAACGGGTTATCCATGATATTTGTGACTAAATTAAGATAATTTGGAAGACGATATGCCGGAAGGTCACAAAAACTACGTCGAAGATCTTGGATTGTATTTTGTTTGCTTGTTGTTACTTCAGTAAAAGTAAAAATGGCCACGTGCTAATGTGATTTTTTTAGCAGATTTGGGAGTGGTAGTCAAACCGATACATGTCATCTAATTCATAGCTTTTTGTTCTGATGAACAAAATATAATCCAAAATTTTCGACGTAGTTGTTTGTGACCTACAAATTATTTTAATTTTCTGTTGTTCACTTATTTATTAAATGTATTTTGTTTGGTTATTTTCTTGATTGATTTCAGATATTTTTTTTTTATATAAATTCTTTGAGTTCTCAGTTTTTATTTGCTCTAATAATAAATGTACAGACGTTTCACAACGGTTCTTCAGTGTTTATGTTTATAAAATTGAAATAATTTGTAAAATTAAAGTGTCAAGTACATTTTAATTTTTTTTAATTATAATCAACAACAAAAGAGGGGGGGGACTCCTGCGGAAAGGCCCGATACTTCTGGCTACGCCACTGCAGCTATCAAAATCAAACTAAACCAACACAACCAATGGAATGAAATACTTCGCTTTTGTATCGGTATATAGTCAAGTCAAACTGTGCACCTTACAGATTCAGGAGGTTGTACTGGCGCCATCTATTGGCCCTCATATCTAATCTTTCCTGCGTGTTGGCATTGCTTGTTCCCCTCAGTCACTCCGTGTTTTGTTTGTCCTTCATTCTATTCTACGATTTTTCTTTCGGCCTCAGTTATTTTATCACATCATCTATTAACTCCTTTTTTTAGCTCTTCATGGTATCTTCCTCGTTTTATTCGTTTGTTCATTTTGTTATCTACCCGTCCGTAATATTTGCCTTTTCTAACTTACATATCGCGTTCTCTCCTAGTCTTTAGTATTTCCGAATTTAATGCGTCAATCAGAGAAACTACAAGAAGTAACGAGTGTTTTTTTGTTTAAATTTGATGTCGAAGTTGGCCGTGACGAGGTAGTTATTGTGAACGCACCACAATTTTGATTATTTGTTGTAAATCTTAACTTCTTATTGTCTGTTTTCCTTGTTACAATAGATCTCATTCTTATCGTTTTTTTATCGTTTATTATAATAGATTACATTCTTGTGTTGTCCTATCGTAGTGTTGAGTTCGAAACCTGGAAAGCAAGGTTAGGAATTGCAAGCTCAAACGTCAAATTAACATTAACTGTCATGACGATGATGGTTCACAATGAAATTTCTTCGACGCCAAATTTGAAGAAACACTCTTTATGTTTTATAAAAGCAATAGTTGATTGAAAAATTAATAAATTAGTTGGGAAATTAATAAATTATATGTAAAAAGTAAAATGTTAGAAGTTTATAGAGATGAAAGATTTCAGAGACATAATCCGAGTTAATACGATAAGTAACTACCTACAGGGTGATTACTGTATAGTTTATGAGTTGGCAGAAGCAATGTCCGGTAGGTAGATCGAGGCGAGCGCAATTTATCATCAGCTCTCCGCTTTTCACATCAGCGAGAGTCCATCATTTGTCTTCTCTCACCTGTCAGCCCGACCGGCGCTTTGTATCGGTTACACTTCTCGTGCTTTTGGAAAGTAACGCTTATGATTTATTGTAATTTTTAACCCTTTGGATATTTCGCCGTGTAAAATTAATGTTCCGCGCGCCGGACTAATTCAACTCCGGGTCTCTCTTTAAGACTTCTCGCGCGACTCGCGCGCCATAATGAGGGGGAGGGTTTCGCAAACAAAATGTGCAAATTCATTCGGCGCTAATAATATGCACGGTTCATTTATAATGTGGATTCGGTTTGACGGCGTAAATTGTGGGCCCATTTAATATTCATTTTCTAGGAAAATAATCGGAATAATCTATACACAGCGCGAGGCGTGTTTTGTGTCATAACGCCTCATGATTTATTCATCTCGAGGTTAATAAAATTTCAAAACAATCTCTCCAACTCTATACAGCAAATATTTGTAACAAATAGTTTCAAGGAAACTTCAATTTTACTTTTGTTTATTTATCACAATTAATTACAAAGTGAAAGTATTCTATATTATCTACCCACTGACAAAATCATGTCGCATTTTAGATCGAAACATCAGCTTATAGAATTTTTTTCCCATTTAATAAACGTCATGTTCAGTGTAATACCGGGTGATTCTAACCGTTAGCTCCTTGAAAATATAAAATAGTTGAAAATTGGGCAAACATTAATAGCAAAAGAATTAGAAGATAGGAAGTCGATTTTGAATTAGGGAAAAGTTTCCTTGGATGTTAACCTTGACGGACGTGAAGAAGAGCTTCGGATTTTGTTTCAAATTGCCTAAACCAATAATGTATTGGACTTCAAGGTGAGTGTGAAGTGAATCTCGTAGAGCACTGTGTAAGACAAGATAGGTAGCTACACGTTGGATGCACGTAGGGCCCTCATCTTGGTGGGAGCCGCAGCGAATGGGAAAGAAGCCGGCTCGTCGACACTCCCAAGACAAAGGCGGCTACTTCCGCTCAGAGGCGCGTAATTCAATAATCCCCTCATCAATCACACTCTCTCTCTGCCTCATCCACAACCACGCACGTGACGAAAACTTCTTTTTCGAACAACGAAGACGAAAGATTAACATTCCCTTGACTTTATAACTAATAGCTAACGACATTGACTACCATAATAATAATAACAACAACGCCAGAAATTCGGAAATTACACGCAACTTTTAACCCTTTCCTAATTGTAGGTCTAATCCTAGATACACAGGACTTCCTTAGATTTACTTGCAGAGATCAACTTTAATCTAATCAACTTTTAATCAACTTTAGTCGGTGTAACATAGGATTGGAAGTTATTTATTAGAACAAATACATCGATAATAATTAAAACAAGCAAGCGAATGTCGTCATTAATTGCACTTGTGCAATTTCGAAACCCATCCATTATTAAATCGTAGCCTGTGAATTGATTAACGGAATCTGAATAATAACAAAGCGACTCACACGCGGAGCTTCTGATTAGCATCTTTGAGACAGGTGATTAGATCGCATTTATGAGCACGTGTCCAACTGATTGTGTTTTCAAAGAACAACCCCCACGGCGAAGGTTCTATTTGCGTCCATTCTACGCACACACACGCCAATACAATTTTCGGCCCCGTATTTACACGTGAAAAAAGCAAGGAATTTTGATTTATACATCGCGCATCACCCGCGGATCGAGCACAATGATTTATGAAAATTAAAATATCATGAGGTCCTCTTTTTTTGCTGCTGCTGCTGCGGATGATGCGGTGATCCTTTTTGTTAATCCATGGACGTAACTGACAATATAGAAGTCTTTAGAATTTAATCATTGCGTTTTTTTTTAAATTTATTTAAGTCAAAGGGAAAGCCCAGACATAAAAGGGGTTTTGCCGATTATGATTTCCAAATTGGACACAAAATGGATAGGTGCTTCTTTTTGTCCAAAATACATCTCTCTGTTCCTAAAGAAATGAACCCTGGGATGAGTTTTGGGCATTCTTAAGAGAGAATAGAGTCTTCGCTGAGGCTTCAATCTGCCTACTTCTCAGGTCCATTATGTTTTTTTTTATAACCCCAACGAATAGGCCTGTATTTTGTGAAACAATTTTCTCGTCGTGTTGCAAATTAAAGTCAGTGTTCAACCACTTCACTTACTAAAAGTCAATAATACTTTTCTTATGTTCTATTGTTCTATAATATTTTCGGCAAACATGTCGTTTTTTGGCGATGCAATATTTTCAACCAATATGTTGAAATAATTTAGTTTATCACGTCACGAACATGGGAATCGCTAAAATGTAAATATTTCGCCTACGATTGCAACTATTGTCAAATGCCTGTCAAGTTTCACTTATGGTATGATTGTGAATTAAATTATCCGCTAAGCGGCATCGCTGGGATGAATTGTCGAGCATGTAGCAAAGAAACATTTTAAATTGATGTTGCCCAAGTCACTTTTTCTTCACGAACTATCCTCCCAAGAATGTTTCAAACAAGTTCAAATAATTTCAAATATGACGTCAATGTTAATGTTTGAAAATATTGCAAAATATTGCATCGCCAAAAAACCACTATAATTTCAACGATTTATACTATACAGGGTGTTTGGGATTTAAGGTAACAGTCTTTTTGTAATTGATGAAGTTATCCATGTTGTTTGTAATTTTTGTAAATCAAATGCTACGTCTTTGACAGAACGTTTTTTTTTGTTGTTGATTAACAACCCTTTATACACAAAAAGTTTACATCAAATTATTCTTATAAAATTATAATTATATTATATTATATACCAGGGCTTCGAACCGTAATGTTTTTTGCTCCGGTTTTCGTTTCGGTTCAATAAAAAAAAATATATCAATTCGGTTCCGGTTTTTGTTAATCCATACCTTTAAATTTTGAAATTCCAGTAGATCGCAAATAGTGGCTCTTAAAATTGAAAAAAAAAATTGTTACTAGAAAATGGTAAGACATACGAAAAAAATATACTGGAAGAAAAGTTTTATTTCGTCTACTTCTACATACACAAAAAGTTTGATATCCCAAACACTCTGTATGAGACATACAAGTTTCTCTTATGGTTATTGAAAATCTGCTTTCTGAAAATATAATTCTTATGTCCTCTGCGCTTCATTTCCATTCAGATACAAAAAAAAAGTAATACAATGCGATCGGAATAAAGATGTTTAGGGTTGAAATAAACTCTTAAGACATTTCGATTTAAAGAGAGCCGTTTAAGGGTTGATTTCTTTGACCCGAATATTATTGTAAATTTTTCTAATATTTCGATTTAAAGTTAGTCATTGACAACTGATCTTTCTACATATACTAATTTTTATAATTCGTTCAAATTTGATATTTCAAGGTCAACAAACCGTAGATGTTAAACGTGTTGTTCAGTTTTCATTTTTCTACGAGAATATCCATTTTTCTTATGGTTTTATCTTGGTGTAACCCTTAAGCATTAAGTCAAAATCCACTTCAGACACGAGTATGTATACATACATGCTGTTCAAGGTTAGAGACTACAGCAATCAATTTTTGAATTTGAATTCTCAACAGGGAGATTAAATCGATAAGCTTTACGTTCGATGTCATAATTCTAAACACAAATAAATAAATAAATGACCATCATCCAATAGGTTTAAACTTATAATTTTTTATCTTTGCATCATGATATGCAGACTGTTAGATTAATCAAATCTTCAAAATATGGCCTTAATGTTCGCGGAAAATGGTTGCAATAATTAAGGTTGATTAAATTTCTTGATCTTCCTTTCATTTTTTTTTAAATTTGATGACAGTATAACTATTTAAAATTCAAATAACTCATGCAAGGTAACAAATTACTCAAGTCTTCAAATTTTGGGAACTTATAGTACTTACTTCCTAAGTAATAAGTAAGGCTTCAAGGAAAAGTGAGAGTTTGAAAACTTTCTGAGCAAAAAAAGACGGAATTATGTTATTGTTGCCAAATCCCAAATCAGTTTTGAAAAGATACTAACTAAATTAATAAAATGAAATGCAGGAAACTGTAAAAAAGCAAAGTTCGCGTTTGTTTTAAAGCAAACATTTTTGAGGTAATCCAGGTATATATTAAGTAAATTGGCTCTACATATTACAAAATAAATAAATTTGAAGTTAAAGAAATAAAGGAAGTCTCATATTTATTTCCGGTAAGAATAACAAACATTGTGTGGAATATGTCAGTAAATTTAAATGGACTAAAACTATGCCCGTATGCATAGACAAATCTTTAGATTTATGCCAAAGTAAACCTTTACTTTGAAAAATGTAACAATGCAAGGCGCAATTTGTTTTTGAGATCTACCTTTGCATACGGGTCTTAGTAGAAATAGAAAATGTACATATAAGAGGTACAAAGTCACTATGATATTACTGAACAAAAGTTCATTGTCGGATTGATTAAAACAAAGAAAAGATACAAAAGAACAATAGTTCAAAATATCAAGATCATAAGATACATTACTCAAAAAATTGTTTAAAGAGTGGAGGCATTTACTTAATAAATATTTTTTTTAGTAGATTTTTGAATGTATTTAACTAAATGAGAAGCATTTTTAATTAAGCAGGTAAAGCATTAAAGACTTTCAAGCCTATATTATCATCGAAATTGATTCACCCTGTACATCTAATATCTGAATATCTAAAAAAAAAAATAGTAAAAAAGTAAACTATTTACGATTGAAACAAACACGAACAATAATTTTAGTTATTTATTTTAATTCAAATTTTATTTTAGTAATAGAATTTTACCTAAATTGCTATATTCCATTTTTAATTATTGTATTTTACTTTTTTTTATATTTCTAGTACCAAGTTTCTAATTACTTAGAATACTTAGAAGTTCCCAGTAATAAGTTTAGTTCTTTGCTTTTCAAATTTAAATATTTTTCAATGCATTCTATTCTAACCCCACAGATAAAAAGAACTGTTTTTTTTTTAAGAAATGGTCCTAAGAAATCAAGTACCTAATAAAATAAAGCATTTAAAATATGTAATTAAATGTAATTCCAGAGTTTAAATTTATTTATTTATACCACGGGACTTCTTCGTTAGTCAGTTTTTGAGTTTTTATTCGATTTCAATTTAAAATACTTTAGGACTTCCATTCTACCATTTATTTTCCTTTTTTTTTAAATTTCTAACTATCTTTAATTTGCTTCTAATGACTTAGATTGACTTCAAGACTTGCTTCTCACACATTTCGACGCCAACAATAAGAAAAGGAGTCATTTATTTATAAAAAGAGACAAATTTAATTTTAATTCGTTCTCAATGCGCAACCCTTTCCGAAATCATCTGCAGAACGCCCAGATTTCTAAATTATATACTAAAAGTAATAGCAGACACATCCTTGAAAAAGTCGTTTTGCAAGGAAGAAAAAAACGTCAACAAACGCGGTTTAAATCGAAAATCCTAGTGAAGTTTGATAAAGGCAGTGGAAGTTTGCTTTATATTAATTTGTTTTTTGTTCAATTTTTAATAAATTCTTCTCTCTTTTATTCACACTTACCGTCTCTATTTTCTTGCGAATATTTTTATATCTTGTGCCGTTTCTTTCTTGCTAATATTTTGTGTCCTCTTTTGCTTCGTTGAAACCACATCTGCTTTGTTTCGGTATAGGTACATCTCTTCTTTGTCTTTGCTTTTTTCTGTTTAACTTATTATTCTTCTTTGCTATTGCATGTTCGAACCACTACAATTTTTTTAAGACACATTCTTGTTTTTTATTTCTTTTATTGTGCTATTCTTAATTTGTCGCCTTTTGTTATATTCATCCATTTTTCTCTAACCACTTTAGCTGCTTCAGATTTCTTTCGTAACTCTGTCAAAATTGACTCGTATATTTCGCAGATGCTTTAATTATATTTTATTAAAAAAATCAATTACATATTATCATTCTCGTGGTTCATTTGTTGCGTCCAGATTTTTTCTTTAGAATTTTTAATAGTTTACAATTTACTAACGTATAAAAGTTCTGTTCACAACTGTTACAGTTCCAAAGTGCGGAAAGAATAGGTTGGCAATATTTGGGAAATTACGGTCAAGTTAGAATTTGTTGTGGCAACCCTGTTAACAGGTTTTAGACGTGCGATTATCGATCGCCGCGTGACAGGTCCCTAACATGGGCATTTTCGATAATAGTGATTTCTAATAAATTGGTTGGAGCCAGTGGCGTAAATAGAGAGAGAGGGGCGAGCTCCCCCGAAATTTTTCTAAAATATTATGTATGTTCCCCGTAATTCGTCGGTACGCGTGCAAAAGGGTATAAGTCCAATTTTGTGTCAAACAGAGATAACTATATAAAACAACTTACTTTTTTCTTCTTTTTGTGTGCAAAGGAATAAAATTCTGCCCCCAATGAATGCTGAAATACTTTAGTGCACAATTGTTATTATAAGTTAACATTTATTTTTTTGTGCAAAAAGGTATATTTAATATAATTTTCAAAATTTTTAGTATGTTTTATGTTAATTAAAATTCGATAGCCAGTATACTTCGAGAAAACCTTTTTGAAAATTGTGCAATTTTTCAAAAGCGATATTATTTCACTGCAGATTGTGTAGATCCGTTTGAAACATTAAAGTGCTAACATCTCGAAACTATATTTTGGGTACTTATATCCTTTTGCACGCGCACCGACGAATTCATACAAAAGAAGTTTTTGTATGAAATGTTATGTACAGTCCGTACCCGTTAGATTTTTTGTTCGCCTCCCACCCCGAAACAAGTTTCTATCTACGCCACTGGTTCGAGCTGATGGCATCCGCAAGCATCTCGAGTCACTCGACTCAGCTTGTTGTAACGTTTCATTACTCGTTTAACTTTCGCGATACTTGTGTCGTTGTGTTCAAAATTATTGAAGTTTTGCTAAGGAAAGATTAGGAAAACTCGTATTCGAATTGGTCGGAATTTTCATTAGTGCATCACTAAACGAGATTAGGGGTGATTCTCACTTCGCTGCCAGGGCCTAGTTTACATAAAAATCCAGGTAAAGTTAGGCCAACGGCTTGATGCCATCTTGTTACTAATTACGTTGTGTCTTCTTTAATTGAGCTTTTTCGCTGTGGTACTTTTACTTTCGAATACTTTTACTTTGGAATATTATTTTAATACACAGTTAAGCTACTGTCACACGATGCGACTTTACTCGCAGCTACTTGACTAGCAGCGAGTGGTAGTTATATGCGGCCACTATGGCAGACAAGTAGCGGTTCAACTTACTCGCGGCAACTAGCTAGGATCCTGCCACTGCGGTGACCACGTGATCTAGTCGCTACAAAGCGGTGATATTGCTTCGTGTGACAAGCGTTGACGTGCCCGGCTTAGGACTGCATGACCGCTTCGTACTTCGTGCAGAAGACACACCGGAAGATGTAAATGACCTTGAGCCACAGGACATATTTTTGATTGCGTGAGTTTAATCAATATCTAAATTAACTGCTTCGTGACGCTGCATTGTAAAGAGCGAATTTTCGACAGGCAATTGATGTTGTAGAAATAAGGCGAATTTGATGTGAAGTATCGAGTAGAATAATTAAGTAAATTGCACACTCCGGTGCGACATTTTTGAGTCGTTTTAGATGCCGTGTTTTAGCGACATTCCGTTGCACTGTTGCAACCTGTTTGTAATTATGTAAATATTTTGTCTGTGTAATTAAAGATGTTTGTGTACTTGTGTCACTACCTTCAGCGTACAAGTGAGTTTAAATTAATTGATGTAATTTTTGCGAACGATCAGTTGCAAAGTTGAGACGATTTGGGAACTCTGGCGAGGCTATTTCGGATCAATTGGGTATTTTGCTCACCTTGACGCCTATATTAACATCCGTTTACCTGCTCTATTCTTCACTGTTCCTAGTCGAGGAGAAAGCTGATGAAAGTACCGATTTAAAGAGTAATTCACCCTAGAGTTTTATGGTACCACAACGTACCTATTTCTTTTTAATGGTTTGTGAATATTTCTGAAATGATAAAATAAAAATTCAAACAGTTTGAAAAAGGTTCATTTGTCTTGTTCATCAGTTTCGCGAAGAAGAACGAACCGATTACTGAAAGCAATAATAATCGAGCCTTGCTTAGCAGCTTGAACAGTTCTCTTAGTTGTCCTGCAGGTAGCGCCATGCTGCATTCAAATCAGGTCATACCTGTCATAAACTAATTATTCTGAATCAATAACAAGTTTATAAAAATTTGAACCACCAAGTCAAAACCTGCCAATTTTCTAAAAATACTACTTTTCTGGAAACATAGAGGAAAAGCAGTTGTAAATACGAGTACCCAGTAACTATTGAGGACCGCTGACTATTAGTTCACGCTTTAATATGCATCCGCCATATCGAATGGAGCATGTCATGCGAGGCGAACAGGAGGACACCGCCGCGCCGCCCGCGATGTTAATTCCGCGTCTCATCGCAGCAGACCCGGGTTCCCGCGGCCGTAAAAAGCTCGCCGCGACCGAATCATCAATCACTACCCCCTGCCCGCCCTCCGATCCCCCCGCATAATGAGTAATTAAGGGTACACGCGTTTGTATGTGACCTTTCACGGCGCTCCGCGCTAATATTGATATTTTCGGTTTAAAATGTTTGTTCTGGCGCGTTAACGCTAATCGTCATTGTTGTTGTTGTTGTTTGACATCAAACCGCGGTGGTAAAGTCTAGATCCGATTTGTTTCGATTATACAATAATTTTTTCTTATGTAAAAAAAAAAAAATTAAGATGAGAAAAGAAAAGACGATAACTAAACGTGTAAAACTCAATTTGCTCCCCATATACAGAATGTCTCGTAACGCGAGGTACTGCGAGATGCAAACCGAAAAAGGCAGATGGCAAACGGACAGAAAGAGAAAGCAACGAAAAACAACTTAAATAAATTTAAGACGGACAAAGTGCTGAGGAATGATAAAAAAAAACATGAATTGAATACCTACATGAAACAAAACGCAAACGTAAGAAGAGCTAGCAGAAGGACGGAATTCAAAAAGTAGAATACTAATAGAGATAAAAGAATGTGAGGGGGACGGTCGAAAAAAGGATCAAGAAAGAAAACTACTAGAAGACAGAGAAACAAGAGGACCAACAAAGACCAGAAGAGAAAGAAAGTCAAAGAAAACTGCATATTATTAATGTCAATGAAACAAGAAAAAAATTAAAAAGCGAAAATACGACAAGGACGGTGAGAAAACAGAAGACAATCGTCGCATAAACAAAATACAATTACGAAAAGCTCGAAGAAAAAAGAAACAAAAAAAATTAAAAAGCGAAAATACGACAAGGACGGTGAGAAAACAGAAGACAATCGTCGCATAAACAAAATACAATTACGAAAAGCTCGAAGAAAAAAGAAACAAAAAAAATTAAAAAGCGAAAATTTGACGATAAAGAGAAAAAACAAATGACAATCGTCGCCATAAACAATCAACGATGATTTAAGAAGGGGAAATAAGTAGCTAAATAGCTAAATAGCTACTGCAATGACAACAATCCACAAAAATAGAAGAAAAATGTTCAATTACGTGAACAGCCTGGGAGATCTGAAGAGTGCGTTCAATTACCTCAACAGTCGATGCAACAGTCTGTGTTAGTCTCAACAGAAAAAGTATCAGTGCTGCAATGTCAACAAACCAGAAAAACAAAGACAAAAAAAATGCTCAATGAAGTTAACTGCCTGAGAAAGCTGAAAGAGGCGTTCAATTACTTCAGCAATGGAAATAGGAGGTTTTAACGTTTCTGTGATAATCAGTTTCAACAGTAAAAGTCTCAGCTGCACTGCTAACACTCCAAAAAAAACAAAAGATAAACGTTCAATTATGTAAACAGCTTGGGAAAGTTGAAAAATGCGTTCAATTACCTCAGCAGTCGCTGCAGGAGGCATTAATCTATAAGGGTTTGGATTGGATTGTCAACGGTACAGAAATATGCGAGCAAAAGTGCGTTCAAACGCGTCAGCAGTCGATGAGAGACATCGCGAATTAAAGCAGTTATTAATAGAAAATAGTCGGGACTAAGCGATTGGTGATGATGATTGGTGATGATGATTGGTGATCCAATTGCATTCAAGAAAGTCAACAGTTGCTGATTTCAATTTAGGTTTCCTACATACATTAAAGGAAAGAGTGACTTCAAATGCTTCAGCAATTAAGTTATGGATTTAAATAAACCTATTCAAGCGTGTCCGCAAATATTCGACGGGGATAAAGTGCGTTCAAATCACCTGTTAAGTGTAATTCAAGGTGAAGTGGTCAACTGTCATATAAAACAAACAGTGGAAAAACGTTCTGTCATGTCAATGTTTAGAAAAACAAAAAAAAAGGACGTTCAATTACTTGAACAGCCTAGAGGAGCAGAAAAGTGTATTGAGCCTTGGGAGCAGTTACAAAAACCAGAAAGAATGCGTTCAATTACGTCTGCGGTCGATGCAAAAGGCAGTAACGTTTCTGTGTTCGCAGAAAGAACAGCTAAGCTGCAATTACAACAATCCGTAAAAACAGAAGAGAGACGTTCAATTACGTGAACAGCCTGGGAGAGCTGAAAAGTGCGTTCAATTGCCGATGCAGGACGATTTAACATTTCTGTGATAGTTTCAACAGTAAACCAGAAAACGCTCAATTAAGTAAACAGCATGGAAAAGCTGAAAAATGCGTTCAACTACCTCAGCAGGGAGCTTTAACGGTGATAGTCAGTTTCAACAGTAAAAGTATTAGCTGCAATCCAGGAAAACGTAAATAACCTAGCAATTACATCAGCAGTTGTTGCAGAAGGATTTTACGTTCATATGAGAGGAAGTTTCAACAGTAAAAGTAACAGAGCTGCAGTGTCAACACTCCAGAAAAACAAAGGAACAACGTTCAATTACGTAAACAGAGGCATTAATCTATGAGAGGTATGGAGTGGAATGTGAACAGTGCAGAAAGATGGAAGCGAATATGCAAGCAAAAGTGCGTTCAAATACGTCAGCGGTCGATGAGCGACATCGCGGATTAAAGCGGTTATTAATTTCATCAATGGAAAATAGTCGGGGCAACCGATTGGTGATGGGTAAATTTGGAAAATGTACCTATCTAATAAATTGCATTCGAGAATGTCAGCAGTTGCTGATTTGAATTTCGGTTTTCTATATGTATGTATAATAAAGGAAAGAGTGAGTTCATATATGTCAGCAGTTAAGTTATGGATTTAAAAAAAGAACGGCATTTCAATTTTATAAATTGTAACGTGCGTTCAAAAAAATCCGGAGATGAGTCTGAACTTGCTTTTATTTTATGACGGCACGTCGTAGCTTAGTACATATCTATGTTGCAGCGCTGAATAACAGCGTCAACTGTCAAAGGCAGGGTTGCCAATGTGCGGGCAATTACCCAAATTACGGGTAATTTAAGCAACCTTGCGGGTAAAAATAAACGTGGGTAAAAATGGGTATTTCCAAGGAAGAAAAAAAAGATTAATTTTTAAATTTTTGATTGACTACTTGTTAGTGATGTTTCAGCTTTACTATTGGCAACAAAGAAATCACTAAAGCCGGAAGCCGACAGAAACTAAAGTAACTAAGTAACAGCTAAATCTACATTGTCGATCGGTGCTGCCAACTCTACCGATAATTCGGTAGATCTACCGATTTTGAACTCAACTTTTCTTTTGTAATTTTATCAATTTTCTTTATTTCTAGATCGTCTTTAGTTTTATTTTACGTCAAAAATTGCACAAATGTCAAATCTAAATTTTAGAAAGTTTTGTTTGTTTAATGAGATTTTTTTAAATTTTCGTTACTTTTCGTAATTTTTAAAATTTTTTTATTTCTCGATCGTCCTTTGCTTTGTTTTTCATCAAAAAATGCACAACTGTCAAATCTTAATTTTAGAAAGTTTTGAGAATGAGAATTTTTCAATTTTTATTTTTTTGTAATTTTATTCAATAAGATTTTTTTTATATTTATTTATTTTTTAATTTTATAAATTTGTCGATCGTCTTTTGTTTTATTTATCGTCAAAAATTGCACAAATATCAAATCTTAAATTCAGAAAGTTTTGTTTATTTAATGAGAATTTTTTTAATTTTTATAATTTTTTGTAATTTTATAGAAAGTAGAAAATATTGTTTATTTAAGGAGAATTTTTTAATTTTTATTTGTTTGTAATTTTATTTAATGAGATTTCTTTTATTTTTTCTAATTTTATTCAATGAAATTTTTTATTTTTATTTATTTTAATTTTATAATAATAAAAATTTTATAAATTTTCTTTATTTCTCGATCGTCGTTTGTTTTATTTAACGTCAAAAGTTGCACAAATGTCAAATGTTTTAATTTTAGAAATTTAGACCCAGTTTTGTTTATTTCAAGAGAATTAAAAAAAATTTTTTTTAATGATTTTCAAAAATAAAAATCGCCTGAATAAAATCAGTGATTTTAAACATGATTTTAATCAAGTGATTTAAATTAGCTCAACCGAAATTCAGAGCCATCTAACGGAACTTCTTACAACTGTCTTCCGAAATTCTTCGCTTGGTCGGTTGGCAGCACTGTTGCCGATTGCCGCCCACAGTCCCACATACATATACAGCGTTTTCGATTGATCGCGCTAGTGCGCACTCAGAGTATCTTCATCTCATGTTATTGCATGAGGTTGAAAGAAGATGCAAATACACTGAGAGCAACCGGTGCAGGTGAATCGAAATGCGAATCGCTGATAGATGATTTTAACCTGAAAAATCTGTCGTGAACGTCCATGTGTGTGTAAGGTAAGTCCAATAATATTAGGTATTTAAATAAAATAAATTTTGTACCATTTCATTCATTCATTTCAAATTCACTACTAAATTTGGGCAGATGTGGGTAAACGCGGGTTTTTTAAAATTTGAAAAGGGTAATCGGCTTAGAGTAGATTGGCAACACTGGTCAAAGGCTTTGTTTACATCTTCGAGGTATTTGTATTAAAATAAATGTTTTATTTCATTAATTGCCTTTTGTTGTCCACTTTGTAGAAAATCGTAATTAAATGACATAAAAAGTTAGGTTATGTTTATAATAATGGTATGGTTATGACGTGACTTTGCAAAATTTGCGTTTGACATAAGCCTACTTGATAACTTTCTTTTTTAACACGCTTTATAAAACAATGAATAAAATTGTTTAATTTTGGTGCTTTAATATTTTTGGAAGGCAGTGTACGTGCAACAAAACACGAACGGTAACAAATTTAATCTAAATTTATCCGGCAACCTTGACCTTAATACAAAAGGTAAATACACTCGAAGGTGTCAATGAAACCGTCGGCTTTAATTGCGCCGGACAAATTCGTTTCTAATTCGCCCATTACCCGGCTTATTACACTTACTTCGGCCGTTAATTATTTATAATTTAGCATTGACAAATCTATTTAAAAACCGGCGACCACGCACAATGACCGGCCCACAAAAGCCCTGGAGCACCTATTCACCGGACAAAATACGGAATTAGTTTTACATAATTAGCATTATTTTCAGTAGATTTGACGGTGATAATGGCCACTTTTACCGGCGCACAAAGGAGAAAAGAAGCGCGCGTTAATTGATGAGAATGCTCTTTATTTGTACGCGGGGGACACACTTTTAAAGTGCCGATTTGAATCGCTTAGAATTTTAATTGATAAACGTGCTGCGAACGAATTTTTGCTTAATATAAAAATCGAATTCTTTCGGAACAACGTACAACTTTTTGTTTCAAAGTATTTTGTATGTAGATGGGGGGATAAAAACGAAAAGCTGCCACATCCTCATGTTTAATTACCTACGACCGAACATTTTGTGAACCGCTGGCCATAATAAATGAACTCGATCCGACAGCTATGATGTATGTCCGCATGTTATGATCCATGAATAAATATATCGAGTAAGCTGTGAACCGCTCACTATACATACGTAATAATCGCCGACTGTGGTTGTTACTTCTTGATGAAGAAAACGTCCCTTCTTTTGCGCGATCATTAAATCCGAAAACATCCGCCGCCGCCGCCTCTGCAAAATAGCGCGAGCATGTTCTTTCAGAGCGGCTACAAGTAGAAATAAAAATCTTTTTTCCACAGAGGAGGGAACGTGGCGAACGCATCGTAACGTCAGTGCAAGGACTTCTGTTCGGGATTGTTAAAAAGATAGCGGGCTGTGAGTGGCAGGCGTCGTCATGGAAACGTGGGGCTCGGACTTCCTCAAAGACGCCGACGACGTTTCCACGGCTTCTTCTTATGCCCAGGATGTCATTATGCCAAGCATTTATTATCGCAAACAAGAAATGTCGATATTTTGTAACGTCCTAATTCAAGATGGGGAGGGGGGGCTTTGATCAACAAACCGAAATGTTTACTGGGCAAATTTTAATTATTTATAGAGAAATAATACAAAAATAATTTTCAGATTCTGTCATTAACTAAAGCTAACAGATGTATCATTCTACAGGGTGAAGAGCTAAGAATAAGCACCACAACTGGCTTCTTTAGGTCAAAATAAATCGTTTTAGAACGAGTCGTGCAATTTTGCTTCGTTAATAACTTACGACCTATAAATTTAATTTTAATTTGATGGATATACAGGGAGGGGCAAAAGTGTGGATCCGGATTAATATTTTGGAAACTGTTTTGGCATGCGCTTTACAGGCAATAAGATCTACATTATTAAATTATATCATCTGCTTATCTCCCTTTATTTTTGAGATCCAAGACCAACTTGTGTTTTTTTTTTTACAATTACTTAGTAATACATTATATTCCCGAATTGCTCATATACCGGGTGGATCATAAAAAATCTTTGGTGCTGTAACTTCCATATTTTTTATCCGATTTTAATAAATGATACGTCAAACAAAACCGTTTTAAAAACATTCTAACCTGATCTGCTATGATTTTTTTTAACAACTATTTTTTGACTGACCGTAAGCTAACTTTGTTTCTTTAAGTTGCAATATATATTTTTTTGTATTTATTCTAATAGAGGTTTTGTTTCTGAATATAGGCTACATTAAAATGAAAAGTCAAAAATTTATTTTAAATGAAAAAATCGAAATTTACAAGAATAGTAACCATAGTTTTTTTACTAAAGCAACTGTTCGAAGTTGCCCCATTCTGTCCCAGACACATTCGACATCTCTATTGACGCCCATTGATGCAAAATATTTAGTTCTAAACCGTGATCTTGAATTTCGCCTGTGATTGTTTCGGATTTTTTTGAAAGATCCACAATTTCGTAAATTTCGAACCAGTCTTCCAAATTTATCGGCACTGCGAAGTGATCTGTAAAGAAAACGATTTCCATAAAGTCACAAGGCAGCTGCAGCATTTTTTCTCTTTCAAAATATGCTTCAATCATATCCACACTCCACACAGACCTCGTTATCCATTTTCACGACAAATGTGAGAATTTATTGTCAATAACTTTCAGCTCACTTAGTCCTTTCGCAAATGTAGAATGCACCGTTATTATTGCTTAATGTGATTGCTTGATTTTTAAAATTTTACATTAATTTCATACATAAATTCTCGTTTCTTTTGCCATTCATTTGTAATTTGAAAACAAAAAGTTAAATGATTCGAAAACGGAACTCAAAAGAAAATTTTAATCGATCCAAATTGGATAAAAAGTAAGGGAGTTACAGCGTCAAAAGTTTATTCCACCCGGTATAAATTTTTTGAAAATTTTTGAGAAAAAAACGGTTGAACGCGAAAAATTAAATTACAATAATTCTATCTAATTTCAATAAAAATGTCTTATATGGTGCTATTTACAATTTGTCTTAAAACTGAAACAAAATAATACTCTACTATGTAAAAAAGATAATAAAACTTGACAAACCAAAAAATAACGACTATGGTGCAGTTCTTAACTCGTGATTTTATAATATGGAAAAGAAAACAATTTCATATCAAGCAAAAGTATACTTTTTGACGTTTCGCAAATTTGATTGTTCGCTCTGTAAAAACTGAATCACTTTTGACAAAGCGAAGTGACATTAAAATATCACGAGTGAGAATTGCATCGTGAAAATTGCACCATATTCGTTATTTTTTGAGTGTTCATTTCTCGTTTTGTCAAGTTTTGTTATTTTTTTACAAAATACAATCTTATTTTGTTCCAGTTTTAAGACAAATGGTAAATAGCAGCATATGAAGGCACTTTTATTGTAATTTAATGTTTTTTCGTTCAACTGTCATTTTCTTAAAAATTTTCTTGTGTAACGTATTACAATTTTTATATTTTCATAATAGGAGGTTGTCATTTAAAAAGACAAACATGAGGATCTTAAAAATGAAGCGAGATAAACAGCTGACCTAAATTAATAATGTTGGTCTTATTGACTCTAAAGCACATACCAAATTTCATACAGATACGTTTTCGAAATATTAATCCGGTTCTATAATTTTGCTCTTCCCTGTATGTATTTTGTGTTGTTAAATCGGAACAATTGTTTATTGTTTAAACTGAATATAGAGGGCGTTGTCGGTACCCCAACATTATTTTGTATTCTTATACGAGTAATTTTTTTGTCTAAAAATAATTTGCTTGAAATTTTAAATTTATTTTAATCTCGTAGGATATATTTCGTGTTGTTAAATTGAAACAATTGTTTATCATTTTCGTTAAACATAGAGGGCGCTGACATTACTTCAGCCTTCTTTTTTTTGTTTTTGTTTAAAAAAATTAATGTGCTTTTTTTTGCTTGAAATGTTAAATTTATTTGTGATTTGGTAAAGTATACATTTTGTGTTGTTAAATCGGAACAATTGTTTATATCTTGCGTTAAACATAAAGAACGCTCTCAGTATTCCAATATTCTTTTGTTTTCTATAGTTTTTTGTTTTTAAATAGAAAAGATTAATGTGTTTGAAATTTTAAATAGTTCAATTGTGATTTTATAAAATATATTTTGTGCTGTTGAATCAGAACAATTGTTTATCGTTTGCCTTAAATATAGAGAGCGCTGTGAGTACTTCGCCCCCACCTTCTGTCATTTCCTTGATTAAAAATATAATAATGTGCTTGAAATGTTAAATTTAATTATGATTAGATTTTGTGTTGTCAAATCGGAACAATTGTGTATGGTTTGTGTTATACATAGAGGGCGCTCTTAGTATATTCCAACACTCTTTTATTTTTCATAGTTTATAGTTTCTTGTTAAAAAAAAATTAATGTGCTCGAAACGTTAAATTTAATTAGGTATGATCTCATAGGATATATTTCGTGTTGTTAAATTGAAACAATTGTTTATCGTTTTCTTTAAAAGGGTACAGAGGGTACAGTCAGTACCCCGACCTTCTTTTGTTTTTTTGGTTAAAAAAACATTAATATGCTTGAAATTGGAACAGCTGTTTCTTGTTTTCGTTAAACATAGAGGGCGCTATTAGTATCCCAACATTTATAACATTTTTTAAAAGAAAAATTAATGTGCCTGAAATGTTAAATTCAATTTGGATTATGTATAGCTACAATACAATATTTTGTGTCGTTAAATCGTTTGGCGTTTGCGTTAAACATAGAGGGCGCTGTTAATATTCCAACATTCTTTCGTTTTCTATAGTTTTTGTTTTTAAAAAGAAAAAAAATTAATGTGCTTAAAATACTAAATGTAATAGTGATTTTGTAGGGTACATTTTGTGTTGTTTAATCAAAACAAATGTTTATCGTTTACATTAAACATAGAGGGCGTTGTCAGTACCAACCCCACATTCTTTCATTATTTTTTTAAACAAAGAAAAAGAAAATGTTATCACATTTTGTGTTGTTAAATCGGAGTAATTGTGCATAGTTTGCGTTAAACCTAGGGGGCGCTCTTAGTATTCCAACATTCTTTTGTTTTTTTAAGATTCTTTCCTTAAAAAAAAAAATTAATAAGCTTGAAATGTTCAATGTATGATTTGGTATGCTACGTTATATGTTGTTAAATCAAATAAAACAATTGTTCATTATTTGCATAAAACTTAGGGGGCGCTTCTTTTGTTTTGTGTTATTAAATCTGAACAATTGTTTATTATTTGCGTTGAACATAGAAGACGTGCTCTTAGTATCCCAATAATATTATTTTGAATTTTTATAGTTCTAGTTTGAGTTCAATAACTTCATCGTTATATGGAAAATACAAAAAGGTTTCATAAGGTCCCACAAAGATGTCCCACAAAGATGTCCCACAAAGATGTGACACAAAAAATGTTGATTTTTTTAAGTTGAACACACGAACACCCGATATATTTTTACATGTTCGATTTTAGGGTAAAATAAAGCACACATTGAAGAAAGAATTTTTGATTTTGGATTCAGTATAACTATAAATTATGTAAGTTTAGACAATTTCGCGTTACAGCACAATATGCCACTCTTTCGTAGGACACACCTGTATCTTATTTTTTTGCAACATACTTTTTAACGCTCTACAACTTTTACGAGAAATTTTTTTGTATGTTTCATATAACATTTCGACTTTGCTACTCTCTTTGCCCACCCTGTATAATAAATTCGATTATATTTTTATTGCGTAATAGTTTCAAAACAAATATTCTGAGGTTTTCAGGTTATCTTTTGTTATTTTAGCATTCGATCGATTTGTTATTTTAGCATCCCCCACCTTAGTGTTTTAGTTCATAATCTCCTTTTAGTTATTTTATATCACTGTGTCAAAAAAATGTTGGTAATTTTGTGTACGTTATTTTTCTTTGATGAAAAATTGACCTTTTAGTAACCATCACTTACAAAATAGATTCAAAGTTTATTGGTTCACAGCCATAATGGCTGTGAACCAATAAACTTTGAATCTATTACACAACCAGCCAAGAACCTGAGCACAATTAATCACTTACAAAATGTTATGTAACTTGAAAATAACGTCAAAATATATTTTTTTTAATTCTAGACCTTAGACGAACACTACCATTTGTGTTTATTCGTGTGATAATTGAATTATTTTGTTTTTGTCAATTTTATTTGATACACCCTGTATATTAGCAGTAGGAACGATCCTGAGAGGGCAAAAATTTTTCATGCTTATTCACATCGAAGCCAAATCAGTGCAATCACTGTGCAAATACTCCCCTTACATATGGTACGATTGGCTGTCGTATTTTTTTATGCGCGTGCCTTATCTCGCACTGTCTTAATTAAAGCCTTTGTGCAAGTCCGGACTGTCATTACTTGATTCCGGGCCAGGACTCTCCCCGGTTTTAGTCACTCAGCGCGATTACTTGCCTCTGATGATTTCGAGATGGATTACTCATCATCAACATCATCCCGTGAACACACAAAGTACTATTCAATATTTTAAGTTTGCTTGCGGCTAACAGGATTCTTGCTCCTGATTGATAACTCCCCAATAAAAATAATGGCGGACATTACTGCATTCGGAAGTAGAATTACACGACCACTGGCCGCTGCCAATCTTGTGTGCAAAGCCTTTTTTATTGCTTGGGGAGATGCGATACTTCCTTAGGGGCAAGCAGAACGTCGGAAAAATGAATTAATGAGGAATCAAAATCGCCTTTTTCTTAATATTTCAGAGGAGTGCATCTCCAAATCATCTTCATATCAGTATCAATTATTTTTGAAAAATAAAATAGAACGTTGTTGCTCTTCAAAGAAGTAAAATAATTTTCATAACTTCCAGCTTTTTAAAAGCTCTAAGCATGATTTTCTTGACGGCTAACGGATGCATTAGACGGACTTCCGGCACGAAAGCGGGAGCCCGATCGACTGTAACAGTGGCAATGCAGCACTCATGCATATACATACGCTGACTTCCGGATGTGATGTCATGTGTGATAGGGACGAGCATCCGAGTGGAAGAGGGGATTATGGGGACGTCGATATGCCTGTCACACTATGATGACTTATACACACCACCATAGACTAGCGAATATTATACACGCCGAACGTATCGATCGACACATTCTGAATTGATTCTATTCTAATTATGTATTTATATTTTTATTCATGGTCCTCGAGTTAAGACAAGAGGTCGACGTATGCAAAATATAAAAGCTGAAACAAACACAGAGGGCGGACAAATCCGCAAGTACCGAGAGATGATGGTTGTAAATCCGAAGAGCAAACGCAGCTTCCCCTTGCGTGGCACGGGCGTTATCGGTGATCTCCCCATATGCAACTACATCTAGCTCATTGTCCGTATGTCAGCTCCTTGTGTCCCTAAGTAATATTTAAAATTGAAAATTGCTTTTTGGTTTTTTTTTTATATCCTATCAGTCTTAGCTGATATGAAAACCCAAACTGTCAACTTTTTAAAACTGTAAGGTTTCAGAAAACAAATTTAAACTGAAAACAAAGAATTTTAGAAAGAAATAAAATAAAATAGGAGAGGACGTAACTACAATAACCTCTGATAAAATTAATCAAAGCATCTGTGTGAGATCATCTAGAGCAAAAAAAAAAGAACTGAAGACAACCACAGATACTCTTGAGAGCAGTTGTGTTAGGAAAAAGACCCTAACAAACAAATTAGAAATGTCAATTGGATAAGTCCATTAGGCATCAAAATTCAGAAGACCTACCAAATAGAAGCTTTCAAAGATAGGTGAAGAGTCGAACGGCACCCAAAAGGCAAAGAAGAGAAATATCAATAATACAAGTTTTCCATTACTTAAGACCATACATGTTGTGGAAAAAAATGATATGGCATGGGAAGAGATTACTCTTACGTTTGTATTTGTGCAAAACCTTGATAAGAATTCATAAAATCTAAATTTGGAACTGCAATATAAAGAAGCACCACACTTGATAAAAGGATTAACAAAGTTAGCGGGTCGTTATCGGCTTTCGCGATTGGTCAATATGGATCAGATGGATCAGGTGACCCCCATTTGCCTATGTTTGCATTTCAGCGCCGAATCCTGTGCGATCGCGCAAATAATTTTGCTAACCGCAGAGAGCGCACATAGGGCTTTGAGCCATTGTTGTGAATTAATCAGACTGGAATGTTTGGTTGAATGTTCAACAGAAGTTATTAACTTAAGGCATTCTTCTATGCTTACTGAAGCCTGATTTCTACACATAAATCAGGTATTTTATTGTCAACGAATTCTGTGCGTAGTATCATGTGTTTTCTCTTGCTATTCAGGCTCTTCCCCGTCGCTTTATTTGGAGCTGAGTTATTTTGGTGCCGCTGTAGGAAATTCTTGTGGCAACCTTAAATTTTCGAACTTGTCTCCGACAACTTGATGCGCTTGGCATCGTCGACGAAAGAGGGAAACATTACACATGGGGACGCAGCAAGATATATTAACGCTGCCCCCTTTGACCCCTGGAACCCGAACGACGACCTTGACACTAGGTCAACTGATGTGAAGACAGTTCAGATGTCTTAAGACCGGATTCATATTTTCTATCCTTTTATTTTTCGGGTTTCAAGTTTTGAGCGATATGATGTCGCATTCATACTGTTAGTTTGTTTACCATATTTCATTTATAACGAATGTAAGCGGACTACGAGCCACGATCTTCGTAATCTAAATTTTTAGTTTAATGGACGTTGTTTGCTTAGCATTTATTTATCTTTATTTTGAAATAAAGACAAGTGCGTAATAATTAGTGACATTTATTTATTTTTATTATCTAGAGTTACGTATGATCTCGCCCGCCCCGTTGAGTTAGCCGGCAATTGGGACGATCTCAGTTAGCCCCTTCCAAATTTGCAGGCTATAGGTAGATAGCGATATGCAAGGAATTTGAAAACGCAAAGGATTCAACTGCATCTCAAATGAAAATTCGAATTCGAAATTCGAAAACGCAAAGTATTCAACTGGATCTTAAAGGAAATGCTAAAAGCTGTAGCGAAATCATAGATCATTCCAAACGTGGAAGAAACCCATCGTGAGCCAAGAAGAGAAAAATTAGTTGATGGCGCATGCTCACAGAAAGCAAGAGGAGTTTAAGAAATTGGAAGCGGATAAAGATGACTTCTAGTGGAGCAACGGTAAGAATTTGAGGAAGAGGGGCGTTCATGATTCTTTAATCCATAAACAACCCCCACACGATGTCACATGATAGAAAAGAAAATGTTAAGTAAAGGAGATGAATTGAAAGACGAAGGAACCCATCATGAACGAGGAAGGAAAACAGCTTAAATGTTGCAGGCTTACCAAAAGCAAGAGGAGTTTAAAGTAAGTACGAATAAACTCGCAATGGGTTAATGGCGGGTATTTGAAGAGGATATTTCGGGGAAGTACAAAACGGCAGGAAGGTGGGAAAATAAAAGATCATTATTTTCTATTTTTTAGTTTCAAACCCCTGATGATGGTGTAAAAACCGAAATGCGCATCGAGTAATAAATTATGTATACCTTCTGTGAAACAATGTCAAGTGTTTTTCTCATTAAAAGTGAATTACTTTTTATCAAGTTTACTAACTTATTGTAAACCGAAAGTGAAGAAGTTCATAGTATTGTTCTTAAAATTGATTATTGCAAGATGAAAGCTTGCCGAGAGTTAGGCGACCCTCCCCAAAAAAATTAAGCCATAAGATAATGTAGACTGAATAAAGGACGTATAATATATCCACAGAGATACAGTTTCTAAGACTCCTTATAACATAGTAGAATAGAGACAATTTTGAGCTCACAGATTCAATATGAATCCTAAACTTTAATGATGGTTACTGCCTGCAACCGAAACATGTCGGATGATTATTAAATTTATGAATTTGATTTGTTAATTATGTAGTGACCTTGACACATCTTCAAACTTCGTATTTAATAAATATTATTATCATTTGCTAGAAGTTATTTTAACTTTGTCCTTTTGCTTCTTTCTTTTATTCGCCATATTCTTCGTAGTTCGACATTGTGATTTCCGTTCTTTTTTGGTTTCTTCTTTTGTTTTCTTGTCAGTCTCGATTTTCAAACAATCCACCTTTTGATTTTTGTTCCTCGTCGAGTTTTCTATGGATTCTTAAAATCCAATTAATTGTTCATGTTATATTCTACACTTCTTACGAATTATTCTGTTTTTCCTTCTGTTGGCAATTTCATTATATCACGCTTTCTGTTTTTCCCTCTTTTCCCCTTTCGAAGCTTTCATTTGCTTGAAGTTATTGTGACTTATTTCGCTTCTTGCTTTCGTCTCTAATTTTTTTTACTTTTTTTGCTTAAAAAGATTTAAATAAATATTGGAGGATGTGCCTTAAGTCACTATAAAACTTTTATACTTTTATACTTTTATAGTGACTTAAGGCACATCCTCCAATATTTATTTATTGTTAGTCACTAATATCATGGACAATCCTTTAATTAAAAAGATTTATTCAATTTTGTAATTAAAAATAATTGAGTTTAGTATGAAAAAGGAAAAAGATTCACCTAATGTAAAGACTTTATAGTTAAACGTTTGCGTAGAATGAGGGTATATACGTTGATAATGAACAATGAATTTGATGTAAATAATAGAAAATGATAAGGTGTGGAAATTAAAATCCAAAACAATAATAAATGGGCACTGAGAACTGTAGCACAGTGGGAACCAGTTCAGAGTAGATTGAGAATAAGACCAAAGACCAGAACGTGAGATTAAGTAGTGGAGAACACAAACCAACATAGACAAATCATAAAAGACAAAAGAATAAGTGGAAAATTGTCAAATACTATAAAGATGAAACTACTAGAATAAAGTGGAACAATCCAACATATAAAAAAAATATTGCCAAGTTTTAGAAAGAAAGGAAAATTGCAAGGAAGTTGCACAGCTGAATGTTGGAAAAGAAAGTAGGTTCAAATGGGCCATTAAGGTAACAATAGAGTCGATGAAATACCAGAAAATGAAAAGTTAAGATGCAAAGAATAAGAATAAATAGAAGCGAAGAAAAACCAATCACTAAGTAGTTATTATGACAATATCAAAGTAAGTGAATCGAAAGTTAAGATGAAGAGTTAGTGTAGAAAAAGACAATGAAGAAAATTATAATTAGGCTAATTGAAGAAACAAATCGTAACAAAGCTGCAAAATAACTTAAATCTTTATGTTTCTATAAAAAGGAACTCTTTTAGAATTCGTTTATAAAACATGCAAGACGGAGAAAACTGTGCCTGATATTTACACGTCAGTATTATTATTTTTTTTTAATTTAAATTCATCGAGAGCACTTGAAGTTGTTAATTTAGCCAAAATTGCGATCATACAAGGATGATACTTGACGAATTTTAATTCGGGATACTCCCAACCACAAATGCCTTGTTATACGAAGTAATGTATCTACAATGGGACGTAGAGCGTTAGGGTAACAAGAGTACGGCGTATTGAGCCTTTTCTATTAGCCGTTTAGTATAGGGCATTTGTCAAGCAAAGCGGAACAAAACCGCTCTCTCTCTCTACTCTACTTATTTTTAGTAAACTATTTGGGACAATTGGAGAATTATTTATAAGGATAAAACATTATTAAAGTACTGAATAATGATGGGCACAAACGAGTGCGAGAAGTATGAAAGTCAACTTATTTTCGAGGATCCTGCAACCAGGATTGATATTTTTTTGTCCGTAAATGCTTAAATATGACATGGGATGTTCCGCTTCCGGTTGAACATGAGCGGAAGTAACCGTAGGCAGGTCGTCATCAACTAATGGGCCATGTACGAGTCCGGGACCGAGCTCTTGGCATGATTGCACATCCGCCATTACATCGACTCTTAAACGTATTTACTAGGATGTGTATCCACTGAGGTACACTGCGTACGCAATTAGGGATTTTTTTTAGTGATACAAGCCCAATAAAAGAAACTGAATCGCAAATCGACGAACGAAAAAAAAGTGAGGATTCATGTAATACGTGCGCACACCTTTTCGGGGGTAGTTAAATTGAAATTGGCGGTAGATTTTAGACAAAGAAGCGAAGAGCGAAAACCAAGACGCGTCCCCTCGACATGAATCTGGTGGTGCAGTGAATTTGTGGCCCGCAATGAGTCAAACACACGTGCAGGGGCGGGCACGTGGCCAAGTGGGTGGCAATATTGAAAATTGCATAATTTAGATCATCAAGCATTCGCATTCGGGGACAGATTAACGATTCATTGCTGCCACGCTTAATACGACTGGGGCCTCCCTTAGTAAATTGTTTCTGCGTCCCATTTTTCATATTAATTTAAATATTCAAATAAATAAATATATTCACACATAATTTGAACGTTTTATTTACATTTCGAAAGCCTTTCTATCAATTAAAGCAAAAGACTGCATTGTTTAGCATAAACAAACTCGTCGAAGTCTTCTACCACTCGATTAATAAATATGAAAGTAACATTTTCTGTGATTTTTCCCAAATTTTCGGACATTCCGCAACGTTTCATCAGTTTTCTGATACTGAAGGCGCACTAAAAATATTACTTCCTTCCTTCTATCTGAATGATTTCTTGGGAAATCTATAGCACTTGTTGTTCCAAAAAGTAAAACCAAAGAATTTTGAACGAAGCCATTTTCCTCCAACAACCCCACAGCCCAAGTTGGGGAAATTTTCTGTTTCACTGGTTTTTGCCCTCAGTTGCCTGCTTCTTCGGTTGCTTTAGACAATAATGCATCAGGCCTGAAACGTGCATTGAACATTTATTTATTTTTTTTGTTAAAATCGAAGACATCATGCTCCTTTCAACAACCCTTGCAAATAACAACCAGGAAGGTTTGATTCGTGGTTTCATGACGGTTTTTCCAGTTTTGACTGGTCACGCGACCTCTTGGATGAATCTTTTTTGCATCCCACGCACCCTGCAGAGAATACATTGCTTGTGATCTCTTAATGTTTTATCGCTTTGGGGATGGAGGGTCAAGAGGCTTGTTTGCTTCTGAAGTAAAGACGTCGCTCTTGTGTTTGGGTGAGCTGGGTTTGGTATTGGGGTTGCATTGTTGCATCTTCTATCTTGTTCTATCTTATTTCTTGTTAATGCAATGACATGAATTTATTCTTTATTTTACTGATTACTTGCAAACATATTTATTTTATGACAAACGATGCCATTATGTATTTCCAAATTTTAATTCAATTATTGCACGATAGATGGCGCTGACAAAAATCAGTTTTCTGAAAAACATGCTCTATATTATTTTACTATATTACACAAATTCTTCGTTTAATAAAGTACTTTCATTTCTTAGATCTATTTGAATTATTTCTTTTAAATCGATTAATTGCTGTGGAAAACAGCAAACAAACGAACCGGTTTGGACACCTGAATTATTTTTTTTAAACATACATTTCCAACGAGGTAAGAATATTAGGAGAGAGTAACAATGTAATACATAATACGTTAATAGTCAAAAATGTGTATTTATCATTTATTTACAATGATCGACATGCAGCGCCACCTTTGGGTCGGTAGTAAAAGTTTATGTATTGCAATTGCCTTTAAAAAAATGTGTACCTATTTACAATTGGTTGATATTCAGCGCCACCTTTGGGTCGGTAGTAAAAGTTAATGCATTGCAATTGCCTTTTTCAGAAAAAAAAGTGTAACTTGCCCCCCAAAGTTACACTGGACTAATTCTGTTTGGGGACATAATACCCAATACCCAATTAACCCAAGTTTGAGTTAGTTGTGGTGCTCGTTCGCCGTTTTGTTGAAAAACTGTTTTACCCTTTGGTAAAAAAACAATTTTTTTATAATTTATTTTTTCTTAAGTTTTAATTTAAATTGTTTTAATATTTTTTGACAGAGAAGGGGGCCGTTTGATTGAATAGGGCCCTGGGCTGCAGCCCATAAAGACCATGCCTAAATCCGCCCTTGCACCTTTGGGTCGATAGTAAAAGTTTATACATTGCAATTGTCTGCTTCAAAAAAAGTATATTTATTTACAATGGTCGACATTCAGCGCCATCTTTGGGTTGGTAGTAAAAGTTTATGCACTGCAACTGTCTTTTAAAAAAAAAATGTGTATTTACAATGGTTGCCATTCACGTTTGGGTCGGTAGTAAAAGTTTATGCATTGCAATTGCAATTAAAAAAAATGCGTATTTATTTACGATGATCGATATTCAGCGCTACCTTTGGGAGAATTGGGTCGGTAGTGAAAGTTTATGTATTGCAACTGTCTTTAAAAAAAAAATGCGTATTCATTTAGGTACAATGGTCGATATTCAACGCCACCTTTGGGGCGGTAGTAAAAGTTTATGCATTGCAATTGTCTGTTTCATAAAAAAATGCGTAAATATGTATTTATTTACAATAGTCGATGTTCAACGTCACCCTTCACGTTTTCTGCTTCTTTTATTGCACTCAGAATATTTTACTTTATGTCATGCATCTTATTCTTCGACTTTCCTCTGGTAATGGCACTTTAAGCAACTCTATATCAATTTCAAGGTCATTCCGCGCCCAAATAAGAATCATTTCCTCCAAAATTATTGCCTTGTCTATCGGTCTCTTTTGCTTTAGTTAAGCAACCGGAGCCACATTGAGAATTGTGGAAATTGGCGCGCTTTTTGAACGTCATTGAAGATTATCGCAGTTTTACAGAAAACATTATGATTGCATTATCGGTGGCGTTTAAACTCCCTCCCTCCCCCCGAAAGATTTAACATTCTTCTACAGATACATCCTCGGTATCTTCTGGCTAAAAACGATAAACGACGGCAAACACTGTGGGTTAAAAAAAAGGAAATTTAGAGGCCAGAAAACCTGAAGGAGGTGGATGGAGTGATGAAATATATCACGAATAACATAAAGGCAAAGAAGAAACAAAATATCAGAGAATAGAGTCACGAAATGCCTCTGGAACATCTTGGAAAATAAAAGCAAAGAAAAGAGGAATACAAAAGGACTACTTAGAGACGCGCCACAGAATCCCCCTCCCTACATTTTGCCCCACGTGCTTTACTTATTAAAAGTCTAATCTAAGGCATAATAGTTTTCATAATTTTTATACCGTAACGTCCACGAAAAATTGAGAAGACGTTCAAAATCAACGAAAAGAAATTTCCCCATTCAATGGATATGGAAATTTCTTTTCCTTGATTTTGAATGTTTTCTCAATTTTTCCAATATACTCATGTAAGGATGATCTAAAATTTATGGTACGATTCAGTTCATTCTGTGCCTGTTTTTACTGAAACTGATCCAAGCGTTTTCCCACAGAACTCCTTCCACGATTATCCCATTTGTTGCCTCTTGTGGAATGAATACAAAAAGAACTGGGTGTAAAGTCTTCTAAATGGAAGTATTAAGTCTGTTGTAAGAAAAACCAATAAAGATGTTTAGCAATTTTTAAAGATATGAAATTATGAAGAAGTACATATAAGAAGACAATGAAGAGGGAAAACAAAGACGTAGATAACGCAGATTTTAAAACGAAAGTGCGATCGTTCCGCGTTTGAAAAACTCGGGCCTTCTAAGTGCAAAATCTCAATAAGGCTCCGGCGGAAAATAACCCACATTAGCGAAGGAGTATAACAAACAGCGCTACTCAACACAGTTGAAATGCTCGAATAAGTTGACTTGCAAGTCACACATTTGAACGGCGGCTGTTGCCGTGGAAACGGGAGAGGCGCGTTGCCAGGCGACCGGGCCAGGCGAGACTGAAGTAATAATCCTGCGAAAGCTCCGAGTTTCAGAGAAATTAGTTGATGACTTGCCCTGAAAGAAAGGAACCAAGTTGCAAATGAGTTGCTGATTCATTACGGCCCCCCCGAATACGGCGGACCTACGCCGGCTATGAACGAACATTGACAGCCCAATTTATAATCTTGTATTCGCCGTTTCTTTCAAAAAAACTTCTTCTACGAGATTGCCGATCTGATGATGCTGAACTCTCACGAAAAAAAAATCTAACATCTTTTCTTTTTTATATACCTCCTTAAAGTGTGTTATTATTACAGTTTCAAGCCAAAAGATGCCGACGATGAATCCCCATTTCTTATAATTCCAAAAACAATGCAACCCTGACGTTTATGTTATGCAGGATTTGTTTTTACTTTTCATTCCTAATTCTCCATGTTTCAGCAACTTTCTACCTTCATTGATCGTATTTGATATTCATTTCTTTTCTTTCTCTCACTCTGCATGCTTTCCTACCTTCTTTAAAACCTCTGCAGTGGTCATTCTTATATTCTTAGACTAAGCAAAGGAAAGGATGTCTTTAGTTCTTGTCCCAAGATGTTAGTTTCATTTCTTTTCCTTCTGTCGCTCTTCCATTCCTGTTGAAAGTTTGACATTGTACTTTTATTTCCTTCTTCTTTTTCTCTTATCTTATGCCACTCGTTTTTTTCTGGGCCTTCCCCTATTTTAGGTATTACATTTTCTTGCTTTAATTCCTTGTATCTCTTTCCTGCAAGTTCTTTACGATTTGTTCTTGTCTGGTCATCCCTCTTGTAATTTCTATAGTTTTCTTCTTCTTCTGTTACGTTTCCATTCTTTACGCTTCTTCTTCCTCGGCTTCATTCCTTATTAGAGTTTTCCGTGCCTGTTCTCCACAGCTTTTCATTGTACCAATCTGCGTCTGCCAATCTCATGCCTTCCATAACTCATCCCGTATATATTTTTTCCATCATACATAATTCTGGCGCTTTTCTTTTTCTCCTTTCAGCTGGCTGCCAGCCTAATAATCTTTTGGGCCATCGGTTTCCTTCCAAACTGTCTCACTTTGCATTTCCTGGTATTTTCGTGAAGTAGGTACGTAATTTTTAATGTGTTAATTGTTTTTTTTTTTGTTGGCCTGATTCGATTACGCATAATCATTGTTATCTTTATGAAATCCTTCTTCCTACTTTACATTTCTTTTCGTTCTCTAACTCTGCATGTTTTCCTACCTTCTTTAAAACCTCTTCAGTGGTAATCCTTACTTTGTTAGACTAAGCAAAGGAAAGGATGTCTTCAGTTCTTGTTCCAAGAGGCTAGGTCTTGGTTCCATTTGCTTTCTATCTGTCGCTCTTCCATTCCTGATGCAAATTTGACAAAGTACTTTTTACTTTTTTCTTCTTCTTCTCTTCTCTGCTACCATTCGCTTTTTCTGGGTTTTCCCCGATTTGTTTTAATCTCTTGCACCACTATGACTGTCTTTCCTTCAAGTTCTTCACGATTTCTTCTTGTCTCGCTTATTCCTCTTGTAATTTCTATAATTTTCTTAATTTTTTTTTCTTCTTGCCCAATTATTTCTGTTACGCTTTCATTCCCTAAGCTACTTCTTCGTTTTCACCCTTGAATAGAGTTTTCCGCAGTTTCTGTCCATTGTTCCAATTTCCATATGCCAATCTCATGGCTTTCATAGCTCTTCCCATACATTTTTTCCATGATACATAATTCTGGCGCTCTTCTCTTTTTTCTTCTAGCTGGTTGTCGGTCTAATAATCTTTTGGACCATTTGGTTTCCTTCCAATCTGTCTCACGTTGTCTTTCTTGTGATTTTTGGCAAGTATATAATTTTTATTTTGTTTCGATTACGTATAGTCATTGTTGTTTTGTTTCGTTAAAAATCTTAGGTTCACTTTAATGTGGACCTCCTCCTCTCCCAATTATTCCATCTGGTTCCTTTTAATTATGACCAATGGAAGCCAGACATTCTTCTTCTCTTCTGCCACTTTTATATTTCCTTGCTTCAATCTTTGTAGCACTGTGTCTGTCTTTTAGTTAAGCTCTTCACGATTTCGTTTTGTTTCGCCATCCCTCTTGTAATTTCCATAATGTTTTGATGTTTTCTATTTCTTACTCCAATTACTTTTGTTGCGGTGTCATTCTATAAGTTGCTTCTTCGGTTTAATCTCTAATTAGAGTTTTCAGTACTTTCTCCCTATTCCAATCTCCATCTGCCAATCTCACGCCTTCCATAGCTCCTCTCAGATATATTTTTTCTATGATACATAATTCTGGCGCTCTTCTCTTTCTTCTTCTAGCTGGCTGATAGACCACCTGGTTTCCTTCCAATCTGTCTCACGTTGTCTTTCTTGTGATTTTTGTTAACTATATAATTTTTATTGTGTTTCAATTAGTACGCATAATCATTGTAGTTTTGTTTTGTTAAAAATCTTAGGTTCACATTAATGTGAAACTCCTCATTTCTCAATTATTCCATCTGGTTCCTCTTAATTATCACCAATGAAAGCCGACATTCTTTATTTTCTTCTATTTTTTTCCTTCTCTTCTGCCACTCGTTTTTCTCTGGGCCTCTTAGGTATTACATTTTTCTTGCGTCAATCTCTTGTACCACTGTGACCGTCTTTCTTTCAGGTCCTTGGCGATTTTTCCTTGCCTCGCCATCCCTCTTGTAATTTCTATAATTTTTTGATGTTTTCTTCTTCTTCTTGCCCATTACGGTTTCTTCTTCTTCGGCTTCATCCCTAATTAGAGTTTCTCCCCACAGCTTTCTATTGATCCAATCTCCATCTGCCAATCTCGTGCCTTCCATAGCTCCTCCCATATATTTTTTTCATGTCTCATACTTCTAGTGCTTTTCTCTTTTCTCTTCCAGCTGGCTGCCAGTCTAATAATCTTTTGGGCCACCTGGTTTCCTTCCAATCTGTCTTCTTCTTGGTGGTATTTGGCTTTTGGATTAACCCATTCCTGCCAGTTACTTTTTTGTAAGAAACTACCCCTCTTTTCCTCACTGGACACTTATGATTAGTATAAGACCATTGCCTGAGAGCGTATAATCAAAACAATGATGTAAAAACAGGATTTTAGGATTAAACTCTTCTAGCTATAAGGCTTATTGTAGCAGCCATAGAAATCTGTCTCACTTCGTCTTCCTTCTGATTTTTGTTAAGTATATAATTTTTATTGTGTTAATGGCCCCTTTTTTGTTGGCCTGATTCCATTACGCATAGTCATTGTTAAAAGTTCACTTCCTTTCCCAATTCCATTTGGTTCCTTTCAATCATGACCAATGAAAGCCAGACAATTCGTGAAGTATATCAATTGGTTGAAAAGTAGAAGGCAAAAGGCCAGAAATATTCGTGGTCACTTGCCATTCTTTAAAAAAACAAAAGCAGTGAAGGACCTATGATATTTTTGAAGGATCCTCAATCACGTATGGTAAGTAACAGAAGGCAAGGTTATGGCTACATGTGAAGGCTCCATTGGCATATGTGTTCCTTCATATTATGTCTCTTAGGTTTGCAGGAATTTTCCACTTTTTGGTAAATATTATGAGTGGGGGGGGGGGGGGGTTAAGCCAGTAACGATCGAGTGCTCAAAGTAGAGAATCAAAATCGAATTTCTTCTAGTTCGATTTAAATATCTTTTGACGGTGGGTAGTAATATTTATCCTAAATATTTAACAAAAAGAAGTAATATGCGATGCACCTTGCAATTACGAATATTTCGCAGCTGTTCTCGCAGTTCTCGCGCAGAAAGATACGGAAACCAATAAGGCGCCTATCAGATAAATCCAGAACGAGAGCGGGAACTAATTATTAGCGCTCTTCCGGTGTCCCAGTAAATCACGCAGATAACCCCAGGACGTAGAATTTATCATTTGCGATGGCAAATTGTTATTAATACGACGACGCAATTTGTCAAATTCGTATTTATTAAGCTACAGCGCGCGAACCGAAATAAAAAGAGGAAAAAGCGCAGCCTCAGCTTGAAATTTTGATTTTAAGATCAACATCGCTCAACCGATATTTTGCGCGAAATAATTTTAAAAAACGGTATTTGGAAATAAATTTCGCGTAAAACAAAGCTTTTCGACTATCTGGACTCGCGCAGCGACTTCTAATAGAATCCCATCGAAGCGGAACAAAACGCGCAGTTTTTATTCAATATTTGATACAGATAAATTATAGAGTACAAACTGAATGGCAAAAAAAAATCTCCAGTATAGCGGCGCGGTATTTATCGAAAACATATAAATTCATTAAAACTTACACGTTGTGCAATGCACTCATTTAAATAAAAATGCCGATAAAACACGTCCCATCGAATCCTACAATATCAACTGTGTATACATTTCTGCCCCCCCTGAAAAAAAAATCGCCAATAATAGTAAAATCACGGGCTATTGAATGCGCTGCCCGGATGCGAGTTTTTGTGAGAAAAACAAGTAATGCGGGATCCGTACGCGATTTACGAGGGCACTCCATACATCTGACATCGTTAATCAACGATACACCGTCGAATGTGAAAAGATTTGTACGCCGCCTTTGTTGCGAGTTTATTGTATTGTGGTCCGTATCAGTCACAATTAAAACATAATAAATCGTAAAAAGGAAATGCCCCCGACGAAATATTTATCGATCCAATTGACAGATATTTAGCGTTATCGGACCACAAAAGAAATCGTAATTCTTTAGGCATTTGAATTTCGATTCAATTGGGAGGCGCTCGTTAACTTGATTTATTTTTGTGCAATTTCTTGCCTTAACATTTCACGGTATTCAACGATTAACAAATAATTAGGGATATTAAACAGAAACTAAAAATAATTCTATTAGAATCAGTTTAGCCTAACATACATACAGGTACACGATCGATCAGGTACATGAGCATAAAAGGATCAGAATAAAGACGAACTCTGGAAGCGAAAGAGGCTGATTCGGCAAAGATTGTATTAAGAAATGAGGACTTTCAGTAGCTGTAAATTATTTCTCCAGGAATTCTTCAATTTTTTATACAGGATGTAATCGATTAACTTCTGCAAGTGAAACTTATTCAATTACACCCTGTATACATTTAATTCTTTCATGTTTAATTATTTATTTTGTTATTTTCTCATTTATTATCTCTGTCATTTTCTGACAGCTTTTTAGTTCTTTTATTTGCTCCTCACTTCAGTCATTAATTAAATTAAGACTTTCATTAATTTTGCCACAGACAATCGATTTTACAACAGATTCAATAGATTAATATTAAAATAAAAATTGAAAAGAACGATGAGAAAGCGAAGAAAATGAAATAAGAGAACTTTTAAAAAGTAATAAAAATAAACAACAATCTATTTACGTCACACTACAGTAGATGAAATAAATTTAAAAAAGAACTGTGAGATGACATGACGAAGAAAACAAATGAACGAGATTGAAAAAAAAATATATAACAATAATATTAAAAAAAAAAAAACAGGAATCAATCGATTTTACAGCACTATTCAGTGTAACAAAACAAAGAAAACAAAATACATAGTAAAATATACATATTTAGAAAGAAAAGACAATCGATTTTACAACAAATTTCAGTAAATTAATAAATTTAAAAAATTGTTTAGAAGTTGACAAAACAAAGAAAACAAACGAACAAAATTTAATAAAATATATACCTAACAATAATATTAAAAAAAAATAAAAACAAAATTTTAGTGCACAATTCAATAGATTCGTAAATTAAAAAAGAACTAACTTCAAACAAGCAGTGACAAAACAAATTCTTTTCCTTCCACGTGGTCAACAGATTATGAAAAAAAAAACTGCAATAGATGGCGCTATTCCATATCTCAAATACAATTCACTTCGCCCTTCACCGGCGGCAAGTGACATTTACTTATTGATCTTCCTGAACCACAAAAACAAACGAATAAAAAAGTTCGGCAAGTTTTAACAGATGGCGTTGTTGAACGTTTTATAAAAACGCAAGTCACTTTCTAGGTACCATCCAGAAATGATTGCCAGTTGAAACTTTTCTCAATAGATGATAGTAGTTGTCCAATAGAAGTGGCAACACTGTTTGGAGTTAACTGTCATTCCTGTCAGTACTCTATACTTTATGAACACGTTGGCTTTAAGGATGTTTAGTGAAAAAGTACATTTGTGAAGGATTTAAAAAAAGTAAGAGTAGGTACACAATTTTTCGTACTGAAAAAGAGTACCTGTACTCTTTAAAGAGAATGTAACATGCCATTAAATAAATTTAAAATGGGTCTGTAGAACTTGCATGAAAATTGAAAATTTGAATTTCATTTTTAGGTTAGGTTTGTGTACTAATCAATTTTAAAATTCCTATCAGAGCAAAACCACATTAAATACCAAAAATTTGCTAAGAAATCAGCTGAAAAACAACAAAAAAAGACATTGCGAAAAGAAGCACATTCACAATAATTAGATGATACTATGCTGAGTTTCCCGCTAGATGGCGCTGTTCAGTATCTCATGCAAATTTATTTCTTTCTTTTACATTGCGTGTAAATATTATTTAATAATATATTAATAAGTGAAACAAAACTATTGTACTTAGATGACTGCGTTCATTTGCTTTCTTTATTTATATTTGTAATTATCGCTTAGTTTTTCAGTAAGATATTATCTGAATTTTCATATTTATTTATTTTATTTTATTAGTTTGAATTTCACACAACATGTTCGCCTTTCGTTTCTGAATTTCATTCAGTTTAAACTGTAAACTAACAAATAATGAATTTAGGAATTTAAAATTTATTTCAGAAAATTAAGTATAGACGGCGTAGGTGAAGATTTCACTACATTTTATTGCACTGTTTTTTTTATTTCACCCTAAAACAATATGATTACGTTTTGTTTTCGAAAAAGATGTGCCTAGTTACAATTTGTAAATTTTTTAATTCCCTCAATTTAAATTCCTGAAAATGGCACTAATGAAAATGTCAACTTTTCGGGTTTTTTTTCTTATTCACTTTTAGACATCGTGATCACCTGTTGTTTTTCATTTTTTGTAAGACCCTATCTTACAATTTGCATACTCATTTAAAATTCGCCGAATTTAGTTTCTAAAATTTTGTATACAGTATGTCCCCGGATTGAGTTTACAATACGTATAATGGACCAAAAATTTTTGAATTAAGATTTCATGTTCTGCAGTTCAGGCCTGCTTGGCGTGAAATAAATTTGTGCCAAATTTGACGTCGAAAGTCTTCAAGCTGGCGGAATTAACACAAGAAGAAGTAAAATCTGTGTAGGTAAAGTGGACTTCCTTTTGAATTTAGGAGAAAAATCTAGTAAGATAAAATTATTCTCATTTCAAATTAGGGAGACATACCAAATTTCAACATCCTAGAAAAAAAATTGAATGATAGTATCATCTTTTTATTCTTACTTCTGCCTTTTGTTCAAACAAACAGAAATCACCTTTTGTTTTTTTTCTTACCATGTATATACATAAGTATTATTTGAAATTCGCCGAATTTAGTTTCGGAAATTGTACATAGAGGTGCGGCTGATATAATTGTCTTTTTTCTTCAAATTTAAAAAGAAACGAATTAGGATTAGAGCTAATAGATCTGGTTCTTATTTGATCACTTGATACTTGTAGGTACAATGATAATGTCAATTTTCCGTTTTTTTCGCTATTTTTCTTGTTTCACTTTCAAGCATAGTGACCACCTTTTGTTTTTCAATCTTTGTAAGACCCTGTTAGAATTTGCGTATTTAAAATTCGCTGAACTTACGTAGTTTCTAGAATTTTGCATAGATGGCGCTGATGAAAATGTCACATTTTCGTTCTTTCTTCTGTGTGTTTTTGTTTCAGGTTCGAACGACACCGTGATCACCTTCTGCTTTTCCATTTTCGTCAAGACACTTTCTTACAATTTGTTTACATGTTTAAAATTCGCCAAATTTATTTTGTACCTATAGATGGCGCTGATGAAAATGTCACCTTTTCGTTTTCTTTTTGTTTCAGGTTCGAGTAACACCGTGATGACCTTTTGCTTTTCCATTTTCGCCATGACACTTTCTTACATACTGTGTACATATTTAAAATCGTTGAATTTAGTTTCTAAAATTGTACATAGATGGCGCTCCTTTTTGTTTTTTCTTCAAATTTAAAATTCCTGGAAAGAGATTTGGATTACTAGACCTAATTTTTATTCCATCACTTGATATCTGTACATGGCACTAAAGCCAATGTCAATTTTTGGTTCTTTTCTTTGTTTAATTTTCAGACACCTTTTGTTTTTCAATTTTTGTAAAATTCTCTCTTACAAGTCGCACATTTAAAATTCGCCGAATTTAGTCTCTAAAATTTTGCATAGATGGTGCTACTGAAAATGTCAGCTTTTCATACTTCTCTCTTTTTGTTTCAGGTTCAAACACCGTAATCACCTTTTGTTTTCCCATTTTCGCAAGACATTTCCTCACAATTTGTATATTTACAGTTCGCTGGGTTTAGTTTCTAAAATTGCACATAGATTGCGCTGATATAAATGCCTTTGCAGGGGGGCTCACACATTGCTTGACGACCAACGAAGCACGTCACGATGACAGATGTCAAAAACATCAAATTGACTAACTTCAAAATGATAAATGTTAGAAACGTCAAAATGACAGACGTCAAGAAACGTCAGATTGACAACGTCAGACAATGTCAGATAGACAAATACGGGCGAAGCGTCACGTTAGCCAGACGTTAGCATCTGCGTAACGATGCAACGATGACGATCATCACAAATAAACTTGACGAATAAAAGGAAACCGCATTCGTTCATGATTGGCCCGCAAATAGGTCGCTAAGACAATAAGATACAGCTCTGATCATCTGTGATTCGATTACACATTTAGTCATTTAGACCAATGAAGCAGAGTTACTTCATCCCCGCTAGGAAAAAGTCCTATAAAAGCGAGAACGCTAACTGCTTCAGATTTAGTGCGTTCTGTGCAGCCATTGCCGGAAACACTCACAAGCCTCCCGTGCAGTAATTGTCAGGTGCAACCCAAAGCCTTCTGTGCAGTTATTGTCGGAAGCTCCCGTGCAGGCATTGTCAGAAGCATCCACCACCACACACACCTCTTGTGCAGCCACGTTCGAGAGATCACTCACACTTCACACATTTATCGGCATTATCAAAGCCATTCATTATCAGGCATTATCAAACACTTTCTGTTTCACCATTTTCCAGGATTTTTTTTGCAATTTGCAAATTTAAAATTAGTCGAATTACGAGGTTTACTAAATCTGAATTTTTTTTATCACTTCTTTACTTGTTGGGTGTTGTCGTTGTCTTTTTTCTTTTCTTAAAAAAAATGTCTTCGCAGAGATTATGCCCTTATCAACCTTTTATTTATTTTTTTTGTGTTTTAAACAGAGATTAAACATTAGGTAAGAGAGAAAATTTTAGATTTTTGAAAAACTTCTCAGCCATTCACGTTTTCTGAAAAGGAAGGAATGGAGAATATGTTTGAATTTCGAAAATTTTCAATGTGTCTGGTGGGGGTTTAGAAAGAAGTTCAAACGAACTAGCAAATACTCGTCCATTTATAACTTACGAATGTGACATCGAGATTCAGTATCTCACCCCCATAATTAATTTTAATGCATACAACGTGTTACCACCGTCCGGCTTATTAATGAATGAGAAGAGAAAATCGTTTAAAACAGACACACAATGCGGTCGTCTTGTTGAGGCCCTCTTATTTATAGCGGCGGCACAATTTTTATAATTACGTCGCTCAGGCACACAATGGCATCAACATTTACGAGTAAGCACAATTGAATCAGAGTAAGTATGAATGTCCTTCCGACAAAGTACACTTGAATGGCTGATATTTGTGGTTGTTAAGTGGTCAACAATACCCGTTCATTCAACAGGACACGCTCAAATATTTAAATTCACATAATATATTCTATCTGTAGGTACTACAACTTGTTTGTAAAATGATCGACCTAACGCATGACGTGTGAAATATTCACAACTACATCTTTTGTAAATTAAAAGCTATCTACAGAAATAGAACGTGTTCTATTTCCATCGCATCGTGTAGAAATTGAACCTGATCAAGGAGGCAACGTGGAAGGGAATTTTTTTTTATTTCTTGATTATCCTCGAATTTTGACGAAAACACAGATAAAGAAAGGCGCACGAACAGCCAAGCAACTTATCAATTCCGTCGAAAGTAATGAATCGTAAAATTACCGCTTAGTTGAACGGAGTGTAACGGAACGCGTAAATAATATAAAAGTCACGACATTGGCGTCATTATAGGAAACCGCTTTGCATAAAGATCCGCGATAGCAGTCAATAAAATAGCTCGCCGAATTATATACCCCAGCTGAGAATTGGGTACTTTGAAATCGGTTTATTTTCAACGAAATTAGTATTGATTTATGCGACCTTTGTTAAAGAAATTGACAGCTACCGTTTGAATTGTGTACACACTGTCTTATTTTGAATCGTAAATATTAAATATTAAAAAAAGACAATAATAAATAATAGCATATCATTTGTTACGTAACGTTAATGGGTTGTGAGGGACGGGTGGTTAAAAATGATAATAGAAAGGGATATCAGTTTTACAAGGCCTCGTCGAGTTACTATATGCTTCTCTAGATACCACGACGAGAGTGAGAAGAAGTTCTATTTCCACTCAAAATAATCAACAACTTCCCCTTCTTCTCCTCAATCGTTTACTAAAATTTTAATCAAACCACAACGGACCCAACTAACAATTTCTTTGTTTGTAACGAGAAAAACCACTTCATAATTCAAATAAGCAGTTGATAGTTTCTAAACCATAGCAAATGGGCAAAATTAATTATTGATATGTCACCCAAAACCATGGTACTACATACAGAGAGACGGACGGATTTTTGGAGATCAACCATAAACTAAGATATTCAGTTAGTACAAATTAAATAATGACAAAGTTAAAAAAACCAAAAACTTAAGACAAAATAAAATATCAGTTCATATTATGACTCATGATAAAACAAAGCGTTTGTTTACATAATTTTTACGTGGGTGAATTTTCCGTGGTCGCCTAGGCGACGTTGTATCGAGTTTAACTTATGTAATCTGCTTAATGATTATGAAATGCTGGATTCTTACAGAGTATTCAAGAGTCCTTCATAAAATAAGAAAAAGGATGGACAGAAGAAGGAGAAGAAGTTAAGAGGCGAAACGTAAAAATACGGCCGCAACCCCTCGCAACTCGAAAGTCTTATATCATATCCTCCTCCTGACTTGTATTTTTTGCCCCCCTAAAAACGTAATGAAAAATATCAACACATCCCTTTAGACAAAGTGCACGTATAAAAATATTTGAGCTTGGAAATGGCTGGTGTTTCGGGGACAAATCTGCAATGTAAGGTGGAGTTCTGTTTTATTAAAGCGATTCCGGCTCTGATTTATAGGGCTGAAAATGAAACTCGCATTCCTTGCTCGCATTGCCGGCATACCTAAAGAACTTCTGCACTGTTACGTTCCGCTGAGATTCGTTCTCATATTTGGCTCCATCTTGCTTGCTTAGTTACAACTTTCTTTTTTTTATTGTGCACTATTAATTTGTTACTTTACAAAAGAAGAAAACATAATAGAATCATTTGGGTCTTTATTAAAAAAAAGCTTCTGCTCACAAAAAAAATGCCCGGCACCTCCACCAACTGTTACGGTATTTGTTACGGGGTTGGTGTAGTTAAAGTCAAATATTGCAAATGTTGCATGTCACGAAGCAAATGGCTAACATATTGCTTAAAAGTGTTGTTTTCAATTTTTTTGTAGGGGGGTAGATCAGTATGTAATACATAGATTTTATGTATGCCCTTAAAACATTTTCGTAGCTGTTTACGAAAATAAATGCAAATTTAATAGAGTAAATCAAATTCGAAATCAGAATGTGACTTGTTGATGAGATTCGACAGTGGTGACCTCAAATCCGTGCCGCCGACTGGAGGGTGCGCACCCCTTCTGCCCCGGAGGAACGCGAGGGAGCGAGTCTGGGGCAATACGCGACGCTGTTTACAATCGCATTGAATATTTATAACTCGCCAGTTGATGAGCGTAGCAATATGCTCTGCATTTACGGGAACGATCGCTGGGGAATCGGGACACCACCTAGAATATGGATATTGATTGAATTAAAACTAATATTTGGGAGGGTAATCTTGCGAGTAATTTGAAACGCAAATTTGATCAGGAACAAACGCTGTCGTTTACATACGTTATGCTAGGCAAACACAATTTGTACAATTGATTTTCAATAGGCGCGCTCTTGAGGCTGATGCATTCGACAAGCTCGAAAAGGGTAAAGTGAAAGCAACAACAGAGAAAGAAAATATTAGCTTAAATATAAACAAACATTAAAAATTATCGTATTCATTCTAACAGAACAGAAAAGATACATGTTTGAATTGGCTTCCGGTTGGAACCGCGTCACGTTGACTTCTATTGCCGACTTCTATTCGTTCATCATTGCAGAAGAACTTCCTCAAGGCTGAGGAGCCCTGAGGAAGTTCTTAAAGTTACCAATTAAAATATGCCATTTGAAAATATTTCTAATGATTTCTTTTAGTAAGAATTTTTTTGTTTTGTTTCAATTGCTTGATTTAAATGCATTACAGGTGGCCATAAAGTCTGAGTGTACGTTAGGTAAAACACACTGAACAAAGCTCACGGTCATCGATCATGTGAAGCAACCCATCATTGAAGTCTGCACGAAGATTAATGAGACTGCAGCGCTAATGGCCCAAGTTTATAATAATTTTGCTACTTTGCATGGTTAATGCGGGCAACACGTTGACCACGGCATGCAACGTCTTTATTTGCCCGCGCACATCTATCGCATGTCTCATCTCAAAACTGCATAATTGAATTGAAATACAAGTAAAAATTTGACAGTATACTTTATCATCAAAATGAAACTCAAAGATAACAAAATGTGTGCAGTACGAATTACAATTTTATATTATACAAAACGCACAGATGAAAAGACTTCCGAAAGGAGCCGTTTATAACAGCATTAAATATTAAGAAGATAGTAAATCGTAAACTAAAAGAATGAATTTTGAACCGACTAAACAGCAGCCCATTATCTCTGGGAGTTGGTTGGTGATTGGTTCTTCGAGCCGGATTAAGAACACAAGCGAAACTCGAGGTATGAGTATTTTTAAAGTAGGTTGAACAATTTGGACGGGTAAAATATTGTAACTATGTAATTCTTGTATGTTTAAAAAAAAATAACTATACCTAAAAATAACAAGTAACACTGTAAAGCTAATAAGAAAATAAAACGTGAAGGGAAAGAACATGACGCGATAAAAGAAACTGAAAAATATAGCTTTTGAAGAACAAAAATAAACGAAGATGAAAGACCCCGAAGATAGAAGACGGGCGACTTCCGAAAGTCGATATCTTCTTTTAAGTAAATAAAAACGACTTGAAGAAAATAAAAGACAATTGTCTCATTTAAATTTAGTTAGGTGTAGAATAAATCATGCATAGTTCATGTAAGTTGCACAAAATTGGTCCTCCAAGCCGGATTAAAACAAGTCTTAAAGGCATTTACTGTTAAGTTCCTTTAAAAAAATGTCTTTTCTATCTGTACTACAATTTTGAGTAGAGACTAAACAGTAGCCCATTTTCCCTGCGGGTTGGTTGGTAATTGGTCCTTCGACCCGGGTAAAGAACAGAAGCGAAATTCGAGGTATTTTTTAAAAAGACTGAACAATTTGAACAGGTAAAATTTTGTAAGCATGTAATTCTTGCATGTTTTTTTTAAATACACGTAAAAAATAACACGTGAAGGGAAAGAACATAAGGTGAAAAAAGTTGAAAAAAAAAATTCAAAACAAAGATCGATCGATACCCCGACAGCCGAAAGTCGATGATGTTTGAAAAGTAAATGAAAGGCAGAAGACTTTAAGAAAACAAAAGACGATCGACTCATTTAAGTTTATAAATTTGGATGTTTAAATAAACACTTATTAGGTACGTTCGTGACTCAATGTGTTTCATTCAGTGTTAGTGAGGTGCAGAATAAATCGAACTCAGAAATATTACTGTTCATATAAGGTGCACATAACTTGGTCCTTCGAGCCGGATTAAAAAAGATTTAAAGACATTTACATTTAAAGCCCTTACATTATCCCTGCCTGGCGGCTGGTTGGTAATTGGTCCTTCCAGCCGGATTAAGATCAGAAGCGAAATTCGAGGTAAGTACGTGCATTTTGAAAGTAGGCAGAACAATGTGAAAAGGTAAAATTTTGTAACTTAGCAATTTTTTTTTTTTAATGCAAATAAAAAACAACACTATAAGCAAATAAACCTGAAGGCGAAAAAACACTGATAAAAAATGATTGATCGCTTCTTGAAGAACAATAATCGATAGATTCCCCGTAGACAAAAGACGACCGGCTTCCGAAATGCAAGCAAAAAGCAGACGTCTTTAAAAAAACAAAGGACGATCGACTTATTTAAATTTATTATTCTGACCGTTTAAATAAAGCCTTACTAAGTAGGTACGTGATTCAATGTTAAAATTTTCTGGGTTCTATTTAATTTTAGAATAAATCATGCACAGTTCATGTGAGTTGCATAAAACTTGGACCTTCGAGCGGGATTAAAATTTTTGTTAGACATTTACTATTATATTCCTTTAAAAAATTGTTTTTTGTATTTGTATTACAATTTTGAGTAGCAACTAAATATCAGCCCATTTTCCCTGGGGGTTGATTGGTAATTGGTCCTTCGACCCGGATTAAGAACATGAGCGACATTTGAGGTAAGTACATTTTTAAAGTAGGCTGAACAATATGTATGAACATTAAGCATGTGGTGTTTAGTAAAAATTTGTTTTTTTAATCACAAACAAGAAATAACACTATAAAGGTAATAAGAAAATGAAAAGTTAAGCGAAAAATAAAACAAGGAACGTTCGACAACCTGAAGATAAAGACGACCGGCTACCGAAAGTCGATATTTCTTTTTGAAAAGTAAATAAAAGACAGACGACTTTAAGAAAACAAAGTGTGTAAAATAAATCACATGTATACAGAATATTATAGTTCATGTAAGTTGTATAAAACTTGGTCCTTCGAGCCGGATAAAAAAAAGGTAGGAGATTTTAGGTTTAGCGTAAGTATGTCTATGCAGTATCATATCAAGTATGAAGATCTATGTTAAATGAATTAAACATACAAATCAAGTCAAAAATATTTCTTGGAAATTACATTTTCTGGATGTTTGCAGTCACAAGACTTGCGTTTTTGTTCTTGAAAGGGCCTTCTTCCTCTAGCAACATTTACTATTAATTTTTTTTAAAATATTGTGTTTTGTATTTGAATTTGATTACAAATTAGAATTTTTTTGTGTCAGCCGACGAGGAACGTTTCATTTTAAAAATACAGAATGGTATTCGAGTCACTGCAGTATTAAGAATAGTAGAAGTTGCTTATAATAATTTTGAAAAAATTCTTTTACGTTCTAAAAATTAAAAAAAAACTTTCAACTATTTTAATTTTAAATAAACCGAAATGAGAAAGTAGTAATTGCAGCGAAGTACACAGAATCTTTCCTTTATGATTCCACCCTCCTCCCCCATTCCACTTGTAAACTAGTTCAATGAATCACATTCATTTGCGTGCAACTTTTAATAACCTTAACCAGGGGTGGCCAAAAAGGGTTAATTAATACGTTCATATTTCCATCGTCATGGTCACAAAGTAATTGTCGCCAACCCTTTTAATAAAACATAACGCATTTTCGTCGACTCCCTTAACCGTACGAAATTGATTCGCCCCGCTCTGCGACGTTTCCTTTCACAAAAAAAAAAAAAACGCCCTATTGATTTTTCCGCTTACGCCCGCGATACGTGGCCGGCCGCGTTAAACAATATTATTATTTATTACACATCGACCCAGCGTTCGCTGTAAATTACGCCCGAAATTGATTTATGCCCCTTTTCGGTGTTTTATTCCCGGAGTTTGAGTGCACTTCCTTTTATTGGCGCGAGTGAAATCAACGGAGGATGGGGGTGGTTTCGAAGTTGATTTGTTTACCTTTTTTCTTTGCTTCAGAATTTTTGTTTTCTATTTTTTTTTTTTTTTTCAGTACACAAATGCACTAACATTCTTTTTTAATTCTGAAGAAAATTGAAAATTAAAATAACGTATGTATTTGGGAAAAAGTCAGCAATGGTTTGTTTGATTGCAATTCTTTTTCAGGCTTGACAACTTCAAGAAAAATTATGAATGGAATCATCGGGTAATTCTGTAATTAACAAACTGTACTTTTTGTGACTTGAAAATCCTAAATTCAACCAAAAGGAGGCGAAGCGTCTTTAATAATTCGCTAATTTAAATGAATATCGAAATTAAATTCTGTCAACATAAAATAACTTCTTGCGTCAACTCCCGGGGGGGGGGGGGGGAGAGGGGGGCTCACTGCGTTAGAAAACCGGCGAGTTATAACTTGGCGCGCAATTTCTAAGTTAAAAACATGCCAGAAGTCTGGCAAGTTGGGAGAGAGCAAGTTTTGCGGACGCAGTTCGAAAGTTGGGCCGCAAACTTTTGCCGCCGAGTGTATTCTTTTGTTCTAGGCAGTGATTGGTCGGTGAGGTTCGGTCGCGGGGTTGGCAGCCCTGCCTCTTGACGAGGCCCCCCCAAAGCTCTCCCGATCACGTGCTTCAAAAGGAAAACTTGTCTCGAACTCGCTGCCTTGATTTGTAAACTTTAATCCCTCGCTCACTTAGGCATTCTGTTTTCGTTTGTACTAAATGTACAAGTAACGAATATTAATTCGCTTTGATCGCGATTGTACTCGGGAACTTTAGGCCGAGCATTTACGACACATGTAATTGTACTCCTTCCGGAATGATTACGTTTGTAATGAACTCACAATCAACACTTGAGGCGTTCAACTTTTCGATTCGTTGAAACTTTTTTGAAACTTTCTACTTTCTCATTTAATAATTTTTTTAATTAAAACCACTGGAATTTTACATAAAATTTTGTTAATCCTTACAAATCCAGTTTCTATCTCCATGTATTCAGACGGAATGGAAATATTTTGCTATTACACAAGAGCAAACAATGTGTTCAGGGGCAATTAACATCTACCCTTGGAAGAGATTACAAGGTAAATAAAAAAATATCCAAATATGGAGGAAAAAACTTTCTATTACATAAAGAAAAAAACATAAAACCTTCCTCAAGTCCAATAATACTTGAATGGCGCCTCAATTTTCAGTCTCCACAAATAAGTATCCATCTTTATTAGGACTGAATGACGTCTCTGTTTTCAGTCTCTATAAAGAAGTTATCCCTCTCCAACAGGACTGAAAGGCGTCTCTCTTTTCAGTTTCTTCAAAGAAGTTGTCCCTCTTTATTAGGACTGGATAGCATTTCTATTCCAGTCTAAAAAGAAGTTGTCCATCTTTAGCGAGACTGAATAGCCTCCACAAAAAGGTTGTCCAACTTCATCAGAATTGAATGGCATCTCTCTTTACAGTCTCTACAAAAAATTGTCCCTCTTTAGATGCCAGAAAGTCAGTACCTAAACTGAATGGCGCCTCAATTTTCAGTCTCTACAAATAAGTACCCACATCTTTATTAAGACTGAAAGAGTCGATTTATTGGTCGAAATAAGGCCAAAGTGACGAACGAATCGGTCGACGTGAAAAATGAAACACTATGAAGAGAAATCGAAAGAAAAGAAACAAACCAAAAGTCTAACGATTAATCGATTGAAGTAAAGTCAAACAAATCGAACAATGTGAAAAACGAAACATTGTAGATATGAAAAAAATTGAGAGAAAAACGAAGAATATGGAAAACAATTTATTTAAGAAAGAGTAAAGACGAAGAACAAATAAACTCAGAGAAAGCCACAGGCGAAAAATACAAACAGTCGATTAAATGGCCGAAATAAGGCCAAAATGACGAACGAATCGATCCACGTGAAAAACAAAACATTACCCATAATTATTAACGTCCGTTTAAAAGATTTTTGTCATACAAAACATTATCGGTCAATAAAAACAAATGTAAAGAAAATTACAAGCAAAAAAACAAAATTCTATCGATTAATCGATTGAACTAAGGTCAAAGTGGTTCAACAAATCGAACAACGTGAGAAACAAAACACTGTAGATCAGGGGTGCTTCTTTCTACAGGGTGTCCCAACAATGTGTTCTCGGGCAATATCTCGGTAACTACTGAAGATACAAAAAAAATTTCAACATAATTTGTTTTTTAATGTTAGAGGTCTACAACATAAAATTATTTTCATCGATACAGAGTGAATCAAAATAGTGTTGGGCACAACTTGTTTATTTCAAATGGAACGTGGGTTCGAATCCCCTCCTGGTACAATGGGTTCTATGTAAGAGATGGAGGGAGCACTTATATGTCTGATTCTGTTTGCTTAGAATTAGGTTTTCTGCTTTTCGCAGTTTGTAAGGCGAATGTCGAAGGAAAACACCTACAAGTCGGACGCAGCCTCAGCTGGCAATGTCAGAATAGCTAGCTTAACGCCTCCCGGACAACCTCACAGAGAACCCGGGGCATGTATGAAGTAAGTACAAAATGATGTAAAATCGCCTAAAGAAGACACGTAGGTATTTAAAATGAGTAACGTTTTTACATTATTGTCGCTTGGAAATTTAGCAGATAAGTATAAACCTTGCTTAACAAAAATGAAAGTACTTTATTAAACGAAGAATCTAGGACAGAAAAATATAGGCCATGCTATTTAAAAAAATAGAGTTTTGTCATTTTGAAATTTTTGATATTCTGTTTATTACTATGACCACCCTTTAGCGATAAAAGTATATTTAACAATGGCTTATAATAAGTTTATGTATTAACTATATCTGTACCAAAAAATCTGTTTCTTAGAGTTTAAATTAAATAAAATATCAATAAATAAAATAAAAATCTAGCAACAAATCTGACTGGGTAACTGACGAAGTCATTCAGAAAGGCGATTTCCTCAGGGACCTGTATTATACATATGTGCAAAATCTCAGCTGACAATACTCTAACAAAATTGTACAGTGCTAAAAAGGTAGAATACTAAAAACTTGTAAAAAATACTAAAATATCACATAATAATAATAAAATTCTTGACGCTACGGCCTCTAACAAAAGTAAAATTATTTAGAGCATCATCAAGGACTCAACTGTTTCTTCTGAGACACTCTCGAACACCGAACTAATGGTTAATGGTGTATGTATTACTAATGCTTATATAATAGCGAATCTTTTCAATGAATACTTTATACCAGATTATAATTTAATTCAACCAAATAAAGTTGAAACTAATGTTAGATCACACCACCAGTCAAACTCCTCTCTCTTTCCCATTGACCAAGTAAAGGTTAAAAACATTTTAACAAACTTTTCTTCAAAAAAAAAGCGTCAAGATATGATGAAATTCCAGGCACTATTCTTACAGATGTTAATGACCTAATATGCATAAAATTCGCAGAAGTTATTAATAATTCTTTTGTTACTGGGACTTTTCCAGACCCTCTCAAACTAGCCAAGGTCATACCAGTTTTCAAAAATAAATGTTCTAAACAAGACATAACTCACTATGGGCCTATTTCGCTACTTCCTACCTTCTCCAAAGTATTTGAAAAACTTATCTATGATAGACTGTATTCATACTTGGTACATTTCATTATTCTATCTAAATGTCAACATGGTTTTATTAAAGTGAGTGCAATATTCGAATCTCTACACGACATAATTTCTTGTCTGGATAATGGTGGGTCTCCCATAGGTATTTATTTCGATCTCTCTAAAGCTTTCGATACTTTAGATCATCAAATTTTATTACCGAAACTGTATGATATTGGTATCAATGGTGTTGCTCTTGATTTCTTTCGATCCTATCTCTCCGGAAGGTCTCAACAAGTGTGTATTAGACACAAGGAGAATGGTGTAATTGCGGAAATTTTATCTGGCCTTAGAGTAATAAGTAAAGGCTTCACAAGGTTCAATTCTAGGCCCATTATTGTTTATAATCTATGTTAACGATTTGAAACAACAATTTCCATCTGTGTCATTATGTCAATATGTGTAGTGGACCGGTAATTCTCAGTCCTTGTCCTCCAAAATTGCCTCACCCTCTATCTCTCAAATGTTTATATGGTGTGAGAGTAATCATCTTCAGTTAAACCATAATAAAACTGTGGTCTTGCAATTTACAAATAGACCATTGCTGTCCAACGTACTTATTAAGTGTCATGGTAAATCAATTCCAGTCAGTGACAGTGTAAATTTTTTGGGTCTACACATTATTATCGCATTAAAGTTTAACACTCATATTGAATTTGTGTGCTCAAAATTGTCTCGATTCTACTATGTTAATAGTCTATCTTATGGTTTAATTTTTTGGGATACTGTAATAATCTGAACATCCCCAAACACAGCACTTGTCTTTTTGAACGTGATGTCTATTACAAGGCACAAAAAGTGTATAATCAGTTGCCTGCTTCATCAAGATTTTTGGAGTCAACAATTAAGTTTAAAAGAGAACTAAAAATGTTCTTATTGAGTCACTGTTTTTACGACTTTAAGGAGTTTGTATAACGACTTGATACGTTTTGTATTCTCCCCCTCTCTTGACGATACCTATATCCCTTTGAGATCTATGGCAGAAATGTAACACGTGATCAATATCTTTTCTAATCAAGTGACCTATGGAAATAAAATCATGTGTCTTTAATTAGTTTATTATTTGAAATGCCATTTGAATTATTTTTATTGCATTCCTATCGTCTTGTATAGGAATGCAATATAAATTTGTAATACAAGTGGCATTTGAAATAATAAACTAATTAAAGACACATGATTTTATTTCCATAGGTCACTTGATTAGAAAAGATATTGATCACGTGTTATAATAATAATAATAGTAATAATAATAATAAATGGGCTGAACGCCTGAACGGTCCAGTGGTAAGAGGATCGACCTTGCAATCGCATGGTTGTCGCGTCGGTTCGAACTGCAATCGAGATTTTTCTCGGGAGTGGTCGGTATCGATTTCAGGCACCTTTCAGTGTTGAGGATAAAATTCGACACTGCTTCCCCTTAAACGGCGAGAAGGTTGGAAGTAACAAAGCCATGGAACACTTTACACACACTCAAATACACTCCCGCTCCTGAGGTCCTGACACAGATAAAAATAAAATAAAATAGTTGCTGCAAATATCAGTTTTTATACAAAATGTTAAATATCTCAAGAACGGTTAGGTTTAGGTATAGACAACATAAAATTAAATGTGTAGAATTTTATGAGCAATCCAAATCTGGTGTCATATAGAGGGCGTTCTATTTGAAATAAGAAAGCTGTGCCCAGTACCTCTGTTTTGATTTACTCTGTACAGATGAAAATAATTTTATGTTGTAGACCTCTAAAATTAAAAAAGAAATTGTGTTGAAAATTTTTTTGTATCTTCAGTAGTTAGCGAGATATTGTTCGACAATTGTTGGGACACCCTGTATATGACGTAGAGCCTTTTACTATAAACACCAGAAGAGGGTTTTTCTGATTTGAGTCGTATTTCGCAGGCAACTTTTTAATAAAGCGAACCTCAACTAAGATGAAGAAAAATATGATGGTGGTTTAAAAAATGTTACATCACAGAAAATTTCGTGTAGGTATTAATAGTGCGAGCCCCTTTCGGTTTTTTTGGCCGCACGGTGTCGCGCTCCTCTCGTTCCACTTTCTACAAATAGTGGAGAGCATTAGAAATTTCCTGCCAGCGCGAGATACGACTCCGCGGCGGATTTCGCTGAAAGCTGGGGGACCAATTCAAAAGACTCAAAATTACTTTCGGGATAAGAGGGATTAGGCCGGGGCGGGTGCTTGTTTCTGGCGCACTGCTAGGGCATTAGACAGGCCTCGGTTCACGCGGCCAATGGCATTAGTCGCGAATTGCAGATTTTACTGATTGATTTTAGGGTTTTTTTTTTGGGAACGAGAAATTAATTGCTTTTCCAAGAACTGCATCCATTCTAGAGTTTTATGCACTTTTCTTCCTGGGGATTTCGAGCAGCTCGTCTTGAATAACCTAATTCAATAAAATACGTCATGCAACGCGGTCGACGATCAATGACGTTTGGTTTAAAAACCTCACACCGTTAAGAGTATTTACTTATCTTGTAACCGCGCGACTTGAAGAAGCAGGAAAGTATGTAAGTAATGCATTCAAGTACTTACATGTAATGTCCACTTTCGGAGCCCGAAAGGATGAAGTTTAATCCTGCAAGAGAGAAAAAAAGCAATGTATCAATCATGATGGCAGCTGAAAGAAAAGGCGGTGTGACACCGGTCGAGGGCAGCTTCTTTAGCAACCACTTGGTGTAACTAATGACACGTCCAGGGTGAAGAATGATCGTGCAACGCCGTAAGAGCAGGGAATTATCTTACGGAATTTAAATATCGCCCATCGACCTCCTTAAACATCGGCGATTACGAGAATCTGCGATTTTTTTTATGATTACAAAGCGGAAATGCAGATAAGCATCGAGGAAACGGCCGAGGTAATCGTTACAAGACACTCGTGAATGTAAACACACTCGACGAGATTGGAAGTACATGCGCTACCCTTAAAATAAACAGCGCCACTGTCAATTAGCTACATGTCCTCAAACATATTAAAAGTTTCACTTTGATGGGCTTCAGGGCTGACATCACTCTGACATTGTTTGGAATAAAAGGCAACTTTGATTGTCTTAAATAATAATAGGCGTTTTAATGACACAATAATACTCGATCAAATTCACTATGAGAAGTACAAGTTGGTAATTAAGTAAGTACTTGTTTGATAGAAACTGACACCTGTGCCGTGCGCCTGTCACAGCAACGATAGGCAACCATACATACATATTTGCTACGTAACGTTATTCCTCCATAAGAGAGTGGCTTAATATATCTACTGCACTAGATAAAATAAGTTATAATAAAATATATCGAGGATATCTGTGTGACGAATCGCACCTCTTTAACAGTGTGACTCGAAAACGTGAAGGCAATGTTTCATCCTGCAGCTTTCATGATCCTTGATGATTGATCCTGTCCAGACGCGGTCGCGACTCCTCCGGCTGCATAATTTATTAGCTCTGTATTGATGTCAGCGAGTAATGGATGTGGTTCTGGAAATTAATTTCAGTAGTTCCAAAAGATAAATTAATATCCCTAAATGATGGCGCGAAGAAACTTCACCGCTCGGAATTTTAATGCACACACGAGTTCTTGTCCTGTGCGTTTTATTTTTTTTTTTAGAAACATGATCAACTTAACGATCGGGACACGGACTAAGCGGTGTTTAAGGGTAACTGCGTTGTTTAATTGGGCGAGCAGCCTGAGCTTTTCAATGAAATAAATCCGATGCTCGCGGGGGCTTCCCACGGTTTTTCTCGAAATAAGCGAGTGTGGTTTACGTGTTTTTATTTATACAAGTGGAGAAAGTTTCGCTTTGTGTTTGGTCTATTGTTCGTTAAAATCTAATATACCTTTATTTTTTTTTTATTGAGATACCTTTACTTTTTACTTTATGAGTTCTTATACTTAGGTATAGCATTAGTAATGTAGGTCATTTGTTGGGTTTTTTTTATTGCCATTATTTTCTTGTTAAATTATTTTGTTGTTCATATCACTGTTTAATATGAAGCGGTGATTTTATGAATCAACGTTTTCTTAGTATTTTTTATTTAATTCAAAATCCTACTTATGCTTATACTTATGGGGGGGTAAGACAAATCGTGTTACTTTCTTCGTTTCAAATTTAAACGTCAGTGCTTTACTTTATTTTTCAATTTACTTCTTGACTACCTCTTCTATAAAATTACTTCCTCTTTTGCCGAGCAATCTAAGTTAAGATTAAAGTGTTTCGCTTTTTGATTGTAATTACCATAACCTAATTTTAGTAGATCCCCCTCCTCCGACTTTTTATTTTAACAATATCAAAATGTCTTCTGGTACTACTACGATGATTAACGTTGATGGTTGTGCACTATACAGGGTGATTCTTGAATAGACCGACAAAGAACTGCAAATTATTCAAGTATTAAAAAACCATCAACATTATTGAAAAGAAAAATTAAACATCCTTAGGTAACAGCCAATGTTGCCAACTCATCAGTTTTCAAACTTCGATTTCTCTTAAAGAAAAAATCGTATTTTGTCGTTATCATCCCGATTTGACGTTTTTAATACTTACTTACTTAATCCTAAAGCCTTTCTACCTGGGGGGGTGTCAGGCTTGTGAGTTGGGTTGGGTTGGCTGCTCTTTCCAAATCTCCTCCCATCGTCTCCTATTTCGTATTCCCTTGCACTTCTCGCCACTCTACTCCCCCTTTTTCAACTGCTGCTTTTACTTCTTCCGCCCAAGTTCTTCTGGGTCTCCCCTTCTTTTTCTTTTGTATGTTCTTGCTTCATACACTTTCTTTACCATTCTATTTTCATCCATTCTCATTATATGTCCATACGATCTCAATTGTCCTTGCTCTATTACATCTTCTACTGGCTTTGCCTTCAACTTTTCTCTGAAGGTGCTGTTTCTTATCCTGTCTTTCCTTGTTTCGCCCTCTATCTTTCTTAGGAATCCTAAGACGTTTTTTAATACTAAATAGAAATGAATTTGTTTATGTGCTATTTTAAGTTTGAAATTAGCGCCCTTTTTGTTTCTTTTTTCGATTGATTCCGAGTTTGAAATTCTTTGGAGAAACAGACGATAAAAACAAAAATATTCTGAAGAGTTACTGCTTACTGCCCTACCAAATTCTGGTGAAGACAATTATTGTAAATAACCAAATGGATTGAAATTGAAGTGCTTGAACTCTGTGTGAAAGACCATCACTCATACAATAGTTAAGTCAGAAGAAGGTTAAGAACGAGGAAGCAAATCTGGAATATATAAAAATGATATTTGAGTTCAAATTCAAATATGTTATGTTTGTCTTTGATTATTCTTCAGTATTTTTAACAATTATCAAAAAATCTTCTGAATGCAGTTTGTTCTTCCTATACCTCCTCATTTTAAAGACCAGTGATCAAAATCTGTAGATATCGCACGTTTACCAACAAACTGGCTGTAAAGAAAAAACAATAAAAATGAAAACTCACTACAGTCTCTGTCTTCCTATGACACAAGAAAAGCCTCAGGCTACACGTTGCAGGTACCAAGGAGATCGAAGAGGTTACCTTACAATCATCGTGGGATGACGTTTTTCTTTTTGTGAATTGGAATTATTAAGATTTTCTCTGAATTTTTAGGTCTTCTCTTTTCTCCTAGCGTTTTTCTTCGCCCATTCATTATTCACGTTGAAATCCGCTTATTTTTATTCATTTCACCATTTATTCATTTTTTCTCCATTATTCTTCATGATTGGAATTCTCTTCTGCTTCGTGTATTGCCTTCTTCCTTTATTTAGTGTTTCCTCTCTTTTAGGACCATTTTAAATTTATCTACGAAATATTCCTTCCTTGGTGTTCCGTTTTCCCTTGAACTTTATTTCTTCATTTTTCTATTCCCTTGAACTTTATTTCATTTTTCCTACATGATGGCTTCATTTCCCCCAATTTATCACGGCGTTTCTTCTTAAATGATTCATCCCTTGTTCTATAACGCTTCTATTGTAAGACAACTTATCCTCTATATCTTTTTTCTTCACTTTTCCACTTTCCTATTTCTCTCTCTTCTGATTTTTTGTCACACAGCTTCTAATGTATTTAGGTGTTGTCCATCTACTCTTTAAATTCCACTCTTCTAATTTTATTTCAGGGAAATTTCCCTTGCCCATACATACTCCAGTGAATTTTCATGCTGCTTCGATTAATTAGACTCCCCCCCCTTTCCCATGTACCCTCTTCCTCTTTTATGTTTCAATCTGCCATTTTTATTATTTTTGGTCATTTTTTTTACTTGCTTTCGCGTTCACTTGATTTTGCATTTTTCTTCTGTTATTTGTATCTCTGCTCTTTCTCTCAAAGCGTTTAGTTGGCTAACCGTTTTCCATTTAACTTTCCGCCTCCAGCGTACTTTATTGGTTCATATTGTAACTAGGACGAGAAGACCACCAAAGAATGTGCAGCGTATGATTCATTCGTGTGCCGTGTGTAAATCTTAAATGTCAAGGTATATGACTCATCTACGTGCATAGATCTAAAGCCAAAAGTCGAGCCGTGTGCAAAAATGTCAAGGCAACAATTGACGTAATACCCCGGAAACAAAACCTCTATAAAAAGGCGACAAATCGAACGTTAGCGGCATAATTAGAATAAATCTAGTCAGAGTGTCATCTAGTCTGTTTGTCAGTAAGTGCCCAAAATAAGATGTGAGTATTTGTAGTTGTAATTAATTGTTAATAAATGTTTTCTTATACTGAGCTACGATCCTTATTTCATGTTACTTAAATTATTATCGTAACAATATCCTCACCAATCTTTCTGTTTTACTTCAATTTTGTTCTATTGTACCAGAAATATGCCCATGTTCTGACTTTTACTGTACTCTATGATTTTTTACTTCCTCCAGAATCTTAATTTTTTCCCCATTTAAGCCCTGTTCGAACCAAGTCATCAAGAATGTCAAATCAACTCTCCAAATGCATTTTCACTGGAAATTTGTTGAGGAGAATATCCTCTGGTTCGTGCCAGTCAAAGGTTTCATAGAGTGCCGGATCTACGGACATAAACTAATTGTGGTAAGATTTTTGATTTATCTATTTCTAAGCCACTGGTCTCCTTAATTAGTATCCTCAGTTTGAGAAAGTGAGACTCGAAGAAACGATTTGATTAAAATTTCGTTAATTTTCCACAAGTAATTGATAACATAAACGGTCCTGCGGCCCTAAATTTAATTTCTAAAGATGGCACGATTGCATCTTGTTCTGAAACGCCTACAAGTGAAGAAAATCGCAATCCTTCAATTGTAAAAACTCCAGAAAATATGCAAATAAAAGATTTAATGAATGCAATAACAGAATTATACAAAGTGGTAGAGAAACAAGGGAAATTAATTCAAAAATTAGCAGAAAATAAAGAAAACTCAGAAATACTGGACATGCTAGAAGAAATAAATACGAATATGCAAGAATTACAAAATAAATGGAATTGTACAAGCAATAATCAAATTAATAATGCTGAAAGTTTCCAACAGAAATCAGAATGCAATATTCGCTCATACAGAGATGCAGTAAAATCCACTGAAGAAATAATAATACTGGAACCTAAACGAACAGAAGAGATTAAGAATGTAGTAAAAAAGGTGCGAGAGGTAACAAAACCAGAGGAGCTCAAGATTGGAGTAAAAATGGGAAAAATTACAAGAACGGGGAGAATTGTCAGATGAGGCGCGTGAAAACATAAAATTAAAATACAAAACCAAAATTATAAAGAAAAAGTTTAATGCAATTTTTGAAATAACAAATGATATATTAAAATTAATAAAAGAAAAAGACATGAAATTATTTGTGGAATGGTCAAGATGTTTTGTTCAAGAGCATTTTAACATCTTACAATGCTATTTAACAAATAGACAACAGCAAGTAGACTGGCAAGGAATTCTTTCCCAGAAACAACTTTTAAAATCTGGAGTACCACAAGGATCCATACTGGGCCCGTTACTCTTTATAATATATATTAATGACCTTCCTAATAATATTCCAAGAGCGGAAACTAATCTCTATGCTGATGACAAATCTTTTTTTAATAACAAATGCTTGCAGCAACGAATTATGTCAACAGATACATGAGATCTTATCAGAAGCAGAGAAGTGGTTTGACGCCAACAAACTTAAATTGAATACAAGCAAAACAAAGCAACTAACGTTCTCGACAAAGTTATTAAAACAGCAAAAATGTAGTACGAAATTTTTAGGAATACATTTTGATAATGACTTTACTTGGAATACGCACATTAATCACCTCAGTCGCAAATTATCAACTACTTTATACTGCCTCAGAAAACTACTTACCTGCACTGCTTACGAAACCCTAAAAACCGTAACTACGCAAACTTTTATAGCCTGCTATCCTATGGAATATTGGTCTGGGGTAATTCAACTGATGTAAAGCGAATTTTCATCTTGTAAAAAAAAGCAATAAGGATTATGCACGGTATACACGATCAGAAAGTAACTTGTAAACCTCTCTTCCATAAAAGTAAAATACTACCTTAGCTAGTGGGCGCGTTTTATTGGCACCATTCTGATTCCGGAATGATCATTCTATGTGTTTTATTGTGAAATTCTGCACCCTTCACTCCAGATTTCCACTCCTTCCCTAATGGTGGAGTGAAAAGTAGAGTCAAAAAATATATGGTTGGGTTCAGTCATAAAAGTGACAAATACCGGTGAAATGAAAAGTGTTTCTTAATATTGTCATCAATTGGTACCAGCTCCTCCCCATCATTTTTTTCTGTCCTTTTGCAAGATTTAAATTTCAGCGCCAACTTGTCTTGTCATATCAACTCTTATCCAGCAAAACGTTTTATTGGTTAAACGATTCTACTTGTTCTAGATCGAGTAGGGCATTTGCAATAAAACACACCCAGTATTTACATTCTGAAAAATATTCCACAGATGCAGATTTCCACACTTACGATACAAGGAAGAAAGACAATATTGTTATTCCATTCCAGAGGACAACACGGGATCAATCATTTGGCGTTTAAAATTTACAATAAACTGCCAGAACAGGTCAAGGAATTGCCAAGCAAGAAAATATTACAGTGGCTAAAAAACTTTTTATTGGACCAAGTGTTTTATTCCGTAGATGAATATTTAGAGTCGCATGTCTCCAAGTGAATTTTGTTTTGTCATGAAATTTTGTTTCGTCATGAATAATTTGTTATTTTTTATACATTTTTTATTATTGTAATTATTTTTAAGTTTTCTTTTCCTTGACAATGCCCGAGTAGATTTGTATCTTTTTTTTTGGCAAATAAATTTATTTCTTCTTTCTTCTTCATTCCCTTTGAATTGATGAGAAACGTTTTCTTTCACAAAAATTATGGCAAAAGAAAGTTTTCGTTTTCATATTGAAATTCATCTTCAAATATTCCTGACAGTTTTCGAAATTTCTTTTTCTGCTAAATTGCCGTTTATGTTTGAAAAGTCAAATGTTTCGTTTGAAATGTCTCGCAGCAGTTTAAAACTAATCCATTTTTTTAATCTTTTTTGTGCCAGTGTCCAAGGATAGTTAACAGTGAAATTTAAATTCCAGTGGTTATGCTAGGTGATCTGATATCCCTGGACTAAAAACCCTGGAAGCATAATCCGATTTCTTTCTTTTCTGTTCCATTTTCAAGAGTCAAAAATGTTTTTCTGTTTTGTTTTTATTTGTTATCTATGTAATCTGTAATTAAAATCTTATATTACTCACATTACAAATCATCAAAAGTTTTCTGCGTTTCTCGTTAATCCGCGTTAATCGTCATTTGTTCTTTCTTTACTTACTTTACGTCGAAGACATTCCACATTTTTTCTTGTATTTAATTGTTTATTGTTTTTCAGAGATCTCTCTTCAGATTTCTGTGTTTCTTTCCCTGTCGTAAATATTATAATAATCGTCGTTTCCTCCATTTTTTTTTGTTGCTATGAATTTAGAATTATTATTGTATAAGTATTCCGTTTTCTTTTTTTATAATAACTGTCAAATGTTTCTGATATTGGTACTTATATCTGAATGTTAGGAAATTTCTGTTCTGCATTTAGTGATAAAAGCAGGGTTCCAAGAGAAACCCTAGAATTTTGACACTGATAGGTTATTATAGATAAAAAAAAACTGTAAATCTGCAATTCCTTTTAAGTTTTTATTTTTATTATTATATGATCGTCTTTTTGTTTTTCTTTCTTACTTCAGGAATTTTAATTTTTTCCAACTCGATAAGGTTCCTCGATCGTCAAAAACGCTCTTAGTGTTTTTTTTTTGCTTTTAATTGTTTATCATTTTCAGAAATTAAATAATCAAATTTTTTTGCATTTTTTTACCATTACCATTAACTTTTAAGTTTCAACTTTTTATTACGATTGTCTTACTTTCTTTAGGAATAGTTTTCCAATTTGATTGTTTCTCGACAGTCAAAAATGTTTTTCGTTCTACTTTGTTTCCATTTTCTTTCATCCTTGTTTCTGTCTCTGCAAATATACATACATTTGTATTTCTTTATTTGTGACTTTCAAAAAAATCGTTTATGTACGGTTTAATATTCGGTACGTACCGAATAAGAAGAAGAAGTGACTGTGAGTATTTATTTTTTAAGCGCCCTGAGTTGACTGTCGAATATTCTGGACAATTAGCGGACGTCCCGGCACGTCTAGTATTTTTTCGTCGGTCTATTCAAGAATCACCCTGTATAACAGCTTAGGAATTCTGTGCAGTGCATCCTGAAGTCGATACAAGTAATGACAGTGATTAGGGCCGAGCGCATAAGCAGGTAACCACGGTCATCTGTAACAAGGTAATGCCAGGGATGACACTCCGGCCGTCAGAAACCATGTCATTACCTAACTCGGTCGTTAGTCGTAACGATCAATCATTATTAAGCAACTAACATTTAATTTCGGTGTGAACTTGTGCATTTCGAGCATCCGGCCAGAGTCGTCTTGGGTTTTTCGACCGGACCCCACCGTCCACCATCGCTCTGGTCCGGCACAGATATAATTGCACGATTGAGGTTGAGCTAAGTCGTTATAATGATTGTGATGATCACTTGATGACTTGCGTTTGTAGTCCGCTTTCAGGTACACACGGCAATAAGAGAAATTCTGTCGGGTGGGATTCTACCGGCGGTGCGGCGGTGGAATGTTCATTACGAAGAAATATTTTATAATTCCAAACTTTTCCCCAAAAAGTGTAGGTGTAATTTGTGTTGATTATTCGTGACCTAAAACATCCCCCCTGTGACAGTAACAACGGCGATAAACACCCCCGAAATCCGAACGGCTAATATTTTTATGGGAGATCGTAGATACCGATGGGTCAGGCCAATGTTATTCGGACTAATCGTTTCCGGGCATGCATCAAGCGAAGTCTCCAGACCCGGAGCCGCATAACTCGTCTGGTCGCCGGAACCTCGCCCGGATTACCGGAAGCCACGTGTTTTATTAATATGGGCATTTAGAAAGATTTATTATTTCAGATAGTTCGGACGTTTCCGCAAATTTATGCCACCGCGCCGCCGCCGCCGGCCAGGAATAAGTCGGAATCTCGCAGATGGAAATTAGATGGAGAAGAAGAAGGGAAATGCACGTTGATTGAGCAGGGCAAGCAAATATTTAATATTTCAGCGTCGTAAAGCCGAAAACAGAAGTAATACGGGAGCGGAAAAGCGAGGAAAGCGGCGGATTGGAAATGCGCTCACGTCCCCGCACCAATATCCAGACCGCGTCGTGTTTTATACGTCTTAGCCCTGTGTTTGGGGGTTTTATGAGATTTTTTTCGCAGACAGATGTCCTGGTTATTGGTTCGCTATGTGGAATACGAGATTGGATTTATGAGTAGTCTGTTCCGGGGGAAAATTGAGGTGAAGTCGCATGTAAATCCCAACGAAATAAATCATCACCATTAAAGTATACATATTACTGCAATGTTGATAAAGCTTGAAATAATTTTGTTCAACCAAACTAATAGGATTCGTATAATAAAGCCTTTTTAGTCTCCCTTCTTTTTCATCAATAGCACTGTGCAAACGAATTTTTTTTTTACAATTAGAGATCGGAATTACATATTTTGACGTCATCACATTAGCAGCGCACGCACGAGTAAAAGCAATCAAGGTTTTATTAATGCATTAAGTAGTCTACTAAGAGTTGTGCAAAGCGCAAAGAATTTGGTAAGAAGACAAAGATGTAGAAGAGACTTACAAGACAAGTGTAAAATGCAATGAAGAAATTAACTAAAATGTTTCAATTGATAAAAATGAGACCTAAAAAAAAGCGTGATATAAATTAAAGTAAATTAGTTTATATAAATAGATAATTAGAAAAGATAATAGAAAATTACGAAATAATGGAGTTGGAACTTCATTCACAATTAGCTACATTAAAAATACATTGACACAATGGGAAGACATAAACAAAGCTGAAACCGCAGGTCGCTGGAAAACAAAAAGCTTGCATCCGACACATTTGCTGGCGTCTTTTGTTGTCGTGTCGACATTTGTTATCAAATAATTTTGTTGTCCGTGAAATGTTCTCAATTCAGACCAACAGGTTGTACTATTGTCGACAGTCCTTAATAGAATTACCATAATAATATTGTCATTCTTATATTTACCATAGCAAAAAAAGAGCCCAGGGTTGTACTGTAAAGAGCCAGACGTAAGGGTTATTTTGGTGACGTATTGAGCTTAACAATGCGATTCATGTCAATTCAATTGCACAAAGAAGTATTCTACTTTGGGAAGTAGGGTTTGGCACACTTTTAAATTCCTCTCGCCGTTCGCCGCCAGCCGTCGGATTCCGGCACTTACTTCCGAATCTTTTACGCAACTTTGTGAACTTAAATATTTACTTCATCACCGAATGAAAGGGAAACTTGCAACCACCTAAGTGGCCATCAATGAACCCGATACAAATTCCGGTGCAAAGGCGATAACGCAATAAAGATCCGCCCGTCACAATTCACTGAAAATTGTTTCTGTATATTTATTCGATCGATCAACGTCATTCTTTATAATGAAACGCTTCTCTCTTTCTTTCTTTCTTGCCTATTTCCTCTTCATCAAAACCGAACGATAAATTTAATTTATGAATTTGTCGCTTTATAAAGGGAAATTAAATAATCGATGTCAATTAAATCTTTGAAAATTTTTTATTCAAATACTAAATACCATAAATGATTTAAAAATTTTCTGCTGCTTTCGTAACGATATAAGATTAGCAAAGCGAGAGTGGTCGGTCATACACTTTTTGATGATGTATTCAACTGGGACGAGGACCAAAGAGGATATTAAGAGATGACTCAAAAATGTAACAACCTCCTGAGAAGTCTGTTATAGTTTCATGCCAACAAATCCAGTTACCTTATGGGGCTCCACCCAAAAGAAAATCTTCTTCCATCATGGAAGAAATTTACGGCGTAAGCCAAAAGTACAGCAACCTCCTAAGAAGACCCATTCTATACTAGCGAAGCCAATTTTTATTGTTTGATACTTGGACCAAATGGTATCAAAAATGACGAAAAGAAACTGCTATAAATTCGATAAAAATTAACGAATCACCGGACCCAATAAACCTAAACAATTTCCAAAAGGCGTTAGAATTAAAAGCCAAGTTAAGAAGACGTTGAGGAATAAAAGGCGGCCTTATTTTTTCTATAAAACAACTCAAAGGAGAAAAGTTTGAAATAAAATTGTAAATGCCAAAGAAGAGATTAGAGAAAAGCAGCAAAGTTTTTTAATTGGAATCCGAAGAAATAATAATAATAAAAACAAGGAGGGGAGAACTGCCATGGAAAAAATTCACTTCCTCTATGTGTTGGTTGTCTAGGGGAAAATTCTTAGAATCAAAAGGCACTGAACGGCAAACGGGATTTAGTTTTTTCGTAAGTAAAAGAGCTTCACAAATGAGGCAAGATAGAAGGCAGCTTTAGAGAACATTTTGTAGCATGATTACAAAATAAGATACTTTCAAAATGGCAATGTGGAATATTGGTTTCATCAGGGAACGGACAGATTGCCAAAAAACTGGTAGTGAATTCCAAAAATGAAAAGGAGAAAGAAAGATGAAGAAAAAATCGTAGAGGTTAGCCTTATGAAGAGATTGGAAGAAAATAGCGTACCAGCAAAATTATTCAATTGGAAATCTAAAGAAAATAATAATAAGAAGAGGGAAGGAGACGTCATGGAAAAAATTCACCAAATTATGTTTAACTTCCTCTATAAATCGGCTGTTTGGGGAAAAATTCTTGGAAAGAAAATACATTGAAGGCAAATAGGATTTCGTATTTACGTAAAAGAGCTTTACAAAGAAGGCGGCTATAAGAGAAGACCTTGTAGCATAATTGCAAAATAAAATACTTAGAAAATATCAATGAGAAATGAAGAGAATGGACGGATTGCCAAAAAACTGGCACCGAATTTTAAAAATAAAAGGGAAAAGAAGAAGAAAGAAATATCGTAAAGATTGGTCTCATGAAAAGAACGGAGAAAAGTAGAGTAGCAGCAAAATTGTTTGATTGAAATCCAAAGAAAAGAAGAATAAGAGGAAGGAGAAAGAAAAGGCCACGGAAAAAATTCACAAAATTGTGTGGTACTTGCTCTATGAGTAGACCGTCTAGAGAAAATTCTTAAGATCAAAAGAAATTGCAGGACAAATGGGATTTCGTTTTTACGTAAAAGAGGTTTACGAAGAAGGCAGCTATTAGAGAAGATCTTGTAATATAATTGCAAAAAAAAACTTCGAAAATGTCATTGGTTCTATGAAGAGAATGGACGGATTGCCAAAAAAACTTGTATTGAATTCTAAAAATAAAATGGAAAAGAAGAAGAAAAAATATTAATTAAGGTTGATCTCATGAACAGAACGGAGAAAAGTACCAGCAAAATAGTTTGATTGGAATCCAAAGAAAAGGAAGAAGGAAGAAAAGGCCACGGAAAAAATTCATAAAATTGTGTGTTACTTCCTATATGAGTAGTCCGTCTAAAGGAAATTCTTAGTATCAAAAGAAAATTAAAAGACATTGTAGCGCAAATGGGATTTCGTAAAAGAGCTTTATGAAGAAGGCAGCGATTAGAGAAAATCTTGCAGCATAATTGCAAAATAAAATAATATCTGGTTTCATAAAGAGAACGGAGGGATTGCCAAAAAAACTGGAACAGAATACCAAAAAGGAAAAAAAATGAAGAAGAAAGAATATGGAAAAATCATGAAAAGAATGGAGGAAAGTAAAGAACCAGCAAGATTATTTAAATGGAATCCAAAGAAAAGAAGAAGAAGAAGAACGAGGAGGAAGAAAAAACTGTGTTACTTCCTCCATCAGTCAGCTGTCTAGGAAGATTCTTAAAATCAAGAGACACTGAAGGGCAAATGTGATTTAGTTTTGACATAAAAGAGCTTCACGACGAAGTAAGAAAAAGGAAAAAATCATAAAGGGGTTTAGTCCAATCAGGGAGACAATGGAGGTAGGTAGACTACGAGCAACATAATTCATTTGTATTTCAAAGAAAAAAAAGGAGAACGAAGGAAAATTCAAATAGGGAAAATGAAGGAAGATTTACAGGAGCAGAGTTGTATTAAAAAATAAAGGGATTGAGTCCAACCAGAAAGAAAGTAGATTACGAGCAACATGGTTCATTTGGGTTTCAAAGAATAGAAAAGGAAAACCCAATAGGAAAAATGAAGGAAGATTTTACAGGCGCAAAGAATTGTATTTTAAAAAAATCTAGCAACAATAAAGGAGTTGAGTCCAATCAGGAAGTTAATGGAGGAAAGTAGATTACGAGCAAGATGATTCTGAGAAGAAAAGGAAAACGATGGAAAAACTAAAGGAGAAAGAAAGGAAGTTTACAAAAGGATTGTAGCAGCAGTAGTTTCAAATTTTTTTTTATGAATAAAGTTCAGTTCCATCTCCCAGATGCTTTAGCTAATTTCATTTTATCTTCTCCCATCTTTAACCATCTCTTCACCTAGGTATTTGATTATGCCAAAAAGCAAAATAAGACAATTTGGACCGAGTTTAGGAAATCACCATCACATTCACCTTCTTTTTGGGAGTTCCTTGTAAAAGGAAACTTCTTTTTCGTTAACTTGGTGATAAACTACAGAAAGAAGAAAAAGAACAGTGGCTTCAGAATCAGAGTAGCTCAATGTGAAGTTCTTTTTCCTGATTCAACTCTTATGGACCATTTTGCACTTCCATATTTCGAAAAATACAGTTTTTAAGCAACTGTTCCTCGAGAAATGTTGTAATTAATCCATTGCAAACCATGTGATGATGATTTTGTGAGTAGTAGTAGTACAGCTATTTGCGTTCTGACTCTCTTTCTTATGGAGAATTAACGTTATGTATCAAATGTGTATGTATGGTTGCCTATCATCTGCTAGGCGCTGGTGGAAGTTTATAAGTAACACCTAAAAAACAGGTAGCAGTTTTTCTTACATGTTATTTATAAACTGCTGCCTGCTAAAATGCTGCCAGTGCCTAAGCAAAAGTTATGAATATGATAGGCTAAGGTCACCATACATACACATTTGATACATAATGTTAATTCTCCATAAGAAAGTGATCCAGAACGATCATGGCTATAGCACTACGTTTGAGGTTGTTGTTTTCTAAGCTAAGCAACTTAATTTTGTAAACGATATTGCATTGTATCACAAATAATAGCTCAGGCATGTAGTTAATTAATAAATGCCGCAAGTTTTTTAACCGCAACCCCTTCACAAACAACACCTCAACATTTAATTACGAAAGTAGAATGCGAGATTTGGAGGTGCCGCATTCCGCTTTCGAGAAATTACAAAAATGCGACGTTAATTATTTTCCGATAATTATATGAGGCGTTGATTAGTCGATGTTTCGACACGTGCATTGTGAGAGCGTGACTCAGCTGGCAGACTTTATTAAACCCCGTCGCTCAGATGCTGCTGGGAGAGAAATAGAACAAGAAAGTTTATTATTCCAGAAAAAAGGAAGAGGAGAAAAAAAAACGCGTCGGAATTGCGAAACTGTGGGTGGAATATAAGGAGACGGACGCCCTCGCTGAAATAATTAAGGCGCATTCTGTGAGCTAAGTAGTAATTATCGAAGTGTACCTTTCAAAAGGGATGACGTATATTTAAAGTTGTATTTTTCATTAATTATCATCGTTGCAATTAATGGATGGAAGTTGAAATAAAAATTTTAGTTAAGTTTTTTTTTTTTGTACAAGATAAACTAGGTCGATTAGAAAGTTATCGAACTCTACTTATTATAGGCAAGCAAACATGCTATTAGACAATTATGAGTTATAAAATTAGAATGAAGTAAAGTTAAAAAAATTTGCTTGTAACGAAAAATTAAAAACAGCGGAGTATCCAAACAAAAAGGTCTATGGGGTTGTCATATTCAAAGATATCTTAATTGACCAACGATGGAATAGGAATAGTTTCTTTTTTAAAAGAAATCTTTACCTTCTTTATCCTGGTCATCTTTTTATCTTTCGATGCAAGAATAGATGGAGTTGAGCTGCACTACCTCTCTCCAATCGTTTCCTTCTTGTACAACCCCTATTAGTATCTCTTTCTTCTGTTGCTACTCTCACTTTCCACGCTTTCCTCCATGTAACTGAATTCATTCTTTGTATGTATTCCATCCAACTTAGTTAGTCCGCAGTTTTATAACTACCATGGTAAGCAAGATGTGAAATAGGACCAGACTATGAACATCCCCTTCTTAATGGCGAGAAGGAACGTGAGATTTCTGAGAAGAATAATAGTCAGTTCCATTCACATTATTCAATATTTTTATTCATTATTGTCAGTTTTGTTCTCATTAGGTTCAGTTTTCCCTATATATTTTTCCCTTTCTTGCTCTCTCTTGGATCATTCTCGGAAATATGTTCTTCGTGCTAACCAATTTATTTCTCTGTCTTTTCAACTTTCGCACTTTAAAACAAGGGATGGTTTCACTATTTTTTTAAACTACTTCCACTTTAACCTCCATGGGTATTTTTTTCCTGTTGAGGAATCTTCCTATTAATTCCTTTATTGATTTTAACTTATAATGGTTCTACAGAACATTTTTTTTTTGTATTGTGGAGTGTCTGCTATGGAAAGAGTTAGTGATTTCTCCATTATACAGAAAGACTAAATAATCTGCAATATTTAATTAATTAAAAATTGACCTAATTTCAACTTTCCTTGAACGTATTCCTTTAGGTTAACATTATTGCTTTCTTCTTTTCTGATCCTAATGCTATTTGCAACGTTTTTTTTATTTTTGCGTTCACCGATCATTACTTATCTCTTAATTATTTCTTCCATTCTTTCCTATTTCATTTCTTCTATTATTTACTGCCATTTCTTCTTTGCCTTTTCCTCTCTTTGATTCTTCCACCTCTTCATAAATTTCTTTTGATATTCTTTCTTCCATGGAACCTTCCTTTCGCTACTCGGTAGCAAGATAACAGTCTCGCCTACACACTTTTTTATCCTCTCATATCGCATTCTCCTTTTTGTTTCCTTTTCTCAATATCCCCAATTTTTCTTCATGTATTTATAATACATATCAAAGGTTAATTGCTATTGTTTGTTGCTTGCATTACCTTATCAGGGGTTTTTCCATATTTTATTCATTATTCATTTTATTTATTTCTTCTCTCTATTGCATATTTCCACATCTAACCTTCAGGTACACGATACTGCCATTCCTAGATAATTAAATGACGTCACTCTCTCATTTCCCTTTCTTTCTACTTGCCTCATGACTTTAATATATTTATTCTTGCAACCTTTGCTTATATTACTCTTGTGTAAGTCTTCTTGAGTTTCACAACTTGTGGCTTCTTCCTTTTTTTATTGTTTCCAATTTGTGGGCATCCTCACCGTAGATATTCTTCAAATCTACTAAACTGTTCTAGTGGCATCCATTTAATCACCTCTGGGTCTTTTCCTAACTGTATTTTATTTATGACCCCCCTTAGTTCTTCTTTTTTGATCTTTTCTTCCTTCTTCCCCGTACTTTACAATTGTGTATTTATTCCCTGTTCTATCCTTTCTTGCTTTCTTTCTTCCTTTCGACCTTATTTAATTAAATGGTGAGTCTCTCTCAGGTTGACTGTTTCAGAGAATTAATTTTTTTGATTGTGGCACTTCTCAGGCAAGAGTGCATTTTTTCTTGATTTAACGCAAATCTTTTACATGTTTACAAAATACCAAAGGTTGACTGGAAGCAATTGGCTATGCTCCTGATATGTGATTAATTTGAGGCGTAGTTGATCGTAATTAATTCAAATTGTAAAGCCATTTTCTGTTTGCTTTCCTTAATACTACGCTTTTGTAGGGTAATTCAACTTCCCCTTTGCTTTTACAATTGAAATTAATTTTGGATTGTAAAATTGGACATCGAAACGTCTTTTTAGGCATCGAATGATTGTTATGAGGAGGAGACTTGGCAAGTTGAAAATTCATTTAACTTTGAGCAGTCCGTTTTTGAAAATGAAAATTGTAGTCATCACCAACGTAATAAACAAGTTGTAAGTGTTTATTCTTCGACGCGGCGCTAAACTGAAGCCGCGCTAGTAGTAGTGTTGACCGTCGCCGCGCTACAGTAGCGAGGCGTTGCGATGCCACAGACCGCCCTTTGAACTAGGAGTGGCTTGTTCACCCCTCTCTGCCAGAGCCGTTCGCCAACCGCTCTCCTCATTTCACGGCGTACACTGCTTCCGAAAATAACAAACTGGTGCATGTCACTGGGTTACCGACTGGCTGCTGTCGAATTTACCGACCCGACCGCCGAGTTGTATAAAACCGTCGGAGCTGTTAGAGAGAAGCTCCCGTTCCGGCAATATTAAAAAGCGAAATCGGGAATGGTCCAATAAAAATATGTATTCTCCGAGCTCGAGAGGAAAACGCAAAAGAAAAACCTATTTTCATACCAGTTTGGTGATTATGAAATCTCCCAAATTTTTGAAGTAACTATAGAAATTGCTTTGTGGCTGGGCGCAAAAAAAAAACAGCAAAACAAACTTGCCAACTTACCAAGCTTACCAACAAAGTAAAATTCAACGTTGCCACTCACTCTAGAGCAGAATCTTTTGAGATTGTCAGAAAATAAAACAAACCTTGTTTAAAAACAGATATAAATGTAATTAGTTCACAATTCATTTTATCTAGTTTTTTTTTTTAATCCCATGTTATTATTAGCTAGCTTTATTTTATTATTAGTAGTTATGTCATTTCTATTTCGATATATTCGTTTGCTTACAAAAGTCAACCACCATCACGTCTTGATTCTACGTCAACAACGTTAGCCCTTAACTACTTTATTTTAATTCCTCTCTCATTTTCATACTTATAACTTCCTTGTTCTTCTAGCTTAATTTTTTCTACTGTTTCATTTTCTTTGTCATTTACATTCCTTCATCAGTCTTTTCCTTTCTGCGTTGTTCTAGTACGACATCAGTTGATAATGAAGTATGATCTTTTAAGAAATTTATTGGGAATCAAAAACCCCTTTAAAAGAAATTACTCCTTAGAATTAGCATTTATTCCTTGATTTTGTTGTTTTCAATTTCCTGGGTGTCGTATACCTATGTAAATAAATCGCAAGAAAATATTTTAATTTATAAATGGATTTTCCCTATGGAGGAAACTTTAATTTGGTGTTGGGAAAAAATCTTCTTCCGAATATGAAATTAAATAATAATAATAAAAAAAAAGGAAAATAAAACCATAATGGTAAAAACGAACCTAAACCAAATATAAAGATCGAAACAGACACAAAAAAGTACAAAATTAAATAATAATTTTTAAAAAATAGGAAAATGGAACCGTTATGATAGAAATGAAAATGAACCAAGTGTAAAGGTTTAAACAGACACAAAAATAAAACTGGAAAATGTATTTGCCTTAAGTCACTATATATAGGGTGTCCCAAGAGTGTGTTATGGAGATATGCCCCGAGAACACAATGTTGGGACACCCTGTATAAACCTCTTTTTATAGTGACAAAGCAAATACTACATTTTTCAATTTCATTTTACTTACTTTGATTAGTTACTATGTAATATTATGGATACAAATATTAATAGCTTTAAGTATTAAAAATAAAAACATCTTCAAATAAATATCATATACGAGGCACGTCCAAAAAATTAATTCTCACCGACCTCAAATAATTTAAAATATTTATAAAAAAAAATGTTTAGTAGTTTATTAGTTTAAGTGGTACATCTACTTTTCATTTCTTCATCTTATTTCGACTGCGTCGTCACTGCTAAATCATTGAGCTTATCAAAAATATCTTCAAATACCTAAAGAAATAATTGTACCTAAATTAGAGGACAATATCGGAGCTGCAGAACGAATGGCCGCCAAAGGCAAATAGTATATTTTTTTGTGCATTTTCCAACAGAATAACCAGCTCTTTAATAACTTACAAGTCTCTGTCATTTTATCCACTTACGAGGAAACGTAGAGAAGTAGGCAAACTAAACAAAATAAATTTAAAAAGATCAAATAAAAGATCTTACGTTACTAATCGATACGTGAATGTCGTATGCACATGGAGAACTATGCAGATCGTAAAAATAGGGGTTTTGCCCAATTTTGCCCGGTTTCACGTAAAATAAAATCAATAAGAGAATGTACTTATAAAAATAAAGAAAAGGTCAATAGGAAGAATCAAAAAGTGCCATACACTAACAAAAAAGGGAAAGGTTCTAAATTGAAGAAATAATGAAAAGAATGGACAAAGATGATGAACGAATCTTCTTGAAGAGATTGATCTGATTGAATTTTAGACTTCGATTTGAAGATCACTCAAAGATGAAGTAGGGGAATAAGAAGAAGATTGTCCGAACGAGAATGTGAAAGCAAAGAGAAAACGTGTAAAATCTCAATAATACAAAAATAAAATATTTTTTTAAGATGAAGAATACATGACACCAAACAGAAGGTTACTTCATGTAAGGTGTAAGCTAAAAGGGATAACAACAAACGAAATGGATGTACGTAGTTGAAGAATTAGGTTTTATCCCTTCCAACATTTAATTTCAAAATTGCTGTTTTAATTTGGAAACACCGGATTTCAATTATTAATATAAAATTATGTAAATAAGAAGAGCAGATAAATCTTTGTTTACCTCAAGAAATACAACACTCTGAATATTCTAAAAGTATTAACATGTTCTTTCTTTCAATTGGTCTTAATATAAATTATGAAAAGCAAGATGGTTGTTCCAAGAAAGAAGGAAGGAAGACATTTCGTAAGTTTTATTGAGAGCAGGGAAGGTTATGGTGGGAGGGAGAGAGCGAAATGGAGAAAATATAATATAAAATTATAAAAAAATATCGTTCTTTGCAATTCTTGGATAGGTTTGAAGGTGATGGTGGTGGGCTTTGAAATACTGTAACTAGGACGAGAAGACCACCAACAAATGTGCAGTTGCGAAACATAAACACTTGCAATTATGTAATACCCGTGTGAAAATCTAAATGTCAAGGCGTATGATTCATTCGTGTGCCGTGTGCAAATCCAAAGACAAATGTCAAGTCGACAATTTACGTAATACCCCGGGAACAAAACCCCTATAAAAAGGCGGCAAGCCGAACGTTAACAGCATTAGAGTACCATCTAGTCAGAGTGTCATGTAGTCTGAATTGTCTGTAAGTGACCAAAATAAGATGTAAGTAATTGTAGTTGTAATAAATGTTTTGTTATACTGAGCTACAACCCTTATTTTATGTTACATAAATTATTACCGTAACAATACCATAAAAAATATAAGATGGGGGGATCTCTTTCTAAAGAAGCTCTGCAAAATAAAATCAAATGCAAAAAAAAGTAATAAGTGAGATGAGGAAGCGCAGATGCACAAAAATGGATAAAGTTATACACATAGAAAAAAGAATCAAACATGTAGATAAGCTTTAGAATGGAATTCCCAAAGGAAATAAGAAAAATTTGACCTAACCAAAAAAAAAAAAAAAAGTGGGAAAGGATGATAGAGTTAGAAACAGAACGATCAGTATCACCAATCCCCAAAAACAGAAATGAGTGCAATTTGAAAGCTTCCACGAAGGAATAATGGGGAAAGGAAGTTAAAGGCGGAAGGAAGCAGAATTTGATTTACTAACTGAATTTTATTGAAGACTTCGAGTAAGATGACAGTTTCTTTAAAAGACGATACATATACACAAATACATACTGCAATACAAAAATACAAAAAGGCTTTTTTAACCGTAAGGAAAATAATGTGCTTTCAATTTCTGAGAACCTAGAAAAATTGGGACAACAAAAACACTTGGCAAAATGATAATGGAGTCAAAGACAGAAAACCAAACGCTTTACTATAATCGGCGCCATCTATCGAGCACCTACGTCTAATTCATTTCTGGGAACATTTCTATCATATTTCAATATCGATAACCTCATTGGAATTGATTTTTAGGCAACATCTGTTGAGTGGCATCGTTGTCAACCTTCAACGATACGAAACAGACTTTCACAATTGTTTTTCTTTTTCTCTCTTCAAAACGATTGCAATTAACGCCATCTGTTGCGCGATCCGGAAACTCCGAGAATTTTTATTATACGACCAGCGTCATCTCTGGAGAAAATTTCGAAACTTTGTTTAAAGTTACCATAGCAACATCCAACAATGTGAAACAGTTCTGACAATTGTTTTTCCCTCTTATAAAAACTATTATAATTAACGCCAACTGTTGTGACCTGGAAGGTCTTGAGAATTTTTTATTTTATAGTCAGCGCCATCTAGGAGGAAAATATTTAAATTTCGTTTCACAAACTCATTTTAAATTGTTTTTTTTTTCTAGAAAAGCTATTGTAATTAACGCCATATGTTGCGAGGACCGGAAACTTCGAGAATTTTTGATTTTACAACCAGCGCCATCTGTGAAGAAAATTTGTTTTAGAGGCTGATTTTAAAAAGTGTGTTATCTTTGTCTGTCAACATTCAACGACAAGAAACATTTCTCGTAATTGTTTTCTTTTTACAGAAATTATTGTAATTAACGTCATCCTGGAAACGCTGAGAATTTTTTATTTTACATCAGCGCCGTCTATGGAAGAAATTTGGAATTTTTGTTTTATAAGCTAATTTTAATTGAGTTACCTTTGGCAACACTGATGTGCAATTTTTCTTTGCTTAAAAAATGATTATGAATACACGTTCTGATGTGATCTGTAAGCTCTGAGAATATTTGATTTTGCAATGAACGCCATCTATGGGGAAAAGCTGACTTTAAATCGAGTTACCTTTGACACCAAACACCATTCAACGATATGCAATTGTTTTCTCTTAAAAAAAAACCATTGTGAATTCACTTTCTGGATCTGGAAACTGAGGGTTTTTTTATTCTTAATATTGGAAAAATTTTGAAATTTTTACTATTTTAACAAGCTGATTTTAAATCGAATAAATTTGATAACATTCAACGGTATGCAATTGGTTTTTTTTTTTCTTAAAAAAAGCGATTGCAAACATACTTTTCGTTGATCTTACAATCAGCGCCATCTATGGGGGAAATTTCGAGACTTCGTTAACTTTATATTGAGTTACCTTTTCGTTGCATTTTCATGTAATTTGAAAGCCTTCACGAAGGCATAATGGGAAGAAGAAGAAGAAGAAAAAGTTAAAGGCAGAAGGAAGATGAGTTTGATTCATTAACTGAATTCAATTGAGGACTTCGAGAAAGATGACAGTTTTTTTTTTTAAAGTTATTTACATATTTCGCAATTATCAACAAACAACGTTGATTCGCTTGAATAAGATGAACAATAATAACCAAGAAAAAACATGTAACTGAACAAAAGCAAATAATTTTTTTTTATCGGACTTCCTGCTTATTAAATTTCAAATTCAAAAAATAAAGTACATACAGTTAACTGAAACAAAAAACCAAAATGAAAATGAACTCAAACCTTTCTCATTAGCTGCAAGTAATTTAAATCGTGTCAACTGTGGTGCAAGAGCTTTTTTTTTTTTGGAGTAACGCGTGCACACAAACTTTATTTATAATCATGTTCGGTGCTGTACATAGTAGTTCAACCACTTTCTAAGTTACCCCGTCTCGAATCACAGCCCAGGTGTGCGAAAATCTGTACTGCACAGTCAGCCAGAGCAATAGCTTCTGGGGACGACGCTTCGAACGCATCTGGCGAGGAAGCGAATCAGCACAAGGCCGACTGGATGTGGATGCCATTGTTCATGTAGGACCCTTACGTCGGTTCACGTGCGTTCCAAGGGTAAATTCGGTTTTAAAATTTCAGGTCGTGAAATTATATCGATGGTTAGACAAGGCAGTGGCCGCGCCGCATTGGTTCAGGAACGAAGAAGTTCTGTTTGCCAGATAAATATTTGATCAGAGCCGCCGCCAATGATGATGATGATGATGATGATGCTGAAGACCAGTAGGATTCTGAAACGCCCTTGGAGATATGATTTAAAGTAAATATTAAAATAAATGAAGTAAGCGCAGAGAAAACTACGAAAAACTTTTTCATTTTTATAGTATGCCCAGAATTGGCAACGTTGCCAATTGACACTAGAGACTAGATCTGGTGACAATTTTCAGTAAGATCTGACAAGACGAAAATCTAGTGATTTCACTTGAAAATACCTTTAACTATACCATCCAAGGTTTCATTAACTTTTATAGTCCTTAAAAATAAATTATTTTAGTTGATTCTGTCCACATAATAAAAATAATCTGACACATAATCGTTTACATAATCATCAATAGAGGGCGCCAAATGAGAAACAAGACGTCAAAAAAACAAAACTTAACTATCGGACGCAGTAGGCCATGATTTTCTCATTCAATGTTGACATTTGTCGCATAATAAATTGGCGATGTTCGCAAAATATTAAATAAATAATCAAAATAATCCCTTTTCCCAAATTCCAAGTGTTTAGAATCGCTGAACAATATTTATTTAAAAACTAGGGATTTATTTGAAAGAAAAAACAAACATTGCAGCACAAATATGTATGCTATGCCTGATTGCATAGCATTTTTAATCATAGATTAAATTTAAGACGTGTTTAGAATATGACAGTCGTGAATACATGACAGCTTATTGTCAATTACCATCTAATTGACACTTATGTATGCCCGGTTGCACCAACTTTTTGAGCAGAGCTTAAATTTAAGTGGTGTTTAGACTATGACATTATTTACAGATTTAACAAAATGTTAGTCACATTCTAATTGATACTTAAGTTGAAGTTTAAATGTCAATCAGAATGTATTTGACATCGTACTGACCATACGTAAATAGGCATTTTCGGAAACTAAGATCTCGGGTCAGTTTGATCAATTGGATCACTCATGGTTCATACAAGTAAATGTGTAAAATTTCTATTTCGAACGTCAAGATCACTGAACTTACTAATCGGATTAATCGGATCATAATTTCCGAAAACGCCTAATATCACAATCTAAACATAACTTAAATTTAAGATCTGCTTAAAAAGTTGGTGCAATCGGCCATTAAACTTCAATTTAAGCATCAGTTAGAATATGCCTGACATTATGCTTGTTCTAGGTAAATATCACATTCTAAGCAAGACTTAAATTTAATCTCTGCTTAAAAGAGCGGTGCAATTGGCTATTAAAATCATAAAAATTTCTCACTTTAGATAAAATTAAATGTTCTTTTTTTAAAATGTTTAGTATTTTTTTCTTTTCAAGAAACTTCTTCACATTTCTAACCTGCAAATGTGTGGTTTTGACACATCTCGTTTACGTAATCATCAATAGAGGGCGCCAAATGAGGAACTAAACGTCAAAAGAGCAAAACTTAACTATTGGACGCAGTAGGTCATGATTTTGTTAATCAATGTTGACATTTGGTCATATAATAATTTGCGATGTTCGCAAAATATTAAATAAATAATAAAATTAATCACTTTTCCCAAGTTCCAAGGGATCTGTCAATCAGCCAAAAATGTTTAGAATCGCTGAACAACATTTATTTAGCAACTACGGATTTATTTAAAAAAAAAAAACATTACAACGGGAAACTTTTTGTGATTTTTAACATGCAAATGTGACATCATGTCATATCTCGTTTGCGTAATCATCAATAGAGGGCGCCAAATGAGGAACAAAATGTCAAAAGAGAGCAAAATTTTTGGACGCAGTAGGCCATCATTCTGTCCAATCAATTGCCATATGATAATTGACTATGTTCGCGAAATATTAAATAAATAATAAAATTAATCACTTTTCCCAAGTTCCAAGGGATCTGTCAATCAGCCAAAAATGTTTAGAATCGCTGAACAACATTTATTTAGCAACTACGGATTTATTTAAAAAAAAAAAACATTACAACGGGAAACTTTTTGTGATTTTTAACATGCAAATGTGACATCATGTCATATCTCGTTTGCGTAATCATCAATAGAGGGCGCCAAATGAGGAACAAAATGTCAAAAGAGAGCAAAATTTTTGGACGCAGTAGGCCATCATTTTGTCCAATCAATTGCCATATGATAATTGACTATGTTCGCGAAATATTAAATAAATAATAAAATAATCAATTTTTCCAAATGTACGGATTTATTAAAAAAAAAAAATTGCTAAATAAATGTGTCAAAATAATAAAAATTTCTTACTTTACTTAAAATAATTTTTTTTTCAAAATTTTAAGTAAAGGTCGCTTTACAGTTCGCAATTATTTATTGCCGCCAATGAAAATTGCAGCGATTTGTATTGCACGCAAGCGCAATGTTGTATTTTTATACAAAATTGAAATACCGCGCATGCGTGCAATACAAATCGCTGCAATTTTCATTGGCGGCAATAAATAATTGCGAACTGTAAAGCGAGCCTTCTCACAAGGATGAATTGATTGGTCGTCATTCATCCGTTCCGTCATTCGTCCGATTATTTATAGAACAGCAGGAATCGATAGTCTTTAATTATTGTTTTTCATGAATATAATTCGTGTCGTTTTAATTTTTATCATATTTATTTATTTATTTATTGAATGCTTAATATTTATAATACATTAAGGGTGGGTTTACAGAAAGCAAATCAAATATTTAATTTCGAATTAAACTAATCACGATTAAGTTGCCATAAGAATTACATTGCGAACTGTCAAATTAACATCTTCATTAAAATTTGAGTGCAATTAAATTTTCTGTAAACTGTCTCTTAATAAATTAAAACAACTTTAATTTTTTTGGCATTTGTTTTTTCTTTTTTTAGTGATTGTTTAAGTTAAATGTTTAGACTTTATGTGAAACCTTATTGGCGACTCTCATTGGCAGCAGGGTTGCCAACGTGTGGGCAATTACCCGAATTACGGGTAATTTAAGCAACCTTGCGGGTAAAAGAAAGGCGTGAGTAAAAATGGGTATTTTCAAGAAAAGAAACATTAATTTTTAAATTTTTGACTGACGTCTTGTTAGTGATGTTGCAGCTTTACTATTGGCAACGAAGGAATCACTAAAGCCGGAAGCCGGCAAAAACTAAAGTAACTAATAGCGTTTTCGATTCACTTGCACCGGTTGCACTCAGTGTATTTGTATCTTCTTTTAATCTTATGTAATAACACGAGATCGAGAACGCTATAACTAACCGCCAAATCCACATTGCCGATCAGTGCTGCCAACTCTACACAATTGTCAAATCTTAATTTTAGAAAGTTTTGTTTATTTAATGAGAATTTTTTAATTTTTAAAAATCGGGCAATAATTGTTAATTCTGAATTTTAGAAAGTCGAACAAGTTTTGTTTATTTAATGAGAACTTTTTTAATTTTTGTTATTTTTTAAAAATTTATAAATTTGTCGATCGTCTTTTGTTTTATTTTACGTCAAGAATTGCGCAACTGTCAATTCTTAATTTTAGAAAGTTTTTTCTATTTAATGAGATTTTTTAAACTTTTGTTATTTTCTTATGTTTGTTATTTTTGTTAAATTTATACATTTTCTTTATTTACCTATCGATCGTCTTTTGTTTTATTTTAAAATAATTTGGACCTAGTTTTATTTTATAAGAATTTTTTAAAATTTTCGTTGCTTTTTTAAAAATTTTATAAATTTGTCGATCGTCTTTTGTTTTGTTTTACGTCAAGAATTGCGCAACTGCCAATTCTTAATTTTAGAATTTTTTTAAATTTTTTAAACTTTTATTTTTTTATTTTTATGTTATTTTTGTTAAATTTAGAAATTTTCTTTATTTATCTATCGATCGTCTTTTGTTTTATTTTGCGTCAAAAATTGCACAATAACTGTTAAGCGTCTTAAAATAATTTAGACCGAGTTTTGTTTAATTCATGAGAATTTTTTATTATTATTTTTTTTAATCATGATTTTCAAAAATAAAAATCGCTTGAATAAAATCAGTGGTTTTAAACATAATTTTGATCAAGTGATTTAAATTAGCTCAACCCTGATTTAAACCATTTTAATAAATGTACCGAAATTCATCTACCGAGACATCTACCGAAATTGTTTACAACTACTCGAAATGTACGCTTGTCGCTTAGTCGGTTGGCAGCACTGTTGCCGATTGCCGCCCACAGTCCCACATGTGATTTTAACCAAAAAAATCTGTCGTGCAACGTCCAAGTATGTAAGGTAAGTTATTAGGTATTTAAATAAAATAAATTTTGTACCATTTATTTTCTGTTTTGGGAGTGCGAGTAAATAAGTGAGTGATTTAATTACTCCATGTGGGGAAAAGCGTTTTTTTTTAATTGAAAATGGTAATCGGCTTAGAGTGAATTGGCAACACTGATTGGCAGTACTGACATTACAATGTCATAACTGACAGAACAAAAACTAGGCTATGTTAAAGTAAAGCTTGACAGCCATGAAATAACATGTACAGATGTGTTCAAAAAGGTGTTGTACAGCTACGATTTAAATATCTTTGCTTTTGAGCGGCAATTGGTTTTTCTATTCTTGTGTTCAATAATATCATTATTGTCAGAAACCGTATATATGTAACAAAACTTGTACAACAATTTTTTAAACTTCATGAATGCACATACAAGTTTACAGAGTACAAATTCTGTACAACACTTTTTCGAACACGACTGTACATAATTTCAATAAAAATTAAAATCAGACAATATAGAAATAAATAAATACGTATTCAAAAGTGACTCTTTAGCTTGAATGTCACAGTTTGGTCGTTTAGTCGATGCTAAGCTGAACTATAACATAACCTGTTAGTAACGAATTCTAACGTGATTCTAACCACAATTCTAACGTCAGTATCAGTGTTGCCAACTGTAAAGTTATGTAACCACTAATCTTGCGTCATTTGTTAATAATTTAATTGATCACACTACTAATATTCGTTTTTTTCTTCTATAATACCTATCAAATGTTTCTGATGTTGGTACTTGTTACCTGAATGTTAAGAAATTTCAGTTCTACATATATTTAGTGATAAATGCAAGATTCCAACAGAGACCCTAGAATTTTGACATTGACAGGTACTACAGAAAAAAAAAACTATACTAAACTCCTGCATATTTTTTTTAACACATACTCGTACAAGATAATTTTGGATTATTTTCGAAATTGAACCTCATACTTGATTTGCATCAAAAAGTTAGTCTTTAAACGTATTAGTATTAATAAGAAGCCTTGTCGTTTTTATGAACCCATTTCGAATCGTTAGAGTTTTCTAAAAAAAAAAAAGTTCCGAAAAAATTGGTTAAATTAAAAACGATCGGAGGAAGTTAAAGAAACTGTGCGGGATTCATTCGAAGAGGAGGCGTTTAATTTTGCGTCCCTTATAAAGCAATAACTTTCGCGAAATAACCCTCAAGTTTACCACTGCGACATGAGACCGCTTAGTTAGAGTGTTCGGCTTGAAGTTGGAGGTATTGGTAATCGATGGCAGCAGTGAGTGCGGCCCATTGTTACCAGCGGCCATTGTTAGCACTCCAGCTTAACCGGAAGTCGCACGGGTCTCGTGGACTACGATTGCCAGCAGTCTTATCAATCTTCACACATGTGATGGTGCTCCACGCCTGAGGAAGAGAACAATCACGCACGCATCGAAATTTTAAAAATTGCGTCACGAAAATATTTCTGTGAGTAAAGTGGCCAAAAAGTGGCGAGGAAAAATAATTGTAAAAGTCAATTTGAAACAAACTTTAACATGCAACAAGGGCGAAATCAAAAATGTCGAGACAATGAATGAACTATGTATTTACGTACGGCCAAGCGAATTCTGACCGGCGGACGCCTCAAAGAGACCGGAGCACCCAAATATCCCATCCCCGTCCACGTTTTAATCCCGAGGGTCCTGCAAGTCCTGTGTTTTAATCTGCAGATTTGGCCGCTCCTCGGATTCTGCAAACTCGGCGATTGTGTAACTTCTTTTCGCAGGGAGCTCTCGGATTACACCTCAGGTACATTCTGCCCTCTCGTCTTTCCAAACTTGCAAGATTAAGAACCGACCGGTGAAGTATAATTAAATGGGAGATAATACATGAATTGAACTACTGTTTAAACTTTTTCTAATCTATAAAAAATATTATTAAAATACTAATCCAGTGTCATAGGAATGACATTTTTCAGAAGGTGATATTAAACAAAAACGACCAAAAAATGACATCGAGAAAAAATCTGACTGCAATATTCAAATTACGATGGTTAAATGAGAAAGTGAGAGATGTATAAGAGACATGATGTGAGAAAAAGAGAAAAGAACTTAAATCTGTACCTAAGGACTAGAATACAAATGTTGAAAGTCACAAAAAGAGTACGACACGGTTGAATATTGAGTCCTTTTCTATTTGCAGTAATAATAGACAATAGTCAAAGCAACAAAAGAAGTAAGAAAGTGGAAGATGAAAAACTACAGGAACTATGCTGCACATGTGATATGGTATTGGTAGGAAGACACCAGGAAGTATTTAGAAGGCCATAGAGCTAAGGTAGTTTGAACTTTTGAATCAAACGAATGAAAGAAGAAAGAACGGCAAAAAGGTATATGAAGCAATACAAAAAGAAGAAAAAACAGAAAGGAAGACTACGATCAAAGCAAACGCTGAGATGAAGGCGTATAAATCAGGAAAAGAAGAGGAATTTTTAAACCAAAATAAGGAGATCAGTAATAGACAAAATAAGAGACAAGAGAAAGATAAATCATTAAACAAGTAAATAAGAATTAGTTAAGATAGTTTGGATTTATCAAAAAGAATCGAGGAAGAGAAAACGGTAAGAAAAAGGTACGAAAAAAGACAAATAAACAAAAATCAGAAGATATAAACAAAAAGTAGAAGTATTCGTGGGAAAAGGCGAGATAACGAACAAGAATAGAACGCAACTCAAAGGAAACTCAAAAATAAATGCTCTAGGGGAGGGCTAGTTAAGATGGTTTGAACCTATCAAAAGAATTAAAAAGGAAAGAAGGTCTAGAAGAAGCAGAAAGCAAGTTAAAAAGTTGGAAGATAATAAAATAATAAGTAAGGTAATAAACTAAGATTCAAAAGCAAGATGAGACCACTATACAAAATCCTGTAATATTAAAACATCTAAACGGAGTATCAGTCAAAAAAAGTTGAAAGAAAAGTAGCAAAAATAGAAGGAAATCAACTAAGAAACAAAAGAAAAATAAAACCACCGTATAAAATCCTGAAAACATTTAAATAAGGCACACAAAGAGGATAAGTCAAAAGAGTTTTGGCCTATCAAAAGAATGAGAGAAAAAAAAAACGACGAGAAAAGTAGGTACTATACGAAAAGATAAAAATGAAAAAGTAAGAAAACCTGAAAAAAGTAAATTAAAAATCACTGGAAAGACGAAACGTCGATAGAAAAAGGCGAAATAACAAACAACCGCAAGATGCAAATCATAGAGAACGGTTTGAAATTATCTAAAGAATAGGAAAAGAAAGAAGAGCAAGAAAATTATACGAAACAAGAAGAACGAGAAAAGCAAAAAGAAAGTTCAAAAATAATAGCAACAAAATCTAAGAAACACGAAAGAAATCAATGATAGATAAAATAAGGAACAAGAGTAAAATAGAAACGTCATACAACAAGACAGAAGGTTTTACAATGTCACAGAGGAGCACCAGTCAAAATAGTTTGGACTTATCCAAAGAATGGGAGAAAAAACGGCGAAAAAATATACCAAGGAAGAAAAAGCAGAAAGCACGAACAAACTAAGCTAAGAAAAAGTAGAAAAAAGAAATATCTAAAGAGGAGATAACAAACGACGAAAAGAATACGAAGGAAGAGAAATTAAAAAAAGCAAAGAGCACTTATCAAAAGAATAAGAAAAGAAAAAGACCAAAGCAACCATACGAAGCAAGAGTAACCAATAAACTAGATTGCAATTAAAAAGAAAAAAGAAAAAAGAAAACATTTCATAAAACGTTTGAAAAGAAGAAGTGGCGAATAGGAAAGGACGACATTAGAATTTCTAAGAAAAACAAGCAAAAAAAAACAATAATAGGCAAAACAAGAAATAATAGATGATTTGAATTGATCAGAAGAATGAAAAGGGCAAGGAAACTAATCGCGAATTAAGAGGAACGAACAAAGCAGAATGCAAGCCCAAAAAAAGAGGAAAAAGCAAGTTTTCTTTAAATGCTGCAAAAGTATGTAGGAAATGTTATTAGTAAGGATCGGAATAACATATTTTGACGTTATCAGGCACGTCAGAAGCGCACACAAGTATCTGTGGTGTACAGGGTATATACCTACAGTTTTCTTTTTCATCTACGTCTCTATGATGCTGCGACGCAGTGATATACCAAATCTGGAAGCAATGGTCAACGTGAAACTTAAAATGTAAAAGTCTGTCCCTAGTAATTAATGAATTTTAAAAAATTACGAACGTAAGGTTAATATTAAAAAAAAAAACAGCTATTAATCAGACAGACCGATGGAGAAAAGCCAAAAGCGTTATTAAAAAGGTTGTACCAAATAATGTAAGCACATCGACAATTTCAAAAGTTTCAAGAGCGTCAAGTTCCATCCATACAAACCAATCAATAATGCAGAGAGATTCTGAATCGGATTTTGCGTTTGTTTAATCGTTCGTGCAGAAAAAAAAAATTGGGAAAGGAAGAATCAGAAGCTGACGTTTAAAACAAAAATTATTAAAAGCACATTATCTGCAGAAAGAGTTTATTAAACGAAACAAACTGTTCATCATGGTCATGGACGATATCTCGAAAATGGCAAGAAAATAGTAGAAGGACATATACGGTCGGAGTAAGAAACCTAAGGCAAATAAAAATAAAAGAATTTTTGTCTCTTGTTGGTGTCAAGAAACGTAAATGATTTAAAAAGAAGTATAAAAGCAGGTTCTACATGAGTATGGGTTGAAAATAAATATGAAGAAGGAGAAGAAGAAGAGTCGAAAAAAGAATAAGCATAGAGGGAAAAGACATTGACATGACTAAGAAATATGCAATATCTAGGATCCGAGATGAGTAGTACTGGAAACAGAAACATATGTCAACAATAGATTAAAAGCGGCATCAAGAATGTTCAATGCGAAAAGGGAAGTCAGTAAGTTAACGAAAATAAAAATATATAAAACTGTCTTTGCGGCAATAAAGATATATGACAGTGAATCCTGGACCATAAACAATAGATTAAAGCATACTTAGAAAAATTGAAGAAGTATCTAGATTGGATAAATAATAAATAGTGAAATAAGAGAAAGAATGAAAGTTAAATCAATCATTAAAAAAAATGTAGAGGCGAAATAGTTAAGCTGGTTCGGGTACCTTTTGCTCGTGGAGCAAAACATCTTAATTAGGGAAGTATGGAAAGCAGGGTGGAACAAGAAGAAAAAGAGAGGAAGACTCAAAAAGACGTGGAACCAGGAGATTGGAAATATACTGAAAGAAAGGGACATCACATGGAACACAACAAAGAGACAAGCGCAAAACACAAACGAGTGGAAAAGATTCTGCTATGAAAAGCAGAAACACCCAAACACTTAATATTTTGGATTACGGATAAGTAACTAAACGAAACGAAAAATTTTAAAAAGTGGAAACAACTGACAATAGTTTGTGGATAAAATAAAATATTTGAAATGAAAAGTTCGCCTTAAAGAAACAAAAAGAAAGTCGGCATTGCAAAAATTTCGTGAGCAATTGTTAAACGTCTTTGGAGAAGAAAATTTATTAAAAACAAATCATTTGCAGTAAGATTTTATTAAACGAAACAAAAAGTTAAAAAAGAGCCAAAAACAACTGACAATCGTTTGTGAAGAAAATAAAATATTACTAAAAGAGAAGCGGCAGTGTTGATGACAAGTGATCAGGGTAATTTAATTTTTTTCTGCAAGCCTGGGAAGACTTATGGGTCGATTCTGTTCGTATCTTTAAGGACCGTAAGATCTGTAACCCTATAAACCCCTCAATTATTATTATTTTTTTTAATCTGTGGTGGTTGCTCAACGGGGTCCTAAGTCAAAGACTTGTCAGGACCTCAGGAGCGGGAGTGTATTTGAGTGTGTGTAAAGTGTTCCATGGCTTCCAATCTTCTCGCCGTTTGAGGGGAAGCAGTGTCGAATTTTATCCCCAACACTGAAGGGTGCTTGAAGTCGATACCAACCACCCCCGAGAAAAATCCCGAGTGCGATTCGAACCGACGCGACGACCATGCGATTGCAAGGCCGGTCCTCTTACCACTAGACCGTTCAGGCGTTATTAAAATATGGAATTTCCAAGTTTTCTCTAACTCTCTAAGATATGATTTGCAATTCAAATTGATCAAATTCTGTTTTAAATGCATAAAAAGTCAGGCTGTTCATTCAATCAAAACTTAACTCTGAAATGCAATTTTTGAGTTAAATCAGTGATGGGCAACGTGTCTACAGGAGAAGCTTTCAATAAATATTTAAATAAATAAAAAATAATACTTTAAAGTTTATAGATAAAACTTTAATGAATTAATTAAATTTCAGCGTGGAGTTTGAAAGGAATTAAAAGTCGAGCCGCCGAATATAGAAAAGCAATTAGGATGATTACGCGACTACTAGAATACTCAACATTCCTCTAATTACCGATAATTACCTCTGGAAGTATTTAGCGAAATTCTAAGCGAGAGAGAGCCCTCTTCGAATCTATTAGGGGATTGTCTAAGGCCTCTTATTTTTCTTATTTGCAGCTATATTTTCTTTATGACTGCACTTCCCTTTTCAGTTAATGAACGGAGAACGGCGCTTCTGTTTTAAATGTTTTTTTTTTCTTTAATTTGGATGAGGTATTCGCAAAGAAAGAAAGGAGGAAAAAAGCAATACCAATATTTCACATCTATAGGTTTTCACATCTATGGGGTGGTTCGTAACTTGTTGGATAATCCCAAAACACTTTGATTTTCAGTTAATTAGAATTATGTATGCATAGGAATTTCTGACTTATATGAAATTGAATTGATTCGAAAGAAAATCCGGCTGTGTTCGTGCCTTTGCAGGTCATCTCTCTCTAATCGTGTGGCGACAAATAAAACAGGTTAAGTGATTCCTTACAATTTATTAAAACGGATTTTAACATAAAACGCACATATTTCCTGGCCGTAAACGGATCGTTAATAAATCTGAGATAAGCGCGCTAACCAAACACGTCCCCGATAAAGGGGAGATTAGAAGAACAATGGCGCCGTCTAAATCAAACAAACTATCAACAGACATGTTTATTAATATTTAAGGAGACATTAATCCGTACATAAGAATGCAGACGAACACATGTCTACGCTCACGGGTGGTTATCAAGGAGCACAGGCCATGAATGGAATAATGCGGCGATTAGGCGAGACGGCACGGCGCGATTCTTCCGCGAAGCCAACTCGCGAACCGACGACACACATGCGAACACCTGGTCATACATCATCCCATTTTGAAAACTTAGAACAAAGATCTCGTCCTGTGCTACAATTTTTTTCCCTTACGAAAATAAACCATAACTCAAATCCAGTTCTAACATTTAATTTATATGTCCTTTCTACATACGTACCTACATAGTAAGTAGTTGCAATAAATCTCCTTGGCGGTCGTGAAAACGTTGAGTTTCGCTTAATAATAATAAATCGTCAAATTAGACGTAAAAGATACAAGTCGACAAGTCGTCTAAAACAGGACCGGTTTAGATGCCATTCTATTAAAAGAACTTCCCATTAGATTTACACTTCCGGTTCTTCTACTTTCATACCCTCCTGACGATCATCATATACGAATACCTAAATATACACACATATTGATTTTATTTCACATTCACTTGCGTGATTTTTTAATGAAAATCTAAAAAAGAATTACCTGAAAAATATTTTGAATCAAGTCGTTACTTGATGAGTTTCAGAATCATTTCAGAACGTGTTTGGATTTGGTGTGTCAATTCAAAAAAAAGAGAGAAACCTAACGGCGATGCAATGGAGGACATAACACAACGAAAGAACGTGTGACATCGCCTCTCTGTCTTTTTAGGTTTAAGGCCGGACACACTTTCCTCTAGTTTTCTTTTTTTTATTAGTTGATGTTTTTCTTAACTTTCTTTCCGGCTTTTAAATAATTCATTTTTCCATTTTTCTTCCTCCCTTTCTACTCTGCTTCCCTCCTTATGAGGAGCGGCCAGCGACAGGATGACTCCGAGCCGAGAGTAACTGCCGATGAAAGGTACAACTACTTATTCGGTCATTTTGAAAAATATGTTTATTATCCATGATCATTTTTCATAATTTCATTACATTGTATATAATACAAAATGTGAATACAAAATTAAATACAAATCAATGGATTTGATATCCTGTTTCTGATAAATCGTATACAATGAAAGCTCTCTTAGGAGGACACCGACCTTGACCAGCAAACTGTTCGTCCATTAGAGGTGTCCGCCTAAGAGAGATGAAAATGCATGTAAATTACATAAATGGGAGATTAAAAACTGTCCAGCTAAGAGAGCTGTCCGCTATGGGAGCTTTCACTGTATCCGAATATAAATGTATCCACGCAAAAGTAATTTAAGCAATAAAATGTAAACCTAATGACAAAAGAAATTGTTAAACAAATCAGAAAATATTTAAAAGATTATCAATTAATTTAGAACATATTGCACTTTATTTAAAAAAAAAAAAAGTTTTAAAATTCCCGCCCAAGGATCCTGAACAATCGGCAAAGGAGTCAAACTTTCTCCAACCGGTCCTCTCTTTTTGGTAAGTCCAAATAAGCTTAGCTGATTTTTTCTTTTAATATACTTTTTAAAGTTTGTTTCTTATTTTGTCTATTAATAATTTCTTTCTATTCTTACTTGACACTTCTTTCTTTCCAGCATTTACAAAACTCGCCTTTTCCTTTTTTTTGCGACTTGCATCCTGCTTTCGTCCTTCGTGATTCCTATCGTTCTTTGCCCATTTCTGCCTGTTCTCATTACTTTGATAAGTTCAAATCATCTCTGTTTTGTATATTATTGTTTTTCTTTCTTGTTTTCTCAGAATTCCTAATCTCGTCACTTCCTACTTCATACTTCTTCTTTTCAAACGTTTTTTCCTTCTTTTTTTGACTTGCTTTCTGCTCTATTGGTTTCGTCTAATATATTTGTCTTGTTTCTTATTTTGTCTATTATTAATATTTTTCTGTTTTTCTTACTCCATACTTCTTCGCTTGCAGCATTTTGTTTTTTTTTTTCTTTTAGGACTTGCATCCCTGCTTTGTTCGTTTCTCTTGATTCATAGAGTTTCTTCGCTTCTTTCTTTTACTTTATTTATTTATTTATTATTATTTGATAAGTTAAAATCATCTTTGTTTCTTATTTTGCCTATTATTGTTTTTTTTTTGCTGGTTTTCCTGGAATTTCTAATCTCGTCTCTTCCTAACCGACACTTCTTCTTTTCAAACATTTCATAGAATTTATTTTTTTCCTTCTTTTTTGACTTGCTTTCTGCTTTATTGGCTCCTAACTGATTTTCATCTAGTATATTTTTTATTGTTTGTTTCTTGTCTTTGTTTTTTATTTTGTCTATTATTTTCTTTTTGTTCTTCTTAGGCCCAGTTTTACAATCGTGGAATAAGGACGGAATAATAATTGTTCGCCGAATATCCTTTAATGTTCCTCCCATATATGTCCCATATTTACGACACACCTGTGGTCACGTTATTCTAAGAATAATCCTTATCCGACGATTGTAAAATTGGGCCTTAGAGTGTCTTATTTCGTCCTTCTTACTTGACACTTCTTCTCTTGCAGCATTTTTTTTTCTCTGTCTTTAAAACTAACATCCTGCTTTGTTGGTTCCTTTTGATTCCTATAGTTTCTTCCCTTCTTTCTTTTACCTTAATCCATTGATAAGTTAAAACCATCCTTGTTTCTTATTTTGTCTATTATTGTTTTTTTTCCTGTTCTCTTGGAATTTCTAACTTCGTCCTTTCCCACTCAACACTTCTTCTTTTCAAGCATCTCATGGAATTTATTTTTTCCTTCTTTTTTGACTTGCTTGGTTCCTAACTAATTGTTTGTAATCTAATATATTTTTGAGGATTTGTTTCTTGTTCTTCTCTGTCAATGAATTAAATTAATAAATTTCGATTCTTCTTCTTAGAGTAACATGCGTCTCTCTTTGACTATCGCAGCCTTTCCTACCATCGAGACTATTTCTATTTTTATCTTGTAAACCCAATTTTACTGGCTTTCTGTTTTCAGTATACTTTGTAAATGTTTACATTACATTACATTACATCAGACTCTGCCATTTTGTTCTTCATTTGTACAAAATATTTCTTTGGTGACCTTAAAGCTTTGAATTAAGCAGAGCAAATTGTTTTTTTTTTTGAAGAACTTTGTGAAAGCGCTGTGTACACAAACAATAAGTATCAGATTGGATTCAATTTAAAATTCTTTGCGCCAAATCAAAACGCTTCTCCTCAAACCATAAAAATAAATCCCAAAACGGTATCACATATCTGGCTACCCCGATGTAGTGTCGCGATAACGTGACCTTATGCATCCTGGCCCTAATCTAGACTGAAACCAAATATAATCCGTAGGGTGACATCGCAGAACTTTTTAGATATGCGTGTGTTCGCGTTTGATTTACAGAGGTTCCCAAACAATGGCCCTGCGGCAAATACAAGCAACCAAGTCGTGCAAGTAAACCACTACACTTTTTATATTATCACGAATTCGATGTTAATTTCCTTTGGATTTGTTTGTTAAGGTAAATCTCATTTCTGAAGGTAATTGCTTCTATCGGTTGGGGCCTTCTTGGTGACATTAAGAAATTAATTTCTTTAAACGGGTTATTGTGATTTAATGTAATTAACGCGATAGGAATCTACGAGGTTCAAAATATTATGAATTTTGGTGACCGCTGAAGTGAATGAAGAGAGTATCTCACAAACAGGCACGGTCCAGGTGGATCGGCCCCATTGTAATGTAAATGCTGCATCCCAGGTGTGCAGGTCAGGGGTGGGGTTCGTTTCTAAACCCCGCAGCGTAGTGATCAGCCACCGGGTGCGCAGCTACCGTCGTCAATTTGACGTCATTGAGTTATGAGACATGTGACATTCCCGGAAAAAAACACACTTAGAAGGATTATTCCTAAAAGCGAATTTGACGCACGCAAATCAAAATAAATTTTAATCAAGAGCAATAATATAATTATTTAAAATCACGTCGCGTCGTCACGTCATTATTATTTAGGGGGGGGGGGGAAGGAGAGATAAAAAGAAGCAAGTATACTCAATTAAGAAATAAACAGATGGCATAAATCAACTTAAAAATTCAAACTGCATTACAAGAACCACCACCGCCAACTTTGGGTTAAGAACGTAGCCGTGGGGCCGAGACGAACGGAACCGGAAGCGGAAGCGAGCGCGTGCGTGCTAATGACGATCGCAGGATCTCCAAGGCTCGCGCTCTCTTTTGTTACGTGACTCATTGCTCGGTTAATTTATCCTAATAATGATTCGGACCAAAAATTTTAATCCGGCGGGTATTGTGTTCGAAAAGAATTCGATATTTGAAGAAGGCCTTTGTGATGCATACGCGATCGTTTTGATGACCCAGTTTGATTGGCTAGGCATGCGTGATAATCTTGAGACAAAAGGGGAGTAATCAAATCCGGGCACATCGCCCGACGTGCCCACCCGGACCGACTTTCTTAATTACCAGGGCGCTGAAAGCGACTCCGGGAAAAGTTCCGTCTACTTAATTACCCGGAATAATTGTCAGGCCTTGTTAAGCTCGTGTGATGCACACATTAAGACAAATGCAATTGAATAATAAGCTCGTTACTCTTGAGGAGTTTGATGACAGCTTAGAGCTTTACGGGGGGATTCAATTACGCACGACACCGCAAGTTAATTTTTCTTGACTAAGCCCACTAGGAGGCTTTTTGGTCCTGGTCGGGAAAAATTAAAAGCGAAGGACTACTCTTGTAAAATGTAGCATACTTTGTCGACATCATCACATAGTAGATAAAATGTTAATTAATTATTTTGGTTGTTCCCGACAGTCGGGTGTGCTGATATATATTATTGAGTGGTTATCACGGCACGTCGGAGACATGGATATGTCCGTCAGCAGAGACAATGGCGGCGGTGTAATGGTCCGGAACCCCACGATAGCTGCTGAGCCGGGCCTGTATCTGACAGACACGCACTTAGTTAGCTGTCAACGGAGGCGAAACAAAGCTCGTAAACAACATCGATCAGAAGGGGTTAGCCCGGCCCGCGCTAAGTCGTCTTCGGCAAAATATCAAAAGTTCGCCGGGGCATTGAAAGAGTTTCCGAAATTCACGCTCGCGTAAGGCCGAAACCGAGCGCGCTGAAAATAGTTGGCAAAAAACGCAAGGCTGAAATTGATCAAAGGCGCTGCCGGAGAAACACAGACTTGTGCAGGTATTGAGGTGTATGCAACGGACGAATGCATTCGCAAGAGCTTTCAGAATATCAAAACCGAGTTTTTTACGATCGCAAATTTGGACGCGTAATTGCTCGAACGTGTACGAGAGCTTTTTTTCCTGGAACGTGAAGGCATGAAGCGAAATTAATTTCAATCAAATATAAAAAGGCATCTTGTATGTTAAGCTTTTATAAATGGTTTTAAGTTTTATGTTTACTTAAAGTAACTTGCAGTTCAAGTTGACACGGATGCAGGCCAGGGCTACAAGCAACGTCTGGACGAAACTCGTTTTATGCGACGCATGTAATTCCCATACGGTTGACTTGGAAAAAAATGTTTAATTTGTAACAGGTTTTCAAACGGTTTTATATTCCCGGGTGTGCAGAAAATATGATTTATTGAATTTACTTTAAATGCGTAACCGATCTGTGTGACAAATCGCGGCTAGAACAGTTTTCGAACGCCACTCAGCAGCTTAGCTATGCGAAATCCATTCCTCAAAGAACGAATTTTTTTTCTTTAATTCAAAGGTAACAACGATATTTTAAAAAGTCGGAAAATCGAAGACGTTCCAACGGTGTTCCAAAGGAAGAAATTCTGCAGAAATATTTCAATTCAATTCAATTCTTTATTTGTATATACATCGGTAGTCACAGTAACAAAAAGCATCGTACACGTCAAAACACACAAATGTAGAATATGAAATATCATAACTATCACAGTTGCAAAATATCAGAAAATATCACAATTTACAGCCTAATCGAATGTTTGCTATAGTCGACGAGAAATATTACAAATACTAAGTGATAACTTGTTATAGCTCACGGGAAAGCATATTTCAAAGAGTAGAACTGATAGAAATACGAATTTTCATATTAAGAAATTCAGTTACACTGTAAAAAGCTTCTTGAATCAGTAATGATTTAACGACACGTCTAAAATTTGCCATCGGGAGAATTTTTATTTCAGCAGGTAAAACGTTATAGAATTTCGGCCAGTAATAATTAAGGGAATATCTGCTACTTTCTAATCTGTTAAATTTTAATCTAATATCCGAAGCGAATCTCGTGTTGAAATCGTGGGTTTTTACTTTGTACTGTACACGAAGATTTGGTCGAATGAATAAAAGTTAAACTAAGATAAATGTACATGGAAGGAAGTGTTAAAATTTTTAATTGAATAAATTTTTATTTAACGTCGTCTCTGTATCCTAAACCTGTGATAATACGAATTGCTTCTCTCTGAAGACCAAATATACGAGATGAACCAGAGGCATGGCAGACAAAAAGACATATAAGATGAAAATAATGAATGATATGCAACCATCAAAACCTTCTTGTCAACTAATTCCTTTAAATTTCTTAAGGCACATATATGTTTTTGGACATATTGTTAGCTACGTATTCACCGTGTTTGTTTCAGTTTAACTGAAGATCCATATATGTATAATCCTAAAAATTTCGCTACCTCTGGGTTTGCCAGGCGGTAATCCTGAGTGGTTTTATGTAGAAGGATCATCTTAACTGTTTTGGAATCATTTAATGATAAATTATTTGAAGTGAACCAGTTGTTAGCCTCTTCTAACGCAACTTTTATTTATTCATTGTACCAATAGGATCACGATCTTGCAAGACCAAAGTAATGTCATCGGCGTATAAAATGGGTTTCGATAATGTAATTGCTTATTTGACATCGTTTATGTAAATCAGAAATAAAATAGGACCGATAATTGAACCTTGTGGAACCCCATGTTTTGTCTCGGCCATAGAAGATGTTTGATTGTCAAATCGCGTATACCTACTGTTTTCTGTTATCGAGAGAAGATTTAATTAACTGGCAACTTGCGTCACTGAAGTTTAAAGATTTCAATTTATTTAATAACAAAGTGTGACTCATACAGTCAAAGGCTTTTCTTAAATCATAAAAGGCACATTGTCTCTTTTCTTGTCCCTCTATAATTTTTTCAATTAGATTTAGAGCGACGTCACTGGTAGATTTGCTAGTTTGAAAACCATACTGATGTTATCAATACAAATATTCTGTCGAATGGGTTTGTTGACAGTGGCTCTAAACAAAAAGGAGTTAATTAAGTCTTTAAATTTTGTACTCTTGCTATCGCTACCATGAAAATTTATGTTAAAATCTCCGACTATTACAATATCTTTGTTTACGTTTTTTTATTAATATGTTATTGAAAATTGAGAGAAATTCATTAAAATCTCGTGATGGCGGTCGATAAACTGCGATTATTAACAAATTAAAATGACTAAATTCAATGGCTGACAATTCACAACTGAAACTGAAGTTTATTTAAAGTATCACAGGAAATAAAGTCAAATCCCTTTTTACATAAAATCATCCCCCCCTCCCAATGTCCTATATTTTTTTGCAGAAGCAAACTCTAATGTCATAGCGGTTTACTCTAAAACCGTCGACTTCTAAATTATTTAAAAAATGTTCAGTTAGACATAAAAGATTAAAATAACTATAGTCAAAGACAAGTCAAAACAGACTTATTTATTTCATATCGATTGCACGTTTAAATGAAAAACTTGCACTGATTCACGACCCGCTAGTTCGCATTTGTTTCTTTTGGTCGTAGGTAAAAAAACTTGTTCACACATGCACCCCTTGGCCACTGAACAGGATTCATTGCTTTCTCAAAATTTTCTTTATAAATTTCTACTTTGAAAGACGCATATTATTTAGGATGTTTTGAGTTTAACACTTCGCACTTAACTTCCGGAAACTTTGGACGTAAAAAATTCGAAACGTCTTCAGAGGACGTTTCCGGATGAAGACGGTAAACGTGTAGAGCAATTGTTTGCGGAACTGACTTTAGGGATATGTCCTTCTTTTTTCCATTGACTGCAGAATTTTTTGTTTTCCTCTTTTTCACTACAGTTGCCCAGTTTTCTCTGCTCGCAATTTTTTGAAGTTCAACATTTGTCGAAGATTGAGGAGCGAATTATTTAGGTTGATGATATCATTACACTTAACTTGTGCGACCGCCTGATGAACAGCCGCTGCTACTTCAAGCCTCGTCACTTTTCTTTGGTCTTTGTTGAGGCCAATGAAGTACGAGAAAAAAATTCGATAGCAGAACCAAAAGAACACTGAAATGCACAACATGGAAACATAAGAAGAATAACGTGAGTGACAAACAAAAGATTGTCGGCAGAAGAGAGCGAGAAAATCAAAATCAAAAAGGCAAAAGAAGCGTCGCAAAATTAATTTAGCAAAAAGAAAATTCAAATTAAAAAAAAACAATAAGACAACAACAAATCAGAAACAAAAGGAAACTGAATGATTAATTCAATAAAAAAAAGTGAAATGAAATAAATAGTAAAATGAAGTAAATAGTAGCTATAGTAAACAAAAAACAAAAACAAAAGAGTCAACAAATCAAAAAGGAGGAAACTATACGGAATGTCTTTTTTTTAATCCTCCACCTGAGAATCATCCACGTTCGTCCAATTTTATTTTAAAATGTCGGTGTTGCGAAAGAAGCAACTGCACAAGGCGTCGATGTAATGAAGAATAATAAAATGGACAAGAAGAAACTACAAATGAAAAATCGACGATTTTCCGCCAAAAAAGTTTTGCAAATCAGAAACTGACGGAAAACGAAAGCAAACTGTAAAAAAAATCGATGAAATCCGTAAAATTAATTCAACAAAGAAAACGGACATAAGGAAAAATGCCAGATTAGAACCCCCCTCCTCCCCCCAAAGAAAAATACGTGAATACAAAATCGGAGATTTTCCGACGAAAACAAAATGTAAAAACGTCAATGAATTCGACAAGAAACAAAAGAGAACTCAAAAAAGACTAATTATAAAACTAATAGGAAGTAAAAGAGAACTTGAAAAAGCGTCAAAGATCCGAAAAAAATAAAACTGAACGAAACAATAGAACAGTGTCCAAAATTCAAAAATAAAATTCGATAAACTGAAAACTGAAACATACAACATCTGAAACATGAAGAATAACGTGATCGAGGAGGAACAAAAGTATCCTAATTGCATGACCTTGAAATCAAATCATGTCAGGGTTATTTCTTTTTAATAAAAGAATTCTTTAGCAACACCTTCCTCTCCTTTGATCTCTATGTAACTTACGACGCCGATTTTATTAAACTTTCTTATTTTAATGTATACTAGTGATACCTTTAAAAAATTAGTTTCTTTCTTTAAGTTCCTGAACCGCAAAAGGAAGCTCAAATTTTTTATTAATAATTAAAAATTAAGACGCAGAAAATTAAAAACATGTAAGCTTGCGAAAACCATATGAACGACAAATGAAGCAACGAAACTAAAAAAAGGAAGTACAAAAACAAATAAAAGGCACGAAGGACCAATGATGACGTGAAGACGAAAGAGTACAAAGTCTTTGGAAATGAAACAAAATATTTAGCAAGAGACAAGACAAAGCACGCAAGAGAAAGAAGATTAAGCTTAATGTAACCCAAACTAATCAGGCTCCCCAAGCTCTGGAAGGTGACACTGTGGATTCCGGGTAAACCAGATGTTGTCCAAAAGCGCCTGGAGGTGCAGAACCCCTGGACAAAGATCTCTAGATGGTGCATCTTCCATACGGCCACGCGTGATCAACCTCTGGGGAGTCTGATTGTTTTTGGCGTTGGAGACGATACCGTGAAGGAAATTGACAACAAAGGAGGGAAGCTAGATTACAAGTTCACGTCCTTAAAATCAAAATCCAGACCCACACACCCACATTATTGAATTCAAGATTTCTATATACTTACAGTGTCAAGTTCGTAACAAATGGGTAAAATTTTTATTATTGGTTTTTGCGAAAAAAATTTACTACAGTTAGTTCGTGCACCAATCAAAATAAAAGGCAACACAATTCCATCCAACCAGTCATTTAAAATATGGCTGAAAACTTGAAAAATAGAAAGTCTCGAAAATGAAAAATTGCGACAATTCAAAACTTATTAATCGTTTTCTTGCGGAATCGATGCACTCAGATAAAATTACGTGTAATCAACATCCTGCAAATGTCTAAATACAAAAATTGCAACGAAAGCGGTAAGTGTAAGCTAAGCCTTATCCCTCCTTGAAACAGTTGTCATACCACCGAATATGTGGGAAAGAATTATGACATGTTTAAAAATCGCAAGTGGGAGTGCGATTTAGAGTGCGCACGTGTCCGTCACGTGACCTTGCTCTAAGCCCCTTATTAAAACTCCACCGAAAGTTCCAAGTGGCGAACTTACATTTGCGCTTTAAGGTTTTCATTTGCATATAAATCATTCGTTTAATTATTTAAAAAAAAAGAAAAGAAATTGCCAAAGCACTTGTATAGTTACTAAAACATATAAATTCAGCAGAGAAGGAAAGAGAATTTAAAAAAAATTACGCATAAGTTTTTCTCCAAAGTAAAAAGTCTGCTGCACTGTGCGACCCAAAATTATTCAGATAAGGGAGGGCTATGAAAAATAAAATCAGAGACTTACCTTGATTCGAAACTTTTAAGTCTAACTGACTAATGTCAAATCTGTTAGTTGTTTAAACGCTCTCGAGCACTAAAGTCATTTGAAACTGGTACTTAACATATTAAAGAATTTCAACAAACCCTTAGGTATTCAATTGGAAGATTTTTTCTACCATCGTCAAACGTATCTTGACGTTTCAGTTTTGACAGATGGTCAATAGCCAGGTTAATTGATAAATTAAGCCAAGACTCCGATTTTATTTTTCTTAGCCTCCTCTTATCTAAATAATTTTGGATTATAATTCGTTTCGATCGATAAAATTAAAATATTAAATTTCCTTGTATGCAAACATTTAATTAGATGTATGTACATACGTATGTAAATGTCAAATAATAGAAGATGCTTTGCTGATTGGCCCCGAATTCATCGACGTCATAAATGTCAGAACGTTGACAGATGTGTAGGAAACACAAGCTAACGAAGCATTGAACGACCGCCGATATCCACAATTAACGATAATCTTGGAGAAATCCCTTACGGAAACTCTAATACGTAATGATGCGTAGAGCAGGGCGCGCCACCGTCAACTTTTCTAATCCTGCGAACGGTAGAATGGGCCTATATATCGTATTAGTGCGATTATCACGCGTGGTTCTCACACACGGCGTGCGTCGGGACGCCGCGTGCCGAACGCCGCCCCATCCATAAAGAATGTTGGCCCAACAGCCAACCTAAATTCTATTAAAACAACACAACCCTATAAGATTCAATTAATGAGCACAGCTTTTGCATTCAGTTAAAAATCATTTGTCTTTATATAAAAAAAAACAACTAAAATTACATAATAATTAACACAATTATGTATCACCAATTATTTATCTAAAAATGGAAGACCCAAACTTTTGACCTCAAACAGAATCAACAGAATTCTTCAAGCCGCTGGAGACAAAGTTGGAACTTGCAAAGTGGGGAGTTTCGTACATAACTGCACACAGGATTTTGGCCAAAAACCACGTCAACTATCGAAAAATAAAAGTTTTAAATACACAGTGGTGCAACTTGGAGGAATTCCCAAATGCTCGAGAGCATTAAGACGTCGACATTTTACTGGCAACGTGTTACATCGTTACAGATGATGACGTATTTTGGATTGTCCCATTCAGAAATAAGAATTCTTGATCTGGTATTTATCTATGTATATTCATAAATGTAATTCATTCGTAAATTCATTCATAAATAATATTTTGAAATTTAGAAAAGTTTATAATAATGATTGGAAACCCCAAAATAAAAAACAGTTTCGGAGAAGAATCATTCAGAAGACTTTAAAATTTCTTAACCCTTAATTCTATGTCCTAACTTTGCTCAAGAAATATGGAACAAGTTCTAAGAAAATTGAGCGCAATTGAAGACTATGGTTCTTCATCACTTTTATAAAATTAATTTCTTGTGATTTTAGGATGTAGGATCAACCCATTATGTTCATTTACTTATTAATAAAAAGGCTTTAACAATTCTAATATAAAATGTGGGATACCAAAATACACTGATCAACAAAATTAGGGGAACACTATTTTATCCGCGCAGCATTTTTAAAATAAACAATACCAACTTCGATATATTGTCGTTTCAACATTACTTAACAAGATGAGAACAAAAGAAACTTCTCTATTTTGAAGATTCTTTTAAGTTACACGAAACAATTTGAGAAGACTATGAAAATCAAAATGTGATTTCACTTAAAATGCAACTGCAATTTTGTTAAGTCGAGTTTCAATGGCGCGTGTGCCATCGACTAGCATCAATTACAGCCTGGCATCGTCGAGGCATACTGCGAATAAATTGTCTTAACATGTCTTGTGGCAAATTCCTCAATTCTTCCAGAAGGGCGTCAGCTAACTCCTGAAGAATTCGAGGTGCTGCAGGACGCTTCCTAATTTGCCTGTCGAGTAAGTCCCAAACGTGCACGATGGGGTTTAAGTCTGGACTTATGGCTGGCCACTCCATCACTTGGATTTGTTGTTTTCGGAGAAAATTTCTTGTTAAATTTGAGGTATGAATCCTGCAATTATCCTATTGCAGGATGAATCCACCACGGAAATTATTCGCAAATGGTACAACATGCTCTTGAAGAATTGTGCCAACATAAATCTGCGAGTTGAGACGTTGGGGAACAACAACCAAATCAGTGTGACCGTCTATACTGATGCCCCCCAAACCATGACCGATCCACCTCCAAATCGGTCTACTTCCTGTAAACACTGTCCAGGACGTCTGTACACTCTTACACGACCATCACAATGCGTTAGAGTAAAGTGCGCCTCGTCCATGAAAAGCACACACCTCCAGTGTCGGAGTTGCCATTGAATATGTTCACGGGCAAAGTTTTGACGAATCCGTTTATGATCCCTATTCAAGCGAGGAACTCGAACAGGAGGGCGAGAAGTCAGATTAGCTTCTTTAAGTCTAAATCTGTAGATAATAAAGTATAGATGTTAGAGTCTGAAGCACCGTGGTCTGCAGAAACATTCATTCCGAATATTACTTAGTAATGAACTCGCAATAATTTTATTTACAAAAAGTGCACTTAAATGTCATTTAACTAAACATTTTATCACAAATAAATCAAACGTAAACAAAACGCATTACTTGTCTACGGTGGCTCCCTCACACGTGCAGTGGTCAATTTATTTCCCAGTAACAGATGGGACTCGTTTGGAGCAGGTTTGCTACATATCGCATAGATCGACCATCTTCAACCAAAGCAATAACTTTCGCGACTTCAACATCATTTAATGAACGCATTTTGGACTCATTCACATGCACAAGTAGTGAAACTGTCAAAACTGCCGTTTATTATGATAAACAGTTACTTTGAAAACCAATGGATGTTTGTTTTGTCCTCAAAAACCAATCTGTTTTGAAACGTTTTTTACATTTTAGCGTCTGTAAAGAAAATGAGCAGCTGAATCACCGTAATTCTTTTTGTACTTTATCAATAATAATCTAAAATAGAAAATAGTTCGAAAAAATGTTCCCCTAATTTCGCTGATCAGTGTATTTAGGAAAACAAGGATTGTAAGCTTCTTTGTCAAATCTGGTTGGTACCTGTCTAAATATTAGCTCAACCCATGTTTTTTTTATTTTGAAAATACGGTAGTTAGGTGGTACCAAGTGTTTCGAGGGAAGCTGAACGAAATTTCCATACACTAGGTAAACCTGAAATAACTCGAGGGGGTGACTTTTTGCTTTCGCTAGGACGTGGACGAAACGATTTTAAATTTCTAGCATTTCGGAAATTTTGGGGGGCAAAAACGTCTGCAATTTGTTGTTTCGGAGGACACGAAATTTTATAGCCTCCTACTTAGGCTAAGTTAATCCGATCGCGTTTAAAAGTGTGAGACTAAGAAGAGGAGACTTTTTGTTTTCTTTTAGGATGTCGAACATTTTGGAGACGACAAGGACGTTCACTTATTTCGGGGGAAGCTTCACGAAATTTCACAGCCTCCTATATACACCAGAGAAACCTGAAATTCTTAGAGGGGGTGATTTTTGATTTCGCTAGGACGTGGACGAAATGGTTCTAAATTTCGGAATTTCGGAGACTTTGGCGGCGAAAGTGGCAGTCATTTGTTTCGGGGGACACTCGGCGAAATTTTATAGCCTTCTATCTAGGCTAAGTTTACCCAAAATCGATGGCATTTGAAATCGAGAGACTTCTAGAAGGTGACACTTGCCCCCCTTCCATATTATTATTTCCGTTTTCATTTTTTCTCTGAATACTGATTTGGTCAACGTAATAAGAAAGTCGGTTTCAATATTTTCCTCTTACTTGCTAACTATTTTTTTTTACCTAACATTGTTGTCCTTGTTGGGTTGAATAATTTCGCTGCATTAGAAATTATTTTTTGTATTTTATAATCTGTTGTCCATTCACTATTACTGTCTCCTCTAATAAATCATAATGAGACTAGGTGCCAGGTGGGCGTATATTTTTAGCAATGGATAAGGCATGCAAGGAGAGTGTTGACCTTGGAACTTTGAAGAGGCAAATTTTTTATTAATCTGTGAACTATTACTACCGAAGCTATAGGTGTAGGTAGAATCGAGCAACGCCTTAACTTCAAATTCCTTGTGAAGGAGAGGAGGTGAGGAAGAAAGGGTTTTTGAGTTATGGAAGAAAACACATGGATTAACCTTGAAACTTAGAAGAGGCACATTTTTATTTAGTCTGTGAGCAACTACCGAAGCTATAGGTAGAAACGAGCAACGCCTTAACTTTAAATTTCTTGTGAAGGAGAGGAGTGAGGAAGAAAGGGTTTCGAGTTATGGAAACACATGAATTAACCTCGAAACTTAGAAGAGGCGCACTTTTGTTTAGTTTGTGAGTTACTACCGAAGCTATAGATGTAGGTAGAAACGAGCAGCGTGATAACTTCAAATTCCTTGTGAAGGAGAGAAGCTGAGGAAGAAACGGCTTGAGTTATGAAAGAAAAGCATATGAATTCTCCATCAGGATAATACTCTGAACTTTAAACCACCTTCTGGCCACTAAAAACATTCCAGTACTAAATCACCCAACTTCTCTGATTTATAGCGCTTCCAATTCCTTTCTCTAGAGCACTCTCACAGTATCTCCATCTTCTATTATGGCATGAGGTTAAAATGAGATGAAAATACTGTGACAGCGTTTTCGATTCCTTGCTCTAGAGCACTCTCATAGTATCTCCATCTTCTATTGTGACATAAGGTTAAAATGAGATGAAAATACTGTGATAGCGTTTTCGATTGACTGCTCTAGTCTCACAGGGACGGAGAACCTTTTTTTATGAATGGGTCAAATTTAAGTTAAAAATTTGCTAAATTTGTTTTCTTAAAACGTTCTAATTGCCTCGATCTTAATTGGCACATGTAAACAACACACTTACATTCCGCAGAGCTTGCATTTATGCTTAGTGAAATGCGAGTATGTGTAACGCGGCTTTGTCCTACTAAACTTCAATGGGTGCTGATTCCGCATAATTTTGAAATGCACATAATTGCAATAATTACGAAACGAAATTAAATTTACTTATTTTCCCAGATAATGACATCGTGACAGTATATCAGGAAAATAATTAGTTGATCTTCACAACATCAAATATCAAAGATTTCGTGAAGTGCAAGAAAAAAGATGCACAAAGACAACATATGAAAACTCGACCGATCTCCAGCGAAAAAATTTTTTTTAACTCGAATCCTAGTAGGAGGCAAAAGAATCCTGTAAACAAGTATTGCAAAGTATTTGATAAAAAGAGAAATGAAATAAACTACAAATAAGAAGAATGAAATAATTAAAAAAATAAAACATGAAGTAATTGAAGACACACTAACGTAACATTAAAAATGTAATAAATTTGATAAAAATAAATAAAAGAAAAATTGAAACGAATAACGAGAACTTAAATTTTGATTTTATTTCTATTTGTTCCATTTCTAGTTCATTTCTATTTCACTTTATCTGCTATAATATTAATTTGTGCCGCTAGCATTCGGAAGTAGAATTAATTTGACTTTTGAAATATGATGACATTTGACACTTTCTATCAATACCAATTCAAATGATACCAAAAACGCTTATTGTTGAAGTGAAAAAAGTTCATGGTGAAAATTTCTACAAAATTGAAATTTTTATGCACTTTATAAATATCTACAGGGGTCACTCTAAATATTATAGCAGGCCATTATGTGACCCGGGGGTCGTGGGTTCGCCATGCTCTAGAGCAACGGAAAGCAACCAAATATTAATAAGGGCAATATCATATTTATCATCCGATTCTAATTTATTAGATGATGATGTTGGAACAACGGGTTGCTATAGCTCAATTGACAAAGCAACTGGCATGTAACCAGAAGACTCGAGTTCGATTCTCGATGGCGACGGAAATATTTTTCTGCCAAAATTTGTTAGTGTTGTATATTTTAATTTATCTGATATTAATTATAATATTGAAGGCAAATATTAATAAAACCTAAAATGTGAAACAATAAGAAGGTTTACGCGGTTCTATAAAACTGGCCATTAACAGACCGTTAAGTAATAAAAAATTATCAAATAAATAGAACCAAAAAAGTGACGATTACTGATGTGGCCCGCGGACGAAACATGGAATTCATTCTGGCCCCTTATTTACAGAAGGTTGCCCATCCCTACTCTAGAGTCTAGAGCACTCTTAGAGTGTTCTCATCTTATTTTAACCTCATGTAATAATAAAGAATGGAGATAGTCTGAGAGTGCTCTAGAACAATGAATCTAGAACGCTATTAGTTTATTTCCTTTTTAAAACAAAATTCATTTTCAAACTTTGGGCGGCTTAAAGGAAGAGATGATGACGCTGCTGAAGAATTTGATACTTACATAGAGATCTTCAGTCTCGTTCCATCTACGAAAAATTCGCATACAATAATAGCATGTAGATAAGGAAGAAGAAGAAGAAGAGATAAGGTACAAGATAGTCTGATCTCCAATTTCATGATGTTTGTTTTTTGTCTTCGTCTACGTTCAGTATAAAAAAGTTGATGAAAGAAAATACGATCCTTGTTTGGTTTTTTCAATTGTACATGTTTTAGTCATCAAGATGGGATGGGATTAGGTACCACCTGTATATTGAAGACATTTTGGCCTGAATATATTTTTTTGCACAATCAATAACTAATGCGTCTCCTCCAATAAAATAAGCGCAGTAGCTTCAAGACCTTCCGTTAATAACTTCGGCGATCGAAGCAAGGCGACTCCAGTTGGAAACCCTTCATTCGCCCCCGCCGTGAATGGAAACACATAAAATTAGCTCCTGCATCCCACTAATAAAATTGCTCAAATTGAAAACATTTTAAACAAAAATATTCGTCACGAAATATCAAACATCAATTTCCAGTCCCGTGCATGCTTCCCTCGAGATTGAATCTGAACGATGATGGGGGGTTGGGGTGACGATCCGCGTGTTGGCAAATACGGTACGGGACGCGGAGGGGTGGTCACCCCGGCAACTCTGCGAGACCGCGGTGGCACTCACGCACGATTATAGCTATTAAAGTGAGATTTTACAGCGACTGTGCCGAATTACTATACTTACTTCGCTTTACTACGTTGGGCTTTGATTTGATGTTGCCTGGCGTACAACGAATTTCTGCCTTCAAACCCCAAGAAGATTTTAGAAGAACCAATTCAGATTTTGAAATTCTCGACCCAAAAATCAATAAGGGCTCGATTTAATTCCATGTATGTAACAAGCAAAAAATGTACTAATTTTAAATTAGGGTGGTACATTATAAATTATGAAGCGTTGATTAGTCGGGGGTGGTATTTCATTTGTCGCTGGGAGAATTAATTTTCCTGTCTCGCCTGATGCCCTTGTCCCATTTTTTCCCGGGAAAGTTGAAACCGGCGAGTTTGTAAAACACCGCCTTTTTCGACCCCGAGTCATAAATTTATCGCACATCTCATTCCGCCTCGCAAAACGTGATCCAAGTTGGTACGAGAAAATTGAACACGGGGAGAAAGAGAGAGGAATCGTAAAAATATAAATCACTTCCGGTGATGAATTGCGCACGGAAAATTGATATTTATGCGCACGTAATCTACGCTCGGGAATTGTTTAAAAAAAAAACATTGAGATAACAATAACAATGTCGTTGTTTTAAATTTTCCTCATTTCGTTTTGTTAAATCGTTTCTCCAAGGAGCTAAGGGCTTTAATTGTTCAAGCTTCTTCTAAAATTAAATTGTGATTTTTCGATTTTTTTATAATAAATAGATAAAATGTTGATTAATGAGAAGCACATACCCATCACGGACTGAATGATTAATTGTTGTGAGAGGACGGTGGCATTTGCGTGTAAAAATATAATTAAATAGAAGGCAAGTCGTTTCGAAAGGGGGGAAAAAGAAGAAGTCGAAGCGGAGAGATAAACATAAAAAGTGTAAATGACCCAAGATTACTGCCATTTCATAACATCGCGAGTTCCCTTTATAACAGCTGTTAAAAATATCTTAATGTTAGTTTAAATTCTATCTGGAGTTAAGTGCTCGCAAATAAACGGCGCGGCGAACGCAAATGGAGCTTCGTTTACGGGCAGTTTAAAAACGTGCCAAACTTTTCGGTTTGTTTGTTTTTTTTTTTTTTTGTACAAAGTATTTCGATTGTCGAAGTTGAGGGAGGAAAGTTAACTTTTCCAAAGCAGGAAATTGACTTTTAACGAGCACACGTCCATTTATTAATTTAATTCAATTTAAGGAACATCATTCGCAAATAAAACGCGACGGAAATCGGTAATATTGAAACAGATTTGCACATATGGGGTGTTTGAGTTAGCGTGTGTTGATTAGTGGAGGATCAGAATGGACGATGATATCGCCGATCCGATTATGACAGTCCTTGATCCGTTCTAAGCGGCTCAACTCACTACTTCATACATGCTGCGGGCAACTGGACTCCCATCCCTCAGGATATACACTTGCGGACAGATTATGCCGCAACCCCATATGCCCGACACGCTAATAACTCGTCGAATAATCATCCGAAAATGAAATTGCACGCTACGATAATTAACAAAATCAATAGCTTTTCATTAATTTGGCGCCCAACGTGGGGCCAATTATAAAATCCAATAAAAGAATTCCATCAAAAATCAAGTGGTTATAATTGAAGCAGAACGGTATGGCACACATACAATTATCGTTACAGCGCCGCTTTGCTTGTATGGGCTGTAAATCAGGATAAGCGGCCTCGACGTAATGTATGCATGAGATACAGAGTCCCGAGCGTAGGCCAAAGATGTCCGATAATTTTAACTTAGGTAAAGCCATTATGTTAGGTTAAACTAGAAAATATCGCGCGACTCGGCGGAGAAAACGATTACGCGCTTATCGTGGGCCGTGCATTCACGTTTCAAAAAAGTTAAAGGTCTCCGGGTGAAATGGTAATGTCGTTGAAAAAGTCGCCACCAAATTCAACTCGCATTTATATTTAAAAAAAAATAAAGGTTTTTACAACATACGCGCATGCTTATGTATTTAAACACAAAACTGTTTGAAATTCGCGCCCATTCCTTCTTTTATAATCGGATTGTTTCGCTTTAGCATCGACTAAAGAGAGGACTCGAAATTTCTCGAAATCTCCAGGCCATCCTAGACTGGTCAATGACATCTATCTGTTGTTGTACAGGTGACTTCAGTGGAGTACCAATTGGGAGAGGGGGGGGGGGGTGCAGCGGGTACAGTAGCCAAGAGCCCATGAGTCAAGAGGCCCAAAAAGTATAGGCAACAATTTGGTTTTACCGGCGCAGATAAAATATAGAAAAATTACAATAAAAAAACTTTTTAACACCTATTAAACAACAATTTTTACAAACAAATAAGGGTTTATAATAAAATCACGTTTAAAAAATAATTGCCCACTTAATAGATGGGTCTATATAAGAAAAAAAGAACAGAAAATGCTAAATAAATAAATAATAAATGCTAAGTTACCAAACAATGAAAACAAATCAAGGAAATTAAGCGAAGCTAAATCGCGTGCCTATAATTAAAAATGCGAAAGTTAACAAATTTTCAAATAAGGGCTAAATGAATACATAGGCACCTAAAAAGAAAACGAAAATAGGTACTACTACAAGTTTCAAAAAAATTTTACGACAAGTAAATATAAAACAGGAAGTTGATTTAAGTATTAACTAAAAGAAAATAAAGTTCTAAATTAAAAAAATTATAAAAAACCAAAAAAAAATTAAATAAGAAAACAAAGGAAAAGTAAAAGTGTTGGCAGCAAAAAAAAGAAAAAGAAACAAGGACAACAAATTTTAAAGAAATAAATAAATAGAACAGGTTATTCCAAGTATAAAAAATAAGGTTCTAAATTAGACAAAATAATGACAACCAATAAATTTTTAAATAAGAAAAAGAAGAACAAGTAAAAATCCTGGCAAGTTAAAACAAAAAAAGAATGGTGTACGATAAACTGGGAGACATTGTAGAACCATGCAACTAAAAAAACATGAAGTTAATTTGAGTATTAATTAAAAGAAATTTAAGATAAATAAACCAACACATTTTTAAATATGAAAGCTAAAGAAAAATAAAAACGGCGGCAAATTAAAAACTGAAAGAATTAGAAAAAATGAAAAAGTTGTAGGGGCTAAGTAACTAAAAAATAAAAAGTTGATTTAAGTAGTAATTAATAAAATAAAGTTTTCATTAAAAAAATAACAGTAAAAACCATTGCAGAAGCAAAAGAAGGAAAAACAAAAATGTCAGCAAATTAAAAACAAATGAAAAGGTGCCTGACAAATTTGAAAGAAGAACCAAGCAAGTAAATACAGAAAGTACATACATTTAAGTATTAAGTTAATAAAAAAATCAACAAACTTTTATATAACAAAACGAAGAAAAACAAAAAAAGGTAAAAGACGAAGTTAATAAATAAAGTTTTAAATTAAAAAAAAAATCAACAAGCTTTTATACAGTGAGACTCTAAAGTATGGAATAAAATTCATAATTTCTTTATTTTTGACATTTCGAAAAAACGCTCGGACAGGGAAATTTTGTTTTTAAAAAGCACATATTTTCAAGTGAAAATCAAGTCATTTGTTTTCGAGTAATGACGTCATAATTTTTTTTTAAATAGCAACCCCCAACTATTTTTCTTGATTCTGATAGCTCATTGAATTCTCTATCCAACCAAAAATTTATTACGTTTCATGGGAAAAATTTTGAGGAAAAAATTATTGAAAATGAATGAATCATCTACTACCTGCAAATGAAGTAGGCGTGACATTTTCAACAAATCCAAAATGATACCTACAATAAAAGAAAACTTGTCATTCTTGTCATTTAAACAAAGTCTTTTCAAGTCGAGTAATCATGGTTCGTCATTTAACCGAAAATTAAATTATTATTATTATTTCATTTAATTTTCAATAATTTTTTTTTTCAAAATTTTTCCCATAAAACATAATAAATTTTTGACGTGTTTGGATAGAGAATTCAATGAGCTATCAGAATCAAGAAAAAAAATTGGCGTTTGCTATTTTAAAAAAATGTCGATGACGTCATTACTCGAAAACAAATGACAATCAAAAATTGATTTTCACTTGAAAATGTGTGCTTTTTAAAAACAAAATTCAACTGTCCGAGCGTTTTTTCGAAATGTCAAAAATAAACAAATTACGAATTTTATTCTATACTTTAGAGGCTCACTGTATAACAAAACGAAGGAAAAACAAAAAAAAAAGGAAAAAGACGAATTTGAACCGAGCAAGTAAAAGAAAAACGGGAAATTCTTTCAAGAGTTTATAAAAAAAAATAAAGTTATAATTCTCTCTAAAGTTCTCAAAGAATAACAAAAACCAATAAAATTTTTAAATAAGAAAAAGTAAAAACGTTGGCAAGTTAAAGCAGCAAGAAAAAATTGTGTATGACAGATTGAAGAAATTGTGAAACCCAACAAATTAAAAAAAAAACAAGGAATTAATTTAAGTATTAATTAAAAAAAATAAATACCCCAAAATATTTTGAAATAAGAAAACTAAAGAAAAATAAAAAGTGCCAGAAAATTAAAAACGAAAAAAAAAACAAAAAAATTGTGGGACCAAGTAAATAAAATGCAGGGTGTTGATTTGAGTGTTAATTAAAAAATTCTAGATTGAAAATAATAAGAAAAAACCAATACATTTTTTAATAAAACTATTAATTTTTTAAATTAATTATTACTAACGAAAAACGAAAGAACAAAGTCAAGCTCATAAAAATGAAGTCAATGAATGTCCAAAAAGGGGCAGCAGAGGACATGGAGGGGGGGAGAATAATAAATAAATAATAAATTTTAGTGAAAGTGAAAAGTGCTTTATAATTTAAAAATGTGTAAGTTTCGATTCTATGAGAGCTGGGCCATCCCCAGACCAGAAAATGCAATAGTTTCGCTTTCTCTAATAGTGAAACCTTAAGATTTAGAACTGACAGAGTTTTTAATCAGTTGCTTTGATAAAAAAAACAAAGCTATAAACTAGTATAAAATGATGGGGTCTGGTTCAAAAGGCGTAGGCAAAATTAAGCAATTACCGATTCCGAATTTGATTTGACACAGATGTCCATCGAATAAATTCGAATAATCGTAAGTTCAGGTCGAGCGCAACAATGGGCAATATTTCTCTGCATTTGTGGTAAATAAAGAGTACCACCACTTTAATAGCTGTTAAGCTGCTTCCTAACCACGCATGTCGAAAGGGATACCGCGGGGCGCATGAATGGATTTAGATTGCAAATTATGTGTGACCATCGAATCAGAGACGGACGGAAAGTCAACAGGACTCTTTATATACCTTAGATAATTCAGAATGCTGCCGGGCATTGTAATCTCTCATATCTATTGGCTATTATGAGGTGTGTAACGTCCGCTCTCAATGTTCGTACTGTCACATGACCCCTTTATAGAATTAAGTAAGTTATTTATTTTATATTGTAACGAGAGGGCGTGACTTTTATATCGGGCGATAAATTTTCAGTTCGTTCACTCGTTTCTTTCTTAGGTAGGTATTCTGTATTTTCAAGAAACAACTGTAACTAATTTGTGGTGGCAGGATCCTTAAATTGCTGTCGATACGAAACTGATTAAACTTCAGATGGTGTGCCACAAGGACTTGCTCCAGGACCACTTCCATTTTTGCTTATTATGTGTGCAATAAATCAGGTTCGTTTTTGAAATACACACAAATCCGTTCGTGCAAATATCGTTTTGTAAAAAAAAACTGCAGAGAGTTATCGTCCTATAATCTCCAGCGCACTATTATGGTGTTTACTTTTGTTTTGTCGTCGATGCAATTTTTTTTCCCCCTCTATTAATGTTATCTATCAAATTAGTCAAAACGCCTGATTAAAAGGCACTCATGTATGCAGCGGGCTAGCGCGGACGATCCACTGGATGGGAATAGATCCCGCGGACAAAAAAAAAAAAAATTGGAACAAAAAAAGAACTTGAATTCGTAAATCAAAGTTCGAATCCGATAATGAAGTCTATAAATCGAATCCTGCGAACAATTACAATTGCAGCAAACAGATAACAGATGGCAACGTCGACGCAATGTTGTGGAACTTGATTAGCTACTAATGAATTGTGTTGGCTGGGCGAACAATTGGATTAAACCTCGCCACCCCGAGATACTCAATGTGTTTTTCGATTCAATTATGGCGCGCGAGGAATTTTAACTGGGGTGCAGCTCCAGATAAGGGGTATTGAGTTTTTTCAAGATGTGGGGACTCGAGTGACGGCTGAAGAATGAAGATTGAGGTGTGCATTTTAGAATTTAGAATGCCGCTTTCCTCTGACTGGAATAACGATCACTTCCATTAGATTCGAACGAGAAGTGTACCGCCGCCCGCGCCGCCGCCTCTAATGTGGAAAAAAAGGCGCTTCCTCGTATTGTATACACATAAAGTTAATTGAAACGCGGAACTAATCATGTTTAGTTATGTATTCGCTTTCCCGCTTGTAAAATTACATTCAAATGGATTATTCGTAACGACGCATTAATTATAAGTCTATAAATCTCTTCTTTCTACTGATGTAATATGTATGCTCAGAATAAGCGAGTTACGACTTCAGTTACAATACAAAACGAGAATCCAACAACTTTTCATTATTAAAGCATCCTAAAACATCAGATTAAAATTAGAGTATAAAAATCAAGCGTAAGATTGTCCTTGACTTTCCCCTTAAACATCACTTCCGTTGTTGTTACGTTCCTTTGCTACACAAATTAGTTTATTTTGTGATATTTCAAACGATGGGTATATCACGTGTATCACAATCTTAACTTTCTAGTTTTTAGGAAAACCAAATTGAGATGAAAACCAGAAGTAACAAGAACGAAAGAGAAAAGGAGCAAGTAGGGGACAATTCCGGAAGTCAAGGAGTAAATGAACTAGGATAATTCACAAGAGATTTAAGATGAGTCGAGAATTATGAGAATTCCAGAGAAAAGACTACCAAAAGAAAAATATTAATTGGATAAGTAGGCGACGAGGAGAATCTAAATTGCGATGGAAAAGAGAAGTGGAGGAAATGAACTAGGACTTCAGATATAGATATTTAAAATGAGCCAAGAATTACAGAAGTAAATATACCCGAAGATTAAATACATACAAGCAAAACAAAGACAAGCAAAGAAATTGTTGATGAGCATAATCAAGGAAAACAGATTGAAAAAAGAAGTGGAGGAAATATAGAGGGAGAGTACAGATTACACTATGTAAGAACAGAACAAAAGCCAAGAAGAAGCGGAAAGAAATATACCTGAATCTACATACATAGGGGGTCAGATAGATGACAAAGGACGTGATGAGCAACAAATTAAAGCAAAATTATTCGAGGGCTAATGAAAACAAAACATACTTTAAGGAACGTACTTGTGAGAATGAGCCTTGAGGAAAGTAGGCGAAAAGGAAGAGGAAACGTGGGAACGAGACATACTGAGCAAGATTTCTGAAGAAGAAAATGGACAAAGTACAAATCCAATCAAAACTGAGATGAGAAGAAGAAGTGCAGGAAATTTAGAGGTTTCTTTCTACCTCTTCTTGTTCTGTTCTTACTCTTGATAATGTGTACCCAAGAGTAAGAACAGAACAAGAAGAGGTGGAAAGAAATATTCAAGCATTTACATAGCTGGAGACGAGTTCAGATAGATGACAATGAAGGCAAAACGAACCAAAGGCATCTGAGATATAAGTAATTTAGAGCATGTAAATTAGATAAGAACAGCTATCAAAACGAAAACAATGTTAAATTTTTTTTTATCTGTAGGCCTGTATTAATTAGCCGTGTTCGCCTAACATAAAAAACGCGTTCTTCTTCATCGACAATGTATACAAACAAAGGAATTTTTTACATTGGCAATTTGCAAAAGCAGTAAAAAGACAACGAAGAGAAAATGAATGACGATCGATTTCCGTCCCTTTTTTGAAGAAAAAAAAAACAATAATCGAAAGTGTTCCTTTCCACCCTTTCCTCCATCAATCGTATTTTGTTTTCCTATTTATTATTTTTTTTTTGTGAATAAAACGCGATATAAACATTTGCAATTAGTTTGACAGTTGACTGGATTTTGTTTTCTATTGTTTGTTATTGCTTTTAATTTATTTTTAACACAAAAGTGAAAACGAGAGGTTCTCTTATATTCAAATCGTCGATCATTTTTTTTAAGATCATTCATTATGAACCACCTATCTAAGTTCTCAGTGGAGTTATGAATTAAGTTTCCTTTCTTATTAGTGCCGATAATTTGTGTCATCGGCATATAGTACTATTTTATAATGTGAACATTCTGGAAGGTCATTTATATAAATTATAAATAACAACGGCCCAAGTATTGAGCCTTGGCGGACGCCCTTTTCTAACGTTTGGAAAGCTGACAAAATTCGCTCACCAGTCTTGCAATTAAATCTGAAAGTTGCTTACTAAGAAGGATTCTAATAAATTTTTTGGAAGACCTCTTATTCCGTAAGAGTCTCGTTTTTCAAGAAGTATACAGTGGTTGATGCTATCAAAGGCTCTGCTCAAATCGAGAAAAAGACCACAAGTGATTCTTTCCGTGAGTGAGATTTTCTAAAACTTTTGATAGCACCTGATACACAGCTCTAGTAGTCGATTTGTGAGCTCGAAAGCCATTTTTAAAAAACAACAAACAAACAACAAAATATTTATCATAATTTTTAAAGCTTCAATAATAATGTCAAAAATTTAAATAAATTACAATGAGCACAAACATTTAAGCTGGTGCTTTTAGATTGGTAACTGATTAATTTTTGTCAGCTAATCTAGTGACTTAAATTTTGAACGTCTGGCAACTGCTTGACTCTTCATTTTTAAGTTTAACCTTTACTTTTAAGTTCGACTTGTTTTTAGATTACTTAATTATTGCAATAAAATAGTTTTTCTTTTCAGAAGTGATTAATTTGCTTGCATGTCAAAATAATATTAAACCCTTAACGTCGCTGCTGGCATTATTTGACAGATGAGTAACGTTAACTATAACTTTCAGTTTGTTGCTGTTTTTCATAAGTATTGTTTTCATAGGTATTACTACAGAAACAACCGAAAGTTAACTTGTAACTTGTATTTGTAAAATCGATCCCTTACAGTTCGGTAGCGTCGCAAAATGCATACGCCATAAAAATTTAAATTACACAAACTATGCTTTATTTATTTTCTTTTTAAAATGCAAAAGACTCAAACTATTATAATATAATATAACCAAGTTTAACGAAATGTGTTAATAAAAAGAAAAGGATCAATTAATGCATATTATATGTGACACATGTGCGGGGGCCTTTAAATTATTTAAAACTGGTTACGTTTTGTATACGAAATTGAAAAATATTGGCAGTCGAGTCACACCCGGGGCAAGGCGGCGTATATTATTAGATGCAGAGATATTGGTCTGCTCCTGACACCTCATGAATATGTTGACATGCAGACCCCGTCAATAATAGAGACGTGACGTCACAACGCCTAACCTTACGCCCCCTCGTTTATAACTGCGGTTAATGTTTCACTGCTTCACAATTTTCAAACACAACCCAATACTACACATACATAGAATCTCTAGAGCAAAGCATTCAAAATCTGTTCTGAAAAATGGAGAGCTTTCCTATTAAAAACCACCCCATGACGTTGCACCCCTCGCTCTTAATTTTACCTATTTCACAGTGTTAAGACAATCCTACATTGTATACATGAATGAGTAAAGCAAGATTCGAAATTAAATCTGAAATAGGGATGGTGTTTCTTATATTTATGGCGACCGTTTCACCCTCTTGGAAATTTGGTCTTATTCTAAGCGCGTGCGTTGTTTGCTTTGAAAATGTTATTTTTGAGCAACTTTAAAATGTTTGTCCTCCGCGAAGTTAAACTAACGGGCCCATCAAAAGGGGGGTTTAAAAACCAACCGAATCCTAATGGATGTCATCTGTCGGCTCTCACAGATATCTCCGCGATTTAATAAATTTGATTCTCCATTGTGGAAGTCCCCGGAAAAAAAAGACGTTTAATTTCAGTAATTTATACCCGGAGTTTATTGCGAACGAATTTTTAACAGGCGTAAAAAAATGAATAGTTGTTTTGAAATACGTGGGGTCGCCGGGTGTAATTAATGATTAAAGTTGGCAAGCACGGAGCGGGTTTCGGAGCTGCCAACAGAACTTAAGAGCTTTACAAGTTCAGCACTACACCCACTTGAATAATTACTGACGACAGCTTTAAACTTCGCGTCTAAGTTAGGTTCGCCTGGAAAATAGATTTTTTTTTTAAATTAATTTATTCTAAGGTGACGCCGCCTATGTATGCATGTACGTATTCGGCTTTAAGGGAAAAGGGATGGCGGCAAAAAGTGCAATAGAACGGTATTAAAGCGCCTACTGAGTTTTATTGTAAAGAAGTTTAGAGTAAGTGGAATACTTGCTTATCCAAGTAAAACATCAGCGTTCCTTGGCAAGCATATAAATCCGTCTGCGACGTACAAGTCTGGAATAAGGGAGAGAGCTCCACTTTGTCTTAGCGTTCCCGCTTCCTGCGAGGAACTTTGCCAATTCATCTCCCTGCAGAAGATGCTTCCTCTCTCCTAGCTCTTTACTACAAATGCCTTCCGAACTAGATTTGCTGGTACTAAAGAGGCAGCGATATGTTTGTATTACGAAACTGCAGGATTTGCCTGATATTTATAGTCCCTTACAATTTAAATTTATGTGCGCTTTTCGACGTCAAAACTCAACGCTTCTACTTCCCCGTCAATTAACGACGTTCAATTTTTGTTCAAATTTTACATTACAAATCATAAAATAAAAACTTCTTTTAAAATAATAATATTAATTACTAGAGCTTCCTCATCAGTGTATATTTTTACGATTAACTTCACTTATTCGGTTTCATTGGGCAAATCATTTTATTTCTTCACATTTAATACCGTCAAGTTGGAGGACAATTTCAATTTCAAGCTCTAGGCCTCAAGTAACTCTTATTTTGGAGAGAAACTGAGTCAAAGTCTAAAGAAGGTTGCCCCCCTCCTTCCAAGTAACGGTCGTGCAAATTCTAAACTTAAAAAAATAATCGACGCAAAGGAGTTTTAAAACAAGACAAAATCTCCTCGCTTCCTAAAGTTCAGTGCAGAATTATTAACTTTAACTTGATTATCTTCAACTAAAAAAATTCGTTCTTCTCTTTTGATTTCTGTTTCGACAAAGAACCAAACCCAACAAATCTTTTCCTCACCATCACGTCCTCTGAATGACGTCAATCTTCTTGTCTTCCTTACCTTCTCTTCCGCTGGCAAATAACTAAAGAATGAATTTTTTCCTTCGTCTTTTCCTGTTTTGAAAGTCTCCAGGTCTTCTGTATTTTCTTCCCTATTCGAGCGTTTCAATTGTCATACTCGTAATTCGTGCGTGTAAAGAAGAGCCAATACTTTATGTAGCTCTGTGGGCCTGTGGGTTTCGTTCCTCACTTCTACTTTCTGCTTTGTCAAAGAACCAAATCCGACAAACCTTTTCCTCACCAACACGTCCTCCGAATGACAAAAAAATCTCTTTCTTCCATCCTCTTCCGTTAGTAAGTAACTAAAAAAAGTGGTGGAGATTCTTTTCTTTTTCCTTCGCCTTCTCCTGTTTTGAAAGTTTCCAGGTTTTCTGCATTTTTTCCTTATTCGAGCGTTTCAGTTGTCGTACTCGTAATGTCGTGATTCGTGTAAAGAACAGACTAAGACTTCCTTTTTCTGTCCTCTTCCACTTATCCTTACCTTTTGTTCATTCTTGCCAAGCCTAACTCAATTTCCATTTTTTCAGATCTTCCTAGCTGTCGTTTCCGCGGTCTTCCACCTCTTCGTCTTGCTGGTCTTTCTTCTTTCACCAGCTCTTTTTTCGTTCCTCACATGTCCCAATCAAAGATGACTGAGATAAGCGGGGAAGAAAATAGATGAAATACAACAAAGAGAGTTCTTACTTTCCCGATCTTCTACATTCAGTTTCTTTCATTTCTCATCGTTCGGATATGTCCCAGTCATTTAAGAGATTGTGGGGACCCAGCAACCACCGAATCACGTTATGATGACAGAAGACAACAAGACATCAAAATGACAGTAGTCAGAAACGTCAGATTGACAAACGACAAAATGACAGTCGTCAGAAACGTCAAATTGATAGATGAAACATCAATATTGACAATGGCAGATAGACAAATACGTTGACATTTGCGTAACAAAGAAACGAAAGTTGGCTTTCCATTTGAGTGCGTAATGTCTTTGGTGCATTGAACAATAAGGTTTGTTCATTTGTTCCCCACTTGCTACACTTTTAACTCCTTTACTCTATTTTTCTCACTCCTGCTTACATTATATTATATACATCTCACTCCCTCTAGAGCGGTTGGTGCAAAAAGTGTCTAAAAGTGCAGAACAAACGAACAGACCTATAGGCTTCTCGGAGCTGCTATAAATAGTTCATAAATGGAACTCGAAACTTTACGGGCAAGTAACTGTCACCTTCAAACATAACCAATTTGATCAATTAAAGTTGGTTTTAATATTTTCGGCAAAAAAAAATTAGTATAATCTTCGACTATTCTAATACTAGTACTAAGCCAGATAAAGCTTCGTATAAACTCAAGGATCAACAAAACTATCATTGGAAATTCACGCTCCTAGTCAAAAGGTAGTCTTCGAGCGGAAAGGGGGGAAAGTGGTACGAATTAGAACGAAACTTGACGCCTCGTCGCTTTTTTGAATTGAACAGAGGGCGTCGTATCACAGGAGCAATTCGGAGCTGCTCAGAAAGGCAAATGGACGAATTTGCGCGACGATCGTCGCTCAAGCTCAAGTATGTCCTGAGGAGTCTACTGTCGGGAACACTCAGCAAAGCCTCCCGTGCAATCAATTGTCAGGAGCAACACACATAACCCTTCCGTGCAACTTATTGTCAGAAGCACATCCAAAGCCTCCTGTGCAGGTCATTGTCAGGAGCAATACACAGACTCTTCCATGCAACTTATTGTCGGAAGCATCTACCACACATACCTCTTATCGAGGGCAACACTCATACTCCTCACGTCCATCGAGACCTTCGAAGCCAGCTGTTGTAGAAGGGGAGAAGAGATACAGGTACACAGGTACTCAATTGACCTAACGTGTTCCCACGCATTCTCAAATCTGCTAACATCGTTGAAGACCGTCGTTGAGGGGAGAAGAGAGTAACGTCCTGAGAGAGTTTCCAAGACAATTTGTTCATTTCTTATTTTATATGATTTGGTCTCACCCTTTACTTTTCTGAAGCGTTTCATGTTCGACAACTTACCTACCAGTTTCTTTTTTTTGCCCAACTTTCTACTGATTAAACAAGTTTTAAAACCGGAAGTCCATTTGTTAGTGAAGATCTTGCATGCACGTATAGCATGCGACAAAACCCATCTTTCAAAATTAGTTAGTAAACTTGAACCTATTTTTTTTCTATAAATATACGATGTACAAGTGTAGAGTATCTTTATGAATTTATTAGGGTATAGGATTGAGGATATTCAAGCGTTTTATTTCGGGGGAAAAAGAGCTTATGCACACATAATTTTAGTTTAATGAAATTCTTCGCGTGCATCACAAAAAGCACACTTCATTTATACACGTGCTTCGTTAGAGTCCGAAAATAAAGCGCAAAAAGAAGTCTCGATCTGCTTACCGAGGCGCCTACCTTAGGTTTAGTGCACTAATTGGACCCTCGAGCGTTGGCAGCAACGGCAAGGCGACAAATTAAATTAAATCTTGCTGGTGCCACACCTCTGAGTGCTCCTGTATTCACCGAGTGCTTGGCAATTTGCATGCACACATGGAAACAGACTCATCTGCAGGAATGTTGATGAGAGAGGGTCCTTTCATTCGCGCACAGATTGCATGCTCACTAACGTGTTTACCTTCGCTACATTTATTATTTCGTCTCATTTACATAAATGCATTTGCCATGCGAACTGATAATATGGAAACAGGGGGGAGGAGAGAGAGCAGAATATAAGTTGATAATTTTTTACACGTTTTTTTTTTATCCTCAATTTTGTAACAAAAAGCTTCGTTTCCTTATTATTCAACACATTCCTGATTTGTGTACCCATTGGGAAAAGCTTTCGAAAAGCTCAAGTTATACTTTGTTTCTTATTTATTTGGGGATTATAAAACACTATCAAATTTTAATCCCTTTTCTAACCAATAACTAAATGATAGAAAATTTTACAAACGAAAAGAACTTTCTTGTAAGGAAGTGCCCTTGCAAATTTCAACTTTTGCCTTTTCCAATTTCAACGTCGCGTCGGCGTCAATGATAGATAAAGTTAAAAAAAAACGCGTAAGTCCATTTCCTTGATGCCCCCCGCTATATTTATAATAATAACAGGAGTCCATCTCGAGTCAGCTAATCCCCGCATTGTCCAAGCTGCGCCACTCAGCTCCTTCTTCCGCTTCCCTGCTCTAAAATACTCTATTGTTGTTGCTCACAATACCTAATCTCATCTTTCAATTATACCACCGAGACCTTCTTATTTCAGCTTAAATATGTTTTAATGAAGTGGCGGGAGATTTTTTTTTGTGTGACACAGAAATTAGACTTACCTTGAGGATTTGCAGGACTTCACGACTTAACACACATCTGGAAAAAAAGAAGAGAGAGAAAGTCATTAATTTCTGGAATCTCAAGACACGATTTAATATTTTTAAAACAATTAAGACCCTTAATGCCGTGGCCAAGTTTTCCGATGGCGCAACGAAAAGAGAAGAAGAGGGAGAGGGTGGCCGTGGGTGGTAAATACTTCTTCCCCCCGTCCGCTTCGACATTCCTCAGGTGAGATGACATGAATGGACCTTTTCATTGAGCCGATGGTGCCTATATTTTATTTTTTGCCAAGTGTCGCACAGGGCACCGAGAGAGGAAGTGACGCGGGGGGCCATCAGTCACGCTGACACCTGGAGAATGCGACGACTTCCACGAATTCACAACCGCCGTGAAATATCGCTCCACATTTCTCGCCTTTGAACGACTCCGACTCTCATTTTTAAGCGTCATTTGTTTTATGCTTTTGCCATTGTGTTGATTTTGGATTTAGTTTCTTTCGAGATTTATCGACGACGAATAATAATAATAATAATTTAACACTATTTTACGTGTCGAATTTTTGACACCTCCAGAATATTAAAAAAAAAAAACACCCAACGGAGAAAACGAAAAGCAATATTATAAAAAAAATCAAACTCGAGACATCAATTTGTAAATACATGATACGTGGCACAAGAAACTACAAGAATACTTAATTTCTTTCAAATTAATTGTCTATCTATTATGTCCAATTTTGTAATTTTAAATTAACACTCGATTATAAATTTATTGTTTATATTGCATAGTGTTTTCAGGCTAAGCCCTAGCCCGTCTTCAGTGCAGAATTATTAGAGACTTGCTTTCTTCTGCCTAAGAGAAAGAGAACGAACTGTAAAAATAAAAAAAACATCTTCCTAAAAGGAATAAGTGTAAGGAGGCAACAAATATATATTTTTTTAAATGGTGAAGCAAGAGTAGATTAAGAAATATGCCAAAGCGAATTACTTTAAGAAAATTAAAATAAACAATTTATTTCTTTTGGTAAGTTGCTCCATGATTGATACTAGTAACTTATTCTATATTTATTAATTCATTTCTTCTAAAATTTAATAAAAAAAAGGTCTCCTTTTTCTTTTCAATTCCACTAAAAGCTCAAAAGAATCCCAATAAACGATGGATCCATATGAAATCAGATGAATACAATAACCAAGATAAAATTAATTATGCAAGAAACTACTGCAAAACCCTTCAGTGTATTTCAGAAATTAAATTAGAAGCAAACATTTTTATTTTCGAAAGCTTCGCGGTGAAAGTCGTCGATTTTTCATTTGTTTCTTTTCTTGCTTACAAGAAGAAAGAAAAGAAAACAAAATGAAATACCAAGAAAACATTTTACTATCAACATGTGTTTGATATTTCTCGAGAAATGTTTCAACTTTAGATTTCTAATATTTGCAGGTAATTTATTATACACTGTGAAAGAAAAGTATGGAAACCTCTAAATATCTCAACAACGGTTAAGACTATCGAAGCGAAATTTGGAACAGTTAATTTAGGTGATATCAGGGATGTCAATATGATATCGGCGGTGTTGTTAATATTTCAGATTTTTCGCCAGTGCTGCCAACTTTGTAATTGTAAATGAGACACCCAGTATTTTTTTATTTGTTTAAGTTGCTTAAATAATTATTAACATAAAACGTGTAACATGTCCTATACCTAATGTTCATGTTTTCGAAATACTTATTTCAAAATTTGTAAGTTCGTAACATTTTTTTTAAAGCAAAGTTGGCGTTTGCTAAGAATTATGTAAACGTCAATTTTAAGTTAGTGTAAAAGTTCTGACTTCAGACAGTCAGTTACTTCTGATAGTGCTTGTGAACTTTTTTTCTTGGACTGTTGCTAATTGATTACCAGACAGCAATAGGGTGGTGTCATCCGCATAAAGACAACATGAAGCTTGTGATAAACATTGTGGTAAATCATTTGCGTAAATAATAAAAAGTAAAGGGCCTAAATGTGAGCCCTGGGGGACTCCACTTATCAGTTGTCTCTCTTCGGAAACACGCCCATCCAAAACCACTCTCTGTGACCTATTTGTCAGATACGATGCAAAAAATTTCAAAGCGACTCCCCGGACTCCATATTGTTCTAATTTTTTTTAGTAGTATTTTATAATTTACACAATCAAATGCCTTTGTTAGATCACAGAGGGTTGCTTTCACAAAGGCTTTGTTTTCAAAATTAAAATTAATAAAAGTTGAAAAATATGAAAAATTAATTGAATTATAAGAATCCAAAGAATAATGAAAAACAGATCGCCTGGTGGTGAATGGATTTTTACTCATTCTCATACGAATCGGTTTATTGGTTTATTGCCTCTAGAATGTCGCCCCAGCTGATTCGGCAAAACACATTTAAAACATCGTGGTTGTTGGCAATCAATAAAAATAATAATTAGTCGCTTACTTAAGTTTAAATATCCACGCGATTTCACATCGCTGCTGGATTCGACGTTTGGCAAAGTTGAAGTCTTTCGGTCAAGTGCAAATTGTTTCACGATTCCGCGAGCTACAGTATTTCAAAAAACATCGACTCCAAATTGTGCAAATGTCAACTTGCTCCGATAAAAAAATTTTATTAAGATATTTTGTTTGAAATAATGTCAGAAACGTGTCCCTCAAGTTTGATGCGTCTTCAACGAAACACCCAGTAGGTATACACAAAGAAAATGACAGTTTGCTTTCATTTTGAAAAGCTTTCGCTTGGAAATCGTCAGCTTTCAAAAAGGAGCAAAATGTAAAGAAGTAGAAAGAAATAAATGAAAGCTTGATCTATTTGATTTTCAAAGGCTTCTTCGTTGGAAATCGGTGGTTCATTGGTTACAAAACAAAAAATGAGGACATACTTTTCAACTTTTTATAAAATATTTCACAAATCGATAACTTTACAAAAATAAACAAATAATTTATTTATGAGTGGACGCATTAAATAAGAATGTGTCTTATCAGGAGTTTCTGCTGATAACTGATCAGTAGATTGATGAAAACAAGCCGGTGATATTTGTGGATTCTTCGTCAGTGCTGACCGCGTCTCGTGAAACTAAAGGTCTTTAAAATGTCAATCTTTTAATTAATCAACCCAGACATTTCGAATAGCTAAATTTACGATGCGCGTTGCGATGGTGAAATGAAGTAAATCGAATGAGGAATCGAAACGTAGGTACATACAAGGCACTTTCTGGAATTTTTTATACAAAAGGTTAATTGATTACAGATTTATGTCGTGTTACTTACAATAAAAAAGGTGGCCCATTACATCTACAATTACATTTCGTGGATCAATCATATACTTAAAGAACTGCCACGACACGTTAAATTTAAATTCGTTTGAACATTTTTTATTTCGACTTTTGGAACAAAGTTTTAGCCTCTGCAACAAGGAAGTGGAATTTATGAAACAATTGATCAAGGTTTTTTAATAATAGGAAACTAAAAAGATGAAGCAGACTTGTTTCTGGAAATCTTTGCAAATCGTATCTAATGATGAAGAGTATATACTTCGTGGATACAGTTAATTGATCGCGAAACGTAAATCCGCGCATATCTCATAAATATTCGAAATGACGACGCCTTCCGAGTGGGTTTAAAGTGTACCGCACAGTCAACCCCTACTCGATATTAAAATGTAATATGGTGATGTAATATCGCAGTAGCCGTACCGGAGACGTTAACAATAGCGGTTCCGGGCAGCTCCGCCAGTTCGCGCCACCGCTTTCATATTGATTTTGCCACATGCCTTCACCATAAAGTCGACCAGCTGGTGGAGCCATTGTTCAACAATGCACAACTCAAAACTTACTGGAAAATAATGCCGGCGAAGCAGTTTATGGCTACCTGTATAAGAAGAAAATTTGCAGGAAAAAAGAACGAAAAGCGAAAGCCCAGTTTATAAAGCAAAGCGCTAAGCTAATAATTAGTTACATTCAATTACTGTTATCTAAAGGATACAAAATTCATTTGTTTGAAAACCTCTGCTCATTCGTGAGATACACGTGCGTCTGCAGTTTTTATAAACACATCGTAAAACAATAAAGCTCCAGCAAAATGCACGGTCACTCGGTCAATGTCGCCCATTCGTTAACAAAATAAAATTATAATTATCAACTCCCGTTGATTACTTAATTAATAAATTACAAGCCAATTTTGCGTATGTTAATGCAGTTGATGACTACCGCTCATAAAAGTATAGCAATTTACATTAATGGAACAAAATACTGTAATCTTCGACCATCTGTTTCATTAGATAATCGACAATAATTACATCATGATATTCCATACTTTGTAAACAAATGACACACTATGTGATTTAATTTGTTAAATGATTGAAGAAATAAATGCATGTTATTATTAGTTAGTTTGCATTACAACACGCATACTCAGAAAAGAAAATGCATGAAATACAACCAATGATGCATCTATTCTCTATTCATTTCCTTGAATGAGTACTTGTTATCCTGCACGATCTTTTGGGAATTTTGTTTGTGCAGCCTGAACGTAATAAAGTAATAAAATCATAAATTAAGGGATGGTGAATGATGATGACAACATAAAAAGTGTTTCATCTGTACCTAGCTTAAATTAATTTCAAATTGTTTTTATAGTTTTATATATTTCATAGAATGGAAACTGATTTACTATTATTGATTGCATTGATACTTCATGCTACGTGCACAGTTTAGTTAATCATAAAATGTAATTAACTTGTCCTATCCATGTAAACGTGACTAGCGATCAATAAAATATTATTACTGTAAAATATACTGTAAACGTCTAAATATCATACTTGACGAAGATTACCTCCTTTTTCGAATTTTACCTTACGCAGTTTCAGTATTAAACGACTCTCATTAACATCAAAATAAAAAGACTCGTTTTTGTTACATTTACACTTTTTATAAATAAACAAAACACATTTGTTATCGTCTATTTCTGGTTTAATAAGAAAACATTAAAGAACTTCTTGTGCAACTTGCTTTTCGCCTTTTAGAAATATCATATGTAAAGCCCGGATCGTTCGGCAATTGCCTAAAATTTTATTTAAGAAAACATAGGCAATTAAGTTTTAATCGTTTATGAGTAGATTATAATTTTAATTACAATGAGATGTGTAGATGCCTAAATGCCTTCTTTTCTTTGTGTGGAAATACGTACATATTTGCTTGCAAAAATATTTTAAAGACACAGGACGTGTTCAGCTAAACTCAGGAGCGCAACGCTTTTATGAGCAGCCGAAAATTGACATTCAAAATTTCTAAATTTAAATAAAATTACTTCAGGATTATGCACGCTTTAATTGTTAGTATAAACACTCTCAGGTGATCAGGTGATGAAGGGCCCTAACTTTATCCAAAATACTGACACGAGCGTGTGAGAACCTCACAAACGCAAGGTAACGGAACCGGTTCAAAAACACCTTGCAATTCCTTGAGGGTAGGCAACTTAAGTCACTCCAGTGGCCTAAATAAACGGGACCAAAAGGGGTACTCGCACAGATACTGCCACCTCGCGGTCGCAAATTACAAAAGCGATTCGAGTTTTGAAAATGTAAACAATACGGTTCCGCAGGGAGAGATTAAAAAAAACTATTAAAACATTTTAATGCTATTCCAGATTTTTTAACTGAAACCAGTAGAAGACCATAAATTAAAAAAATATTGCTAACATATTTTAAGAAGGATGTTCAAATAGCACACATGCTGAGGAAGAGTTAAAAAGAGATCTTTGCAAAGGTAATCAAATAGTAGAATAATCAAAGAATATAAATAAATAGAAAATAAAAAGAAAGAAAGTGCCATGCTTCAAAAAGTAATTAATTACATGAGGTTTAGCCACGGAGAAAAAGTAATGGTCACCATGTCGTTGTCCTAAGTTTATTTTGAAAATTCAATTAAACTATACAATTACAAATAATGGTTTTTACAATAGAACACAATAGGCTGCAGACTTTCCATGGCCTTTTTAAACTCACGCGATAAGGCTAGTCAAAAAGTTTTCACGTATTTTACATTAAATGGCTTTTGTATCACTTACGTTAAATGCACGCTACGTTTTTTAAATCAACATAAAATTACAAAAAGAAATACAAAAATACAAAAATTGGTTGCACTTGCTGAGTTTGTCACCAATTTAAATACAGAGGCAAATAAGGAGCAGTTTTTTTTTTTTCTTCTTGGACGCAAAGAAGACCATCCTTTTTAACAGGGGATGAAAACGGGTCGTCCACAACACTGCGGAATAAATTCAAGCAAAACCGACCATCATTAACCACTCCATCCTAAGAATGTCATATTTTGCGTTGGTGGGATTTGGAAGGACGTCTTTTATGCTATGAGTTATTACCAAAAACTGAAACGCATAACTCCTGCGAAAAATGAAGAAAGAAATTGCCGGAACACGTCTAGAATTGACCGATAGGAGGGGGTTGTTTGTCACCCATAGGCTTCTTCCACTAGTCGACAAAAATTGGTGGAGATTGGATCAAGCAAAACCGACCATCACCAACCAACCATCTTAAGAAGGTCATATTTTGCGTATGGCGGGATTTGGAAGGACGTCTTTTATGTTATGAGTTATTACCAGAAAATAAAACGCTTAACTTCTGCGAAAAGCAAAACCGACCATCATTAACCGCTCAATCCTAAGAAAGTCAATATTTTGCATTTAGCGAGATCTGGAAGGACGTCTTTTAGGCTATGAGTTATTAAATAAAACGCTTAACTCCTGCAAAAAATGTAGGAAGAAATTGTCGGTACACGTCTAGAATTGACCAATAGGAGGGGGTTGTTTTTCACCCCCATGCTTCTTCCACTAGTCGACAAAAATTGATGGAGATTGGCTGGGATGTTTAACTCCATCCGCCTTATTGCCCCGACCTTACGTCAAGAATACGATAAGAAATTTGATAGATAATTTGAACGCTTGCAAAATTTCCATGCGGAAAATAATCATCTGATTCAAACAACGCGCCGGGTTCGGCCTTTATACATAAGAGATCATTTCCTTCTCGAATTTTCTAGTAAACGTCCGGAACCATCTAGCATTCGACTCGAAACCCACTGAAATCATCGAGAAGGTAGATAACGTGAGTAGCACAGTGTATCAACTTGAGGGGGATTTATCCCTTTTTAGAGATTTCCTATGCCCAAAAACCACAAAGGGATTTTTTTTTAAATGTAAAAGACGATTATTTTGAGGGACTTTTGAAGGCCTTGAAGCCCTGTATTTCTTTTTTGTACTGCCAATGAGACAACTATCAAATGTGTCTTAGTTAGTTTACTTTATTGGAGAAGAAAAATTATTGGAATGTCGGTAAAACAGTTTCCATCACATCTTCAACGCAAGAAATCCATTTTCACGCATTTTTCTACATTTTGACATGTGTTTCCAATTGCCAGTGTTGTCAGGTGAGACAAAAAGGATAAAGGATAATATTTAAGAGCTACTTTGTAATTAAATAATAAAATACTATTGCCGTTTAGGTAGCACATACTTTTGTGAAAAAAATATGATTCTCATTTTAAATGAAATGAATCGTTTAAAGAAATAAAATAAATTAATTTTGTTTTGTTTGGTGGAGTTTTATTTTATAATTTAGCGTTTGCTTCAATAAATGATTATTTTTTACTGTATTTTTTTCAATGTAGAAGAAATGGGTTTTTCAGTTTCACGGGTTGGCAACATTGGCGACTGGCCTAGAATTGAATCATCGGCGACTCGGACGTAACAGTATCAAAAAATTACTGTTTGCATTACTTATGTATATTGTATGTGTATTTACTAGGGTTCTCTAGATTACTCTGAAATTTTTCTTTTTTTCCATCTAAAATTAAAACAATGTAAAAAATATAAATGTGAGGATTAAGTCAAAATCAAATTTGAACGACGTTTCTGTTAATGAAATTTAAACAAAAAAATAACACTGTGGATTAAAAAAACGGATTTTTCTCCAAAAAATTGTGCTGTGCGAATTTCATACAATACGATTCGGAAAAAATTACATCAATCGTCGGAAAAAAGTTTTCAAAACATGAAAGCCTTGTTTATTTACAATTCAATTTAAACAAATAAGAAATAACAAAAAATTAAATATTTTATTTGGAGTAGATATTATTTATTATGCAATAAAGTATAGTATGATATTTTATACGGTCTTTTCTTTTGCTTTTCCTCTTTTGTCAAATGTGTTTCCGAATTTGTTAAATGACTTTCCAATTCGCAGACCTACTATACTTTGAACGGGTTGGAAAGTCATTTGACAAATTAGGAAACACATTTGACAAAAGAGGAAAAGCAATAGAAAAAGACTGTACTTTGAATTTGGCGCCATAGTAGAACAATTTAGTGTATTTCACGTTTTAAATGTGGCTGCAATGAACAAATAATATTGATCATTCAGCGTTAAATTTCAAATGTTATTTGTTTGTTTGGTTTTCGCAGGTGCAATCTTGATGTTTTATTTCTTTTTCTTCTTAACATCAGAAGAAAAAGATGAGTGACAGAACCGGGTATCACCAACGTAATAACATTCTAGTACGGCGGTAAATTCAAATCATTAAAAATCACACTGTACTACTTGTTTTAAAGTTGAATTTTACAAATAGTATTTAGCATGAACATTTCAACGCTATGGAGTTTAAGTGCGATTCACACAAATATCTTTTATTTAAAGTGCAAAAATTCGAAAATTATAAAGAAACAAATCGGCGCTTTATTTACTTATTCAAGTTGCAAAATTAAAAAAAAAATGAATGACTATAGGCATACGTATTTGATTATTTATTAAAAACGCGAATGATCTTTTATACTGAAACGACAAAATAGAGCGAACGATTTTGAAAAAAAAAAAGAAGAAAACAAACGGAAAACGCAATAGAAATAATAAAACAAGTGAAATTTATCTTTGGCTGATTTATCTGAAATAAAAATGGAATAAATAAACAAGAAGAGTTGATAACGATTAGCTAGCGCGAGTTATACAAAATCACACAGCACAGGAGCAACACTAGTTGCCTACACGATAGAGGCAGAGGGGAATTTCAGCCATTAAGCCGCTCCGATTGGATCAAATCGCGCCGGTGTGAAACCGGCCGGACATGCGCGCCTCCACCTGGAGTACCGCCGCACTCCTCATGTATGCAAATATGTTTACGATGTCATGACGTAACGACTATTGTTAACATATCATTGATTGTTAAGTTCATGACCTACACTACTATAAGGGAAAGCGGATCCGTTCAAAAGAATGCGGACAATACGGAAATGAACCGATATAAGGAAATCGCGACTCGATGCGGCGCTATTCACACCTACAATTTTATTGATCGTTTCGTTGACACTGCTTTACATTCAACATTACGTCGCGAAATAGCAATCAGAGGACAAATGTACTACTTACTTTTTATTGGCCAATAACAAACACAATAGCTTCTCAAAACAATTGCATTTTTATTTAAAAACAATGGGAAAAATTTCGACTCTTAAAAATTCCTTAAGGGGTCAGTTTTTTTTTTCTTAATTCAATGATACGATAACCCTTAAAAGAAAGGTAAATATTTCAAAATTATTTCACCTCAAAAACTCATTGTATAAATTGCAATTTCTTTTAATAATGGTTAACTATAGGGCAGTTCAATTCGCAGTCAAAATTATTATAAGTATTACGTAAATCCTTATAGTTCCTGGAAAATAATAGAATTCAGCTCCTCTTGGAACATGATCCTCAATTGACGTGTTCCTTTGATTAGTTTGTTCTATCAAATAGTTTGACGGGTTTCAAGTTCTACTGCCCAAAGAGTTACAAGGAAGATGTGAAACGTTTGCAATTTTGTTACCAGACTTGCTACACAGTTTGGTGAATGTGTTCGTCAAAGTCAATAGTGTACCTTTGGTGCAAGAAATGTCAAAAATGATCTAACTGCCTTATCTGCCCTGAAAAATAAAAAAACATCATCGAATACTTTAACGAAAGAAGAAGATTTAACAAACAACATAAATTTGTAACATTACAATTTCTTTTAATTAAGTTTAAAATCAAGTTGGAAATTTAACACCCCTCGTACATACGGTCTTGTTTGTAAATTAGAAAATTCCCGCCTGAAAAGCTCGCTCGCTGATTGCTTACTGCAAGACAGTTGTCAAATTTAAAGCCAGATTTCCAGAGCTAACAGACGTCACTTTTAAATATAAAAAAATACAGTTTAGAATTATCTGAAGCAAAGCTAAATAACGGCAAATTTAAATTTGCTGCCGACTGCCGATAAATTTAAGAATTGTTGTAGAGGTGCGTTCGGAAATTCTACCCAATGTTGCCAATATAGTGATTTTAGTAACTTTCTGTTGAAACTCTTACCGAGTTCAGAAACTTAACGATGACCAGTTTCGTGATAAATCTAGTGATTTCAGTTGAAAATAATTGCAACGAAACCACTCATAGCTTAACAGTTTTTATAAATTTTGTTGATTCTGTCGACTTTTCGTCAACTGTCATAAAATAATTAACGATGTTCGCTATGCATAAAAATCGAGTTCTTCTTTACCAAAAATACATGCAAACTTAAATGCCTTTTTCTTCTGATACGGAAAAAGAATGAATGAATCTTGGACAACGAAACAATATAATCGGAAGTTTTCTTTTGTGTAGTCGTCCCAGTTTGGTAGCGATTTTATGGTCTTACTATAAAAAAAGCGACAAAGACATCGCAGTGCCGGTCTCTTTGGACCTTTTTTCAATAGCAAGATCATAAAATCGATACAAAACTTGGACAACTATACCACCGACGTATTTTGTTTACAATTTTTGTGTATTTTGAGGAAGAAAACGCGATTATTCTTACATTTAAAAATTTGTTTCACTGTCGATTGTTATGTTATTTCTTTTATGAAGAAACAGAACAGAACTGTCAATAGTGTCATTCGTTCTGTCAATTGTCGAGTAAGTATTTTCGTGTTTGTTTGTGTTTTTTAAATAAGTTATTTTCAGGGCCCGTTTACTTTGCAAAATGGTGTTTACATTAGAGCATTATGATTTATGTCATGCTGACCTTTAAAAGTCAATTTTAACACTGCGACATACGTTTTACAAAAACAAAATATTTCCACAGGTAATGCTACCGGATTATTAAATGAACACATGTTATGTACAAAAGTGGAAACGAAGTGAACGATTTTTTCATGTCCAAATCGTCGACTATTTCTTACTTCCTGCATTTGTCTTCTACCAAATGGTGTAGACGAGGTCTTTTTTTAATGACACGTAAATATATTACAGTGTAGCCAATCTGCGCAAAACAAATTTTCTAAGAGAGATAGTTAATTGTTGAAAGCACGGTATTCGCGTCCCTCTCACTCGTATTGATTAACAGATCACCTTTTCTTGTCTACCTTATTACTTATAACAAACCTACTTTTCTCAGCTCGCACAAGAGCACGGTGGATAAAACGCGTTTGTTAGCTCTAGAAACCATGTCTAAATTATTTCTGTATAATAATTCCATGGTGAAAATGTAAATGTGCAAAACCATTTATATGAGAGAGACGGACATATTGAAGGAAAGTAGTTTCTGAACGCATCCCAGTATATTTCTGTCATAAGGCTTCCAATCCTCCGAATTTACAAACAGGATGTGGTCCAAATAAAGCAGAATATTGCGGAATATATTAAATAAAAACGAAATTGCAATTGCAGAAATAATTTTACCAAATTTATTCTTCTCCACACATGAAAACAAGGAGGAGATTCTGTACATTTGTAAAAGAGAGAGAGAGAGAGATAAAAACACTTTGTCATTCCTTACTATCTTTCAATCAAAAATATTGAAATTAGAGTTTTCAATAGGGACCATGAACATGCGAAGCCAGCGCCACCAATGACCAAATTCTGCATTAGTGGTACGAAAATATGAGTTGTTTCAAATTATTAGTGTGCATTTGAACTTGAATATTGTAATGTATTTCAATACCAGGAAGCTCAAGTATTATGTACTACAATCGTAAATTGTCATAAGAGTGATATTATTCCCATGCAAAGAGTCTCAAGAATTATTTTCGTATCACTAATTCACAAACCACTACGCCAGGCGGCGCTGAACGCAGAGATGTGCATGGCGCCTATTATAAACTCACCACAATTGTAAGATATTTTGAATAAACCGCCAAAATTATGTCGGTAAGGAAGTTGCCAAAATTATGCCGGTAAACAAGTTTAGTTTCTAATTTATGTTGGCAACACTGGGGATTGATGAGAACGCAGCATCACCAGACATGCGGGAAATTCCTGTTTTAGTGAGAAAGTTGTGTGTAAAATCGCACTTAGGTGTTTAGGTTTCTCAAGTATTTGAAAAGTTGATGTGAGAATTGAACGTAAAAACGGAAAACCTGAGGAATTGTGGTGGGAAATTTTATACAATAACCTGGCAACACCGTGAGAAGTCAGGTTGTTAAGAAAGAGAGAAAAGTTAGCTAATGTTATGTATAATATGAGTTACGTCGTCTCACACGCACATAGTGGCGGACGATAAAATCCGTATGAGAATGCGTATTTACACAAATTTGTAAATCAGGCTTTTATTAAGGTTATGTTTCTGTCAAGACGTAAAGAAAAGGTTTGAAATGTCAAATTGAAGTTTTGCAACTACTCTTCCATATAAACGAACTGTTATGTTATGTTATGTTATGGGTTTAAAAACAACTCAAATAGAAAATAATTAATAGCCAAGAATCCATTTACCTTATTTTGCTGCAGATTTTTGAATTGTTTTTCAAGAAAATCTGAACGTATCCAATTTTTTTTTATATGTATTAAAAGTTCCTTGTAAAAAATATTAATACCAACGGATATGCTTTACGCGTCTAAAAATCAAATGTCAGAGATCAATATAATGGCAGTAGACCTTGATTTGTGTTAGAGAGTTGGTGATACTGAAGTACTAATAACAAATTTGACAGCCTTGATCGAGGTTAGATTTCTGCAAGTTGCAAGTGCATTAGAAAATGTACTTACTTGGTGTTCGCCCTTCGTTTTCTTATTTTAAAATCAAACGATTTAAAATTTTATATCTGACAGATATTTAAATATAATATTTAAAAATCTTTGTTAGTCAATGTTGCCAACTATGCTTCATCCTTTGTTCTCATGGTAGGTACATACGTAAGTAGTAAGTAGATAGAATCAAGCTTCAATTAAAAACAAAATATATTCACGCAATACGTAGAATAAAGGCAATGGATTTTTATTTAATGGATGAAATTAAAGTGACAAGACATTAATAATCGCGCGGTAATGTCGACATGAATTTCATTACCCCAGGGGGAGGGGGCGACCAGATCAAATATGACGTATCGAATTTTGAGTTAAGTGAAAATATTCGCACAAAATTAAACCCTGTGCCGCATTAAAATAGACGTGGCATGTCAAATGGCCATTAGTAACGCGTGAAGTATGGATCCGAGGGTGCTATGATGATGAAATAAATAATCGAATAAACACACTTCGCTGAGTTAATGACGAGGCACACGCGATCTATTGCTGTTTTTTTTTTACATACAAACTCGTAAATTTATCGTTTAAGTGGATTTGCGACATTTTGCTAAACTCTGTTACAAAATTCAAGAACAAATTCAATCACTAATCGCTTTATTATGTTTTTGTTTTGAATAATAAATTGCAAGTTGTAATAAGATTGTTTGAAATGAAAAAGGCTTCCTCGTATTATGTATAATGCGATTTGATAAAAAAGTTGTTTAAGTTGTCATCTAACTGACTAAAAAATATATGTTGGCAGCACCGGCACATCTTATCCTTGTGAATTAAAATTTGACATTTAACGATTTAATGTTATGTTTAATACGTTTTCCAATTTGTTTCTATTACGAAAGTAACTTTTTCAATAATCTGTTGGTTCTATGCTTAAAAATTTTTCACAATTTGAATAAAATTGGTTAGATGTTACTTAAAAAATAAAAGACATAACCTAACTGCAAAACACAAAAAGCCGATAAAACAGTAAACGATAATCAATAATTATGCTACCGTGTTACCAACATTGTTTAGGCAAACATAAAATTGTCATAGCGTTTAAAATTATAAAAGTTTAAATTCCCCACGTATTTAAATAAAAAAAATCATTTAATTGTTGATCAATTATTCAAAGAAAAAAAAATAAACATGATACTTAAATATATTCTAAATTAGCGCATCGCTCAAGACCTTAATAATAGAACGAAACGTTGACAAAAGTCAATACATGCACCAAGTTTTTATTTCAGAAATTAAGTACCTATTCTTTTTCTATTTTCAAAATAATATTTAACGCTTATAATTTCAAACACACAAAATATTTATTTTATGTATCGAATGTATTTTCAAAACCGCATTTAATTTTATTTACGTACGAGATTAAAAAATAAATAAATTTTGTACTAAAACAATAACAAATACAGGAATTCACATCGACGGTCCTACCTACACCCGTAAATCAGCCTGATTAGCCATTAGACGAAGCAAACTAGAGGACGCTGGCTGTATCACGTTCATTTGTCTAAACAAAGCAGGATCGCCTGGATCCATTAATCAGCGCACGACTGTCGACCGAACACGCCCCGTCGGAATTCTCCAATGAGAAACAAGTCAGTCTTAGGATGACGATAAGAATCGATCTGTAGGATATCTCGATAGCCAAATTATTTTTTCGGTTTGACAGCTTTTTTCTGGGTTTAATTTTGAATTAATCCGAATGACATTGCCTTGCGCTTGCCCTGTCATTAGAAGGAATTCAAATTCAAACATCGCAATACCAACAGAATATCTTGCGCCACCTAGACACTACTGGCCGTACCACGCCACGTTCTGGTGAGGGGGCGTGGTGTATTACCGACTGAAATCTGCATTACCAGTGACATTACAGTTCGGTTCCTACCGCCATCTACCCCTACCTTGCCAACTTATAACCACGTGTGACTTTGTTCTTTTCAATTTGTGTGTGTTGGTCTCGTAGTTAGAAATACATTTATTTATTGAAGCGTAAGAAAAGAAACAAGATATTAAATTCGATATTTTTTTGTGGAGTGAGTGAACTGCAAGAATAATAATAAGGTGAGACTTTATTAATTACAAAAATAAGATTGTTTTTATTATTAATGAAAGGCTTCTCGACGACTGGCCATTTAAATTTTACTTTTTAAATTGAACGCTTCATTTAATAATAATTTAACAATCTAATTTAAACGTTGTAGAAAAAAATCAAACGGTGTTTTATTTCGTCTAAAAGCTCTACACAATTGAATTATTTTCTGTGCACTTTATGAGGTGTTTGTAGAAATGGAAAATTAATTTGAAAATTATGATATTAAAAAATAAATTAATTTTTGTTTTACTGTTCTTCACACACACTTTCTGATATTTTAACAGTCTAACTCTACTCCGTTTGTTTTCTTTTCTTAGTACGCCCACGCTTGTGTCCGTTTGCGGATACCATCATGTTTCTCAAGGTTTGCAGCTCGGAATTGTTTGTTTACTCTAACCGCAGGGACTGATTGTTACAGTTTCAACTCATTGCGCAAAATTACGAGTTTTGTTCTAATTCAGACTCAAACGTTTAAATTTTATGATTGCAACATTTATTTTCTAATTTTGAAGTAGTAAATTTTTGTACAGAATTCCGGTTTCCTATACCATCACACTATCCTTAAAAAAAGGGCCCCACAATTCTTACTGGCCTGTGTAACAATAGGTGCCTGTTACAGTCGTCAAAGAACTACAAAATAAATATTAACGAAAGAAAAGCAGATGCGCTGATTTCATTATTTGTAATAATTGGCGGAAAGGGAAAAATAAATTTGCTAATTTGTTCTACTCTGTAGCTCCAAAAATATGAAAGTTAGCAATGGTGCCGACCTAATTTGAAACATGCGAGGTGAATGGCGGGCCCCTAAGGTTTTTTTTAGAAATTGCTAGTCAAAATTTTTTGTTTTTTGTTTTTATTTCTAAATCTATCTAATAAAAGAAGTGTGTCATGTATTTATTATAAAAATTGCAAAAAAAAAAATTTTCTGATAACAACAACACCCAAATTTTTATTCGGCTTTAACCGATCGCATTGCGGCTTGCGACCAAAACGCATTGTCAATATTCTACTTAATTCTCTTCACAATAATCACAAATAAAACGTTTTTATTTTAATTTGTGCAATCTTTATGTGCCCATTGTCCACAAACGAGATAACTCAACACACTTTTCCATTGTTGCATTACGCTTAATTAATTCACGTTGTTTAAACATACTTTCATGAATACCTACACAGGTAACGGTTGCAAATTGACTCTAGGTTCATAAGGCCTTTTTTGTTAATTTTAGTCCCCTCAACACATTCTCCAAATATAGGTAGTTCCTCACGTAACACCCTGCACTTACGTGGCCGTCATTACCCCCATATGTAAAGTACAGAAGAGGAATTGATTACACTTGAGTAGAATAAGTTATGAAAGTTCTACGTTTTGAGATCGAAACTACATAAAATTCTGTACGTAATGAAGCTAGGAAGATTTATTTTTCGTTAAAAATGCAAATGATATAAACCTTCGAAATCTGTCATATGTAATAACAAACAACGTTAAAACAAATTTTTATCTCTAACCGCTTTTCTCTTGTCTTTTTATGTGGCTGACATTGCTACCAACTGTTTAATATGCATATGCAATGTTGAAGCTCTATTGTGACGGAGATTTTAAAAAAATGTTTTCGTATTAGAAATATCAGGTGGCCGGTATTACCCCAGGGGACGCTATTCGCCACATTCACCCTATACATTGCATAATATACTAATTTCTTTTATTTTGGAAATTTGTTATAGTTTTCCTTAAGCATGTCTCTACTAGTCGCCTTGGCCCTATCTGACCTTGAACCGGAACAATGGCCCAACCAATTCAACCACATCTGCGGAACCAACATAACGAAGACTTTCATGTTCACACTGGAAAAGAAATCGAGAACGGAACTCTCGCCCGAGTGCGTAAAATTCTTCAGTCTTTTCGACCAGCACAAACCGAACGACAGAAACTCCTCCGAATCGCAAATCAAGGAGTTCATTTTGCAGACGTTCAAGCAGGCGCAAGCAAATAAGGTGAGAGCAAATTTTCAGTGAAATTTTTTGAGACGGTCGTTTTCTCAATAGATCCGGAAGAAGGACGTTTGCGTTTCGGAATCATCTGACGACCAAACGATTATGTACGGTGGGAGAAACCTGCTCGATCTACGATCGAACATAACCGGAAACTGGGATTTGACTCCGGCGATATTGCTCGACGATATAGCCACTTACTTCCAAAATAGATCACAGGTTTCCTGGTTGAAAGGCGCTAGTCCCCCCAGTCATGTTATGATCACGTGCAAGACCCAAAACTGCAAATTCGAGCAACCAATCTATCTGTGATTTTCTTTTTGTTCCTTCAAGTCATACCAGAATATGTGATATTAAATAGCATTAGATAATGTTATGGATATGTAAGTGTCTACATAAATTGCTATACACTTTTAATTTTTTCATGTTTTGACGAATGATATTGTATGCATATCTGATATGTAAATATGTACAACATTTACAGTGATAATGCAATTGTGATAATTAAAGCACAGATTTAAGTGCGCTTTTAGGTCATGAGTCATCTTTTTTAATTGGCGATACATGATTTAAAAATGCATCTAAATCCGTGCTGTATTTTCTATTACTTATGATCTGATTATGAGTTAAAATTTCAGATAAAAATAGTTTTTAATATTTACTTAGATTCAACTTAGAATTAAATTGTGATAAAATCAATGCCATCCAATAATTTAACCAAGTACATAGCAATAAGTTCGGTTTAAGTTAATAATAAATATCACAGGGTACATAGCGCAATTTGTAAATAATTAGAATTAATAACAATGAATTAAAGATGAAATAATACGTAGTGGTTCAGAATTTAATAATACTTTTGTGTTTGAAATTGTACTATAAACATTCTGACTGTACTTATTATAAATTCTGCGTAAATGTGCAATGCAAAATAATTTCCCTGTACCTAAGACTTTGACAACTTATTGTTAATAAAACTGCTGTACTAATATACTTGTTGTTTTTGTATAAATTGATTGTTAGATATTCAATCCATCAAATCAGGCAACTGTGGAAGTCATAGCCAAATATTTATTATATAGGGTGTTACTAAACTTCAGTTGTTTTATTAATGCTGCAGATTTTCGTTCTTTGAATTTGAAAGTATATACACTATAAAATAAAGCATCAGCTGAAGTACTATGTACATTTATTAAATAATAAATTCACTGCGTCTTTGTGCTTTCCGTTGCAAAAAAAAAAGATTCAAGTTCGGTAATACCCTGTATAATCCGCCGAGAAAACGAAGCATTCCCTACAACAGTCAATTCATCGTAAATGTCACAGATGATTGTTTAAACAATAAATTAATTTAATTTCCCCGGGGCCATATTTTTGCGATTCGTTTATTGCATTTCGCTTGCAAATTAGCACAGGCTCGTGTTTGTGCAGAACAAAAGACGCACGGACGCGAAATCATTAATATCAAGCGCGTCAGTAAAATAAAATAACACGCAGGCGACTTTGAGACAAACAAAAGAAGAACGAGGTGAAAAAGGGCATTGTTTCGATTGTGCGGCGGCGAAGGCGAAACAAATGAGTGCACTTTTTAATTGCGTCTGTATATCTCTTTTGTTTTTTTTTTGCACAATCGTAGATGATAAAAAACAGAAGTTTCTTGCCAAAAAAATAAAAAAATTCAATCACATCTATTCTGTGTCGTTTTAAACCAAAGCAGGCGGCCGGTTCGTGTTGCCCACTAGCGGGCGAATGCTTGAACTGCAGAGGTTCGTCGGCCGACTGCGATCAATAATACAGAGAAGGTAATGTAAGCATCTACCCTTTGTATCCAGCGTACAGGTTTCGTCCAGTTCATGCGTTTGAAAATTAATTTGGCGGTACCTGTACAGACTCTAACACAGAAATAAAATGTACGCAAAGCAACCTTTTGCAATTTGTTAACATTAATTAATAATAATAATTATTATTATTGACTTTCGTGAATTATCATCTTCAAGAAGATATTTGCTTTGATAAATAAAAATACCTATCAAACGAGAAGACCAATATTTAACAGTATTCAATAGTTAAAGTTGATAGTACACTAATTAAATTAATTTGTAAAAATCGACTGTTTACGATAAACTAAAAACTTCGCAATTGTGAACTTTTATTTTGACTACTTGTTAAACGCTTCCAATTTGTTTATTGCACCAGTTGACATCCTCCCAACTGACTTACAGATTATAGAAGTTAAAAGAGAGTAAAATTAGTATGATTTTTAGAAAGAAACATTCAAATAAAGCAACTAAAATAAAGGAGAATATATAGAAACACAAAATGGATACAGAAAGATTAAAAAATACAGAAGAGTAATTTTTTTAAAAATTGTTAAGTAAACATAAAAGTAAAAAATTGCCATACTGTAACTTGTCACTATTGTCAATCTAATAGTAATAATAATTTTTCAATAATTGTCAATTGAATAATAAAATAAATAATAATAATAATAATAGATAATAAAACTAGACAGATAGCTCATCAAATATTCTAAATTTGACGCCCCAAATTTGAAGACAAACTCGCTTTAATTTGGAGACAGCTCAGCAAATATGTGGTGGCGCTACTGTTATAATAGCAGAGTGGAAAACCGAAACCTGTAAATATAAGTAACATTTAAACAAATTCTATAACTAAAAGGTGTGACGCAAAGATCAAAAGGAGAATTAACAGCACGTTATAACCACACATCACATTATCGTGTCTTGGCCGCAGTTTAAACTTATTTCTCTGTTACTTAAAAGCGACATCTTCCGGTAAACGAGTCAACTGAGCTTCGGAATTAGCAAATGGTTTATGACAAATCTTCAGTTTTGAATTTCTTGTGCGTACAAGTGACATCTATTGAGTATTTAACAACTACTTTTAGAGAGTCCATTCGTTTTAAAACCATTTTGAATTTGTTGTACCGTGTTGTTCTGACTGAAGTAATAATTTGATTACATTATTATATGCAATCAATTTTGCATCTTGTTTAAATTGTCTCAAATGTTATATAATAATAATACATGACTGAGTTATTGTCTACTGTTTAGAAACGCGCTTCAGGCCAAATTCTTTAATTTGATTTGTAATTGTTTTTACTGAATACATATATTTATATAGAAGTATAGTGTAGTGTATTTATTTAGAAGAAAGAACGTAATTTTTCGTCAATCTCAAAAAAATATATGTAGTGGCAGGCAAGGGCTGAAATCTCATTATGTATAAAGAGGGCTTAATATCAGATACCTACAAACAAAGAAATTGCTACTTGTGTCCTTTATGGTTAAAATTTAAATTAAAATTAAATTAAAATTTCAGTAAAAGAGTGAAGAGAGGAAATGAAAATTAAGTAATTTTTGGAATTAAGACCTAGTTTGGCTATAACAATAGAATTTCTCTTTTACTCCCGTCAAGACATCTAGAAGAACATAATGTTTCGACGAAGCCTTGTAAAAATTGATTAAACTGAAAGTAAAGGATAATTTATCCCCTTTCCGTTATCATTTTTTTAACCACCCGCCCCTTATACTATTTCGTTGGCTGTCTAGAGCGATCCATTATCTCAGTGGATATACATACCTAATCTCAGGTATGCTTATACAAGAATTAAGCATAAACTTGCGACCGAAGAAACTAACCTATTCTTTTTTTGGATTGTAAATTGTCTTTCGATCTGTCAAAGTACTAAATTATTGGAGCCGTCATATTGTATCAATGCTGCTTTGGCATTTAGTATAACCACGTATAACCTCCAAAACTGCAAGGCTGGTACACTGAAATTGAAATGCTAATGGTGGATTTCACAAACGTTACTTAAAGTTAATCATCCGTTAAAAGGAAACGTTGCCATGGTTACATGTGTTGAAGGTATAGGAATGATTATTCTTAATCGATGATTAAAGTTAAGTGACCTTCGTGAAATCCAGCGTGAGTCTTCCTACAAATGTTTTTATTTTCTCCACGACCGGTGTCGTCTTTTCGACTTTTTCAAGTGGTTGACTATAAATAAATAAAGTATAAATAACTTATTACTACTAGTAAATATTAATATAACTTACTTTAAATATTGTAAATACCTTAATTATTGTAAAATATCATATACATTAATATTATTGTAAAACTAGTTGTAAGAATATGTGTAGAATCTAAATATAAACGTTTTTTGTATAATGACAATTTTATAATTAAATGAAAAAGTTATGTTAGTTACTTTGTTTAGATTTAGAAAAAAAAATGTAATTTGACAAGGATTCCTATATATAGGTGGCGCCGTACAATTTTAATTTACTTTGTGTGTGGCGAAAATCAGAGGACTAACAAACAGAGAAATGCAATTAGAAAATTAATTTGTTAAGGAAGAAACAAAAGAGAACTGAAACAAACAACAATAAAATGCAAAATTAATAAAAGGAAAACAAAAGCAAAAATATGAAAAATTAATTACAAATTTCGCGCCAAGAAAAATTGTAGTTCGATAAAATTTTCATAGATGGCGCAGGTGTGACTCGACTTTGTACAATTTCCGTTTGTAGATGCATTAAATAATTTTTTAAAGGATTTTACAGGCATCTAGAAAAATGAACAAAAATTATGACAATTTTTGTAAATTTTTCTAGATGCGTAAAAACCATTTTTCAGCAAATAAATTAATTAATTTTTTATTAATTTACGAAAAAATGATAAAGAACAATTTTAATTAAGAATTTTATTCTCTGTCGATTGGTAAAGTAATATAGAGGCTGTTCCATTTAAAAAAAGCATCTTTCTGACTTTATCTCATAAATGCGACGTTCAATTGTTTTTTTTTACTGCGTCATTGTAATAAGTGTGAAAAGTACTGCTAGTTTGTTAATTAATTTGTAGCTTTCATAACATAGTACCGACATAAGTTTGAACAGACTGTATAATTATATAATTATTACTCCTACATAATTTTATAATTTAAAATGGTTGAACAGTAATACACTTCGCTTCGGAACTTCAAGGTTTCTCGAGGGCCCCCTTTGAGCTTGGGGGCCCTGGTGCACTGCACCGCTTTGCCCTATGATAGCAACGCCACTGTGATTAATTAAAATTCTTATTAATTAAAATAGTTTTGGAACTTCAGTGAAAGTAGTTAATGACACCTTAATAACAATTGATTTATAAATTGTAAAATGTACCGTGCTTTCAATTATTCCCGAGTTCCATGTGATCACTTAAATTCATCATTTATTTAATTGACAAGACATCCGCACTGTCAAACTGATAGTATGTTGGCATCACTGCACACTTGTGACATTTCTTGTTTTAATTTTTTTAAATTTATTCATAATAATTTAACACATTTTAGACAAGCGTTATTAATTCTGGGAGCAAACAAATATTTTGTAATGTTTATGATACGCCATATCATATCTAATCTGGCTTTTAACCAGTGACGTGTTAGTAACTGATTGTAAAAATCTAAAAATCAGATTTTTTTGATACATATCATGATATATATCAAAATATAAATCAACAATTCGATTGCTCAATTTATAATTGTTTACAAATAAAGTTGTCCATTCGTCTTGTTACATATTTTTATCATAAAACAGTATCAGGCTCAAGCAAAATTAATAAACAAGCTAAACTCAACTTAAATTCAGAATAATTGTTTTGGTCGTCGCTTTTTTGGAGCTTCTGAATTCATATATTTGAATATTAAAGCTAATTTATTTTGCTTTTTTATAATATTTCATAATAGCTGTAGGCTTTCATCGCCTAGTGCGTTAGATAGGACGTAATCAAGGCATGTCAAGATATGCGGTGGAGTGGTCGGTTTCGTACTTGTACTTACTTTGTCAATTTTAAAATGTGAATAATAAATATCTTGCTATATATCAAAGATAAAAATCCTAATATATATCATGATATATATCGGTATATATCAAGATATTTATTATTCACATTTTAAAATTGACAAAGTAAGTACAAGTACGAAACCGACCACTCCACCGCATATCTTGACATGCCTTGATTACGTCCTATCTAACGCACTAGGCGATTAATATATATATCATATATATCATTGATATATATTTTCAAACTCTGCTATCAAGTAATCTAGCTTAATCTTCTAATAAAAACTTAACCTTAAATTAAAGTATCGGGATTGGTGAAATTTTAAGATAATTTGATAGTATGGAGGAATGGGGAAATGCGATCAAGAGCACATGGCAATTCTGCCAAACTCATACATGTGGTATTACTTAAAATTCCTCGATTACAATAAGGGGTATTCATACAAATTAAATAAAAGCAACAAACGTGGCCTTAAATATTATAAACTTACAAATCTCTATGTACTTAATTTCTTACAACAATAAATAAAATTTATTGCACAAACTCTAGAATAAATCTGACATGAGCCGTGTACGCCTACGTTCACTTTGGTTACTTTTTTTAGTGATGATATCCACAGGCAAATACAAACGTCGTTTAATAGTTTAGGTAAATTTCTATGAGATGACGCCACTATCTGCTTGGTGACGTCACAGCTGACCAATGTCACTTTTCAAAGAAAAAAAACCATGCAAAAATTTGAAACAAAAATCATGCATTGTTTTTCTTCTACAGACGTTTCAAGTGGGCACTGTAAATGTCAACATAAAATAGGTTTATTTCGTGCAGTTAAAAAAAGTAACGAAAAAATTGGAATCTCGTTAGACCAAGTGTGTAGCCCTCATTGAAAAATAAAATTAATTTTTTTCCAACAAAACAGTTACCTTTATTGTGAAACGACTCTCGTATCTTAGTGTCGCCAATCTAAACAAAATAAATTTTCAAAGAGAGGTAATTAATTTGGCCACGTGGGGCTCGGAAAGCACGGTATTAATTAGAAATGTAACGCATTTTTAATCTATTTAGATTTCACAACATACATAATTTTGTAGGTAATTAATAAACGTGATATCTTTGAAATTGTCATTAATTCGATGTAATTGTTATCTTCTTATTTTCTGATTTTCCAAACACGTAGACTACTTAACTAATTTTCAATCGTTGCAGTTATAAAGCAAAACCCGAATTTTGAGGCAATCGTTAATATAAATAATTTCAGGCGATAAGGGACCCAGGCGACTAACTTTAGCCAAAATACTGAGTTTGCTCACGATAAGTGACCGTTAAGATACGATAAAGTAAATAAGCCACGCGAAAAAGACTCTGAGCGCGTGAGAACCAGACCTAAGTTCCACGCAAGATAGCGGAGCCACCTCGCAATCCCATGAGGGTAGGCAACTTAAGTCACTCCGGTGACCCAAATGAGCGGGATCAAAAGGAGTACTCGCACAGATGCCACCACCTCGCAGTTGCAAATTACAAAAGGGGCTCGGGTTTTGAAAATGTATACAATTCGGTTCCGCAGGAAACCTTTTTCGTGAACAGAAGTGATCCTCTTATTATTTCATCTTTGTTCAAATATAAAAATTGTCATTTTTGTTTCTTCTTTAGCTTTATCGTCGACCCCTTTTTGCGAGTGGGTATTCCAGTTTAAATATTCCTGGTGTGGGTGATGTAATAGTGTACGAAAAGAAGACCCTTCGCCCAGAGCCCCATGGAGAAATAGAAAAGCCTTAATATGTCTGGATTTTTCAACTCAAACGCCAATTTATGGTCCCTATTTAAAGCGTGTTTTTACAATACATTCCTTATGGCGAATTATGTGTTTTCACTTGTATCTACAGTTCCAAGCCCGGAAGAATCTCCCTCCGATTTCTTAGTTGGGTTTCTCAGTCCTAATTTAACTTTAAATTCCTGTTTATTTCCATAGGAACAATTGTTTTTATAATTGCTACCATGGGAATAAACAGGAGTTTAAAGTTAAACTAGGACTAAAATTAGCATTAATATTATTTTTATTATAAAACGACGGAAAAGAATAAGTTATTAAACGCCTAAAAGTGTGCCTATTTCTTAAACATTAACAGCCTGTCTAATCCTGTCTTTTCAGATGCCTAAAAATCCGGGCTTTAATTATAAGGCTTTACGTCTCGAAATCAAAGCGAATATTATTTAAGAAATTCACTCTGTATATAATAAAAAAATTCTGAATAATTAAATTAGATTTAGATAAATAAGGCGTTAATTGTTTCGTCCTTCTTGTAAATACAGTATTCTGCTGTTCCATTCATCGTAACTTGGAAAAAAATTAATTAGTTAATTAATTGATGTATAGATGTAATCTAATACACTCGGATGTAACATCCGGAAGGCGTAAATAAAAGCAGGCGCCTTGATTGAATACAATGCAAGCGGCAATAAGAAGACACCGGAATTTATTCCAATGAGGAAAGTTGTATAAAGACGTTAGCAAAAACGCTGATTGAAACTTGTGTCAAACATTGTCCAGTGTTGAAAGGAGGCTAAAATGACTTCTTTGCATGTCACCATTGACAACAAAAGTTGTCTATTGTTTAGCTAAACAATGCCATCATATCTCCTTGGTGATGAAAAGACGGCGTCTCTGTCGCTCGACTCGCCCGCCGATGTCTCTCCATCCTTGCCATTATCGCAGTCTCTTTATGTATAGCTCGATGCGGCATTCAGAACATAACAATGGGAAATGCGGTGACATTTTTATCGTGTGTACATAGAGGATAGAGAGAATCCGTTGCATGGATTCGCGATCACTGAATGTCACGCGCTTTCGATTATATCTTTTTCGTGCGCTATCTTTATAAACAACGATTAAAAGGAAAGCGCGAGCTCCGGATTTTTTTTTTATATTTTTCGCTTTTGTCTCGCGAGGTATTTATCTGAATTAGGTACAGATAATCTCCAAACTCAAACAAAGATACTTTTATATCGAAAAATTACTATTAATATGTGCACAGTCGCGAGCACTGAAAACGGGACACCTTTTTATAGAATCCCGTTTTAAACGACATTTCTAAACGTGTATATCTTACAGCTTAAGTTATAATTGTTATAATAACATAATAGTAATGCTCATTACATTTTTCTGAAATCGAAAAGTACGAGCACACAGCTAGATTTTGGGCATTCTAGCTTCAAGAAATGTTCCGCTTTCTATGATCGCGAATGTACCGTATGTAAAACCGAAAATAAATTAATTAAAACCAAGTCAAACACAAACGTGTAAAAAACTTCCAAGGCAGTTTAAGAATCATGTAGGTACATGTACTTACGTAAAACTGAAGTAATTCAAAAAATTACACTGACTCGTTTTTTTTTTAAGCATACAGGGTGTTATCGTTGCGATAGTAATTTAAAATTATAATCCACAAGTCTTGTAAACAGCTTTCTTTTTCGTACCTTACGCGTTAGTTTGAATAACATACAAGTCGAAGGAATTTCATGAAATTCAGAATAAATTTGATAATAAAAAAATAAATAAACGCAACGTAGAAAGCAAGAACTATACAGGGTGCCCGGATTTCGTAGGGACAGCATGGGTAACTTTTGTATTTGAAGAGACAGAGAGATAGTTAAATTAGCAAAAAGGTGCAGGTTCGATAGCTCATTAAGAATTCATTTTCAAATTGTACTTGTCATGGCCATTTTGGTTAAAATTTAAAAAAAAAACAAAATCTCATAATTTCTTTTATTGGCCCTTACTCTTTTTTACTTAAGGTATTTAGATGTGGTTTGAACAAATTTGCAGTACTTGAGATATTTAACAGTATTAATGGCAATACCATCCGTAAAGTCATTAATAGTGTTCAGAAATGGTGCCAACTTTGCATTGCAAACAATGGTGGCTTATTTGAGTGATTTAATTTTTTTTATTATAATTTTTTTAAATCAGTTTGGTTTTGTTTTGGCAATAAAAATATTTAAATTACCATACAAATTAATTCAAACCGCATCTCAATATCCTAAGTAACAAGAAAGTTACGGCAAATAAAAGAAATTATGAAATTTAGTTTTTATTTTATTTTAACCAAGTTGGCCATGCCAAGTAAAATTTGAAAATGTATTCTCAATGAGCTCTTGAACCCGCATCTTTTTGCTAATTTAACCATCTCTCTATCTCTTCGAATAAAAAAATTACCCATGTTGTCCCTATGAAATCCGGGTACCCTGTAGACATACAGTAGCGGACAAAAGTTAAGCAACTCAACGGTAAAATATGTATTTGCCATATAATAAGTCACGCAACATAAAAGTTTCAAATTATTATGATTGTATATTATTATACCACGTAACCGCTCTTAAAAATAATCTTTATTTTAGAATTAAAAAAAAAATTATTCTCTGAAATAGCAAAATTATAACACAAACAATTTATACCTGGACAAAAGTTAAGCAACTAAAAGATAGTCAATGCATTTTTAGTAAATTACTAACAATTAGTGGAGCAGATTTACTTTTTAATTGGTGCAGCACATCATCGAGGCAGTGAATCAATTAATTTGTCATGTCATGCCCTTAAGTATTAAAATTAAGCAAACGATATTTTAGAAAACTCAAAACAGAATTAAAGGTTGCCCGTTTTTTACTACTAGGGTTGTTCCCTTATGGTTAAATTGGAAATAAAATTAAAAATAACTGAGAGTCAATAATAAATAATTTTAGTTGATTTTTAAACTATTTGAACATAATAATTATTAATACTATGATAAAAGTTCGACAACTGCGGTTGTTAATTTTCATCACAGATTTTCAAGGGGCGGTATTTTTAAAGGAATTCCCACTTGCCGTGAAAAACAAATTCTTTTGATTACTGCTAGCCTCTCTCACTCGAGGTTAGCAAGTAGCAAACGAAAAATCTGTGTGTCTGCAAAATGCCACGAAATGTTTATAGCAATCGATTGACATTTGATCAAGAACGTGCACACTGGGATATCAGAAAATGAAGAACAGTGCTTTCCAGCGACGAATCCAAGTTTAACTTAACACAGTCGGACGGCATTTACTAGGTATGTACGACGTCCCCCTGTAAATTGATGAATTCGAAAGTGTTGGATAGTTCATCCCTTTTCTTTTATCTTTTTATCTGCTGCAAGAAACGGGGGTTTCCTTACAGCAGGTTTTTGTGGAGAAAATCAAATCAACCCTCAGTGTTTAAGCTGTGCTAATTTTTTTATAGTTTTTGTTATTTTGAGATGAAAATGGTGGATTTGATCCCTGCGTAAGGACCCTGAAATGCTGTAAGGAAAATTCATTTTGTTTTTAACCATCTTCCCCAAAATTGATACAGAAGGTTTTAAAAGCCCCGCAGCGAGGAAAAAATAACATATCCGTTCCGGTATGTGTTTTTTTAAGCTTAAGTCTGCGCGTTTGCTTCCGTCGCTGATTTTTCTTTTCAAAGTCCGGTTTGTTTTTCGTGAAGAATCAATTAATTCAGCCTTAAGAGTTTGCTTTTGGTTTTCAGTAGAAAATAATTTCTTAATTTCAGAAAATTCTTTCCACGAGTCCTGTGAAGTCTGACTTTTAAATCCCTACTTTGAGTACTTCAATTGTAACACATAGAGCGCTCGCGCTAACGGATTGTTTTCAATTTAGAAGAATTTTCGAAAGATTGTTAAGGATTTAGTGAAAAATACTTTATAAATTCGGAACGTTGCGTGGCAACACGACAGAAAAATGTAATCCGTTCGTTAAAGCATGTGTCCTATCGTCCATTAAAATAATTAAACAGCAACAGAAATGCCGAAAGCTCAATAAAGACCAGGGCGACTGCTCCTAAAGTTGATACGGATGGGTTTTCATTTGATTATGAACAATGGCCGTGGAACAATAGCACCGCCGAGATGCACTGCAGTCGAAGATGACGAGATTGAATAGACTTTTCATTTATCACTACCATTTGCATTTTATTTCAGCATTTCAATGCGTTATGCCTTGTACAAAGGATAACGCGCGGAACAATTCGAGTTTATTGCAACAGATAAGGTTTTTAATTGTTTCGCTTCTTTTATGCCGGGAATTAATTAGATCGGGCGGTAGATAATAATACTTCGGCAACTTGTGTAATTCTTTTCAACGCGCGCCGCGCCGGCCTGAATCAATGGGAAAAAGCAATTTAAATAAGAATAAATTTAAATAAGAATTTTTGATCGATCTGTTTTAAGAGCTCTTCCTCGTTTTAATTTTTGGAAAAATTATTGAATACCTACTTGAATATGAAACAGTAAGTAGGCGAGTACCTTCACGTGTTAATACAGATTTATTAACCGAGAACAAAGAAGTTAAGAACACTCAAAGGAACTGATTTATAACCATCATAGTTTATGCAGTTCTCAGCAAACTTAAACTACCTATTATGCATCGAAATAATCAAGCCAATACCTTATAAATGGGCGAAGGGATGATGAACGTTCTATCTAATATGCACAGTGAATAGGCTGGGACCGGTTAACTCATGAAAGCCTTATTGTCAGCAACATCGCACAATGAACACTGCCCGGCGTCTGGACGCCATTCACACCACCGTCCTGGATATTTCTGAATCATCTCTGTTTAGGCAAGAATACGACCTTGCCTTGCCTATCACATGCAATTAGATTTTTTTTACCTTACAAAAGTACTTGTACAGTTTTTCCCTTCTTTTTTCTTCTTTTTATTTTTCGCAAGTTTAGTTAAAGTACAAAAGACAGTTGAAGCAAACCCCACGTTAATAAAAAGACTTGCCATTGTCGAGACTAAGATAATTCAAGTTTCAAATTATTTAGGTGGACTTGAAGCCAAATTATTCATATTTATACTCATCAAGTATTCTAGTTTGTTCATTTATTTTTCTTTTCCCTCTGACTAACTGAATCGTCTTGCTTTTAAGTGATACTTTCACTTCATGTTTTCTTTGTTGCATTTAGTTTTCTGTGACACTTCACTTCGCTCGAATATCCAAACCAGTTGTTGAGGATTTCTTGTATTCTCCAGTTGGAATTTTTTTCTTTCAGGATTTTCACGTGGTATACTTTAGTTGTTCTTTTTCACCTTACTCTTATCACCGGTGATTCATCAGCATCGATGTGAAAACTGCCCTCGTGTAATTGTGTTTAAGTTCTTGAACCTTTTCTGCACTTTGATATCTGTAAGTGACGGGAGTTAAAGGATAAAAGAAAGAGGATTACTTTCGAATTTATCAATTTACAAGGTCTCGTCGAGATATTTTTCTCCTGTAGATACCCAATTTTTGTCCTTCAAGAACAAAAAATTGAAGTAATTTGAACTATTCTTCCTGCTGTTGTCCTTATTTTTATCGCTCTTTCTTCCCTTCGTCTTCTCTATCTTCTTGATGAAATTGTGATGAATCTGTGGGTTAATTCGAACTTTGGAGTGGTTTGGGTTAGACAGATTGCTCTACAATTCTCACAATTTGATGGTTCTCCTTTCTTGTGTATTGGGATAATTAAGTTGGTTTCCTCTTTTATCTCCAGGCTTCTTTTAGTATTTCCCATAACCATTCCTTCCCATGCTCTCCTAGCAATTTAATCATCTCCGGCGTTATTTCGTCTTCTCCACTTCTTTCACCTGTCTCTTGATATTCTGTGTCTTTTAATTTGTATGTTTCTATCAATCTTTTCCCATTTCTGTTTAATACTTGGTCCTCATATTTTCCCATGCATCCCATTCCTCTGTTAAGGTCATTTCCTACTCTCGCATTGCAATCATCCATTATGATGGATGCTTCTATTTCCTTCCTTTCTTCGCCCAATATTTCTTGTAGGGTAGAGTACAATTCTTCTACCTCCTCCTGAAGTATTCTTTCCACTGGTGCGTATATTTGGATAATATTTACTTTTTGTTCTAGTTGCATTGATATTAGTATTATTCTTGGGCTGACCGCCCTATATTTTGTTGCTTGTTTATGGATTTCTTCTACCATCATTATACCAACTCCTTTGTTTGCTCTTTTGTCTGTGTCAACTCGTGGATTGTATAATACGTACTTATTTGTTATCTTCTCGTTCCCTTTTCCTTTACTCCTTGTTTCGCTTAACCCCCATATTTGTATTTTATTATTGTCCATTTCATCCATTATTTCTAGCTCTGTACTTTTCATGGTGTTTACATTCCATGTTCCTATCCCTATTACTCTGTCCCTTTCTGCCCTACCACGCTGTTTTTAATTTTTTCTTGTTTTCCTGCGTTTCCCTTCCATTTTTCTGCTTCTCCTTTTCCTTTGCCTATCGCCTTCGTTGTTTCCGTCCGGCTTTCTCCTTCTTCTAGTTTTTTGAGCTATTTTGACTTCGTATCGTTATCGTTGTATTCCTGAGGGGTGCATTTAACTCATCTTCCTCTAGCAGTGGTCTTTTGTTTGTATAGCCTATCATCTCTGTTTCGTTTTTTCTTTTCCGTAGGGTGTTAGTATTGTCTGCGTCCAGGTTTTCTCTTTCGGGATTGCTCTTCTGGGGGAATTTTCACTCTTCATCCATTGATTTATCTCTTTTCTTTTTTCTCTGTTCTCCTCTGCCTTCTTTGCTTTTTCTATTTCTTCTTGTTCCATACTCCTTTCCTCTAACTCTTCTACCCTCCATTCCTCTCCATTTATTATTAGTTTATCTCTTATTATCTCTTATTATAGCTGCTGTCATTCTTTTTTTCCTGGCTTCCATCATATGGAGTATTAATTTTTTCCTGATTTCTCTTGTTTTCTAATCATGGTCTTTTTGAATCCCTATTTTTGTGCCCTTCAGGCCAGTTAGGTTCCTTAATATTCCTATTATTTTCCTTTTGTTGTAAAACCCATTTTTATCGGTACCGTTCCTTTGCGTATCCCCAGACTATTTATGAAGCCTATTTCACTATCTGAGATTGTTACTCCTATTATTTCTTTCGAGAATTTTTCTTTCAAATTTTTACGTCTTCTGTATTATTTTCGGGGATTCCGAAGGTTAGTATGTTGCTTTATGGTTTCGTCTAGACTTTTTATTTTATCTGATTGCTGTTTAATGTTTGTGTTCGTTTTGTCTATTTTCTTTACCTTTAGCAACAGTTGATTCATAATGTCTCTTAACGTTGGTTCTTTTCCTTCCGCCATGTTAAACTTCTCCTTAATATTCACTATTCTGGTATTTAGGAGATTCGCTCTTAGGTTCCCTTTTTAAATTTGGAATGGTCTTTTTGCGTTTCTTTATCTGTTGCTGTGCCGTGTAAAGAACGCAGCCCCGTCGACCACGCAAGACTGAGACTTGGAAAAGTTGGGATGAACGAAAACACACGTCGCAGTCATTTCAGCATTTCTAAAAGCTGTTTCAGGGAATTTAGTGAGGAATTGGATCTTGAGAGAATGGAGATCTGATAGTGATGACGATGAGGAAACCAATTTGTCAAATCGTACTTGACAATGCGAAATACTAATGAATTTGATACAAATGGATAATAGCAATAAAAAAAGCAGTTGATATGTTGGTTGAGGAATAGGGTAACTGTTTCTCGCCAAGTATTGATGAACCAGTAAGTCGTGGGAAGAAGCGTATGTTATTTTTGCATTTTTTCACACTGAAACATTTGTGACGTTTTCTTTTTAATTTCAAAACAAATTTCCAGTTAGTTTCTTCTGGCGAGAAAAAACAACCTTTTTCTTAAACTAGCAAACAAATCATTCAAGATTTTTCACCTTGTTTATATATAATTAGCTTACTTATAACATTGTCATACTTAGCCATCATACAATGGATGTATAACAGAAACGTCGATTTTCACATTTCAATCACCCTGTGTATATGTTTCAAATAAGAAATCCAGTAGTTATTAGCGAACAATGACGTTAAATAATTTTATTAAAAGAAATAATGAATTATTAGAAAATATCCTGAAATTTTTCTGAAACCACCAACACACCTACATAGTGCTATAATAAATGACGCGTGCGCGTCTAGGCTATTGTCTAGATGAACCTCGTGTTCTTTTGTTGCCATTATCTGCATAAATCCTGTAGGCTTTCATAAAACTATTACGACAATCCGCATACATTACCCCATTATATCCGTATGCAACAATGAACAATATGGGGGGAATTTTTACAATATATTTTACGCACAATAAAGAACACAATAAAATCATCGATTTTTTTTTAATGCCGGCAACTTATGATTTATTAACTTTGCGCATTAATTTGTAATTTACATTCGTTCGCGTATCGAAAATTTAATATAGAAGTTTCGCCGGACCGCTAAGCGAGAATAATAAAATTTAATAAATGTGGGCGCGCACAAACAAAAATTGGAACGTTGGACAATGGCCCCGATTTTGTTGTTTCCATTCACCTAGTTTTAATGTATATGTATAATAATAATAATCGTAAATTTCTTTATTGCTGTTTTTAAAAAGGCACAACAGTATCATATATGAAAAACATTATGTGCTTAATGTGAATATCAAAATGCATAAGGTATTAAAAACGATTTCAAAAAGAATATTCATTATGTATTTAGGAAATCATTTTGAAAAGTTAAAAATTAATTAGAAATAATAATATAAAAATCCTACAGCATTTTTCAGTTTTTGGAAATTATTACTAATTATTTATTAAAAAGTAGAATGATTTTGAATTTGAGGTTTCTTTGCGTTGGCGTAGGAGTTTCATTAAAATAATAAATCGCCCCCTCGTAGAATTTTACCTGTTTCTGTAACTCGAAACACTTAAAGAATCTAAGCAGCGTGAGACAATAGTCTTCACGTATATAAAGAATAATGGAATGAACACAAAAAATTTCTCTCATCGTCCATAGTAAAGGAAGCTGGGTAACAATACGCAGTGCTCGTGTGGTGGCTCACAATGGGGACTGAAAGAATAGCCCGAATGCAACGGCCGTGAATGCCGGCATAAAAGAAGTCACTTCTGTATAATTGTGTAAATAAAGGACACGCTTTTCAAGCGCTATGCAAAAGAGAGGAATTTTTAAGCGTGCCGTTGCCCGCTAACGTTGCATGTCCATTTCGTTACGACTCGCTCGGCGAATTTTAATGGATTAGGGCTGAATTGTTTTAAACATTTATACAATACGCTCTTCATTGTGATTCTGGCATTAAGTCAAATTTATTTCATTATATGATATTAATAGTAAATAATAAGTTAAGAATCTGTCAGAATAATTTAATACATTTATTTAATTATATGACACATTACGGTGGAGGAGATAAAACATAACTTTGTGCAAACATATCTTACCGTAAGTGTACATTCGCGCAACAACATAAGTCATACATGTATCTAATTGGTTAGCAAATGGCGGGAATAACAAGTAATTCAAAACAAACAGAATATGAATATTGAATATTCTCAACACTCTCACGCAATGTTCATATTTTCATTTGTTTTAATCACGCCACTTGGTTGAAGAGGTTTGTTCCGCCACAAACATTCCAATCAAGGTTTTCATAGTTTTTAATTTGATTGAAATCAAACTCTTCGTGAAAATGTCAGCTGCCTGCATACACGATCCATGCCATCAGTATAACCTTTTGGGGCTGCTTCATGTAAATATCTTCTTCAAGCGTTCCGTTGATAAAAGCTGTTTTCACGTCAAATTGCTTCGTATTCCAACCACGTTGAAAAACAACACGAAAAAAGGCTCTCATAGTCTCAAGTCTGGCAACGGGATTGAAAGTGTCAGTGTAGTCAATCCTTGGAGACGACTCGGCTCGAGTCAAACCCAAAACAGCACGATAAAACTAAAGCGAGAGTTAGAAGTAGAACTAAAACTTGAACTTCAACTAGAAGCCTGAATACAAAAGAAAGAGCAGAGTCGTTAGCATCCAGAATGGCGTCAGACAATTCGCACAATTTTTACCTGAGATTTGTAGTTTTCTCAAGCTTGGTATAGGGTGAAATACCCCAAAACTCGATCGGTGGTGCACCAGGGAAATTCCGGCACAGCCGTAGATAAACACTTCTTAATCCTTTAAGCAAGGGCTTCGATAGTTTCTCTAAGCGGTATAACGCATCATCATGGCACCAAGGTCCGACAAGAACTAAATTCGAGCGCGAAATTGAGGTGGAAGGGATGCCGAAAATGCACCTACGCCATAACCAATATCCAATGACTTTCAAGGCTATGATCATGCGGCGCTTTCAGCAAATGAAAAGGAACGCGCGGGTTTGCCAGGTGAACTCGAGACGCGGCAGACGAAGCTCTGTTGCCACGTTTTCGTAACGGAAGTTCAAAGGTTACAAGATCCCTGAGGACATACACTAATTTCTTATCAGGAAATTAGACCCGCAGTTCGCATATCCAATTACAAATCCTCTAATCGATTTGGCATCGAATTTCTTTCGCTTTGGCGGTGGAATCCATGCCAAGCATTCGGTCCCAAAAATTCGTAAGTGATCAAAGCGACTTTCTTTTTTTAAGAATAATTCCATGGGACACTCCTTTTTGGTTTTTGTTGGAGCAGTTCGATTCAAAGTGTAAGTTGCAGCAAGAATAGCTTCTCCCCATAATGATTTTGATAAATGAGGTGCCTAATGAAGCCAAGAACCATGAAGCCATTTTGTTGCGGAGTGTAGGGTATGATCATCGAGTATTTTAATCCTGTCTTCTCTGCACAATTTCGCACATCTTCATTATCGAATTCCTTGCCTCCATCAGTGCGTAATTCCTTCACTGTCACTTGTGCTTGTGTCTTCACCATCCCCAAAAAGATTGCTGATTTTTCTTTAACCTTATCTTTTCTTCGTAACAGATAAGTCACTCTAAAGCTGGTAAAATCACCTTTAAATACAAGGAAACATCTGTATCCATGTATACCATCCTCTTCCATCGGACCACAAACATCGGCCAAAATTAACTCTCCCGGTTTGTTGGATTTCTCAATTCTTTCACCAAAAGTAAGTCTGTGTGACATTCCAAAAACACATCATTCGCAAAACTCGTTATCTATCTTGAAGTTAATTCCACGATCCGTTAAAAATCTTTGTACATGTTGTTTATTTTGATGTCCAAGTTTTTCATGCCAGTTTTGGAGAGTATCTCTTCTCTCAAAAATAGCACAATACTTCTCAGGATAGACAACCCTTGCTACTAGACGATAGAGCTCCTTGGTCTTATTGGACACACCAATGGCTTTCTCTACAGAACATCCATGTCATGCCATCGTTTTCAATAACTTGATCGATACCTTTTCGTCCAGCCTGTTTCACAGGAAACGAGTTGCACGTCCCATCAGGACAGAACCAAACACCTTCAAAATATCGTTCAGTCCATCTTTGACCATCAAATACCTCGACATTAACACGTGAAGAAACTGGGATAAATGGAATTACAAGTCGCAATTGTTTCGGCACCATGAAATGATCTTGAAACTGAATAGGGAATCTGCATAGCCCCACACGTCTTAACATTACAGCGTTTTTACTCTCTGCTGTAAATTTAGTGAAGACAAGTCGCAGTTGTTTTAATTCTATGCATAAAATGACCTTGAAAGTGAATACGATCTGAGGAATGAGGAAACTTCTTGTCTTTCCCCCATCGATCCTTCTTGCAATACACGGTTTCATGGTCCAATTAAAAAATTGTTTTAAGCCACTGCACCATCAATGGGCACACTTGGAACGTCTTTATAGAATATAAACATAAAAACATACATTCTGCTTACAAACGTGCAGATGGTAAATTGATGGACTACGATTTGTGGTTGATGTGGAAGAGTTTGAATAGTGAAACAAAGCAGAGGCGGTCATTAGGTAAGTATCAAACATTCTGGTAAATAAGAGAATGAAAGATATAAATGAGAACGTGAGATGGAAGAACACGGTGATACAGGTGGACCCAGTGGTAATGGAAAAAGACATCCTCGCTCCAAACAAAGACGGAAAAGAAAAGAAAAAGCATAGACGCAGCCGAAAACGCATTAAAGACCAAGAAATCGAGGAAGTCGAAAGAAAAAGAACTGGGACGAACAGAATTACAAGCTGCAGTTACTGCGGCACTTCGAGATAACCCTAAAAGTGAAAGGGGATCTGATCTTAAAGGTATCGGGTGAAAACGTAAAATTTTCGGAAAACTAAAAACACTTTACTTACTTTTTGAAAATTTTTTTTCCTACGACTAATCTCGTTTTCCCCCTTCAATGATATTGCCGTTGGAAAGGTGTCTTCAAGTTTCACCAAATGATACGAAAATCTCAATTTCGAATAAAAGTGGACTTACCCTGTTTTCTACCGATACCTTTCATCTGTAAAAAAACAAACATTCTGGTAAAGAAGAGAGTGAACGAGCGCATCAATGATATAAACGAGAACGTGAGAGGGAAGACCATGTGGAAGACCAAAAGAAAAAGAAAGAGAAGCCGTTCATCTTCACCGAAAAGGAAAAGCGTAGACAACGCATAAAAGACTAAGGAAATTGAAGAAATTCGAAAGACCTCATGAGAAAGAGAACTGAGATGAAAGGAATTACAGGTCGCAGTCACTTCGGCCTCTGAGATGACCTTGAAAGTGAATGGGGATCTCTATCTGTAAAAAACAACATTCTGGTAGAGAAGAGAATGAACGAGTACACCAACGATATAAACGAAAGCGCGAGAGGGAAGACCATGGTGGTAGAGATAAAGAACGGGATGGAGACAGGAAACTCAGTGGTTATGGTAGAAGCCATTCTCGCTCAAAAGAAAAAAAGAGAAGCCGTCCACCTTCACCGAAAAGAAAAAGCGCAGACCAGCGAGAACGCATCATATCAAAGACTAAGAAATTGAGGAAAGTCGACAGATCTCGTGAGAAAGAGAATGAGATTAACAAAGTTACAAGTCGCAGTTACTTCGGCACTCTGAGATGACTTTGAAAGTGAATGGGAATGTTATACTGTAAAAAAAAACAACATTCTGGTAGAAAAGAGAATGAAAGAGTGCACCAACGATATAAACGAGAACATGAGAGGGAAGATCATTGTAATAGAGGTAGAGAATAGGGTGGAGACAGGAAACTCAGTGGTTACGGCAGAAGACATTCTCGCCCCAAAGAAAAAAGAAAGAGACGCCGTCCACCTTCAACGAGAAAGAAAAGTGTAGACCAACCGAGAACGCATCAAACATCACAAAATTGAGGAAGTCGAAAGACCTCGTGAGAAAAAGAACGGAATTATAAGTCGCAGTTACTTCGGCACTTTGAGATAACTTTTAAAGTGAATGAGGATCTGAATCTGTAAAAACAACATTCTGGTCTCTACCAGAATATTGTTTTTTTGGCGGCTCTCTTCTCTAAGAGAATGAAAGAGTCCACCAACGATATACACGAGAACGTGAGAGGGAAGACATTCTCGCCCTAACCCTAAAGTAAAAAGAAAGAGAAGTCGTTCACCTTCACTGAAAAGGAAAAGCGTAGACCAGCCGAGAACGTATCAAGAAGCATGAAGTTGAGGATGTCGAAAGACCTCATGAGAAAGAGAACTGGGATGAACGGGATTACAAGTCGCAGTTACTTCGGCACTTTGAGACGACCTTGGAAGTGAATGGGGATCTGAATCTGTAAAAAAAAACTATTCTGGTGGAGAAGAGAATTAACGAGTGCACTAACGATATAAACGAGAACGTTGAGAGGGAAAACAGTGGTGATAGAGAAGAGATAGAGAACGGGACGGAGACAGGAAACTCAGTGGTTATGGTAGAAGACATTCTCGCCTCAGAGAAAAAAGAAGGAGAAGCACCAGGAAATTAAGGAAGTCGAAAGATCTCGTGAGAAAGAGAACTGGGATGAACGGAACTACAAACAGCTGTTACTTTGGAACTTTAAGATGGCCTTGGAAGTGAATGTAAAAACAACATTCTGGTGGAGAAGAGAAAGAACGAGTGCACCAACGATATGAACGAGAACGTGAGAGGGAAACTATGGAAGTCGAAAGACCCCTTGAAAAAGAGAAACAAATGAAGGAGGAGTGTGGTACAGGAGGAAGAAGCCACACAAGACCGAGGGAACAAAAAAGGAAAAGTTAGAGTGGACGAGAAGAAAAAGACGTGAAAAGGAAAGAGATAATTCAATAGTAGGTATTTTATGAACAAATTGTCTCTTATTATCTGAAATTTGATTTGTCTGGTGTTTGTTTAGGTATATCAAAATAAAAATTGGATTCGGAAAAACACAAACGAGGAAATCGAATCAATACGTTGCTTCGCAATTCCGTTGTGCAGAAAAAAAATATTTTCGCAACGCCATTGATATTGTTTTCAGCGAAAGAGATAATGAAAATGGGAACTTACTTTGGAAAGCCGGCATAAAATAAAAAAATCATTATCGACATTCATTTGTTGTGGTATGTATTGTTTACTGGGAGCCTCTATATGTCATCGCGCACTCAAATTAATACACAATGGCCGCGGCGAGAGCGCTTTGTTATTCGGCCGCATTGTGTCCCTGTCAATTAACCTGCATTGAACGACTATTCTGAAATATCCAAGACAATACGTGCTGGTCTCGCCTGGACGAGGCTTCCACTAAATTTCCCTACGAGTAATAATAATCTACCGATAATATGGGCGCATTCCGTGTTTTTATGGAGCAATTTCGTTTCTTCCATTTGCACAGGGACATCTACATTGATTTTCAATAATAAAACCTACACTAAAAAGAATCAATTAACCCCCCACCTCTCCAAATAGTAGTAGCAGCAGCACGTCCTTTTTGGAAAGTAACACCAAAAATCGAATCGTATCTTGAAATTGAATGTCAAAAAATGGAAATATCAAACGATATCGTAATGGCGGCTGGCGGTGACTTGGGAACTCGTCGAGGATGCAGTGCACCAACAGTACAACGCCATACTTGACGAGTGTCCAGGTCACCGCCAGCTGAATTATTTTGGAAAATTATAAAATATCTATAATAGTTAAACACAATTCGTTCATTGTCCTTGCATATAGACACCCCCTAAGTTAAAAAGATAAATAAATTTCCACGTCAAAAAGTTCCACACTGTATATTTGTTCTCCTGTCAAGACTTTGAGATTTTATTAACCGGCGGTAACTGATAAATTCCGCGCAACATAACTAATAATTACGTGCAGCAATGTGCTCCCTGCAAATACATTTAATCAAATTAATGCACGCCTCGTTGCGCCCAAACGAATTAAGTCGTAAAATATAACCGCTGAATAAACACACACTCGTAAAATAAAAATACGAGGGCAGAGCGCGAGCGTCACGTCGCACTTTGAACAATAGGAAGTGCGGCGAAACGAACAAGATCGAAACGGCAGGTGGCCCGGCTACTAATTGTGAATGGAATGTAGCGTAGTCACTTAGAGACCATACTGTAACGAATAATTTAAATTCTCTGATTGCGTCACACGCAAGAAAAATGAACGTAATCAACAAAAAATTGCCATCGTTATTGTACGTATCATCATCAGATCATCACATTTACATAATAATGACGAGTACATAATGTTTACATAAATTCTATCATCAATGTAATAAAGTTATTAAAAAAAAGTATGTATTCGCTTTTATAATAAAACTGGGCGCAACAAATTGTTCTTCACCATCTATTACATCAATTTTTTCTAAATTAAACCTTCTTGTCTATTCACAGATGGCGTTTATAAGTTTCAAAAGTTAGTCTCAGAATGAAATTCGATGGGTGTTAAAAGAACTATGAAATTACACGTTTTATTGAGGAGATGATACCCAATTAGAGTGAGTGTTGTTCGCATTGCCATCTTTTGGTTAATTATGTAACTTTCTTTGTTACAAGGAAACTACAAAGCACGAAACGATTATGAAACACCACCTCTTGATCTGTAAATATTCTTTTTTCGTTGCAGATTTTTTTTATCTCGCCCCAGGAACGTCTCGACGTTTTTAAATTATTTCATTCTCTTCGGATTTTCCTCGAGTTGTTGGTTCTTAACTAAAACACAATTGCTCCGACATCAAAGTTGTGCAACGTCTTAAGAACATTTCAAGGCAACAAATTAGAAGAAGCCCGTCTTAATTGAGATAGGAACGTAATGGTATTGATGGTAGGATTTTCGAACACTTCTAGTACTGATTCTTGAAATTAATTTTTTTTAACCCAGAACAGAAATTATTGATTTATACAAAAAGAGAGTGACTCATTATAAGTAAAATTGATTAATTTTGTTCCAATTTTTTTCCTTTTAATTATGAAACTTTGTATAAAATCAAAGGTGAATGTAGCTCGCGCGTCAATGCAAACGTTGAATGTAATATTTTGGGTGGTCCTACATTTTATTCAACTGTACACGATAAATCTGCCCGACTAAACATAATAGGTTCATTGAATTAGGGGTATTTGAAAGGCTTCGATAAATTTTCGTGCTCGCAGCTTATTTATTAATACATAGGAAACTCACAAAAGTTAAGTGGTCCTTATTTAGGAGGACAACGGAAAGACGTAAATAATATTATTTCACTTGTTAAAAATATCAATAGCGCGCCAGATAACTCGCGATGTGGCGCTTTTGTGCGCAGATGAATATTATAAAGGGACAAAGATTCTACAACATACAATGAATACAATACAATAGTGTTGTATTCAGTATTGTATACATATAATAGAACTATAGAAGCAAGCTTAATGCCATTTCAAACATGCTGTTATCAGCAGCCGCGTTGCTAGCGCCACATGTGGCGGGAGTCGCAGCTAATTGCAATGTCTCCACGACGGGAAGCTGTAAATCTGCAACCCCTACCTCGGAAGCGACGCTCGTGTACAAGTTATTTCGTCTTTTATGGACTCTGATTTGATGCAACTTACAACAAAAAAAAATATTCTTTTCTTATTCTAAATTATTTCTTAAAGAGTTCACAAATATTTTGAAATTTTAAGAACTACCCCCTTCTGATGTGCTTTTTCTTTTTTTAACGTTTGTACAAAATGATGTTTGTTGAAGGAATTTTTTTTAATTACAATTTATTGGAATGTTCATTTTTACCTTTCAATTCAGAAAGTACCTTTTTTTTACTTCAGGGATATTTTATAGTCTTATAAAGTTACACTTATACATACAGGGTGATTCTAGAATGGACCGACAAACAAAGATTGGTAAAGGAATGGACATCACGGAACATGGGAAAAATGTTAGAAAAATATTATGTATTTTAGTTTTAACTAAAAACAGTAAAGGAGACTATGGTTTAAGAAATAATTAAAAAATAATCTCTGCCCAAAAATACTTTATATCTGTAGATACTCTGCCATCTTCAGTACACACACTAACAAGTTAAAAGCACTAAAAATTGTAAAGATAAATAAATTTAAAAAATAATAATAATAAATAAAAATAATATACACTACGTTCGTAAAGTTTGGAATAAACTCATTTTTTAGATAAATAATAATAAACATCAGTTTCCATGGATTATGTTACGTTTGCACTATTGACAAAAATCAACTGTTCCAGTTCGAGGATTTGATTTATACTACATATTTCATTTTAAAATTTTGTTTGTTGATATTAATACTCCATATACCCCTGCTTAGATCCTAATATGAAAATGGACAATTTCTTGAATATCTTTTCATATCACTATAACTAAAGTTTTCCTTTTAAATCTACTCGTCCCCGCGTTAAATCTCACCCTGCTTCTGATGAACTTAATCATATAAAAGAAACACTGGGGCTTATATATGAGGCTTATATTTATAAACATCGAAGATGATGAACTCACAGGTATCTATCTACGATATAAAGAATTCTATCTTAAAGCAGCTGAGGAGGAAAAGAAAAAGGCCAATATTCGTTCTTTACTGGAATCCGACAACAAAATTAAAGCAACGCGGGACATCGTGAACTCTGCTGTGAGGAAGTCTGAGGCAAACATGAAAACGTCTCGACCTTCTGAAGTTTTCAATAATTATTTTGAAAACATAGCAAATACTTTACACTCACACTTAACAACCCCGAGACATACTTTTGACCACTTCCTCAACCAAGTCCCAACAAAGGGAATCTCAATTTTTCTTACTCCGGCTTCCAAGCAAGAGGTCATCGATACAATGGATTCGTTAAAAAATAAATCAACTTTTGATTGCTACAGTATTAATGCTCGAATTGTAAAACAAGTATCTGGATATAATATGAAAAATTAGCAAAGAAAGGGCCTCCCTCGACATGTGACGACTTCAGAGTGATTGCAATACTGCCTATTTTCTCCAAAGTCGTAGAAAAAATTCTTTATAACAGAATGAATGACTTTCTCGAGCAAAACAATCTCTACTCGAACCGTCAATATGGCTTTCGTTCGAGATTAACTACCGTGGATGCCATCCTCTCACTGTCCAACTTCATAATGAAAAACATGGAGTCAAAGAAAAGAACATCAGTGATCTTTTGCGATCTAACGAAAGCGTTCGACTGTGTGCCTCATGACATCTTACTGCATAAACTATACTATGTATTATGGTTTTAGGGGAATTGCTTATGGATTGTTGAAATCATATTTCTCAAAAAGAGTTCAATTCGTTTATCATCAAGAGACTTCCAGCTCGCTATCCAGACTTGAAGCAGGTAGCAAGGATCTGTCTTAGGTCCACTATTATTTGCAATCTTTATTAATGATCTTCCTACGGCAGTCGATTGCCACGTTCCTCTCTTTGAGGATGATACAACCTTGGCAACAAACGATATTGATTCAGATGCAAAATTACAAACGACGAAAAGTCAGGCGACAGATTGGTTTACCAGTAATAAACTTACCTTAAACGACGACAAATCTAAAATAAACTTTTTCTGATAGAACTTTGCTGATAGAATTCAAATCCAGTCAAACTCCACAACATTTCTGGGAGTTACTTTAGATTCTCGACTCACGACTTACCTGGCAATGTCACATAGAAGATCTCTGTCGCTCTCTATCGTCTTCCTTATATGCTATCAGAACAATTAAGAGAACCATAAATACTCAAGCTGCTAGGATGGTATACTATGCTAATTTTCATGCGAAATCTACCTATGCCATTGAAGTCTGGGGCCATTCTTCTCACCTGTGTAAATTTTATCAGACTCTCAAATGGACGCTCATTGCAAACCTTTTTTCTCTACATAAAATAATGACATTACCAAGTGTTTACATTTATAAACAGGTAGTGACCGTATACTGTAATCTAAATAACTTTATTACAAGAAAAGAAACTCAATCTTATAATTTACGTGCGGGTGATAATCTAACAGTGCCTTACCTCAGACTCTATAGTACGACCTCGATGACTTGGGGTTTGAAATTATATAATAACTTACCAGAAACTTGGATGTCACAGTTTAAGCGTAGAGTAAAAAACTACCTAATAGAAAAGTGCTATTATAGTGTGGAAGACTACTTAAGAGAACCTATAGTAACATAGCCATATAATTTTTAACTCTGGAATATTAATTTTACCACCCAATTGTTTTTTTACCACTTACTATTGTAATAATTATAAATAAGATGTAACTGACATGCTTAAATTGTATTTAACAATTTGGCGATTAAATATATCTATCTGTCTAGCCTGCCAACATGGTACACAAAAAGTTCCTGTTTAGTTTAGAATAACGCTGCATGCAAATCATTTGAAGTAAATTATTCCGTACAAATTGTATAAAATTAGAAGCCACTTTGGATACTGCTTTGACAGATAACCAAATAAATCATTACAACACGAAAGCAATTCAAATCTCCATGTTAAGAATTCCTAGCATTTTTCTTTAATTTAAATTTAAATTGTATTGTACCTAAATCAAGTTTATTCCCACAAATAACAAACAGTAATAACAAACTTTTGCTAATAACAAATAATGGTGATGACAACCAGAATTTAAAACATCATAATCAGTGAACGTATTCCTAATCTGTTTGGTTTGTTAATTATTATTACATATTTCAGTTTGCCTGTGTTGTCCAAGGACAAACAAGTTCTATGTATTACAGTGAAAGCTCTCCTTACGGACAGCTCTCATAAGCGGACCAGACAATTTTCTGGAACCAAAATTTATCTCGCTTAAAGGTCTCTTATAAGCGGACAGCTTCCACAAGCGGACGGAACCGTCGGTGTTCGTTTATGAGAGCTTTCACTATATTATAAAAGATAAATTATTAACACAAGTTTATACAAAGTCTGACAAAATTCAATACGTGCGTTCGATGTGTTATTTTCTAAAGCGACGGAATTACCTGTTAGGACACTTGTGCGATGCATTCATCATCAGGGTTGTGTTCATAAATTACACTCTAGAGTCACTCTCGGCTAATATTGTGGTCTCTCTCACGTAAATGAGTTTATACATTTTGTTTCTCACACAAGAATCATAAAAAACTAAATCAGGCACGTGTTTCCATAGCAACAAACACATTTTTTACACTCTACTTAAAAGTGGAGCGTGAGAAGTTCGCTCGTTGTCATGGAAATCATGTAAACACTAGACTTCTTAAAACTGATAAGCGAGACGCAAAATAAGTGAAAAATTGTGAGTAAGAAAGATGCGATTATACACCCGAGGCGCTCGAGGGTATAGTTTATGAACACAACCCAGCTGTGCAAGTGTGTGTTATCAATTCACGGTCAAATTTAAGTTTAAATTAGTTCGTCGAAATATATTTTAGTATTTGATGTTGTGGCCGATATTATTCGCATGGCCATTTACATCGGCAAGAACAATAATGCGCAGCAGAGAAAAAGAACGGGCGCGCGCTTTATCCGATGTGTACAGGAGTCCAAATAAACGAAAAGCTCACGTAATTGTAAGAGAGTGTAATTTGAGAACAAGCAGCGAACTCGCTCGTATCTTTAGTTCATTGTAACGTTGTTTTGTCTTGTCACAATGGCCATACAATACTGACCACACAAACATCGTAGCCATCTTCGCCGAACCATTGTTGCCATTACAATGAGCTAGTGTCATGCGATTGTTTGTGCTCAACGTATAGAAACAAATGAAGAACGGAAACAACCGGTTCGGCTTCCATTATTAAGCAATATACCGTCACTACATAGTTGTGCCTTTTGTCTGGCTAATTTCATATTCCAGCTAATTAGAAATTGGAATACAGAAAACAGGATATTGAGGTCTTTGCAGGCTGGATTACGCTCCCATTCTCCTCGCTCTCGTATTGTTGCTTTAAATGTGGTTTGTTATTTGCGCACAATGGAAAAAAGTTACTCTCTATTGTTGCTTATATTAATTATAAGTTTTATTAGGCTCGTTTTATTCAAAGACGAACGAACACGCCCGCTGTACTACATAGATGTTTGGGAACATGGTCTGCTTGAATAAGCAAATTGTAATTCAACGTAAGTGTGGCATGAAAACAAATTGAAATTAATGTGAACTATCAAATCAATTTACTCAAAATTGTTGCACCTATTACATTCAAAGGTAAACAAAATTCCACACAAACAGTTTCTGCAGGAAACATATTGTTACGAATTTGGGGTTCGAAGAGACACTAAAAATATTACATAACGAACTGTTGTGCTTTCCCATCAATTATTTATCGTTCTACGAACAGAAATTGATTTAATCTCGCGTCCGGTTCTGTTTTTATAGAGGTCGTTTCTTTCGCGAACTTCCTCGCCTTAACATTTTTTATTTAAAATAATGCGTAGAATCAGAATTCGTAATAAAAAGTATAGCATTCCATTTAAAATAAGAAGTGATATAAAAGCGAAAATATTTTAATCTGAAAGATCGCTTTCCCTTAGGGCAGCGTACTAATTTACTCGATTTGGGAGACCCGTATATCCGTTTACTTTTTTACTACTAAACAAACATCGTTTAATGAAAAATTTACACAGAAGCGAGAATAACTCTCCATGCGGTCTGTTTGCAAAACGGGCGGTTACAAGACTGGTGAAACCTCAATCGAGTCGGCGTGCGACGTGAAGGTTCGCGGGTGGGGAAGAGGTCCATTGGCCAGTGACAAGCCTATAGTATATCCCACTTTCAACATGAACGTCGTTTATGGAACAGTCCAAGTTCCGAAGGTCAAACTGCGACGCAAATATACTTTCGCCAACGCCAAGATACAGCTAGAAATTATTTGCAACGAATTTTCTCCCACTTCCCACAACACTTCCAATACTATCGGACGCTCGTGTCGAAATCAACTCGTCACAACTACTAAAGTCTCCCAGTAGATTGTAGCAAGTGAAACATTATCAATCTGCAAAATATCCTAATGTTGTTGAAGTCACAATTATTACTGCATGGACTTTTATTAAAATTCTTTTCTAAAAAGGCAAGGTTTCAGGACATCAATATAATAATCCATTTTCAATTTTAAAAAATGTCTAAGTCTACCAATTTTTTGGTTGTTAACTCAATTATCATCATATTGGGTATAAAGGAAGAACAGTAATTGTTTTCCATGTTACATTTTTTAAAGAAACTGAACATTTTTATGTGTGAGGTTAAATCTCAATTGTCGACAAAGATCGGTACGGCTTAAATCATAACCGAATCTTTGGTATAAGCAGTGGCATAGCGATCGGGGGATTAGGGGGTGCAATTGGACGCAGCGTTCCAAGGGGCGCCATTTAACTTATTACTAATACAGGGCTTCTATAAATGATTCTAACATCAAAGTAGGCACTGCATATTGCGTTGGATATTCCACCTCCTTTTGAATGCGTATTCTACTATCTGAGAAACGTCAGTGTCATGTCAACACTGGCCGCGTTCATCAGAACAATCGCTCAAGTAGCATTCATCTCTGATTGGTGGATTTTTTGAATTTTTTTGAAATAAGCCAATCACAGACGAGTGCTGCGTGAGCGCTTGGTTCTGGTGAACGCAGCCACTGTCATAAACTTGAAATTTTTAAGTTATGAAGTGAATTAGTTAAACTTCGTTTACACAAAACTAAAAAGCTAAAAAATTACTCAAATTATGTAATGTTATGAAATTTACAATAACTACTTTTTATGTCAATAACTAAGCTTGATTGATTCGTGATTAAAAGTGAGGTTATATTACCAGTGACTGTGTTCAATATCGGTGATTAGTGGCACATATTCATTTGTTTATCAGAGGTAATGCGATGTTAGAATCGTTTATAGAAGCCCTGTAGACATTTTTAAAAGCGCTTTATCAACAGTGATGCCACGACCAGTAAGTCGTAACAAAAAAAGAACGTTGGAAGAAGAGTCCAAAAAAAGAAAACAAACAAAAGACGATCGAAAACAATCGAAACTATGACAACTTTCAAATTAATGAAAAATGATCATTTATGAATTTTTTTCTATCTGTTCCAAAAAAGATTTTGCCGGTTATGTGGAAAAAACAATCAAACAGGATGCAAGGCATCTTTTTTCAATTATTTTGCGAGTCAAAATATGAAAAGGTTCGATCGCATTTTTTTTTAAGTTAAAGAAATCATTTGTTGAAAAAAAAAAACTTAAACGATTAATTGGGCAATAAACTTTTCTTCTTCATACTTGAAAAAAGCAAGTGCCTTGTGGAGACTGAAGTCAAGGCTAGTAAATCATAACATAAAAAGGCGCTGAAAGAAGAATTGAAAAAAGAAAACAGACAAAAGACGAACGAGTACGAAAGGAATCGCGTCACCCAATAAAGAAAACATTCGAAATTATGACACCCAATAAAGAAAAGAAAACAATCGAAATTAGCACAACTTTCAGTTAATAAAATTAACGGAAAATGATCATTTTTTTATTTTTTTTCTATCTCTGTTTCAAAGACAGTAATACATAATAGGGAGTTTTTTTTTTTTTAATTATTATCTGTGGTGGTTGCCCAACGGGGTCCTAAGTCGTGGACTTGTCAGGACCTCAGGAGCGGGAGTGTATTTGAGTGTGTGTAAAGTGTTCCATGGCTTTGTTACTTCCAAACCTCCTCGCCGTTTAAGGGGAAGCAGTGTCGAATTTTATCCCCAACACTGAAGGGTGCCTGAAGTCGATACCGACCACCCCCGAGAAAAATCCCGAGCGCGGTTCGAACCAACAACCATGCGATTGCAATTTGCAATTACGCTTTCGTATTAACCGTATACGTTAATGAAATTCAGAAAAATACGTTTAAAGGAACTTTGAAAAACTTTTGCTTAAGGACTATTGACCATCTGCTTAAGCTTTAAAAAAAAATGATCGCACTAACTTAAGAAAGCAAGTAAACGATTTTTATGTATTACATCGGATGGATCTTTTAAAAGTCCACATCTTTAGATCAGGGACGGAGCAAGAATATAACGAAAAGGAGCAGTTACTTCAACAGTTATTAGTTGATTTCTGTCGAGAGTTCTCTAAGAAAAATCAGAATAAAAAATTACGCAACGTAAGTGAAGGAGATGATGCGAAAAGTAAAGATGCTGGAGTCAGCCAGCATTTTTTTTCTTCTCGAATACTCAGCAACATTGATTCTATTTTAGAAAGTACAGAAGAAATCGAACAGGTTATAAATACCAATAACATAATACTTACCGAAAAAAATAAGGAGTCGCACATTAATGAAAATAATTTAAAAGCAGAAAGCTTGTTGGATAAAAATAAAGAATCAGATTACATTTCTAAGCCCTTAAAAAGATACAAAACTAATAACAACTTGAAAAATGCAAGCCTTCAGTTTTTAAAAGAAAGAAAAGATAAAGAAATAGAACCTTGAAATAGAACCTAGAACTAAACCTTGAGGAAAGAAAAATTGAAATATAGGAAAAGAGAACTAAATTAGACGAGCCAAAATTTAAATTAGAAAAACAAGAATGAGAGAAAAAATTAGAGATGGATATGGAAGAACGTCACCATCGCATGCATATATAAAATCAACAGAACGAATTGTTTCGTATAAAAATTAATCAATTTATTAATAAACAATTAGCAAAGTAACATTTAAAACTAAGAATTATGTGTTAAAGTAGTTAGATAAGTTATAATATGTTATTATTAAGTGTTTGATTATTAATGTTTTAACAATAATAAATAATAAAATACATTATTGTAAATCAGCTGCATTTAAATATCGTTCTAATGTTGGAGGTTCTGTATTAAAATACTGAGCTGTCTGACTGCCATATAAGCAAGTGCGACAGTTACTCAAAATAGCTGCAGTTTTATACAATCGATTAAGACCTTGAAGCAAGAGCTTCTGATTTGTCTTAAAATCCAAGAAAGCAAATTCTTTAATTATATTTCCAAACCCCCATTCTACCGCTTGCCTCATAGATGTGTTAAAATTATGTTGTTCAGGTGTTAAATTTCTATTAGAACATGGATGCAATAGTAATCAATCCGCGGATATGCACTATCTCTATATAACACGTATTTCTGATTGTTTGGGAATTCTTCTAATTGTTGATACAAATTTGTAAGAGTACAGAGTACAGACTCTTCTAATAAAAAAATAAGATTTTTAATTTTTTTTTAATGAATTAAAAAAATAATACTGATGGGAAACGGCTCATTATATTATTATTTCTGTATGCATAATTTATCGCATTTTGTTACTCTTCTCTGATCTTTTGAAAATTAGTTTGAGGTATCTATAATAAAAAAAAGTCGAAAATGAAAATGTTGCACGTTTCGTGGAAAAACAAGAAATTATGTTTTGCAATTATTTTTCGAGTTCTACCTCGAAAAATGCGTAAAGTGCTTTGCAACTGTTCTAAAAAAAATAAAAAAAAAAACTAAAGACAATCGATCGAACATCAAAATATAAAAGAGCCATCTGTGAACAGATTGTTTCCTGATGTCAAAAGTAAACACTCGAGAACCAGTTTTTGTTTTTACGAAAATAACCGCCAATTCAATAAAAGCGTTTCGTAAATGTCTTGTAAATGATAAAGTGGCAAAAAAAGTTTATGATGTTTTTATTTTTAATGTGGGTGTTTCGGTCCCAATCATCACAAAAGTATTCATCACACCGGAATCTGTCAACTCAGAATAATTTTATTGCCGAAGGTCATCGAGTTCAGAAATAAAGAATAGCTGAAGTCCTGAATAACACCCATCTTCCACAAGGTTTCTCTCATGTACAGTGGACTCTTACTAAATATTTGTAAACGTCGACGAAAGTGAACAACCATCTCTTCTTTTGTGGACGTTTCGTTTTCGATCGCATGGCATATCTTCGGAGATTGCGGTCGAGCATAAAACGTCAGCAAAAGGAAGCAGATCAACGCATCGCTACTTGTAAACACTGATGAAGATGAACAACGATTTCTTTTTTTTGTAGACGTTTCGTCTTCGATCGCATGGTATATCTTCGGAGATGGAGTTCGAGCACAATACGTCAGCAAAAGGAAGCAGATCAAGAAATCACTATTTGTAAATACAGATGAAGATGAACAACAATTTCTTTCTTTTGTAGACGTTTCGACTTCAATCGCACGGCATATCTATCTGGTAGATTGCGATCAAGTATAAAACGTCAGCGAAAGGAAGAAGAATTACTTTAAAATTTTAAAACGAGAGGAATACTTACAATTAGTAAGTAAAGTAAAGTAAAATGGGAAAAACTCTTCATAGATTGTTTTTAGCGACGATAATTTTCTGCATTTCTCAATTATTAATTATTGATTGGACGAATTTAAGTATTTTAAAAAATCGAAACGTCCTAAATGATCAGGGCACACAAAAAATCGAAACTGTTACATTATGTATATTAAAAATGAAATGAAATAATGTTGCATTCTCGCTCGGCATTCAAAGGGGTCCTCCTCTTTCTCGGGCGAAACTTCACCCGCCAAGTCTCCCGCGAGTAATCGCGCGAAAATAATTAAACAACTCTTTTTGTGCGGAGCTAAAGAGTAACAATGTTAAGCAAGGCCACGAGCATTTGACATTTTCTTGCATTACATAACAATCGACGTCGTAAGACGTTTAAACAATGGCCATTCTACTCCCACCTAGCGGAAACAAAAAACATTCAACAAAGAGCGCGGTTTCAATTGTCACTATTCAGCTCCTTGCAAAATAAAAGAGTAAGCCATGGAATCATAAAGGAGAGTTGGCTGTGTATTTGAGAATGATAAAAGCTGCTGGAACAAACATACAATGAGAATCAAGAGGCCTTTTGTCTGATAACTGACGTCACAGTTCGTCTTGGACATTGGATCGATGTGTAATCCATTTTGTATATTATACACATGTACCGTACGTACAAATTAACTCTTTTGCATTAATTTTTTTTATTATTTATGGAAACAAAAAAAGAATTAAGTGTGAATTAGTGAATATTATCTAACTGAACAACCTGTGTTAATGTTAAAGCTTTTTTTTCATTATATTTTTTTAAGTCGGCATGAATTAAAATTGAAAATTAATTTAAGAAGTCAAGTGCACGTCAGTATTATCTAAACGTCCTGTATTAATGTTCTTTTCTAGTTTAAAAGAAATTGTATTTACTGTCTATTTCCGATTCAGGTAATTGCAAGTGCAAATTCATTCGTAACACCACCGATCCAAAAATAAACACCGGCATCAAAACAAACGGCTGTAATTTAAAAAAGTCTATTCAGTACATTGTATCTCGTACATGTATATGTATAAAACCTTTATGCATGCTCTCAAAATATTTCGACTTCTCTCGACAAACTGGCTTCTTTAGAAAATGTTATGAATAAGACTAAATTGTAGCCACAATGGCGTCTTTGAAAATCCCCTTGAATATAGCGTTAATTTCGAATAGACTGTAAGGGAAATATCAAAAAGTGTATTTCACTCTACCTACACTGTAATATGAAAGGGTGACGTATGCAAATTCGTATTTCAACAGGTTCTGATTATGCATTGTTTCTACTGCGATTTACTCGACGCCAAGAAAATAACAAACAACGTTTCAGGAATCGCATCGAATTTTTGCAGGAAACGAATTTTTTAATCTTCGAACCCGGTAGTTACCACTACAATCGGCATGAGCCGCGAGAGTTATGTGACCTATAAATCTTAGTGTCTCACTTTGAATATAAAGAACTGCGAAATAAAAAGGCGTCTGTTCCATTAGGGCGATCCCGCGGTTATGAGATGAGGATATGCTTTCAACGTAATGTCCTCACTTGCCGCATCCATCACGAGGACCTCCCCGTTCTCGCTGCTTGTTTCAGTTTTCAGTTGCAGCGTGACTATTCAAATTATTGCGAACGCTTTGTTCCGTGACGATACAATAATAAAACGGCCGAAATTTCCAAAGTCATTCCGATTAACGGTACCCACTCATTTAGGACGTTCTGTTTTAATGAGTGAGTGTTCGATTCAGAATTGTCGGACAACAGCTGCAAGATTTTCGACGAGCTGTTAACACAAGCACACCCCAAACGATATAACACAAACAAGTGTCGGATGACCGAAGTGCGGTTTGTTAACACGAACGAGAAGAGTGGTCAATGGGAAATTAAAGTCTTTTCATCATTTTAACTTAACATCATTCAAAAAGTAATTTCTTTTAATAACTAAGAATAAATTAAGTGTGTGAAGCAAACACCATCAACACGAAAATAAATTTACAATAACAGAGATTTCAGCATTTTAAGTTGTTCAAACGTGGCCATCAAGGGAAGGGAGATAACATAATATATTGATAAGGCAGTCAGTGGCCGCGACCTTACTACAATAGCTTATGAAAATGGTCCAGCGGTCTCTTTGTTAACGTCTATTGTCATATGAACCATTACAGAAGTCGCATCGGCCCTACGTCTATTGACACAGAATGGCGCAAGAATGAGGCTCGTATTGTCGAAACGTTGTCATGGATAAAAATCATTTCCAAGCAACGTGCACTGAAATGTAACGGCTCAGATTTAATGCCCGACGTGGACATACGCCATTTCGCTTATCCCCGGGAATGAGTAATATTCGGACGCAGCAGTTCCCAAACCGGAGGAAAATATTCGGGAAGAAAAACGTCTCTTACATAATCTACAATGTGTATCCAAAATCGTTTTAAGAACTTCAATTAACAATATACAGGGTGATCCGATTTTATTAACAAGATACAACATAATTACAAAATCTCTCCGAGTTCCAAAACCCTAGGAAAATATTCGGAAAGGAAAACTCATTTCTTACATACATAAACTATTTCGTCCATTCAAAACCATTTATCGTTTTAAGAACTTTAATTGACAATATACAGAGTGATCCAATTTTGTTGCAAAATTACAACAGAATTACATCTCTCCGAATTTCAAAACCCAAGGAAAATATTCGGAAAGGAAAACGCATTTCTTACATAAAGTGTTTCGTCTATTCAAAACCACTTTTCGTTTTAAGAACTCCAATTAATAATATACAGGGTGATCCAATTTAATGACAGATATAACTCATAATTACCAAATCTCTCCGAGTTCCAAAACCCAAGGAAAATATTCGAGAAGGAAAACGCTTTTCTTACGTAAACTGTTTGGTCTATTCAAAACAATTTACCGTTTTGAGAACTTCAATTAATAATATACAGGGTGATCCAATTTAATGATACAGATACAACATAATTACAAAATCTCTCCGAGTTCCAAAACCCTAGGAAAATATTCGGAAAGGAAAACGCATTTCTTACATAAAGTGTTTCGTCTATTCAAAACCACTTTTCGTTTTAAGAACTCCAATTAATAATATACAGGGTGATCCAATTTAATGACAAATATAACTCATAATTACCAAATCTCTCCGAGTTCCAAAAAACGCATGCGATCTGAGCTTGCTTGGGCTTCTTACGTAATCTATAATGTTTATTCAAAACCCTTTGCCATTCTAGGAACCCCAATTAACTATATACAGAGTGATCCAATTTGATAACAAAAATACAACATATCTTACAAAATCTCTCTGAATTCCAAATTCCAAGGAAAATATTCGGATCGGAAAAAACGTTTGCAACGTCTATCGTTTTAAAAACTTTAGTTAACAATGTACAAGGTGATCTAACATAATTACAAATGTACAGGGTCCATCATTTTAAAAATTTCAATCAACAATGTGCAGGGTGATTCAACATAATCACAAAATTTCTGAAACAGAAGAAAGATGCGCCCAGAAAAAAAAACTGCGTGCGATTTGCTTGGTTAATGGATTCTTATATAATTTGCATCGTACATTCAAGGCAATTTCTCATTTTAAAACTTCAACTAATAATGTATAGGGTGATACAACATAATTATTAATTTTGTCTGAGTTCCGAAACCAGAGGAAACTGTGCAGAAACGAAAACGCGTGCGATGTAAATAGTTAATAGCTCTTAACATGATCTGCAAATCTATTTAAAACGTGTTTTGTTTTAATAATTTCAATTAACAATATATAGGGTGGTCCAACATAAATATAAAATTTTTCCGAGTTCCCAAACCGGAGGAAATTGTTCAGCTGCTTAGTTAATGACTTCTTACATATTATAATCTGCAAATCTTTTCAAAACCATTTATCATCCTAAGAACCCCAATTACCAATATACAAGGTGACAGAATTTAATAACAAAAATACAACCAACATAATTAGAAAATTTCTCCGAATTCCAAATCCCAAATATTCGGAACGGAAAACGTATTTCTTACATAATCTGTCTATCGCTTTAAAAACTTTAATTAACATTCTGCAAGATGATCTAACACAATTGCACATGTACAGGGTGATTCAACATAATTACGAAATTCCGAAATCGGGTGAAAATGTTCCGAAAGGAAAACACGTACGATCTGACTGGTTAAAGGCTTCCTACATAATCAGGTCTATTTAAAAACGTTCATGGTTTTAAAAATTTCAATCAAAAATATACAGGGTGGTCCAATATAATCACAAAATTTCTGAAATAGAAGAAAGATGTGCCCAGAAAAAGAAATGCGTGCAATTTGCTTGGTTAACGGATTCTTAGATAATTTGTATCGTCTATTCAAAACCATTTATTATTTTAACGCTGGATTTCACAAACGTCACTTAACTTTAATCATCGATTAAGAATAATCATTCCTAATTCCTATACCTTCAATACATGTAACCATGGCAACCTTTACTTCTAACGGATGATTAAATTTAAGTAACGTTTGTGAAATCCGCCATTAGAATTTCAATTAATAATGTACAGGGTGATGTAACATAATTACAAAATTTCTCCGAATTTCGATACCGGAGGAACATGTGCGAAAAGGAAAACAAGTGCCATCTGAATGGTTAATCTGCAAGTCTATTAAAAAAGGTTTTTAGGTTCTTTTCTTCTTTTCTTTTTGATTCAGTTATCAATATACAGGGTGAGCCAACATAAGTAAACAATTTCCGAGAAAAATGTTCGTAAACGAAAACACGTGCGATCTGATTGATTAATGACTTCTTACGTAATCTGTATCGTCTACTTAAAGCCGTTTATCGTTTTGAAACGTCAATTAACATTGTACAGGGTGATCCAACATAATTACAAAATCTCCAAATCTGCAAGGAAACGCGCGTGATCTGAATGGTTAAAGGCTTCTTAAAATTCTGCGAGTCTATTTATTCAAAAACTTCGACTAACAATGTACAGGGTGATTTATCATAATTACAAAGCAAAATCTGAAACCGAAGGGATATGCCCCCAGTAAGGAAAATGCATGCAAATTTACAAGTCTATTTAAAAACGTTTATCGTTTTAAAAATGTGAATTAACAATATAAAGGGTGATCCAACTGTCATTACAAAGTTCCAGAACCGGAAGAAAATGTTCGGAAAGGAAAACACGTGCGATCTAATTGGTTAGTAACTTCTTACACAATCTGCAAGTCCATTTAATTAACAAATCGTTTGAAAAATTTCAAGAGGTGATTAAACATAATTACAAATATACTGGGTGATCTAACATAATTAAAAATATTCTCTCTTTGATATCTTAGACGAAAATTAGACACCGACGTGCAGTCATCGATGGAAAACGAAAGCAGCTTCGCACTTTGAATATTCTTAGATTTTACAAAATTTTGACAGATTTAATCATAAAACGCTAACCGGTTCTTACGATAATTTAAACAGAAGACAATTCGCGACAGCATATGAAATCTTCATAGGTACACAAAAATGAAATGTACTTTAGTGGCGCCACCTACGAAGAAGAAACTAAACTAGAATTTTTTTACCGCCGAAATGAATAATTCTAAAGTCTAATTTGTTTTGTTTGTATAAGTAACCATTCGAAGTAAAATTGCCACGAAAAGTTACTTTAGTTGTTCAAAAGGTGGCGCTTGCTTTTTCTGGAGGCATTATTTTTTTTCGTGTTAATTTCATTTTGTTTAGTAGAACTCTGTGAACGTGTATAGTTTATATTAAGTAATTCGAATGATAATGACAATAAATTACTATGTAATGAAGAAGCTTCTGTTGTCGCTCAAAAGATTGAGATCTATTTTGACCATTATACTATTTTGTTATTATAAGGAAAGTACTGTTAGAAAAGTAGGAAACACATTCTTTCATTTTACATATTATTAAAAAAAAAACATTGTCAGTTATAATAAAATGTATGAATTTATTAATTTGTTTATTATTTTACCTGTAAAGTTGTTCTCAATACTGAATTGTTCGTAGCTTTAATAACAGTAATATTTATTTTTGGTGTCATTAAAAAAATTAATAAAAATTTGTTCATCTCCAGGTACTAACGAGAGATAAGTATTTTTTGTTTAAATAAATTTAACCAACAGTATGTAAGACAGAAATTCATAAATAACTTTTGATTTTTTGCCAGACCCAAATAAACAAAACTTAAAATGTATAAAAATGAAATAAATAGGCTCAGTAAATTCAGTTTTTGTTTAATTTTTTTTCTTGAAGCCTCTTTATATCAAAAGCAAAATATTTGCGATTTTATTTTACCCTTTATTTTGATATTAGTGAATCACATATAAAGTACAAAATAGGCGTACAAAATAATACAAAGGACAAATTTTAAAAACGTAATAATAATTGAAAAGGAAAAATAAAAACTGCTCCTTAAATTTCTTTTTTTTTTAATTTGAAGTTACCTCTTCTTTGTACCAAAAGCAAAAAAATTGTAATTTTATTTCACATAAATTTGCAGATTACTAGTGCATTACACCCAAACAGAATAATAAAATATTAAATCTGTGATTAAGCCAAAGAAGAATGTCTTGACCGTAAAAAGAACAAATTACAAAAAATGTAACAAAATTTTGAAAAGGAAAATAATAAAACCTCACTTGTTTGTTTAATGCATTCAGTAATTATTCGTTGTGAAACAGATTCTAATCTAATCCAGTTAATCTGTTTTCCGTTTGAAAATATCTACCTACAGATACTCACAATAATAAGAGGGTCGCAGCAATATACTAACCAGATCGCGAAAATATAAATGACGAAGATAAATAAATAAAAACAAAACAAAATGGATTAATGAGGACCAAAAATTTAAACTAAATGTTTTAGAATTCGAACAAACAATATAACTGTGAATCAATGTAACACGATACAATGCAATTTGAAATAAAGCTGCAACAGAATTTGACCTTCCAAAAGCAATTAGTTGTTGGAGCTCACCCTAAGAGGGATGGGGTAAGATGTAATGACCAAATAAACATGAGCAATCTTTCGCAGTTACTTGTTACGCTCAATTTATATAGAGGTGGTAGTTTAATCAAGTGTTCCAGTAGTTCGCGATGATTTGTTTTAGTGTTTCTTGTGACCACAAACTACTTCAAGACATTTTAAATCGTAATAACAACTGCATTCTTAATTAAACAACGCTTACCCCAACTGAATTTTATTTTGCTTATTTCACATAATGTATTAACATTGTATAATACAGTCGCACCTCCATAACTCGAACCTCCACAACTCGAAACTCTCTGTAAGTCGAAATTTACTGATGTCCCTGCACATTGTGTATAATTAAAATCTCTTTCTTTAACTCGAAATTTCTATAACTCGAAGTAATTTTCCGGTCCCTTGACATTCGAGTGATGGAGGTTCCACTGTAGTTATTTATGTATTAGTACTATTAATTATGCATAATTAGGAGATTATAGCCCGAGAGTATGTTTAAATGCTCAAGGGCTACCTACTATCTACAGTTATGCCCGTGGTATATACAACGTTTGATATTTATGAATTCCATAAAATAATTATGTAGATTGCTTGCGTTCCTATGGGTTTGTTTCCGTTAGCAACTTTAAAGCCCTCGGGCAATAAAGGCGAAATTATGAACCTAATTGAGTGCCAATAAACAAGATTATGGTCCCAAAATAAAATAAATATTTTTAAAATAACTTGAACCATTCCTTTAACATAATGTCCACCAAATTCTATGAACAGCTCGTTAATTACGCTCAAGTAAAAACCTGCTACACCACCTATGTATTTTGAGGTCAGCTTTGATGATTTTAATGACTTAGGTTTAAGTGAAGCTGAAGAGTGCTTAATACATAACTTGGACCCTCCTTCTGAAATTGACTGATTGTGATTGTGAGTTAATCTCTTCAAACTTCAATGTCGAGTTAAACACTTCGAAGATCGTTTGAAGCTATTTCTGATCAATCGCAATAAAACAAATTTTTGACACAACTATAGTTAGGTAGAGATAATAGAAAGTATAATTTAATTATAATTGAACCACTAAAAGGTTGTTCATCACACATTACAATATTATAAAATAAAAATAATTTTTGCGAAGGAAGAGATAAAGATAAACGAGTTGAAAGTTTTTTTTTTTAATTATATCATTAGATTGTTCGGAAAGTAATTTTGTTTTTTTACACGAACCTAAGACGATTTTTTAATTGAAGGAAATAGTTTTATTCAGTTATGTATTGGCCATTTTGTTACAACAACTTTTGACACCTTTTAGATAATAAGATGATTCCAGGTTCGCAGAACTTCTTGTCCTCATTGGCAAGAAACTGCATTAAGTCGTCTTTGACAACTTCATCGGAATCAAAAGTTTGACCGTCCAAAGAATTTTACAGAAATCAAAACAATTCAGTGGATTTTGAATTGACGCCTTCATTTGAATCATAAGTTTTACATTCCAAAGAATTTTGCAGAAATCGAAACAATTCAGTGGATTTTGATGTTCATTTGAATCAAAAGTTTGACCATCCAAAGAATTTTATAAAAAAAAATTTTAGACACCTTCACTTTAACCCAAAGTTTTAACATCCAAAGAATTGTGCAGAGATCGAAACAAGTGCTAGATCAGGTGAATATAGTGGATGCGCTGGGATATCCCTTCCAAGCTCTAACAGCTTCTGGCAAATCACCAAACTTGTGTGATGATGAAACACCACACCTTTTCTGTTCATCAATACTAGCCTCTTCTGCTCGAGGGAATTCTTCAGTTTTTTCCAATTGGTGACTTTACGTATTCGAATTAATAGTTCCGTTGTTTGGTAGCACCTCAAAAAGAAAACATTCCTTTCCAGTTCCAACAAACAAGGAGTTATCATCTTCTATTGATGAAGATCAGCTTTCGATGTGCTTTGTACCATGGTTTATCATATCTGCTCCATCACCGTTTGTGCTGCAAACAATGCATTCTTCATTAGCAGTCTTCAGAAATAGATCGTCTTCCTCAGTTTTAACAGCAGATCGCAGATGGTAATGCGACGAATCATCGAAAACGTGTGGAATCCAAGTTGTTTTTAAAACTCATCACCAGTCGATTTCGATAAATTCAATCCGTCAGCGAAATCTTGTGTTGTATGTGACGGTTTTCTTCCACCAACGCCTTTACTTGGCTTCAACTGGTCTTCCAAAACGTGGTGCATGGAAATTACCAGAACCATAAGCAATTCTTACAATGGCGTTCAGCCAACACGTCCTCCTTCGATAAATTGAACCCCTCGGCGTTGTCTTTTGTTGTTTGCGATGGTTTTCTTCCACCAATGCCTTTATTTGGTCTTCATCAGATTTAACTGATCTGCAATTCTGACGGTAGCGTTCAGACAACACATCCTCCCCGTACAGGGCAAGCAATTTCTTTCCAGCTTTGGGCAGCAGTTTTATCTTCACGGTAATAAAAAAGAAGGCAAAGACCACATCGCCATTTCGAAAATACTTTTTCGTTCTGGATGTCACACCAAGCGAAAGCGACCTGACTTTTATGGTTTAGAATAAAATTGGCTAATTAAAAATATAACTAAAGACATCTATATGAAAACAAAAACAATATTACTTTTCGAACATTCTATTATAGCATTTTCATTTGATTGGACTGGTTCGTACTCACTATATCTCTATCTTGTATTAATACACGAAACTATAAAGACATGAGAATGCACTCTACTGACTGCCCTCAGTGCAGATGCTAGAAGATTCGTTCTGATTCGTGTCTGATAAAAATCGTTGACAGCTGTCACTTCTGAAGAAGCTGTGAAAAGGTAGTGAAACATTGAAGTCTGTAGAATTCCTGTATAATATAAAAATCACGGAACTTGAGCTTTGCGTAATCAACCACCGAAGTTACAACCGACACTTATTTCACCATTATTTCTTTGTTAACGGTGAATAAGGAAAAAGAATGGAGTTATGGTTCTTAAGTCTGATTATTCAACACCAGTCGCGTTTTATTTATGACGCAGAGCTCTTCTCTTATGAAAACAACTTCAAGCTTCTCCCTAAAGCCGAATTTACATGGGGCGTTAGGTGCGTCAAAACGTTGGGCGTACTATTCCTTAAAGAGCAGCAATCAATGAGAGTACAGTACCTCCGACGCTCCATGGAAATCCGGCTTTACGGTGAAGTTTGTACAGGAATTGTACAGTTTGCAACGTTTCGCTGCCTTTTCACAGCAATGAGCAGCATGGAATTACAGGACGCCCAACGTTTTGACGCACCCAGCGGTCCATTACACACTCGTTTTTCTGTTGCATGTTGTTTCATTGAAAGCAGATAGGCGTTCTCTTTCTGCCAATAAAAAACATTCGGAATCTACACAATGCTTTTTTCCGCTGCGATTTTTTTCGTCAAAACTCTGTAGGCGTTCTCTCCCCGTGTACCGAACGCAATCGATTGTATTTAGCCAGCCGAATTTAAGTTCAGCTATGATTTTAATGAAAAAAAAAAAGCGCAAAAACCATTGCGGAAATTCCGAAGGCATTTTATCAGCAGAGAAATAACGCCCGTCTGCTTTCAATGAAACAAAACGCAACAGAAAATACGCAGCGTAGGAAAAACGCTCGTGGAACTTCTCCCTTATTAAATCAGAATGAACTAATAATAAAGCTATAACGTCGAACTTTCTTAATAAAATATTCAGAAAACAATTCACTTCCGATTACACCGGAAATTATTTTAAACGTAACGCTTGAGTAACGGAAAAATTGCTTTGTTTAAAATCTTGTGTTAAAGTCATTGTTAAACTGTGTTAAATAGTGAAGGCTTATCTAACTGTATATTAATGAATTAGTTAATTCACAGGGTGTTTTCGATGACGAAGCTATACACTATACATATTTAAAACTCCAAGACAGTATTTTTTTCTATTTACCCCTTTATACGTATTAGCGAAATTTTTAATTTCACTTCTCTATCTTATTTAGAGATTAACGCAGTTTTTCTTAGTATAAGTAGTAGATTTGCAAACGCAGCAACTTTGCAATTATTAAAAAAAATAATTTAGTAATTTTCGAGGTTTTAAAAAATGGCGCAATTATAATTTTATTTAGACGCTATTCAAATGAAAAAAAAAGTACATATACACGTTTGTTAATATCAACAGATTTCATTCAAAAAATACCTTAAAAAAATTGAAACGAAACGCAAATGCATAGATAAATTAAATATAAATCAGTTATGAGTAAAGCCCGGATTTTTAGGCAATTTAAAAGACTGAATTAGGCAGGCGAATAGGCAATTAATGTCTAAGAAATAGGCACACTTTCAAGCAGCCTAAAAGAATTTAGGCGATTAATAATTTCTTGTTTTCCGTCGTTTTATAATTTAAAAAAATTATTAATGCTTATTTTAGTTACACGGTCATTTATTAAGAAATCAGAGGGGGGTTCTTCCGGGCTTGTGGAACTGTCCAAGTTTCGTCGTAAGAAATGTATTTTAAAATAGGGGCCATAAATCGGCGTTTAAGTCAAAAAATCCAGACAGTACTTAAGCTGGTCTCCTACCCGATAGGGTAGTCCGAAGGCTCAGCAGCAGAGCTTTCGCTTTTAGGGGTTTTCTGTTTCTCTATGGGGCTCTAGGCAAAGGGTCTTGTTTTAGTACACTATCACATCACCCACACCAGGAATACTTAAATTGGAGTACCCACTCGCAAAAAAGGGTGGACGATAAAGTGAAGGAAGAAGCAAAGATGACCGACCATTTTTAAATTTCAACAAAGATATAAAAATAAAATAATAAGGGAGACACTTCTGTTCACGAAAAAGGTTCGGCGAACAATTTACAAAAATTACATGAATGTGAAAGTGAAAATTGGAAACGCACCGTTCGCGAAAATGGCTGGGTGAACATTAATTAATTTTTTGAATATTCTCTCCCTGTGGAACCGTATCGTTTACATTTTCAAAACCCGAACCCCTTTCGAAATTTGCAACTACGAGATGGCGGCATCTGTGCGAGTCCCCCTTTTGGTCCCGCTCATTTAGGTCACTGGAGTGACTTAAGTTGCCTACCCTCAAGGGATTGCCAGGTGTTTTTGGGCCGGCTTCCCGACCTTGGGTGAGGTTCTCATGCGCTCAGGTTTATTACTGTAACGTATCTTTATGGCCACTTATCGTAAGGAAAGTCAGTATTTTAGCTAAAGTTTGTCGCTTGGGCCCCTCTGATCGTTTGTACTAACAATTAAAGCGTGATCTTTTTCGTGAATAACCCTGGAGTCATTTTCTATAATTTTAAAAATGTTGAATTAAATGTTTAAAACTTAATTGCCTATGTTTTCCCTTAAATAAAATTTTAGGCAATTGCCTAAAGATCCAGGCTTTAGCTGTGAGGTTTAAATTTATGGAAATAATATAAATACAGATGTTATGAATGTGAATGACTTGAATTAAGCTCTTACTGAAAATAGAAAGGGAACCAAACGAAATCGAATTGGACCTCCAATAAGATTTTGTTTCGTTCAAATAATAACACAAAGTCAAGCAACAATTGCTTACATTAAATAATAATACACGATCAGAATTGAAATAGAATGTTTAAGAATTTCTTCTTTTATAATAGAAATAGTTGTTTTGTTTACCTTTAGAAGTAAAATTCCTCTCGAAGAAAATATCCAAAATTGCGGTAAGCACGCACACAATTTTTAAAACGAAATCGTTCGCGGCGATTCTCTTAAAGAGTCCCGCCGATAGTTCGTAAATTTTCGAAGAAGAAAAGCACACTGTCACCGCCGGTTAACGTAGAGGAACACAATCGCAAAAGCGTGGTAACGGCACACGGACCCGGCTTACAACACTTCACCGTCGAATTGTTGTCGGCGCACTGAACGCACACATACTGAAGAATAATGCCGCGATGTTTAACTCCGGGCGCATGCGTTTTTGTAATTAACGACAAACTTAATTTACCCAATTAATCATCTAATTGATTCAATTATTCTGTCTTTAAACGACAATTTAGCTTGCACTCACTTGTCGAATGTGGTCGCAAGAAAAAAAAAGATTTTGAACTGATTTTAATGATGTTGAAAATGTCTTGACTTTACACTCTGGCTTTAACATATTTATAGTGTGCCTGTATTTATTAATTTTTTTAATATAGTTCATACATAATATCATTAATATCTTAAACATTATACAAGTTACATAACATTATAACGAGTGATCAATATTTTTTCTAATCAAGTGACCTATGGAAAAAAATTGTCTTTATTTGGTTCATTATTTCAAATGCCATTTGAATTATTTTTATTGCATTCCTATCGTTTTGTATAGGAATGCAATATAAATATGTAATTCAATTGGCATTTGAAATAATAAACTATCTAAAGGCATATGATTTTATTTCCATAGGTCACTTGATTAGAAAAGATATTGATCACCTGTAGGGAATCCAATTTTCGGAATCGGGACCTCGTTTCGAGATCGGGATCCCGAAACTGATAATCCCGGGATCCCGAAATAAATCCCGGGATTCAGTGTTCCTCCGAACAGTTTCATACTTTTACAAAATATATTGCAAATATGTATGTAGTAAAATTAATCGATATTTATTAACAAAATAATAACAAATACCGGATGTCTCACACCGTCTGTTTTTAATAGATTGAAATGAAATTTAGAAATATAAATTATACGTAATAATGAATTTTCTAACGTTCTATTGATCATCATAGGACTTCGGGTTTCGCCGGAAGTAATATTAACTTTCTTATTTTAAATAGAATAAGTATCCTATATATTTTTACATGTTTTGAATCTACTGATCGTTGCGAGTCCGAATATACATCATTTGTTAATTTTGCTTTCCATGACAACGGAAAAATATATTTGAAACATAATTAAACGAGCACGAAGAAATAAAACATTTATTTTAAATGATTTAAAAAAAAGAGTGCAATATTTATTATTAGTGTACTCGGGAGAAAATTGAGCTAGACCAGGAAACACATGAGGTTCCATTAAAAGAAATGAGTTACGTCCTGATGAAATTTGAAATGCTGTAAAAATGTTAAAAAGCAAAATAATTATTTTATCGATTTATTCCATCGCATTACAGCGTTCATTACATGAATCATGGTTGAAAAACAAAAACGTTCTTTTTCAATGTGATGGAAAACATACTTATCAAATGGCATATTTGGAATTTCATGTCAATCGACTAAAAAATAAAATTTGAATTTCATATGGTACGTGCGTTCGTTTATTACAGATTTATTAGATCTGACAGATCAGATTCCCCTAATCGTTCGTTTATTGCTTATCGAGGAAGTAAATGTACATCTACATACAAAGTGGTCAAGAATAACTGTTTGAGTTGGCAATACAATTAAGAGCATTTTTTTTGCTCGGCTATTTGCAACACTGCAACCGGATATATCTTTTTGTTGGTTTATTTGACGTAACCTGAACAGTGACAAGATCATAGATTATGTGAATAAAAATTAGCGTTTGAAATGTCAAATGACGCCTGTTAAGGGACGACTGTCAGTGTCAAACCGCCAACAACCGGAAGTTACCCCAGTTGTACCATTTAAAAATAAAATTCAGCACTGCCAACTCAAACAGTGATTCTTGACCACTTTGTATATCGTTCGAATATTCACGATGCTATGTTTCAGATTTACCACGACTTGCTCGGAGTATTTCGACGGAGGTTCAGATTTTTAACAATCGCGCATGCGCTATCATTATTTTTTAAGTGTAAAGTGACTTTCACTTATAAAAACAATAATTTTCCTATTCTTAAAATGACTTTAAATGAAAGTCTTCCAGTTCTATTAAGAAAACGGCCCTTAGTTCTTTTACTTCATGTTCAATTTACAGTAAGATAACGTCAAGAGAAATCGACGTGCTCTGTTTCGTTCGTTTATTTGTTGGAGAACTCGCTTACATCTGAAATCACGTGACAAGTATCTGCTTGATTCAGCTCGCATCTGAGATATAATAAACGAACGCAGCTAGTATAGTATAGTAACAAAAAAATAATAAAAAAGGAAATTCAAGAACAGTATTATGAATAGTTTTTATTTTGAATAAAAAATGTTCTTAATAATACCAGAGTATCTACAGTTTCATCTGTCAGGCGCGATCTAATTTTTGTAACCAGAGATCCTGCTAATGAGAAGGCCCTCTCTGCTTCCACACTAGTTGGTGGAATAGTACGCAGTTGTTCGAAACACCTTTGTAAATGTAATTCTCGTGATCCTCCATTTTCATATAAAGCCATTTCTTTCTTGATGATGTCTATTGTTTTGGTATGAACTATATTGTTTTGCGGTTTTAAGGCTCCTTCTATAGCTTCGTTCAACATTTGCTTTAAGGATTTGCTTTCTTTCGTTTGGCATAAACGAGAAAGAGGTATGAAGTCCTCCTCCTCCTCATTTGGTACCATTTCTTCTGCTCCTTGTTGATTCGCAAAACGGTCTGAAACATCTTTTATAACATTTGCAATGATGTCGAACAATGGTCTCTTGAAAAATTCATTTGGGTATGCATGCTGGAGATTTTGAAGGTAATTCAAAACCCCTGACATAACAGTTCTGCGTTCATTAAGGCGAGACTTGATTGCTGTCAGCAATTCGTTACTTTCAGTCGTCTTTAAATTGGCAAGTTGTTGGAATAAGAAATTGAAGGTAGCATCGGCACTGCAAAGATTTGCATCTCTCCTGCAAATTGCTTCCACGGCTAATTTTATAAGTTGCAGACACGTTACGATTGCTCCCAGAAACTGAAATTCCTGATCAGTAATAACAATTGTGTTCTCTAAATCAATGGTGGCCTTCTGGATACAATCTTTTAGAAAAACAAATCGTTCTAACATAGCCAAAAGGGTATTCCATCTGGTCTTACAATCTAAAATTAATGAAAGCTCTTTCTCGTGTTTAAAAATTACATAATGTTGTAATATAGCGTTTTTTGTTGGGCACCGTCGAAACAGTTTAAAGGCTGGTTTATACAACAAGAATAAGAAATAAGGACTAACGCCTAATAGATAAAGCTTAAGGAATAAGAATGTACGTGTTTATTCAACAGAATAAGAATAAGATACGTTTTAAAACTGACCAATAAAATTTAGTGTTCCTCCAAAGCACGCATGCGTGGTTAGGTTTGTTATTGTCAATCGTCAAAATCGTGAGTTGGGTATACCGGTTATTTCGTGAAAAATAAACGTACAAAATAAGTGCAATGCTTTGTACGCATGCGCGCATGACATATCGCCTAAGAATAAGGCCTAAAAGTTCAATGTTAACCAACTTTTGTTATCTTACGCGGTATACCTTATTCCTTATTCGGTTTATAAACGCAAACACACAGACCCGTAAGATTAACTTTTATCTTAAGCGGTTCGCCTTAAACCTTATTTCTTATTCTTGTTGTATAAATCAGTCCTAACTACCTTCCGAACTTTTTGCACTAAACTATTAATATTAAAATTTTCAGTTAGTGAAGTTTGTTCCATAGATTCCACAAAATCTAATCCTTCATCTTCTATAGTATCGTTATGGTCATCATCATAAAAGGCTTCGTCTTCATCTAATGTAGGTGTTTTCGTATATAATATATCCATTACGGCTAGGTGAATAGCATGCGCAAAACATAGTTGCTGCCAAGGCTTTATTAGCCTTCCAAATTTTTTCATAACGTTTGCTCTGTGGTAACGCAAAAAACATCGCTGTCTAAATTCAAAGTAAATTTCTGTAGTCTCTGTAACGAAGTGACCACTCCGTTACTATTTTTGTACATAGTTAGTTAAGTTTTGTATATATTAATTTAGTCTGTAAATTTAGGATGCTTTGCGCAGATTCTTAAAGGCATAATTTAGGTGGGAGTTCTCAGGGAGTGGGACTCCCCACCACGCGCAAACCTTTATAAGCGCGCTCGGAGCGTGCTTGAGTTAGTCGCTCACCGGCTCATCCAGCCGATGGTCGTGGCTCCGCCGCGCTATCAAGCCACCCGACGTGGCTTGAAGTTAGTGACGTCCCGGGCATTCCGAGTCACCGGACGTGACTTGAATGCAGTAGTTCGCGGAGTCATTCATCCGACGATGTTTTGACTCAAACGCGTTTAACAATCTGTGCTACGTTCGCGTTACCTGCAACCGCTCCTGTTTTTATCCTGACCTTCCTCTTTCCGAGTGCGGGCGTCTCGCACTTCCTTACCAGAGAACGGGAGTCTCGTTCTCTCTTTCCCTTACCTAAGTGTGGGAGTCTCACACATCCTGATCTCTGAGTGGGAGTCTCACTCTCTCTTACCGATTGCGGGTGTCTCGCACTTCCTTACCATAGAACGGGAGTCTCGTTCTCTCTCTCTCTCTTACCGAGTGTGGGCGTCTCACACATCCTGATCCCAGAGTGGGTGTCTCACTCTCTCTTATCCCAATGCGGGTGTCTCGCATATCCTGACCCTGAGTAGGAACGTATGCACAGTGCGTTACCGGTCCGTGAGTGTCCGTTAAGACACACCGTTTCCAGAACTACCGTCCTGCGATTAGTGTCCGTAAGACACACCGTTTCCAGAACCACCGTCCTGCGATTAGTGTCCGTAAGACACACCGTTTCCGGAACCACCGTCCTGCGATTAGTGTCCGTAAGACACCCCGTTTCCGGAACCACCGTCCTGCGATTAGTGTCCGTAAGACACACCGTTTCCGGAATCACCGTCCTGCGTTTAGTGTCCGTAAGACACACCGTTTCCGGAACCACCGTCCCGCGATTAGTGTCCGTAAGACACACCGTTTCCGGAATCACCGTCCTGCGATTAGTGTCCGTAAGACACACCGTTTCCGGAACCACCGTCCTGAGATTAGTGTCCTTAAGACACACCGTAGTTTACCGTTGTCCTCGAGACACACCGTATATTACCGCTACCGGAAGTACCGTCCGAGAGGTTAACATTTCGTTTACCTGTACGTGAGTGTTACCGCTGTAAAAATATCCCAATTTGTGGATACGTGTATTTATGAACTGTTTGTAAATAAAACTGTATTTGCTAAGTGATCGACGCTTTTATTTATGAACCTGGACTCCGACGAGCAAACCCGAACCGCCGTCAAGCAGAGCATCGATCAGCAACTACAGACCTGAACCGAAGATTGACGGACCGTTACATGGCGCCCGAGCAGGGACCGTTTAAAAAAAAAACCGACTCCAGTGACCAGAATGTACATCTATCCCAGTGACCGATGACACACCGATTCCAGTACTCCAGTGACCAGAGTGTACATCAATCCCAGTGACCGATGACACACCGATTCCAGTACTCCAGTGACCAGAGTGTACATCGATTCTAGTGACCGATGACACACCGATTCCAGAGACCGATGATACACCGACTCCAGTGACCAGTTCGCGAACTAAGTGACCATGATAGTGAACTATGAGACGCTGATGCGGAAATCCGGAAGTTTTACGACTGAAGAACAGGTTAACTGTACATATGTGCACCGAAGGGAAAGGACTTCGACAAATAAGTTAACCAATCGGACCAGTGAATGCGAAGACATTTTAAAACTGACCCCGACGCGAGTTCTTCTGTAAAATTAGAGCGTAAAGTCAAAAGTGCAATTGATTCAACAATTGCAACATATGGCCGCAGGTCTCTTTGTTGGCATGCAAACAAAAGAGGCCTAAACACCGGTAACCCGCCCACGGCCACAACCGCCAGCACCCCCGTCCCGAGAGGTACGTTTCCCCTGACCGCAATTGCTGATGCGATCCCACCGACGCAACCGGACAACCGTCCGACCTATCTCCAGTGCCGCAGGAGAAATGCAAGCCGGAAGAAAGAACTGTTTGGATGCAGCTACCAACCCGCCGACTTATAGGGATGCTCCATTCCTACCGGCATTTCGCTGTACCGAAGGAAGGAGGGGATGTAACGAAGTGACCACTCCGTTACTATTTTTGTACATAGTTAGTTAAGTTTTGTATATATTAATTTAGTCTGTAAATTTAGGATGCTTTGCGCAGATTCTTAAAGGCATAATTTAGGTGGGAGTTCTCAGGGAGTGGGACTCCCCACCACGCGCAAACCTTTATAAGCGCGCTCGGAGCGTGCTTGAGTTAGTCGCTCACCGGCTCATCCAGCCGATGGTCGTGGCTCCGCCGCGCTATCAAGCCACCCGACGTGGCTTGAAGTTAGTGACGTCCCGGGCATTCCGAGTCACCGGACGTGACTTGAATGCAGTAGTTCGCGGAGTCATTCATCCGACGATGTTTTGACTCAAACGCGTTTAACAATCTGTGCTACGTTCGCGTTACCTGCAACCGCTCCTGTTTTTATCCTGACCTTCCTCTTTCCGAGTGCGGGCGTCTCGCACTTCCTTACCAGAGAACGGGAGTCTCGTTCTCTCTTTCCCTTACCTAAGTGTGGGAGTCTCACACATCCTGATCTCTGAGTGGGAGTCTCACTCTCTCTTACCGATTGCGGGTGTCTCGCACTTCCTTACCATAGAACGGGAGTCTCGTTCTCTCTCTCTCTCTTACCGAGTGTGGGCGTCTCACACATCCTGATCCCAGAGTGGGTGTCTCACTCTCTCTTATCCCAATGCGGGTGTCTCGCATATCCTGACCCTGAGTAGGAACGTATGCACAGTGCGTTACCGGTCCGTGAGTGTCCGTTAAGACACACCGTTTCCAGAACTACCGTCCTGCGATTAGTGTCCGTAAGACACACCGTTTCCAGAACCACCGTCCTGCGATTAGTGTCCGTAAGACACACCGTTTCCGGAACCACCGTCCTGCGATTAGTGTCCGTAAGACACCCCGTTTCCGGAACCACCGTCCTGCGATTAGTGTCCGTAAGACACACCGTTTCCGGAATCACCGTCCTGCGTTTAGTGTCCGTAAGACACACCGTTTCCGGAACCACCGTCCCGCGATTAGTGTCCGTAAGACACACCGTTTCCGGAATCACCGTCCTGCGATTAGTGTCCGTAAGACACACCGTTTCCGGAACCACCGTCCTGAGATTAGTGTCCTTAAGACACACCGTAGTTTACCGTTGTCCTCGAGACACACCGTATATTACCGCTACCGGAAGTACCGTCCGAGAGGTTAACATTTCGTTTACCTGTACGTGAGTGTTACCGCTGTAAAAATATCCCAATTTGTGGATACGTGTATTTATGAACTGTTTGTAAATAAAACTGTATTTGCTAAGTGATCGACGCTTTTATTTATGAACCTGGACTCCGACGAGCAAACCCGAACCGCCGTCAAGCAGAGCATCGATCAGCAACTACAGACCTGAACCGAAGATTGACGGACCGTTACATCTCTGTTTTAATAAGTTAACACAGTCTTCGGCTGGCAATGAGCCTTTTATTCGAATTAAACCGAGATTCCACACTTTACAGTTTAAATCTGAATCCAAACCATGTACATTGACATTCAGAAATCTTTTGTTTGCGGTGGAAGTCCACTCATCAAGAGTAAGGCTGAAGTAATTACACTTTTGTTTTCTTGTTTCGAATTCTTGTATATAATATTTGATAACTTTTGCGCTGTACGCCACAACTCTTTTGTAAATAGTGGAGGCAGAAGTCGGTATGTCATAAAACCCTCTAGCTTGTAGTGCTTTTATCAAATCAATAGATGTTACAAATACTCGAAATGGTAACCCATCTAATGAGGTAATTCGGGCCAACACAGCGTCTAATGAATTTTCATCAGATAAAACACAACAATCGAGCCATGTTTTTTGGTTGTTAGATAATGAAAACGACGCTGATGGTAAAATTGATGGGGAATAAGTAGACGATTGTGTTGATAGTAAAGTAGATTTGGAATGTTTTGAAATGAATATGCAAACCTTTGGTTGAACCTCCAGTAACTTTGATTATTTTATTACATGTTTTACATTTAGCAGTCTGTTTATTTTTCGAAATGAAGAAATAAGGCCACATTGAATTCCTACATTCATTCCTTTTGGGATGAATAATATATTCGTCCTCGGCCATTTGAAGAGAACTCTAAAAGTTATTTTCATTTAATCGAAAAAATAATAAAAATGTAGTGACTCACTTGGACAAAGACACTCGGAATATTGAAAAACGATCCGTCTCAACGCAACATCAAAGTCGAAATGAGGAAAAATAAGCAATAACTAGAAAACAGCATTCGATTTTTGGAACTAATTTAAACACAAAGTGGTTTGATCATCAATTCAGTCGTATACGCAAATACGTATATGTTTTTTTTCGGCGCCGCAGATGAGAGTTTACAACCATTAATGTACATATTGGCATTCGTAAAGACATTTTACAGCATGGATATAAAAATCACGCATCGTTCGTTTATATTGCAAAACTCATGTTGGAGAAAACCTACGTGTATACTTTATAAATTAATACTTTATAAAGAGTACCTAACGATTGGATCATGCATTTATGTACCTAAAATCGTTTGATTTGAAAGAATTTCAAAACTACATACTGCATTTAAACCATTTGAACACAATGTTAATAAGTCGAGATTATTTCGGGATTTTTTCGGAATTTCGGGATTGGATTCCCTAATCACTTGTTATAAATTACTATACAGGTGTTTCACTTAATACGGTTTCTTTCATACCTCTCTAGTTACTCATTTTATATAAAAGAATTTACTCTTATTAGAAGTGCATTTTAATTCTCTTCCCAATGATGTCAGGTTATCTATGTCTATGGTTAATAGTTTTTTCCATAGTTTATGTTTTTCTTTACAGCTTGTAAAACGCACGAAATATTGCGTCATATCCCGGCTGCTATGGTAACAGAGTAACAAATTGTTTTTATCTTTACTAAAAGATTATTGAATATTGTTACGACTTCGGGTTCACAAATTTAAACGTTATTTATTTATTTTAAAACACTTTAATGTCTACGATCATTACACACAATAAAAGTACAATAATATCGAGCTGTACACTTATCTGACAAAATAACACTTCAACGTTATTAAATTCGCTTGCTACACATCGCTTCCTAAGTAAGACTGATTTAAAAACCGCGCCCCGGCTCCTCTTTATAGCAGTCGGCCCTCTTCGAGAATAATTTCGAAAGACTTGCTAGATTTTTCCAGTAAATTCGGTGCGTGTCTAGAATAGATTAGAATCCTGTCTGAGGCACAGGTGGCGCTACCAGTATATAAAAATATAGTCTGCTTCTCATAATGTAACAATATTATATTATATGTGTGGCATCGAAAAAAATTAAAATTAATCTTTAAAAATCTCTCTTACACAAAAAGATATGATAGAATAGATTTTTGTTTTTGGTGAGTGCCACATAAATCCATTAAAGCTGAAGCAGACATAATGGGTGGGTGGTATGTATAAAACGAAGTACATGCTAATACTTCAAGCACCTATTTTGATACTGAAGTACCTACTATAGTAACGTAGTATTTACTATACAATCTAGTAGATACTAGAGCACAGGAGCATATACATAGAAGTTTTACTTCGCTGTAGAAGCACCTACTGTAGTAGTACCTACTTCGAAGCCTCAGATTCATTTTAAGTCGGCTTTCACACCAAAGTAGCATGCTACGTGCTACTTGCATCCCGGATGCACGCTGCATGCCATTAATTTTAGAACTTATGTAAACAATTGATAATATTCACACCGGTGTAGTGTAGCATTTATGCGACCTGCCACTTGCGACGTGCAGCTTAGATCGTAGGTCAAGTTCTATATTTTGCTACGCTACTTCAGTAGAGACCGCGGTTTCGTCTCAAATTAAAACATTATCAAGCTAAACGAGGGCTCTTGACAACATGCTGACACCAAACCAGTGGCGTAGCGAGGGGGGGTTTCGGGGGTTAACCCCCCCCCCCAGAAGGGTTATGTAATTTTTTTGCAATTGAATTGAGGCTTAGTCATCTTCATTTTTTTACACAATCTATCGTGGAAAACATTCCAAATACTCTTCATATAAAAATAGAAATAGTATATTGATTTATATGTTTACAAAAGTGATAGTTTTCCGGTGAGTGGAAATGTTTGAATTCACGAGTGAGCTACATGGAAATTCACTTTTCTAACGTGTAAATCATGCTATTTTTTCGTGTAGTTGACGAAAATAATTATGAGTGTCGAAGAATAATAATATATCAAGGTACATATGTCAAGCATTTGTTGACACAGTAACAAAACATCAATCAATCAATCTTCGACCTATGAAACGTCACCATAATAAATAAAATGAATGAAAAAAAGTGTTACTAACTGAAATCGTGAAGAAAAGTGTTGCTAACGAGACAAGTCCCACTTTTCTTCACGATTTTTGATTAAACATTGTGTCACTTTTCTGTCAACTACACGAAAAACTAATTTTGTGTATTGAGAGAACTGTTTAAGTATATGAGGAGGTGATCTTCAAAATGCAGTATTTACCAAAATTGTTTTATCGAGATTTGACGAAAAACCCGTTCGGTGTGAAGTAAGGATCTATTTTTTTTTTGAGACTTTGCTTAGCATTTATTTTCTCTGTCAATAATAATCTCATTAGAAAAACCACATTTACATGTGTGCCTTCTGCAAAAAATGAAAAATTCACAACACAAAAACTGCAGTTTAAAAAACATTAATAGCGTTTTCGATTGACCGCACTAGTGCGCACTCAGAATATCTTCATCTCGTGTTATTACAAGAGGTTAAAAGAAGATGCAAATACACCGAGTGCAACCGATGCAAGTGAATCGAAAACGCTATTAGATTCAAACCAAAACAAACGTACAAGCAATTATCGATCATACAAAGAAGAAAGCTTTATTTTAAGATATTAACAATAAAATAAAATACTTACATACAGTCTGTCCCACGAGGAATCTTACACTCAAAGAAAAAGTATATGTTTCGAATTTGTAAAAAATAGAAGCTTGAAATCCGACTTTTAAAAAACAGGTAGCAGTTTATAAAAAAAAAAAACAAGTAGCAGTTTTCATTTCAAATAACAGGTAGCAATATGCGTCTTGCAGAAACGATTGTACGCAACCGTATATACATTAAACTCCGCATAAGAAGTCAGCCCGAACGCCCATAGTATATACAGGGGAATGCCAAGAAAGACATGATGTAATAGGATTAGGGAAGAAGCGAAAAAAAAAACGTATGACATAGGGAGAGGTTGTGCACATACATTAGGCCCAAACTAAAAATGCAAACAGGATGAGACGAGCCTTAAACCTCTGATTTATAAAGAACTTTTTTATTAGCTTCTTTTTAAAGATATATCACATTTGGGGTTAACCAAAAGTCTTTGAAGGGAACCATTACGTTACACAGTGCGCCTGATAATGAGTCAATCGATTTGGCGAGCCACGGAAAATGATTTTTACGTTGTCCCCGTATATCACGGGGCATAATTTACGTATTCCACACTGTTACAAATCACGGTCATGTTCCGCAAATATATTACTGATACAATCTTTATGACTATCGCTGTCCATTATGAAAAGGAAACAATGCGCACGCGGAGGTAAGTTATCTTTGAAAATTATTTACGATAATTAGATCCCACGTCCAATTCAGCTAATAACTTGATTTATTAAGCGAATGAAAAGGGGCAACACAAAACCAGTTAACATTCAATTTATGCACTTACACTCTAATGGCCGTTTTACACTATGCTAAAATTTGATACAAAGTGAGTGAGAAGTGCCAATTCAACCAACCAGAATTCACTGTGGTAGCTTATCTCTCTCACTTTGTACCAAAAAATGTTATAATGTAAAACAGCCTTAATATAAAATTTAATTACAGTAACTAGTTGCTAGGTTAAATGTTTTTTATAGTTAAGTATCGACTTTCGTCACATCCATCCATATTCCACCAATCGCAGAAGTCAAAAACGTAACGGGATTTATTTTAAGTGGCCGGGGTGTCTTCGGATCAATACCGAATTTATAATTTTTCAAAAGCAAGGCGAGCCCTACCTTAGTCTGCAGCAAACCAAACCTTAAACCTAAAGCAAAATTTGGCAATACTTGAAGTACCTTTTTCTTGCGTAAGAGGACTCACCCACGCATATCCTAGGTCCTTCCCCAAACGGCAAGTAGGTGTACGGATGGCGCTTGCCCTTGTTTTCGTCGGTAAATCGATCAGGATCGAAAACTTCTGGATTAGGATAATATTCAGGATCGTGGTGGAGGCCTTCCACCGATATCACAACTTGGACGCCTTTATCTAGTGTTACATTCGTTCCAGGAATTTCATAGTCCTTCGTGCAAATCCGATTTAAGACAGGCACGGGAGGATACTTCCTCAAAGTTTCTAAAAGCAAACTTAAAAAATAAACTTAAAAAATAGGCAACCCATTCTACTTCTGTCAATATCGTTTGTGATGGGTTGCCTATTCCACAATATTCAGGGGCATTACCGTTAACAACCATGTCCAAATAAGTCATCTCGTTTAAAACTTCGTAAGTCAAAGCTCCCCCGTGCTTGCCCAAAACGTCAAGGATTTCCCGCCTTAGTTTCTTCTGAATGTCTTCGTTGCACGCCAGTTCGTAAAGGCAAAACGACATCGCAGTAGAAGACGTTTCGAATCCGGCCAAGAAGAAAACAAACGCTTGCCCAGCAATTTCATCGAGCGCCATGGGGCTAGTATCTGCGGGGGACCCATCTTCTTCGATCCTTCCCTTATTCTTGATTTGCAAGAGTAAGTGCATGAAGTCATTCCTGTGCACGTCCTGGCTCTCCCTGTAAAGCACGGTCTCCTCGATGGCATTCATGAAGAACTCGTGGACGTCCTTGCGCATCAGAGTTACCCCCAAGGCCTTCATGAGCGTAGGCAAGACGAACGTGAAGAACCCAGTGATTTGCATCCGGATGGTCTGGTCGAAGATCAACCGGCCGTACTTCCTGAATTCCGAGTCCGGGTTCCTCAGACTGTTGCACTCAATTCCAAAGGCGCACGCCCCGATGATATCCGTGGTCAAGCGCGCCAGCAAATCTTTTATTTCGACGTTGGGGGATTTCCCTAGGACGTCGACGAGTTCGTCGCAGGCGTTTATTATGTGCGGGAACATCATTTTCATCTTGCCCGAACTAAAGGTCGGCGACAGTTTCGGCCTGAACCTCCTCCACGTGGCCCCCTCCATCGTGAAAAGGTTCGCCATGAGGGGCTCGTCGCGTTCGTTGCAGTAAACCCCCCGGTCGACGAAGTGGTGGAAGTCCTTCTGGATGATGGCTTTGATGAGGTCGGGGTCGATGGGGACGTACTGGGGGAAGAAGAGGAAGTAACACCCGGCGTGCTTCCTCGTTTTCGATTTCATTTGGGCGTAGATGTCTCTGAATAGGTGTCCAAATGATTTCGTCTGGGACATGAGCTCGCCGGCGTTTCCCCAAGGAAATGAGGGTTCGACGTAGGGGACGCCCTTTCGTTTCCAATAGGAGAAACTTCGTTTTACGAAGAAGATGGCTAGGAGGGTTAGGGTTAAAATTATGAAGGCGATGTTTGTTAAGTTGAATAACTCCATTGTGAAATTCTAATAGAAAATTTTGTATGAGATTTGAATCAGATCATCCCAAGTGGAACCCAAAAGTATGTATTTTCTGATGATCGAAGAGATTGCTGTAAGCCAACTCCTAGCGTGTAGGCAACCTAAATAAATTACGTAAACAAACTAATAATTGGGGTGTGCCTTAATATTAAACTTACTAACTACATGAAACGTTTGACTTACCCAAAATTATGTTTGGTTAGAAGAGACCTTGAAGGATGCCGTTCACTCAGTCCAATCTCATGTGATATGATAATTAACTTATCAGCAATTTGACACTAGCCTTGCAAAATAATACAAATCTTTTTGACTTGTTTGTTCGAGATGCTCTGATGAAATGTTTGATTATTAAAAACTTACTACTACTGAAAAATAGTTATTAAGAGCCTTCATGACAATTAAGATTAATTAAAAAATATGAAAGATGTGCGTGCATTAACGTTAAAAGGAAATTAATTTCCTGGGGTTTATGTATTTTAAAACCAAAGGAAGTGATAAGTGACGAGGTGTTTTTAATAACAACCAAGTTACTTGACAAATTTATTTACACAAATTAAATTACTACAAATATCTTTGTCATCAGTACGATGGGTCTTGTAGATTTTGATTTAATTTCAGAGTCGGCAGATGCGACGCGCAAACCGAAATCACAGTGTACAATCAAAATCTGCAAACACATCTTATACATGCTACCTATGTACATGTTTACATATCACATTCCTTTTTTTTCTTTTGTAAACGCTTAAAACAACTCCACGTAATAAATAAAATCACAACGATACCTTTTTCTCGGACTACATTGAACGTTTTGATTCTTTTTATATTTTTATTTTATTTATTTAGTAATTTTTTTAGAGTAAATCCAATTGATACGTACGAGTCAAACCAAAAACGAACTTTGCCAAAGGCACTTCATCAAATGAATCCTAATAATGATAGACTTCGTCTCGGCACACACTAAAAACTACTTAACAATGCGTAAAATTTCGTAATAAATAATCGATTAAAATATAAAAAAATATCATTTGTGGAAACTATGCTAACTTAATGGAACAGAAAACAATGTTGTCCTTACAAGTAAATGGCTTACGGCTTACTTTTATTATGTATATACACTGGCAGGTGATTATGTCTGATATAAATTATCACACTTCTTGGACTAAAAGCAGTGATGAGTTGAAATCCATTTTTTCTTTAATACGCAACTTTCAAAATGAAAATTAACTTCAAATTCAAAATACTATTTTAACAACAAAATGAATTATTGATTGTGATTTCAACTCGTCACTTACTAAAAGGGAATATGGACATTCAGCTAAATTAAAGTACGGCCAATTACTTTATACAATACAAAGCGTTAGCAATATTTTTTAATGTAACATACGTATTATGTTCAATTACATAGTCTGTTCTATATAAAAAGCTAAAATAGAGAGAGATTTGACTGGGAATAAGAGAAACGTAGGCAGTGTTATCTAACAAAAAAGAAAAGAAAAATGCAACATTTACAATATACAAGCCGAACTTATTAGGCCTTGCTGTAAAAGTCATTGTAAAACTATTGTTTGATGCAGTTACATCGATACTGATTTTTCCTTTTAATTTACAAATAAGTGACGACTATAAATTATTTAGGAGAAATTTGGCAAGCTTAAAAGAAGTTTTGTAATTTATACAGGGGAAGGTTCAAAAGTTTTTACTTGCCTATACCCAATTAAGGTTTTAGTAAAAAGTGTATGGGGGCAAGAACTGATACATTTTGCTTAAATTGATACACTCACTATGATAATGTGCATTAAAAAATTTAAAAAAATGTGTCGTTTTCAAATTGAGATCTCAAGTAACAGACTTGCATCATTTATAATACAGAGGAGAGGAGACACTTCTATCTACTTACTCCATTTCCTAAATCCTACACGTGTTACAACAAACTTAATACGTTGACATTTTAAATCTGAAAAATAAATTGATGTATAGCAAGAATTTAAAATAATGTCTTCTCAATAAAATAGTCTAATCCCTTCTGACTACTATAGCAAGTAAGTTTTATTATATTTTTTAACCCTTCCCAGGCTGATGATGCAAATTATTTAATATAATTAATATAATACAAGGGTTAAAGTCGGAATATATTAGATTTCAATTCGAGAGACATTATTTTAGAATTGGATTGTACCTATCGTTGTTGATTAGAACTTTGCATTTACATAAATGTTTTTTTTTTTAAATAAAAAAAGTTTGCATTTCGATTCATAAGACTGCCCAATTTATTTTCATGTGCAAATCAAATCTTTGCAGCTACATACAACTAAAACACTAATTGACTTGAGCAGATCCTTTATAAGAAGTAAAAAAAATTAAAATTTGGTTTTGCATCTTTTATATACACTTGTCACATAAGGTATATATATTCTTAATTACGATAACATACTACAGAATGAAATAATGATAATAAACACACATATTCTTGGTCATGAAAGTATTTAAAAAATTTGAACAAAAAAAACCTTTTCTTCCTTCCTGTTTGTTTCAGCGACACCGATTGCACTTACATAAACACAGTCCATTTCGCTCTTGTGCGGGCAGGAGAACACAATAATAAACTTTGTTTTACGATTATTGTCGGCGGAAATTTCATCGATGCTTTCATTTTCGGGGGATACCTTGGTGTTTTCATCGTTGGGTCGGAATTTCGGCTTGACTGTCGTCTTCACTTTCGGTCAGTGCGGCCAAATGTGCGTCTGGTAAGATGGTGAGGTGTGTTGCGTCAGACTGCAACGTGCTGCATTCACCGGTGCCTATTTCTGGCTCTTTTTTCTGTAACGCTTGGACGAAGTTCTTTAAGCAGAACAAATATAATACAATTAAAAGACGACCCAATAATGACGGTATTACAAGGACGGAAAGCTAGAATGCAAAATTACTTTTGGAAAATTGCACAACTTATTTGGGAACACTTGGATACCCGTCCATGCAGCAACATTAACAAAGCAAGCAGTAAAAGAAGAAAATGACAATTCAGGATTGACTAAAGGAGACCTAGAGACGTACCTAGTGAGAGGACGTGTCGGGAAACATAAAACAAAGATGGTTTAATGCTACGTGCATACAACAAAAAAAATTGTAGAATTATACCTGGCTAATAACATCACCATGTGCCGTTCTGACTTGATAAAGATATCTGTACTTCTTCTGCCTAAGTTCAGCGCGATCGATTCGGGTACGTCCGTTATGCACGTTGGATCCTCTCGGTTTCTTGCGACCACCTGCAACTAAATCAAATCAACAATAGAAAACGCAGCACAAAAGACGATTATTTTTTGAGAACTACTGTTATGATTGTGCTAAAACGGTTTTATTGTGGTACCATCTGCGTGATGTATGCCTTTTCCGGTTATGGCGCACTGCACCACGAGCCCTGCGACCACGAACGACGGCCAGGCAGCAAACACGAACCAAGAAAACCAGCAAGGTGGTGGTACCACTGGCTTTAGAGTGACCCGATCTCGCACCCAGTATAACATGGAGAGCCTTTCGACGAAGTAGTCCACTGAGGCTGCGATTATGGCGCCCCCATAAGCACTAGTACCCAAAATGGTAAGACCTAAGGAATATATCAAATTTGGTACTTCTCGGTCGTTTAAAATAAAACTCTACCTTTTCTGAAGTATAGGTTCGAAATTGCGAAAATTAAGGCGGACACCAGCAGCACACCGACGCACAACCAAACCGACCCGGCTGGTTTGGTCTCGACGAAATGATCGGCGGCGAAAAGGGCGGCAATGCCGACCAGGATGCCCGTGTGAAGTCCGCTCATGAAAAGACCCACGTACTGCACCAACATTGTAATTAGTCCGAAGAGCAGCCCAGCAAAAAGAGCTACACCTGCATAAACAAGTCCCCAAAGTTTGAGAACCGCAGCATTACAGTAAATCAGTTTTGATTCACAAAAATATGGACTTTTGCATTTACTGCATTTCCTGATTTAATTTTAACATAGAATGGCATACTAATGATATGACGCACCCTGTATATAGGGTAACGACGGCACTTTCCTGAGGTAATTGTTCAGAATAGACAAAAATTAAGAATAAACAAAATATTACCTGCGTTTCCATAAAGAGGCATTAATTCTCCTTGGAGGCATATCAAGTACACTATGCATGACGCAAAAATGAATCCAGTCAGAAACATGACTACTTTGAAGCAACGGTAGCCTGTAAAAGAATGATTCAAGTCTATTTTTTTTTGTTTTAGGCTCGATCCTTCTACCTCCTAATAAATCTCCCGATAAAGTTATTTGGCAAATAACTTGATTTTTATGAATAGTTTCCATAGTGATTCGTAAAGTTATTCGTCGAATAAATTTATCAGGAGGTGTGGAAAGATCGGGCCTTAATTGTACATTTAATTGTGCAGAATATTTGGAGATATCACGCCGCCCTAATTTAGTATTTATGAATCTCTCCTGCTTCCGTATTCAGTTTACTGCCTTCATACATCACACGAACCTCATTTTTAATTTATGTAAGTCTTCAACTTTGCAAAAGGTAATCCTTGTTGTTACTATGTATAAATATGCTTCGCATTTTCTTTTTTTTTTTCAGTTTCATCTAGATTCTTAAAAACGAAAACAGGTTCAAAAATAAGCTGCCAGGGCAGAATTAAATTAATTCGGCAATTAACTCCTGATTAATTGTAATTCATGGTTTAGAAACGCTGCCAATGTAAGTAAACAGGAGTATTTCATTTTAGAGTTTTGTGGTAACACGACGATGCGTTCGTTGTGGTTGTTCAAGATTCGTGCAACGAGGGATTCGAGGTCTTTGAGCCTCACCATGCAGGCGATGCTTTCGCCCTCTTGCCCTGGGCTTCTTCCGATTTTGTCATATCCGAAACAGTTGAAGAGGTAGGTTGCGTTTGAAGAAGACCACACAACAGTCCTTGGGGAGGAAGATCAAGCTAATGGAAGACTTGGAGAAGATTTACAGCTCAAGAAGGCGTTCGTTTTGAAAAGTTGTTGCTCCACGCACGAATCCAACACACATCTGCATCCCAAAATTTTTTTGTTCCCAATAATGTTAAAGAAATTGAATGAAATCTTGTTCAAAAAATAGAATAGTCTAAGACGGCTTTTAGAAAGAAGAAAGTGTGTACAGAAATAATACTGCTGGAACAAGAAAAAAGGAAGAAAAGGGAAAAAGAGAAGGATCCAAGAAGTGTTGGAAAAGGTGAAAAATTTGAAAGGTGGCACGCAGGCCTTATTTGTAGGCTTTGTGGTCTTCTAATCCAATCGCAAAATATTCTTCAAGCAGTTCCATGTTTTCTTTAATGTTTTGCTTTATACATTATATAATAGGTATTTAAATTAACAAAATTATAAAAGGTACAAAGATATGCATATGGAATTTCTAAAAACAAACAAAGCAAACTTATTTTGATGACTTGATGATTATTTTTAAAGCATTGAAGGGGACAACGTAACAGGATGTAAACATAATTTTAATAATTCATGAAACTGCAATTCAAATAATAGAAAAAATTCAGGAAAAAATAATTTGTACATACATACAATCTGATGCGTGCATACATCTACATATTACATTGCAAAAACACTCATGCCTTATTGATTTAAAAATCGTCCTTGTTTACTGAATACAAATTCAAATGCAGCGGAGCATAAATAATCAAGTTTATTTTTGCGCGCACGGCAGCGGCGATCCCAGTTTCATTTTATTTTTCTTACCATTTTGTAATTAATTTAACTTTCAACAGGTTTTCACCGTCTCAATTTATTTCGTGTTTTAAGCGAACGCACCGATGCGAAAGAAAGTATTTAATTGATCGTAAAAAAAGCGCTTTTATTAAAGCCCCCCCTGTTCGCAACAGCACGTGTTTGGATTTTATTTTTGCAGTGGCTCGAACCTTCCGGTAATAGGGGCGGCAGTAAATCGATTGGCGTTCGGTCTTTGTGCGACATTGATGCTCCACGACCACACCCGTGGATTACATATTTTTGCAAGGGAAATTCTTTCATTTCCAAATGAATTAAAATAGGATCATTAGTCTACTTTTTAGTTTTTAAAAATCATGTTTACCAAACATGTTTCCTGAAAATTCTGCATACTCAACCCACTCAGATAATAATAATAATCCTGCACAGATCCTTTGTTTTATGCACTCAACGCTCACGCGAAATTCAATTCGTTAAATTGAATGTAACGAGGACGAATTACGATTTAGAATATTAAACACTTATGATAATAACGGAGGCTTAAGTACATAACGAGTGTAAATCACCGTCGTTTCAGATCCGGAGGTTCAAAGACTTTCAGAATAATCGAAAGTCATCAACCAGCGCCGGGTTTTAGGTAATGCTTACCGAAAAAAGTGTACAGCAGACCGAACGTTATGTACAAGGACCAAACCAGTGCGATGGTCAAGTTGTAATGAGTGTCCACATGGGTGCACTGCTCCACTTTTGGATCATCGGGATTCCGCAGGCCGGGTATGGCACCCAAGACGGTGGAATTGGGGCGTGGAGGCACGAGGGGGCCCGGTTGAGCTCCACTTGCCATAATATTACTGGAAAGAACAGTTACAACGATAATGAAAAAAAAAACTAATTAAGAAATTTACTTTTAACATCTTACATAACCAAAGGAAAGTTACTACATATGTATTTTAAAAAGTAGAAGCAAAGTTTGTAATGATGGCTCATTCATAAACTTTGGCGTTTAAAGCAAAAAAAAAATCGCGATAAAAAGGTAAAGTCTGTGTGTGTTTTTAGTTTTTAAAGAATGAAAAGGAGATGGAAAGATCGTTGGAGGAAGGATGGTTTCAGCACATACTCAATTTTAAACAGTATAAGACATATATTTAAAATGAACAGTAGACCAGATGGACGAGATTTAAATAGAAATAAAAATGTTTCAGTTTATAAATTGAAAAGAACTGCAACTACAATAAAATACTAAATTCGAGCTGATATAATTTAAGTTTAAAAATGATTTTAACATTATAAATAAATAGAATAGAATGTCTGAGGGAAACAAAGTGAAAATGAAAATGCAGTCCCCATTTCCATGAAACATTGAAGATATAATGCATTTAAAGTCTAATAATGCACAATTTAGTCTCATCATGTTAAATGTTGACGTAATCAATTTTAAAGAAACTCGTAGAACGTTCATATGGTAAACCCTGCATTAAAATGAAAACACTTTCTGCAAAAAAATTTAACACTTTAATTCTTTGTTATATTTCCTGTAATAATTTAAATTTTAAATTATTTTGATGGCTCCGTTCAATGCCTTAGAAGAGTCAACATTAAAATTAAGCATTGGGCAAATTTTTCACTTTCCAAATTTTTTTTTAAATGCTGCTATTTGAAGAAAAAAATTAAATCAAGTTTTTTCAAATCGTTTACTCTTTTAACAACATTTTTTTTACGAATAATCAAAATTAAACAAGACAAACACCATATTAAAGAAAGAAATTAATTTTCTAAAGTTCATATATGAAGCAAATCGGAATGCAAATACAAGGTTTTACATTCAAAGTAGAATCTTTAACTTTAAAAACACTTTGAAGCTATAAATAAATATGAAAAGAATACCAGAGAAAGATTAAACAAAAATGAAAAAATTTAATCTTTTTAAAGCAACTCACGTTATTGTAATGTTAAAAAAGATTTAGTTTTACTTGTTTATTTTTGTTGTAACACAAATTAAAATTAACTCTATTATACATTGTGTCCTAAAAATTAATATTCTAATTTATTCTATTCACATTCAACACAATACAGTCGTTCCAGTTTTGTATCGGTTTTAAGGTCTTGCTATAGAAAAAACGGCAAAGAGATCGGCACTGCGGTCTCTTTGTCGCCTCTCTGTCGCTTTTTTGTAACAAGACCATAAAACCGACGACCATAAAACTGGGAGGACTATTCATATCCTAATTCAATACTCTTTAGGCCCAGTCCTTCAATCATAAATTAACATCAACAACAACAATTCTTATGGCAATAAGCCTAAGGTTAAAGCAGTGTTCTAAGACCCGGTTTATCAATCACAAGTTAACTCTAACTTTCAGTTTGTTCCCATAGTAACTAATACGAAGACAATTGTTGTTATGGCAATTAACTGAAGGTTAACTTTAACTTAAAGTTCACTTGTGATTGATAAACCAGGTCTAAGAAGCATCACCAGATCTAGTGATTTTTGTCGTTCAATGTTTACCTGGTGCTTATTTTTAAAAAAATTGGGATTTTCCGGTGCTTTCTCGAAAATTTAAATAATAAAAAAAATTATAACAATTAATAACTTTCATTTATTTTCATCTTGTAATTTTTATGTAAATTCATATATTTTTAGTTGTGTTGAACCTGCTCGAGTGAGAGTCAGAAAAGGAAGATGACTTGGTGCTCATTTTAAATTATTTTAAAATTAGAAAGTAGGCAACCCATTCTACTCCTGCGTAGTCAGTTAAGTATTTAATAAGACAGTGATTGATGGATTGCCTATACCAAAATCTTTAAGGGGCACCCTATACATAAGCAAGAATCCAAAGGCTTTTTTCGTGCGTTAATTTTGGCTTCAACGACACTTTATTTCCCGAAAAGCTAATTACTGACATTGCTGAGGATAAGCTGATCCTTGCTAAATAACTCCTAACTGGCTTAGTATGTGATGAACATCAATCAAGTGGCAAACTCCACAAACTTGAATTAGATGCAAATGAGGAGTTTGATTTAAAAAAAAATTCGACGTACTCATCATGTACCAAGTTCTTCTCCAACATCAATCTCTTCTTAAATTGATCGTTAACAGGCGAAGACCTCGTCTCATTCAACTAACAAAGCAAAAGACAAGAAGAAGAAAAATATGGTGCAAGCCGTGAGGTTCAAAAATAGAAGAAAGAAAAAACGTCAAGACTACGAAGAAGAAAGAAGAACAAGATTGGAAGGACGTAAGAATACCAAGATTAGAAAGAAGGGAAATTAGAACATGCTGTAGAGTATGAAAGAAGAAAAGACAAAACCCAAGAATTTATAGAAAAGCTGACAATTTTGAACAATATAGAGGCAGAGCAAATTATATGATGTTGAGGAAACGCTCTGATCCAGAAAGTTCAAACACAAGCGAATTTCACATTCGATATTAATAAGTAGTACCATAAAGTGCTTCCTTATTAACCAAAAAAGTATTTACAGTTTTTCTGTATTTGCAATATTTTTTGTGCAATTTGTTATATTTAAAGTTTTTATTATCCTATTGTTAGCAAATATATTTCGAGGTTATTGTTTTTTTAATCGTTATTTTTATTTTTTTTTAAGTTTAAGTAGCGACATCCTGCGATCGCTTTTTGACCTGACATTGCATTAGGATTACAACAAAATTTTTAAAACCTTCATTTTTTAATTTATGAAACTACATATTAAATTATGTTGTAAAATCTGTTTTGTTTTCATCATGTATTATTTTTTTTAAATTTGATTATTTTTCTATTTTTATTATTTGGTCTTCTTTGTTTTATCACCAATCTTCTCAAATTGTTTTTTTTTTTTTAATTTATTATTAATCTACTGAATTGCACTGTAAATTTGAACCTAAATATTTAACATAATTTTTGAAGCTTCAATAATAATGTCAAAAATGTAAATAAATCCCAATGAGTACAATAATAAAAAATAGTGCTTTTCGGTTCATAGCTGGTGACTTATTTTTGTCAGCTAATCTGATGACTTAAATTTTTGATCATCTGGCAACACTGGGTTAAAGTTAACTTGTGTTTGAAAAACCTGAAGGTGACAATGAATAGGAAAAATGTTAAAAAATAATTAAATCAATTCTTTATTTCAAAATCCTGTCAAAAACTCCCTTTTATTTTTGCTCCCTTCACGACATTTTTTTTTATTTTACAATTACAATAAAGAAAATTAACAAACTCAAGATTATGACTAATAGAAATTTTTTCTTAAGGTCATCGAAAATTGAAATGCAAATAAAATATTAATTTCAAGGTTATACAGGGTCTCCCAAATAGAGTGGCCTATTAAAAGTTTTCGGGGGAGGGAATATACAAAAATTCTGAAAATTTGTATACTGCCCTAAGGGAAAGCGGTCTTTCGGATTAAAATATTTTCACTTTTATATCACTTCCAGTTATACCGGAAGTGGCCGTTAACTTTCATATTTTAAATGGAATGCTATACTTTTTATTACAAATTCTGATTCTACACATTATTTTAAATAATTTTAAATATTTTAAATAAAAAATATTAAGGCTTCCCTATACCTAAATGTAACCAATTTTTAGATATCTTCAAATTTATTTAAAAAATTGTTTTGGTGACCTTTCATTTAAGACAATATATTTACGCCTATTTCAAATTTAAAGATTGAAGTGACATGTCGTTTAAAAGTATAATGTTCAGACTTTCAAATCATATCCTAATTATCGCTGAAAAATTCATAGGGTGGTCACAATATGGTGTCGAAGGTCATTATGTTTAACTGTCCAAAACTCAATTTTTGTAAATGGAAGACCCCGTATATTTTTATATCATGAAATACAGAATCAAATTCTACATCGATTGGTATTAGCATTCTCTATACCTATATCTTTTAGTTTTCTTGTTCTCCGAAACAATTTTTTAAATAAATTTGAAGATATCTCAAAATCTGTTACATTTAGGTATAGGGAAGCCTCAACATTTTTTATTTAAAATAATGTGTAGAATCAGAATTTGCAATAAAAAGTACAGCATTCCATTTAAAATAAGAAAGTTAACGGCGACTTCCGGTATAACCGGAAGTGATATAAAAGTTAAAATATTTTAATCTGAATGGTCGCTTTTCCTTAGGGCAGTGTACTAATTTTCAGAATTTTTGTATATTCCCTTCCCCGAAAACTTTTAATGGGCCACCCTATTTGGGAGACCCTGTATACATGCCATTCATAAAGTCTCGTAACGTATGAGTATTTATAAAATTTCTAAAAGATCAAAAGTATACCTTTAATATTCTATAAAGAATTCTTTTATCTTCACATTATACAAAATATTAGCTCTGCTCCAACACCACTTTCTGACCGTCTCGAAACCGTCATAATCAGTTGCCCACCGAAATAATCATCGATTTTGACAAGTCTATCAAGTGTAAAACTTTGATGAGTGCCATGCTTTTGACGGTTCCGAAACCGTCAGAAAATGATGTTGGAACAAACCTATTAATTAACGGAAAAAAATTACGTTTGTTTATTAAAAGCATAATGTAACGAAAACGTATTTTTTTTTAAAGAAAATGATGTTGGAACAGACCTATTAATTAACGGAAAAAAATTACGTTTGTTTATTAAAAGCATAATGTAACGAAAACGTATTTTTTTTTAAAGAAAATGATGTTGGAACAGACCTATTAATTAACGGAAAAAAATTACGTTTGTTTATTAAAAGCATAATGTAACGAAAACGTATTTTTTTTAAAGAAAATGATGTTGGAACAGACCTATTAATTAACGGAAAAAAATTACGTTTGTTTATTAAAAGCATAATGTAACGAAAACGTATTTTTTTTAAAGAAAATGATGTTGGAACAGACCTATTAATTAACGGAAAAAAATTACGTTTGTTTATTAAAAGCATAATGTAACAAAAACGTATTTTTTTTTAAAGGAAATCTTATGTTTTGCAAAGAACGTCGTATTTAAAAGGCATTATTTTGATATTGGTTGTGGGTTTCTCAGTAAATACAGATCAAAGAATAAGATTTTTAAAGAATTTTTGACAATATAGTAATTTTGAAAACACATAAGAAGATTCCAAAAAAAGGAGATTTTTTGTCACAATTTTTAGAAACTGAAGGTTATTATTTAATTTTCTCTGATTGCAATGAAAGAAATTTAATACTTTTCTCACTATTGCTTTTGAGAAATTCGATTTTTTGAATTCCCCATCAAATTGGAAATCACCAATCGAACCGATCCCTGTAAAATACATATCTCATATCTGCGTAAAAATCAGTAATAAAAAGTTTGCCCATATTTTACGAACTTTATGTATGGCACTGTATTTACTTTTAAAAACACTTTTAATAGGAACAGGAAAAACCTCAACTTTTTATTTAGATTTTGATTTTATAAGAATGCTAATTAACAATTTTCCAAAATACCGTGTGGTCATAATAGTTGTATTGTTTGTTTTTCGTTTTGACTATTGCACGAACTGATCCTGGTCAACTTTTTTAATATATAATTAGAATTTTTCTCCTTACATCATAATCTTTTTCGCATTCTCATAATTTCAGCCAGAACAATAATTTTTGTCAGAAGATCATAATTATTAAACTTGACCTTCGTTGTACATACGTGAACTATCTCATTCTTTTATTATATTACACAAATGAGATCACGTTCGACGCGTTTAATGTGAAATACAATTTGTTATAATATCTAGTCGATGTTTATAAAACTTACTTCATGGTCGGTTGATAAAAAAAAATAGATATACACGATTGCTACACAGAATAAAAAATAAATAAAGTTCATCACGAAAAGAAAAATCGATTTAGCCTTGTGATAAAAGTGAGATAAAAAACATGAAAAATTTTGGGTTTCAAACTGATCTCTTTAAAAAATTGAATGTAAATAGAATTCGGTTTCCAAGTTGTAATTAATTGCCCTAAAATCTAAATATGTACATACTTTATATTTAAAGTAAAATCAACTTTTAAACACTATTTCGAGATTTAGTAAATGTAAAAGAACTCGCAAGAATTTAAAGTACGTATTGAGAAACCGTAAATAAATTAATTCAGACACACTTTAGTTTCTTACCTTCTTACATAACCTCCGAGCGAAATGGGTAGTTTCGAATCGTTGACTTTGTAAAAACCGCAGACTTCATTTGCAATGTTTCCAGTGATTTCTTCATGCCGGAAGAAGCTTCATTAATGACTGTAATAAAAAACAGCGGTTATTAAAAATGAAGCCAGCAGCTCAAGAGCGTCGGGATATTTTTGCAAAAGGGGACAACGCATTTCGACATTTCTCAGCCTTGAAATTTCGCGTATTGTTGAATTAAAAAGAAACGCGGATTGTGTCGCAAAATAATTTCTGGGGAGAACTAGTTAGAAGTGCCTTGAATGAGGCACCTTGGAAAAAATTAATGTTTTCGAAACTACGAGTAAATCAAAAAACAACAGAAAATGACGAAATCAATTTACAATTAAATTGAATTATAAACTCAAAAAAAATCCAGAAAATGCACATGCAATGTCATTTATTAATTCCATCAAATGCAAGTTTGATTTAATGCAAATATGAAAAATAAATACCTCCTGTCAGAGATGTTTTTTTTTTCTTCTATAAATCCTTGAATGTGTATAAGTTATTATCGCACGTATGGTCTCGTAGGTAACTAAAATTTGTCTTAAGAATTATAGCTTGCAAATGAGTAAACACTGTGATTCACTTTAGGTACACACATCCAGTGTCTGAATCACGTCACTTCCAAATAACTAAAGGAATCAGCAAGATACAAACAGTTATCTTTTCTTGCGAATTACCGCACGAAACCGAACTCGAAACTTTTTAATTCACTTCAATAAAACAAATCGTTAATACAAATAAGTGTTGGGTTAACTCAGAAAATAAACGTGACCGAAGAATGATTGGCAAAACTAAAAAGTGGTTTTTAGAAACTGGTTAGTTACCGTTTGCAAAAACTTACTAATAGGTTTGTGGAGAACAAAACTTCTGCATTTATAAAGACTACTTAGCTACTCGAAGGTGAATTTATTTCTTTTCAAAAAAAAAAAAAAACACGACTCACTAGTTACAGACGAGAAAGTGAACTTTCAGGACTTGCGACGCAGGCAAGTTCATTAAAAGCGTGTGTCCCTCCGATTAGATTGATAAATACTTATTTATAGATCTGAGTTAAATGTTATGTTAAAGATATTTGTTACATTTTCTAAAGCCAAAAGCAAATAATATTTGTAATAATTGTAATTTATGGTTATTATTGATACAAATACAGTTTCAAAAGTACGATTCTTAAAAAAAGCTTTATACTTCCATAAATTGTAAGCGTAGAATATAATCTATTAGCAAGTATTGTTATTATTATTATTACTGTTTAGGTATTCCTATACTAACATACAACTTTCATTTTTATTTAAAATGTAACTGATTTATGATTTACTGAAAGCCAGAATTATAAATGCATAAAATGTTTATCTAAAGCAATTATAAATCAATGTTAAATTGGACTTCACACATGAAAAAATCGTTTTCACTTTCACGCCTTATAATTAGTGTAGATTCTGCTTTCCTTGAAACTAGAAAACGCATTTAGAAAATGTGCGTTTTACAACTCTTTCTAAAAAGTCTTATTGGATATCCGACAACAACAATCTTGCGGGTTTCTTCTTCGTAGTTATTTAATTAGATAATTTGATTCGTCTAACTTTACATTACTATGAAATATAAGCGTTTTATATTCCTATAAGAATTCAAAGTACAAAATCCTATGAAAATTAAAGCTTTATATTCGTACATATGAAATTTATGTTTTATTATGTATAAGTAACCATTGGAAGTTAACATACTGTATATGATTAGAAAAAATTCTCTGAAATTAACGCAATGATGTAAAAATGCAAAATATGACAAAGATAAGTTATCTGTCTCATTTTATCGTCCAGTTACATGTTAATAATATTTAGCTAGCGCTGCGAATTTTGAGTTTGATATTTCATTTATTCATATTTTATTTACAATAAAAAAGTTAGCGAACTTCCCATTGAACACAAAAGCTTATTATTATTATTATTAAAATGATATATGTACTTACAAATGACAGGTTAATCAAAATTCTGTCAGCTAATCTTGGTTTGTTATTGAACGTGAAAACTAATACTTTACTTAATCTTTATCGGAAATCTTTTTATCATTGCACTCGAAAATTTCATCGAATTGTCTACTTTTTAGTGTATTAAAAAATACCAGGCGCTTCAGAGCAACAAACCCAGCATTTTTTCGAAAATACCTAAAAAGTAATGAAGTTTTATTTAATAAAAGGGCAACCGAAAAAAATAGCCCAAGCTAAGCAAGTGTACTTCCCTAGAAGATAGTATCGGGAACCACCTGTATAGTATACATATACAGGCTGCAGCTAAATTACCTATTTATTCTTTAACATTTAGTCATTCGGGAAAGGATTTTAATTTTGCATCAATACTAAAATAAACTAAATAAAATCAAAAATTTCTAAAATTAAAATTTCAAGTTTGATTTAAATGCATCATGAAAAAATGCATATTGGAAATTAATATACCTGCAGGGTGAACCAATTCATTAGTAATAGTTGAAACAAGAAATTTACTCTGGATAATAATACCAGCAATAACATAAAAAGAAAATTAAAAAAAAATAAAAACATTTATTTTTACTTTGCAGTTACTGTGCTTCGGTTGCTTCAAGCTATACAGAGTGCATATCATAACTGCCAGAGTGTATTACAACCACATCCCTAAGTTATCAATGTATATACATACTGAGTGGCGCAAAAAAATGTTACCTCACTTTGATTGTGAGATCGGAGAATTTTCTCTGATTAGATATAAATTATATGTAAACCAGCAGGAAGGAAGACGAAAAATTATTTAGTTAACTAAACTATTGCATGTTTTATATAATTTAAGATTTCTGGCGGTATTTATCATCCCTTATTAAATCAGCACTCAATAACTTCACGACTAAACATTCAAGAGGAAAAAGTATAATTTCTTGTATAGTTTTTAACTTAGAACTGTATGGTGTCAAAATTTGTCGGAAATTGCAACACACCCTGTATTATAACAAAATAAAATTAAAATATCATGCGATCAAATACATTTCAGATTAGAGTAGGAATTGCGTGAAAATAATATCAGGTGTTCAATTGAAAAGTTCATCAAGTAGCATCTGAATTTTTTATAAGATTGTGAAGCAAGTCCTGTATTAGATCAACGATAAATGTTACTTTAGCTTACGTCTCGTTAGGTTATAAGTAGAACACTGCAACTCTTTGACAACTGTCATCTGTCAAACGTCAATCGGTTTGTGAATTAATGACGACGATCTTCTTTAATCAAAGAAACAAAATTAACTCGAACTTTTGAATTGACCAGTCGTTACGTCTGAGATTACTAGATTTTGCGCGGAATTTTATTTGTAGGTTAGTCTTGCAGGATAATCAAAGGCGTACTTAAAAATTCCAAAGATTACTAAATCTGATTTTTATTTGATCATTTGATATGAAAAGTAAATGAATCATTTTCACTACAAACGTTTTCCGAACGATTAGGCATCTTTTATATTTTAACCTCAATTTCCTATTTACATAACGTGCATTTCGCAATATTAGAGGCATCATTTTGCATTTCTATACAAACTATTGAATTACCCTGTATATGTATAACAGTAAATAAAATAATCGCTTTTCACTTCGATTGCAAATTGTTTGCCTCGTCATATTGAAGAGGTAAATTATTTTCCTCGTCATATCGATAAGGTATTTAGTCTTCACTTCTACTACTTTGCGTTTTTCCCCACCAAAAAGTTCCTTTGTTAGGGGGGGGGCAGAAAAATAATATAAATCTAATACTTGTGAATACAACAAAACAAAGCATTCTGAACAAATGAATAAAGAAACTACTACTAACTGTCATTTTTTATTATATGCCGATTTGATCGATCTGAGTTAAGAATACTACGTCACCTCTGACTTCAAGAGGCAAAGCTGTTTCACAAAAGTTAAAAGGAGATAGCTATATTAAGTTCTTACTATTTTTAGGTTAGACGTTCATGTTGATTTGAACCATTCTACTTAAGCTGCGTTCGTTTATTCAACTCCGTCCGCTCTATTTACTCTTTTCGCACTTTTGTCTCACTCTTACTTGCATTAAAACTTATTCGCTCTCACTCTTTAGAGTGCGAAATGAGTAAATAGAGTGAACAGAGTTGAATAAACGAACGCAGCTTTATTGGTTTACTTAGAACTCAAATAAAACACGCGGATAACGACAAATTCTTAATTTTTAAGAAATAATAAATATGAAATTCTAACAACTTGACAACATTGACTTTGTCAATTAATCGCGCCGCAGCGCCAGTAATTTCTGACCTATAAATTGTGAATAGCAAATAGCAACTAATATTGCTGCCCTATGAGCTATCACGCATGAGATGGCGGCCAGAGGGGACAAATGCGTGCAAAATTGTTGATTGCAAGACGGTAGGATTGCAAAGGCCCCTGTTCTACTGATGAGGCCTCAAATAGGGCCGAAATAGCTATAGAGAATATGCTCGGGGGCCCCACTGCAATCTTGTCGACTTGCAACCAGCAATTTTGCAACATTGACTTTGACAATTCTTGGTAGTAAATATCGGCAAGTGAATTATTAGGGGCATTCAACAGATACAATCGATTTATGATTGCATGCGGTTTAGCGTTCAACGCATCAGAATCGATTCAACATCGATCAAAAAATTGTCCATCGTAAAAATTTTGCGATTCAAATGCGATCAAATATGGCGTTGCGGTTTGTATCATATGTGCGAGTTGTTTATAACAGTGTATTGTTTATTTCTTATTTCAAAGATTTATTAGAGACATAACTTAGCACTGCTAATATTGTGATATTACTATTGTTGAATAGTTAAATACCAAATATTATAGAAAGTAGGGTTATACCGGTCACACCACCGTTCAGTGTTTTCATGAATCTATTTAAATCGATTCAATCTGATTGTAATCAATCGATTTGTTTGTTGAGGGCCAGTTTACAGAAAATTTAATTGCAATCAAATTTTAATGACGTTGTTAATTTGACAGTTCGCAATGTAATTCTTATGGCAACTTAATCGTGATTAGTTTAATTCGAAATTAAATATTTGATTTGCTTTCTGTAAACCCACCCTGAATGTCCCTACTGGCAACTTAATTTCAGTGGTGGCGCTTCGATCGTCGACAGCTGATAGCCGTTTTACGTAAAACAAACATCGTTGAAATCTGCACAACAGAACAATTCCTACATTTGTAATTCTAAACAAGTTACTTTCGTATTTCGAATTTTAGCAATTTCATAATTTCTTTTAAACACTGTTTAAATGTCACAGCACTTTTACGTAAAACGTCAGTTTCATAAAATACCTGCAGATGTCGTGACCAAATTTTGAATTCCCCAAACTGAGTTGCAACTTGCAACTTCACACGTATCAGTAATTTTTGCGCGCATTGTATGTATCTATCACGTTGACATGATTATTAGGCCCAGTTGTAGAATTCGAGTTTAACGTTAAACGAAAGCTTAAACCCTCCACAATAACATGGTTGTAATGGACGTTGCTATGGGTTTAAGCTTCGCTTAAAGTTAAACTCGACTTGTACAACTGGACCTTAATAATTTTAATAATGTTTCTGTATTGCCAGATGTTTTGTTTATTTTAACTTTTAACAAATAGCGTATAATCAAAGCTAAGACATTGGGTTCTTTCTCTGCGACCTGAGACATCTTTGAATAATAATAGGTTTGTTCGTTTGTTCTGCACTTTCTACACTTTTAACTCTCTTACTCTATTTTTCTCACTCCTATTATATTATATATATCTCACTCTCGTGGGAGCGGTTGGTACAACAAATGTAGAAAAGTGCAGAACAAACGAACAGATCTATTATGTTATACCCAATTAGTTTGTCAACTTTTTAAGGGCCGGCATTTTAATCACTGATTAACTTCAACCTTTGAATTATTCCCATGCCTACATTTATTGTAAAGACAATTATTTCTATAGGAATGAACCAAAGATTAAAGTTAATCAGTGATGAAAGTACCAGCCCTAAGTGTCATTATAACGACTATTCAATTGAAAAGTTCATCAAGTTGGTTTTGATTTTTTGATGAAAGAAGATGACTTCCTAAACCGATTGACGTTTAATGGATGACAGTTATCAAAGAGTTGTAGTGTTTTGCTTATGATATGACTTATTAGTAGGCAGCGAACGGCCGTTGGGCAGGCAAGAGGTGCCAACGGCCATCCGCTGCCTACTTATTAGCGCTTGCATTACATGCAGTGGTACAGAATATCTTCATCTCGTATTAATGTATGAAGTAAAAAGGAGATGCGAATACTTTGGGTGCAGTTTGGTGCAGCAAACACAATCGCTAAATGTCAAGTGACATTTCGCGCTTATCTAATTCAAGACCTGTTTCACAATGTTATGAAATATTCAAAGGCTACTTGATTAACTTTTCCTTTTTATTTACTTGTGCAATTACGCATACAAAATATTTATTTAAAAAATAATTTCGATAATGTAAAAAGTATCAGGTGTTCAATTGAAAAGTTCATCAAGTAGCCTTTGAATTCCTCCATAACATTGTGAAGCAAGTCTTCAATTAGATAAACGCGAAAGGTTATTTTAGGTTATGTCACGTAAAGTTAGGTTATAAGCAAAACGTACCTATTTGACACCTGCCGTTCATTCAAACGTCAATGACTAAAAATAATAAGCAAACATTTGAAAGTGACAAAAAACTTCGCTTATTGAAACAGATGTGTTAAAAATTACCACGGGTATGTAATTCCCATTTCACGTCAGTGTAATTTAGCTAAATTAACTCATGCATAATTAATGATAACAACAGCGGAAACTGCGCAGTTAATTGCAACAAAAATTGAGATAATGTACAATATATTGCTTTCCTGCAATATTAAAGGTTTCACTTTGTATTTTTATGCAGACACACACACAATTGGACCAGCCTGTATATAACATTGTACAGTTTCACTTTCCAATTCGATTGTATGTGTTAAGTAAACAGCTTTTTCAGTTATGTCAACCGAAATTTACTTATCGCTCACGTTCTTGCACTTTTTATATTTTTTAATTTTTTTCAGTTGACAACCAAAAAGAAAAACGATTGACTAAAGACTAAAACCAATCAACAAACAATTGGAAGTGACGAAAAACTTCACTTAGTCAAACAGATATTTTAAAAATTACCTCGGTTATATAATTTCCATTTCACATTCGGGTAATTTAGCTAAATTAAGTTTATTAATGATAATAACAACAGAGAGGAAACTGCGCTGTTAATTGCAAACGCACCATAAAACAAACGCGAAACGAAACAAACAAAAGCGCTTTTATTTAAATTAATCGAACGTGCACTTGAAACTGCAAAAGCATTCTATGAAATCATCGGGGAAAAAATCATGAACTAAACTCAAAACGCTTACCTTCCGTTCCATCCACACAGTTCACGTTTCATTGTGCGGTGAGTATTGATTGTCGTTAGCGATCTTTAAACATTAAGCGCTACTGCACTGGGAGTTTAACATCCTCACCGATGACGCATCGTGTGAAAACACACGATTATTTATCAATTTTCTTTTAAGAAAAAAGCCAGTCGTTTACTTGTGTTTAGAATCCGAACAATTTTTTTTTGCAATTTAGAAACTCATTTTTCTCTTTTATTTTGTGAAGACACTGCGCACACGTATTAAATGCAAGTGTTTGCAATTCACTTTCTACACGACGGACTTTATAAACTATCGGCGATGAAGATGATGAGACACAAGCATTTTTCTACATTGTCGTGCGCTTGGTGATACGGGAAAAGCAACAAAATAAACACTGGACGTCCTGCATGACACCACCGACATGTCATTGAATGCGAGCGCAGTGTTGCCAACTTTGTAAAGTCAATATCCTATTTCATTTTGATTATTTTTATTTTTACTTCAATTCGTTGAGTATAAAGTCGCGCAATTCACAAGTTTCCTTTTATTATACAAATATCTAAAACATGGTAGGTACCATAAATACAGGTAAATACGCAGATAATTAAAGTGCAAAGTCTGTGTACACTCAGATATTAAAGTAATGTCTACCCGAGAATGTAAAGAGACTACAATCACGAGGAAGTGGTCAAGCAGGCGTCAACATTAGATACAATGTAAAGTGCGTTAAAAAAACCGTTATCAAGTAGGCTTATGTCAAATGCAAATTTTGCAGATATGTAACTAGAGTCTGCGATTTTGAACGTGAATTTAAAATTGTGTATTTAAAATTACACGAACTATACGTTGTTCACAAATTAAAAAACCACCACCTGTTGCATTATGTTGGTATAAAACATAAGTCCCCTATAAAACATTATCAAAATAGCAAGGTTAGCAAAGTATTTGAAGTTTCATGTCAAAGTAATTTGTCAAATCAATGTTATTATCATATTGGTCGCGTTCAGACGACCACAGCAGCTGACTTGCTAACTCAGCAATCGTTTGTGATTGGCTATTATCTTAATGTGAGCCAATTGCTGAGTTAGCAAGTCAGCTGCTGTAGTCGTCTGAACGCGACCATTGTTTACATTTATATTCATTTTAACAAGCCATTTCAATGCCTCGAAAGCAGAAAATAGTATATTACATAAGGAGAGTTGTAAATAGCAAATTACGCACGGTGGAAAAGTTACGCATGAGCCGCGCAGCGGCGAATGCAAGTAATTCCACAAGTGCGTAATTGCTTTAAAACTCGAGTTTTGTACTATACTTTATCTACGACCACAAAAATTACCTTCAAAGTAATCAGCAATGACACTTGCAATTTCGACGACTATCAATCTAATGTGATGCGGCTACGTAGATCTAACTACAAGTGTGCGTAAAGTAGGTGCGTTGTGCGTTTTTCTTACTTTACGCACGACGTTTGTAAACACCGGCTTACTTAGTTTATGTGTTGTACGTAATTCGTCATTTACAGTAGTGGTCGTAGATAAATATTTTAAATGCCAAAATGTTACCAAATTTCTAACTAGGACACTGTTGCCGGTTGTACTTTTCACAAGGCAACATCGCCAGTGGTCTTTTAATTTGTGAACAGAGAGTAAGATCATGATTCGTACATTACACGTATACACGTGTACTGACATATACGTGAAATAGACCCCCAGTCCTTAGTCGTAACCATACGATTATTATAAACATAACCTAACTTTTAAATGTCCATTTAATTACGATTTTCTACAAAATGGATAATAAAACGCGATTAATAAAATAAAACATTTATTTTATCACAAATACCTCGAAGGTGTAAACAAAATCTTTGATAGTTGACATTTATTCAAAGTTGCAACATACGTGCTAAGCTACGACGTGCCCTCATAAAATAAAAACAAGTTCAGAGAGCCTTCTCGATAACGGATTTTTTTGAACGCACGTTATTATGGTTTAAACGCAAACTATTGCAAAATGTTTGCATTTTAAGACAGGCGGCTGCGAGCACTTGTGCAGGAGCTAAATAATATCAAAATCACGGAACATGAGCTCTGCATCTTCAATCACCAAAGCTACAAACGGCAAATAACTATTTCAGTATAATTTCTTTGTCAACGGTGAATAAGAAAAGAGATGGGGCTATGCTTTTTATGTCTGATTATGCAACGCCACACGAGCTCTTCTCTTATGAAAAATTCTATATCGGCGAATCCGTTGATTTAATTTCTGAAACAAAAGATATTGATATTGGTAAAGCACGGATTTAGATGCAGTTTTAGTCATGACTCATCTTTTTAGTTAAACGACTATAGTTGTGAAGTGCGCCTATGTAAATCCGTGCTTTAGTTATTGGATTAAAAAGTTCATTATAATGAAAATGAAGGCAATCTATGTATTAAAAAATAATAATAATAATAAAGCATGAAAGGAAAAATAGCGTTGAGAATGAGGAAAAGAAAATTCTTTTTCTTTTATGTATGAAAGGGCGGTGCACTTTAACGAAGCAAAAAAAGTATATGTGTATAAACTGATTGAATCGCTGCATCTGGTCGGAATGTGAGCAAAAAATTATTCTTGGAATTGCAAATCGAAACGTTCTGGTGCTTATCTCGGTCGTAAAACGTGGCACGCGCCGAAAAAATTAAGGTCGTAAAAGCAGGAATTTTTTTAATTGCGCAAAAAAATTGTAAACAAAATTAAATTGGGGGCAGTCAACCGCGAAAGTTGACGAATGTAGGCAAAAAGTTTTCTTGGAACTACAAATCGATTGGTCAGGTCGTAAAACAAGATTATAAAAATACCAAGCTCTTTAATTTTTTTTATTACTTTTTTTTTAAATAGGAAACTGCAGCAATTTAATTGCACAAAAAATACTGTGAACATTAAGACGAGCTACCCTGTTTTTTCTAGGCATTTTTGAATGCCCTTATTTGCGGAAATGCATTTACGATTCTTCCGCAAGATTTTTACGTAGATTTTAAAAGGTTAAAAAAAAATAAGTCTAATAGTATACCAAATATTTAGACGGGGAAGGAGTTTATTTTATTTTTAATAAAGTTGTTGCTTATTATTCCGAATTTTCAACAAGTGCACATGTGCACATAAAATGAAAAACGAGTCATTTTGAAAGCATTTATTTATTCATATTTGGTAGAACTCCAAATTCATAACAATAACATTTAAAACATACAATGAAAACATCGACAAGTAAAATTTAAAATCTGTTCTGATATTTGTGGACTTGCACATCGATTCGATTCACGGTTGACGTTGCTGAAATATTTTCTTAAACATATTTTAAATTGTACTGCATTATTCGATGTTAATATAAAATCAAACCTGCTCCTCGCAATTGATGTGTAATCGATTAATGTCATGCTGATAATTTATTGCCTACAGATTACAGCCTTATTGAACATGTGAATTGACTACGATTTACGGAATCTAAGTGAATTATTAAATCCATGCATCACATATTATTTACGGTACATATAAAATAAGGCAGTTACACGTTGATAATTCGAAAAACATGATTATTAAATGTGTCAAGTTATTTTAATGTAAATGTCGAAGTTTGCAACTGCACTCTTACTAACATTCTGATATACTATGTATATAATGTACAACACAAATGAAAACAATAATTGACAAATTGGATCTTGTATCCGTGCCTCTACAAAGCATTTGATTGGTGATGGAATTTGTTATTAAATACATGTCTTAGATCGTTTATTGAAGACTGCTTATTTAAATAAGTTTACTTAATGTGAATACAAGTTTTGATTGAGAGATTATTTTGACATAGTTAAGTAAACCAAGTAAATAAGCGAATATTTTTAATTGTCGTAAAATTACTGGAGTTTAAAGTTGTTGGGAGTATTTAGGTTACACTTGCGTTTCAATTATTCAATAAAGTGAGATGTTTAAAATACTTAAACAAACCATCACTTTGATTTAGTGGAAGATTATTCAACATATTATAACTAATTTACTTGTGGTAAAAAAATAAAGTACTACTCAAAAAAATTAAACGTTAAAGTTAATCACTAAAATTAATTTTTTTTTTTGGAACTTCAATTAAAAAATAAATTTAATGATTTAAGGAATCCATAACAAAGTGAGAGACGTGAGACTGCTCTGAATCAAAATAAATTAACGTAACAAAGACATTTTCTATGAAATATCACAATCTTAAAAGTAAATTCAATTAAAAGAAAGTTATAAATCAAAATATCAAACATAAATGCACTGTCATGAAATTCATTTGTAAGAATTGAGAACACATTTACAGGATAAAATTAATACGTCAAGGTTAAGTAGGCAAGATTAAAATAATAAACAATATCAAAGTATAAAGAATCAAAATTGGAACGTTTTAAATTCAGGAAATCATTTCTAGAAATGCTTTGGGAACTCTCCCCACTTCCTGTCCTCTTTTGCCCCACAGGTAATCATCATCTCTAGGAATTTCGGACACTAGTATAACCTAAAGAAGTAAAAAATATACTCGCCTGAGTAATAGAAACTCATCTATGATTTGGTATACCTCGTTTGCAGTGAGGCTTAACTCCGTCTCGTCTTTAGAGATGTACTCGTATAAAACTCGGGCCTTCTTGAAGTTCTCTTCTTCATTATTGGATGTTGATCTATTGGTGATTGTTATTGCAGGAATATTATCGTATGAGGAAGCAAGGCTGCTACAAAAGTAAATAGGTTAATGAAAGTATTTATTTCAGAACAAGGTTTTCTTACTTCGCTAAGTCTCTCTGAAGGTCAGTCATAATCGTTGTACATTGGGCGTAATATCTTGCCTGAGCCTCTACCAGTTCTGCCAAACATCGCAGGTGAGCAGAATGTGAACTGCTAATGCCTTCCAGTAAGAGCTTCGTTATTTCGGCTTGCCGATCAAACTCCGACTGGGCAATCCTTAAATCTCTTTCAGCCTGAAATGCATCATGTCTGATTTAATTCAGCTTTGTGTGGTTAAACATATTCTGTTTATTTCTGAAGCATATCTTTGTCCTACTTGATAGATCAAAGAAATAAGTGTCGGACATAAGTGGTTGATCTAAAATTTTGTAATAATTTATACCTGTTCTAAAACAACTTCTGGTGGCAAGCCGTCCTTCTAAGCAGCACAAAAATTTTAATAATTAATACATTCTCACTTCACTTAATAAAGTTCTCAGCAAACAAATACTTACTGCAGTAGGTGTTCCCAATAAACTACGAGCTTTACGCACTCTGTTTTTGCAAGAATCCAAGTCTAGCCTAGAAATGTACAATATTATATACACAACTTAAAAGAAATAAGATTTATCCAAACCTCTTCATCTCCAATAGATTCTTTTCCTTCATGATAGTCTTCATTTCTCCATCTAAAAACTTCCTTAATGGCTGAGTAAAGCAAATCCCGGCCGAGACAATAAAATCCCTTTCCGTCTGACCCAATTTTTGTTGAGTCTGCCCGACTTTAATCAGAGTGGTTCCATACGCCGTGCCCGGACCAAACTCGTTTCCGGCTTCGATCATGTCCAGACCCAGGTACTCCAGGTTGCTTAAACGAGTGGGTCGCTTCTTTTCCATTTTGTCGTAAATGAAATCCTCCATGCGGTTCCCCGGGTTTGGAATGAGGACAGCCTCTACGTTTCGCACGATTTTCTCCGTCCATGTTTTCGTGGTGTCCGCCCGGTCCCACAGATTTTCGAAATGCGCGTCTAACTCGGTCTTTTCAGATGTGCCCAGTTTTTCTTCAGTTAACTGGAATGATTCGAAGTTGATTCGGGTTTGTACACTGATAAGAACGAAATCTGGTAAATACCTGGACGACTCGGCTTATAGCTGCACCTGCATCTTTAACCATTTTTCTCACGTTAAAATCCATGGTAATTTATTATAAAAACTCAGTCAAATCATTATTATATTTGGTGTTTAATTGACCAGAGAATTGATGTTCTCTTTGACAGCTACGTAAACAAAACTAAGCGCATACAGGTTGGCCAACCGTTTTTTTCTGCATGTAATTAAACGTAGGTATTGGGTCGCCGGGTGGCTTAGCGGTCTAGCCTAGCCGACTTGCAAGTCGTGTCGCTCGGCGGCGCAGGTTCGAATCCTGCTATTAACCATGGATGTTTGTGGTGTTTAATGACTTAGACCCAGCTTATAAATTTCTTCGTGACTGTCTGGAATGGCATATAGGCCGAAAGACAAAAATTGCAGCATTGCTGCGCAAAGCAAACAAACAAACAAACAAACGTAGGTATTAACTATTAACGAAATAGTTTAGTATTTAATTATTTATTAAGGCCATCCATATAAAAATTAACATTTAACTACATGTAAAATTAGTTAATACTTAGTACTTCTCAATTAATATTGACATGCTGGACCCATTGCCAACATTAATTCAACCCCCATAGTGACGTAAGTTGTAACAATTAATGCATAATTATTCTTTCATAATAAAATAGTGCCGTTATTTATTACAATCTGATCTTCACGCACTACGCAGTTTTAATTAAAAATAGCTTCTGTAGTTTTGTTTTGTTGCCAACTTAACAAATGTCATATTGGTAACAGTTTCTAACCTCAAATTGACTTGGAATGTATTTTACCGGAACGATCTTGTAAGAGATTTTTATGCATGTAATTACACTTGTATGATAATTCTGATAAGTGTTGAGATAAGTACAAGTAAGTCCTGGAGCGAACGTATTAAATCGCAGTCTTTTCTAAGAAATTCTTTGTTTAAAGGTTATGGCTAACACATCAAGAAGAATCTTGGTAGAAACGAAAAATCTATCAAAAGATCCACCCCCGGGCATAAGCGCAACCCCCGACGATAATAACTGTAGATATTTTCACGTCATAATGGCAGGCCCCACCGGCTCACCTTACGAAGGGGGATTGTTTAAATTAGAGTTGTTTTTACCGGAGAATTATCCGCTGTATCCACCTAGCGTACGGTTCCTAACGAAAATTTATCATCCAAATATCGATAAATTAGGGCGAATTTGTTTAGACATATTGAAAGATCAGTGGAGCCCCGCGCTTCAAATACGTACTGTTCTATTGTCTATACAAGCACTGCTAGGAACCCCCAATCCAGATGACCCCTTAGCAAATGACGTTGCGAAGATGTGGAAAAGCAACGAGACTGAAGCAATACTCAAAGCCAAAGAGTGGACTCGGAAGTACGCTATGGAAGAGTGATTCTAGTAGTAATTCCCTCGTCATTGTTTTTTTTTTTTTTTTAGCTGTAGTTTTTATGTTACCTTATTGGGTGGATCAATTGCATAGTTATTGACTGACTCATGATGAAATGCAGATGTGAAGGGTATTAACTTCTAATTTTCTTTAACATTCCAGAGCATGCATTTCTAGTTTTCATGGAGTGAAAAACGCCTTTCGAATTACGTGACTTTGGAATTGATCTGCTTAATAATCTGACCTTATATATTTTTTTAAAAGTGCTGTTAGTATTAAACAATGTCATTTTATAGTATTTGTTTAAATATATTTAATAAACGCGTAAAAAAAGTTTATTTTTCTTTCTATTACAATTTTTACTTTACAAAAATTTTAAGGTACATTCAGTTTAATGAAATTTTTTTTTGTACAATCAAATGCTTTATTACAAATAAAATATTTGATCCAATATATAATTACTCAATGTTATAATAATTTAATTTCAAAAAGCTCCAGCAAAGGAAGTACTTGACTTTCTTGTCCGTAACATACACAAAGAAACTTACAAAATTTCTTTAAAAAAATGATTAATACATTCAAATAAAGTACCACGTATGAAAAGAGCATGAATTTTATTTTTTCTTAGGTGCAGCTTTCGAGTAATATGCATCCAAAAACAGTCCCGTGAAAACTAAAGCCGCACCGAGCCACTGTCGGGGTATCAGCGTGTTTCCGAATATAAGCACTGATGCAAGAACCGTAAAGAATTTCCTGGTCGTTGTTACAATCGAGCAGGGCAGCGGCCCAAAATCGGACACCTGGTAAAGCAAAGCGTTAAAACCCATTTAATTTGTTTAGTACAAGAGCACTTACCATTAAAAAAATAAATAACTGCCCCAGAGCACCGGCTAGAGCCAAGAGGCTCATGTCAATTAAAACTGTTGGGTGTCTCTGAACGAAGTGAATGAAAGAAAATATTTCTCCTGAGATGATGAGAGCGACTGAGAGGTAAACGCAGGACCACGCGTTCATGCTGAGCATCATTTGCTGACCTGTCGGTTGAGATTCAGCTCGCATTCTCTCCTAGAAACATCAAAAGTTGTGTATTTTACACATAAATATAATATGATAAAATTGATACCTGTACAGCTCCTGTCAATCCATCCATAGTTAAAGACAACAAGAGCAATAACTCCCCTATCCCGATTGAACTACTCGTTTGAGATTGCTCCGTCTTATCTTTGTACATAAATAAAACTACCCCCATAACTATAAGTAAGACGAATAAATACTTTCTTAAAGTGTACGTTTTCCTTCCAACTAGAACTCCTAAAATCATCACTGGAATGGGCTTCGCTGATTTGCCAACAACCTGCACGTACAAAATACCTTTGTAAAATCTAAATTAAAAATTGAAAGTGAGATTACCTGAGTTGGATATGGTACCCACTGTAAAGCCATATTCGAGCATACCATGGCCAACAAGTACGTAAGAGAAGCACTTGCGAAATACTTCCTCGGTGTTTTATCCTCACCCTGTGGCTTCGCAAGCGTCATGCCTTTGGCAAAGAAATAATTTACAAGACATTGGAAAAAAACTAAGGATAGAGCGTACGAGAATATTTCGTTTACGACGGTCTTCGCCCCATTCTCGTCCTCCCTTTCGTAAGGGTACTTTCCCCTGGTCACTTTCTCCTGTAGGATCCCGAAGTAAAAGTACGAGACGAAGATGCCGCTCGCGCACAACAAAAACTTCTTGGTCTTCGTCATTTTGGTTGCACACGTGTTACTTACTTCATGTTTCGGCGAATTTTCTGATAACCATCAGGTTTTAAACACGTCAGTCAATTTTGAGTCAATTCGGCACATTTCCGAACGTGTTTGATTGGTTATTTGATGGATATCTCGAATGGTAATAAAGGAAGCTAATTTACCGACATCTAATTTCCAGAAGTTAATTTACAATAAAATAACGAAGGGTATTATTTATTTACTGTTTATCATATGTACTATCCACTGTCATTTTACACTTATTATTTATCATTATTTAAATAAAATCAGTTTTCAACTGCGATTGTATGCAACATGTATGTAAAAAGCAGAAATCCCTCAAGTGTCACCAACAAGTCCTCTTTCAACACAGAAAATCCCTAAAATTTGTTACTAGACTCAGGAATCATTAAAAAAAAATCATTAGAAATACATAAAGTTAAAGGAAAAATTGAAACCAAAAACAAAAACGGTTTATTTTCAGCGCAACTCAATTGATAAAGACTGCAATTACAATTACAACACAATTTAATAGATTAAGGAATAAATAAATAAAAATAAAAAGAACGATGAGAGAGCAAAGGAATGAAATATTAGACTTTTTAAAAAATACGGAATAATAAAATTTAATAAAGAATAAATACAAAAGCCAATCGATTTTACTGTACAATTCAGTGGATTAACAAATAAATAAAAAGAAAAACTGTTTGGAAGGAAAGGTGACAATAGAAAGAAAACAAATGAACAGAATTTTAAAAAATTATAAAAAATATACATATAATAAGAAAAAAAGACACAACAAAGCTGAATTCGGTAGATTATGAAATTGAAATTCAATTGACGAATCAGGAACCAAGAGATGGCGCTGTTACATTTTATTTTCGACATAGATAATACCGTTAGGTATACTTCTCGTTTGCTATACCTGTGAGGAGGATAACATACCTTTGTTTTGAATTTTCAATACGTTGCCCGTGTGCCGGAATTTCCCAGGGTCTCTTGCGTGAACCGACGCGAGATCCAGTATTGATCGTCTGGTGGTTGATCGAAGTGCACGTGTGAGTTTGTCTGACGTCCCTTTACGGTGGCCATTTTTGATGCATTCAATATTTTGTGATACCTGATTTCGCTGTGCGATAAGAAGCCAATCTTGGGGGTTTATCAGTTGGGGGACGTTGTTTACTTCTTCGAAGCAAGAAGTGACTCGGCTTGGGCCGAATTTTGTGACTTTACGGGCACCTCACACATCGATTGACTTCATCGCATTCTACCAAGACAGCCAGCTTTCATCGGAATTTCTTCTTTTGGTTTGATTTGGTTCTGCGCTTCGTATTTATGACTGCTTGTCTCCACACGGCCCCTTCGAACTCGCATCGGGGGAAGCGACGTAAAGCCATTTCACCGGCCTAAGAAGGTCTCGATTATTACCGGGCTAAAGCTATTTCACCTGGTTAAGAGGACCTCGCTACCTGCAGGCGTACTAATCACGGAATTTTAAGGTCGGGACAAACCAAATTATTTCTTTTTCGTTTTATTAACAACACATTTTCTTTGTGTTGAATGTATTAATATTTAAATTAGTATTGTTCTTTTTCGTTGCGTTGTAGTTCACGTATTTTTCGGTTAATGAAATTGCTGAATTTGTTATTGGATTAATATTCACGTATTTAATATTACTTTCAATGAAACAGATTTTGATTGTAAACGCTAGCGAAGAGGCCTAATCGCGAACGGTAAAATTTTCGGTTTGTAATTTTGTATTTCTGGAAACGTTTTGCGACAATTTGCAACTTTGATTTACATTTTCTGGGGTGTGCAATATACGACTTTCAACCCTTTTATCTTTGTTTCGGTGTTTTATTTCGGATATACCCTTTCCCTTATAGCGGTTGCTCTCTTAACTGTGGTATGACGTTTCGACCGTCCCTTCCAGCGGGGAACTGCAACTATTTCAATACCCCATAAGTACCCCATAACACATAACAGTGACATCTAGTAGCAATAAAATGAAGGCCCGCCAATAACGGCCATATTGGATGTGAAAACGGAAGTACGAATATCAAAGGTGCCGACACGAGCTGTCCCTACTAATTGATGAGATGTTGATGAATACATTGTGTTCATAAGTCACCATAAGTTAACCAAATGTCATTCCAATGTTTTTCCCTATTATAGGGTCTTTTACAAAACTTCCGCTAGGTGTCACCACTCCGCGATTTTCTTCAATACTGAATGGATGTTGGTTTTTTAATGTAACCACGAAATGTAACCTGTCTACAACCAGTGAATTATCCTCATTGAAACAAATGAAAAGAGGATCATCGGCAAGTTTCAACAGATGGCGCTGTTGAACGTCTTACAATAACGCAATAAATAAGTTAGAAAAACAGACACAAGGGTCGTTTTAATAGGCACTTTGAGAAATTGCGGAGCGTATGCGTATTATACGGAATGCCCATTTTAATGTATTAAAAATATGGAAGTAGAATGGATTGTCTATTTTCAATTTTTAAGGCGTTACGATTTAAAACGGGCGTAATGTATTTTGAAGGTCGTACATAACCTCATTTTTCACTGTACAACATAAGCAAATTCTTACATAAGTAGCAATACATAAAAGAGCAACTATGAGCTGTCTAAGGACTTTAAGCTAAAATGTCATTCATTTATTTATTTATCCAATGAGTTGGCAATACTGATTATAAGTGGTCAAAATTTTCTTGTGTGCTGCCAACTGCTGAACCTTAAATAAAAAAAAATGTCGGACACAAGCGCTCCCGGTTTAATTCATATCCTCGAACGATCTTCAAAGTCGCGTCCCTGATTGGCCGACCTACACAGTTACAAGAACTGACGTTAGTCGTGAATGGATTGTAGTATTCCGGCGCTGTGAAGCCAGCATGAATCACTTTTTGTAGTAAAATAGTTAAAGGTCGATTTTTAGTGAATTATAACGAGGCAAAGGGTTGAAATGTTCAGTGCGCATGAAGAATCGTTCAAAAATAGTTACGAGGGTAAAAAAATAATTTTATTTTGCCCAGTTCGACGAGTGAGGGGCCAAAAGTCCGACTGTTTCTTCACAGAAAATTTTAACACTTTCATCTACTATTACGTAATCACTTAAAATTTGGTTGATCCTTTTTTTTTTAATTAAAAGAGTGCATCATAATTACGAATTTTCTTTCATATTTCTGTCATCTTTGGTAGTAAATTTGGTAAGCCGCTTGAAATAACAAAGCGATGTAGCAAATAAATGATGTAACCAATAACCAACAACCGCAAAGATTTTGGGATACCATAATAAATACATATATTTATACCATAAAATACCACAAACCAAAGACTGACCAAACTAAACATTAATATGGTTTTCGCCTGACTGCCCTAGAACACTCTCGGAGTATCTTCATCTTGTTTTAATTTCATGTAATAGAGTGCTCTGGAGCAGTCAATCGAAAATGCTATTAACTAAACCAACAGCACTCTCAGAGTATCTCCATCTCCTCTTACTAGGTGAGATTAAAAAGAGAGAAGAAAATACTTTCAGTGCGGTCTATTGCAGCGAATCGAAAGCTCTCAAAATTTTTCAAAAATCTAGCCCTCAGATAATGATTCGGTAGATTCATGAAACAATAATCAAGTAATCAGTCGTCAAAATATTGACTTATGGGCTCCATAACATCACATCGAACAATCACCTAAATTGCAAGTGTGAAACAAACCTCTAAACCAGAAGAGACACTGGAGCTATGAATAGAACAGTAAGGCACTGTCTCCTAAACAATTTTCGACAACTCAGAGAACTTACCCCCTTTTAGAAGCGACGCAGGAGGACCACAGCTCAAAACAAAACCAAAAGCAATCCAGCAGAACTCCAAGCCACCGACGTAATCGAATCTGCTCCGAGTACCTCCACCCATTCAGTGGAAAGAAAACCTTCGGAAGAATCCGTTATTTACGTGGGCACGACTTTCTTGAGCTGCTCGGACATGCCTGGAAACGACACCGTCATCGACTTGACGAAAAGCGACACGACCTTGACGTCCTCATGGGATTGCACGTACAACGTCGACAATTACGACATCTCGGGGGATAACATCATCGATGAAATTCGCCTTAAAGACCGAGCGTCGAGTTCAGCCTCGGTTTTCACGATTTTCCCCCCGAAACCCTCGTGCCTTTTCGCAACGCATTCGGAAGAGATGTGCGTGTTTCGGGTGATGGAAACCACGGCGAAATCCACCCACAAAAGAACCCTGAGCCTCACTGATATAACCTGCTACACAGAGAATAACTCGCGCGTTAAAAGGAGGGCGATAAATCGGTGTAGGTTTGACTCTATAGACAGAGACAGCACGGATTTTGTGTGGAAGCTCAAGAAGAGTTATCCTCTTTCCAATGGATTGTGTTTGCTCAACACGGAGGATACCAGTAGAAGGATCGCTGTTGGCCTAAACTCTGCGTCTGACGTTGATTTGTTTGAACTCGTGGATGGTATACAAGGGGAACTTAACTTGTCTGGATCTGAACATAGACCTTTAGTTGAAGACTTGAGGGAACATCTCCAGACCATGACGACCAATAGAGATTCTGGTAGTGTCAGTGGTGTATAATTTCATAATTTGAAATGTCTTGTTTAATGTGTACAAATTTTAAGTAAATCAGAATGTTGCTGCGCTTCTTTATTTCACCAAAAAAGAAAAAAAAAAGGAAATAGGCACACACAAGATTTAATTTATTCAAACGCCACTCATTTATAATCATAACATAAATTAATTATTTCAATCACCAAAAGTCTTTCATTTGGACACCTGTGTTGATGATTTCGCTGTTGGTGTTATTTAAATATAACCCATCAGATAAAGGGTAACTTTTCTTCAGCTTCCAAATGAATTATGTACTTTCCCCATCAATTTCTTCACGCACGTTTCTGCTTGCGCTCTGCATCCTCCGCTTTGGCTTCACGTACGTCACGTCCGTCAAACTCAAGTTCCTCTTTTGGCTTAATCGTCTCGAGCAAGCGCACATTTCATCAGAGGGACTATCAAAAAGATAGGACGGTTTCGGTGGAAAAATCGTGCAAATCGAGCAGGAACTCGACACGGGGTGTACCTTAAGTTCGGCGTTGTCGTAGTTGTTTTCGCTCCTGGTCAAGTCGATGACCGACACCTTCTTGGGAACATCCAAGAAATTCAAATACGTCGTCCCGACGTAAATAATCGACTCGTCGGATAATTTCTCTTCGGGGACTTTCACACTCGCAGGACCGGAAACACACTTGACCACGTCCAGTGTATTTTGCTGATTTAATTTCGAAATGGCCAGCCTGGGTTTTCTTAAGCGAGGTTTCCTCTTGTTCGGGTTTAATTCTAAACGTCTTTCTGATTTGATCGCCTGAGTTCTTGTCTGAGGCTTATTTTTAGGCTGCATCGCAGTTCTTCGACGTAATTTCTGCAATTACGGGGGTGCAACTTTGAGGGTGCACCACGTATTGAGTTAGGGGTACTTACTGTTCTATTCATTTTGCTGCCAAAGAAACCACTTTCCTAATACAATAATTTGTTCATGACGTAAACTTCACTGATGATTATTTAAACAAAATCGTTGACAGGTTCGTAAGGAGGTGACTAGATTGTTGTGTATTTCAAGAAGGTGCCATTCAAGATGAAATTTCGCTTCACTCTGTTGCTATAGATCGCAGTTCGAAATTGTTGCTTAAGCTTGTCAGCTTAAGTGGTCATTTATAAAAATTTATCTAACTCTTTTCTATATTTTATTTTTTATGTTTTCCTTAATATTTGTATTCCTTGTACTATTAGTGGTTATTTAATTTGGTCAGTATTTAGCTTGTGGTATTTTTTGGTAACTATACAGGGTGACTGTTAATTAACCCGACAAAATGAAACCACGATAAAAAGCGATGTCCGAGAGTATAGGAAAAATATTAAAAAAATTCTTTCCACTTTAGTTTTCGAGAAATAATTAATCAAAAATTAGCTCCAAAGCGACGATGCGCCCCTGGTTAAAAAGTCGAGGAGCATATGAACGAAATAAATGCGTAAAAGTTTTCTTTTTATAGTTTTTATGATACTGTGGAATTTAACAATGCCCACCAACTCGAAAATATTTACTTGACAAATGCATGCAGCAAATTTCCTGAAGTAGATTATTCCACGCAAAGAATAACAACGGCTACACTTTGAACACTTGGTAAACAAATAAATCAGTAAACTCATTCGTAATCTGTTACGAATGTTAATTATTATAAATTTCGTTTTGTGAGTGAGGAACTATTAACACAAATCTATTAAAATATTAACAAATTCAGGACGCGTTTACCACTCCACATTCTGTGTTTTTGGCGCACTGGTTGTAAATAGTTTTTCGTGCTACCGTAAGCAGCATTCATTTCACTTTTAATTAAATTCTTAATTAGCTATAAACTGTTCCTTTAGAATTTTTTAAACGTGATCCCGTAATCGGTTACATTCATTCAGAACGCGATTTAATTAGAAACTAGACGCATATCACCAACGACGTTTAAAACAGCTGTACATATTAAAGTTTTTATAGTCGGCGATGAACTTCAGGTCTAATAAATCGTTTCATATTTTGTGGCGATACTTATTTATTATCAATTAGTATTACGCATAATGCTAACGACGTTTAAAACTACGGATTGTATTCTAATAGTTTTATTGCCTCCGTGCGATAATGCCACGAACATTTATCAAATGCCTATCGACCGTGCATATGACCCCTGCGGTCACAAGATTTAAATCCTTGCAATTTTTTTGTTGTTGACGAAACGGCTGGTACATACCACTCTAGTAAATAATCCTCACGAATTAACAAACAGTTATTTACACAATTATTTCCGAATTTATTACTCGTATTCCATACGCAATTTCTGTTATTTAAGAAATTACTAATAATTGCGTCGCGTAAAAGAAATCTGCCTTCCCCAGCGGTTAAAGGTGTAATAAAATCAATTGAGATGTGTGTCAAGGTCGCATTGTGTGCAAACGAGAGTAAATAAAAAACTTTTTATACAACCGTGTGTAAAGTAGATATGTACTTTAAAGGTTAATTTTAGTTTGTAGAGTGTCACTTTTTACGTACTAGTGCGTGAAAAGTACTTTTGCGTAAAGTAAAATGTAAAATGGATTTTGTTTAAAAATGCGTGCGTGCCTCCCCCCGCCTCCCCCTCGCTTCCACCCAGGTTTGTTTTATTAATTAAGGGAATTCGTTGAGAGTCTTTTGTTTTGCGCTTTTACTTATTTTCGATGCCAACTTAATTTATATACTGGTTTCTTTGCGTTTCCTTTTTTTCTTTGCAAGTCATCTATTTTTTTGTTATTTTTGTGTTATGTACAGGGTGGATCAATTTCGATGTCTCTTATGGGCATCTCCGTAACTATAAGAGATAGAAAAAAACTAGTGGCCAAGTCTCGATCTCTTTTTTAGAGGTAAAGTCAATAGACTAAACAAAGATTGGCTATCTTCTTTTGTTTTCGAGTTATAAGCAAAAATTGACATTTTTCTTTTTTTGTCAATCGCGTATATCTCGGTTATTTTTACAGATATCAAAAAACTGTTTTGACAGTATTAGGACACTTTTAGGAATACAATTCAGTGGTGTGGTTGGTTTTTTGATATTTAATTAAATTTTCGAGTTATAGCATAAAGTTATATTTTTTTAAATGGAAATCATAGTAGGCAATGTCACCATTAAATAGAAATTTTTTTTCTGTTTTCAAAAATATACTTTGTTGGATTTATTTCTTACAATTAATAGAAAAAAAACGCCTTTTTTATTATTCTTGAGTGCATTCTATTCTTAGTGGGCTGGTTTCAACAAAAGCCGACAATTTTTTTGTTTGTTTTTATTGAATATCAACTCTTGTTTAAATATTTTGACAGTTGCAGCCGCGAACAGAGAGAGAAAGATAGAACGAGCATCCTCTTTGGGTCAAATTCGAAATTATGTAACTTCATTTAATGACGAATGCGAATGACATTTCAACTGTCAAGTGTCATCAATTCTGTCAACTGAAATTTTATCAACCGTACCTACTGTCAACTTAATTTGTGTACTGGTTTCTTTTAGGTACGTAAAAGCGGAATATTTAGGCGTTGGTGGATGAGAACGGATTTGTTTCGAACGTCATCGTCCGCGTGTCCCTTTTCCACCCGAGCGAACCCTAAATAAAGTACTGCTACGAGTCGAGGAAAGAGGTAGCTGTACAAACCGAGGGATCCCCCCGATTTTAATCGGCGTGACCCTTCAGAAGTGGCACGAGGTTTGCACGTTGGAGGACCTCGACTTCATCTCGTTGAGGCAAGACGAAACGGTCGAAATCAGCAGGAAGAACGGAATTCCGTTCTACCTGAAGTTCAGCAGCGTGCCCAGCATGCACTCTTTCGTGAGTCTGGTCGATGGGTACTACCGCTTGACCTTGAAGTGGACCTCCAACATTCGCAGAGACGTGTTGACAGAATGGTGACACACCGCTTAGTCGCGCCATCGCACGGCTGAGGTTTGATCTTAATAGAATAGCAAAATCGCAAAGATGCTGCTGCTTCATAAGCTGTCAATGCTAATAGGTCTGTTCCTGCAACATTCTGGACTAGTTTGAAACTGTCAAATATATTCGCCCATCGAATTAATCACTGCAGAAACAGACCTTATATTAAAGATGTCGTCGCATTGCGTAAATCATATTGTTCGTCGGATCTCTCGAGCTACGCAGAAATATTATTTGAAAAAATGGTTTAGAATTGTTATGAGATCTCAAATACGAAATCATGGCCGCCTACGATGAAACAGAAATTTTACATATTTTTCAATTTTTCTCGTAACAGCGTGTGTCATAGAACTTGTGTAGAATTGGACGTCTATGTATGTATATTTATTTTTATTATGATATAAATCTTTTCTTAGCTAGAGTACATCGTTTTGTTAGTTCAGTGAATCGAAAATGCCATTAGAATTTTGGCTGTGTTTCACACATTTAAGCATTTCTAATTTACTAAGGAATTGTTGTAGAAAAAAATTGTAGACAAGAAAAAAAAAAATGAAATCTCAAGAATAAATTTAATAACGGTTTATTGTAAACATTGTTTTGCTTTTTTATTATCATTTAAATATAATACAAAAACGAAAACATTTAACATTATTTGCAATATCTAACATTGCCGTCTAATATTATAAATGAATAATAATAATTTAATTGGTGTTCTGCACATTATTCCTTACAAACACAGATGTGTACAACAATTATTTTTTTCTTTTAGGCAACATTTTGCAGTATGGAAATTAGACGATTTCTAATGAGAAAGGTACAAATATATTTTAAAATTTAACAATCGACAGTACGATAACAGAAGTTTGAAAAATAAATTTTATGAACATCTAGTAACAACTTGATTTTTATTATAAACATATTCAAAAGAAATTGTACCAATAGAGTAGCTATTTTAAGCATGTTTAAAATCCATAAAATTTGTATTTTTTTCTACGTTTCTATAAAATGAATAAACGATTTTTTTTTGTACGAGTCGCATTCATCCACATGAGTTTTCCTTTTATGGATTTTAAACAACGAAGATTGTCTCTGCTTCGCCGTTTTGCACAGCATCTACTAAGAACTAAGCGAAATTTACACTAGATTTATTTGCTTCGTTCTTTTTTAGTCACTTCTCACAACCTTTTTTATTGATTAAGTTGTTATTAAAAGCTTCGATTTACATCAATTTAAGCCATTTAATTATTTATTTTGATTTTTATTTCAAACTTCTTCTATAATAACATTTTTGAAGTGAACTTTATAAATTTGTAATTGACTTCACGATTATATTCCAAGAAAAACATAGCAAACGTTCTCACAAGGTTTACGAAGTAGTTTTAGTTGAAAGTGAAAAGGCGAACGATTTTCTTTACAGATTTTTTTTAATAGAAATTTTGATTTCGTAATTTTGCTTGCGTTACACCGGTCGTTAACTTCGAAAAATTCAAACTTGAACAGAGGTGCCTTTAATTAGGTGATTCCAATAGGCCGTTCTATAATTTATTTTTATTTTTAAGGAACAAATAATTTCGTTGTTTCACTTTAAAACAGCTTTTCCTTTGTTATGGAGATTGGATTACTTAAGAAAAGGCAAACATTTGCGTTAAACCTTCAATAAGTACCTACTTCCAATGGTCGGGGAACACCCTGTATGTGTATTCAGATACACCCACTAGTCACACGCTTTAAAATTTTCTCGAAAGATATAGTAAGTTATAATAAATATCACATCTCTTTTCCTTGAAGTAACATTAACAAGAGACCACCATAATAAATATTTAAAATCAAAATTAATTTGTGAGATGAAAATATTGCACTTTCAATTCACAAAACACTAATTTTGATAAACAATTAAAAATTTTGTGTTATTCAAATTTAAAACATTCGAAGTTACGATAACAGTGCGCCCCCCCAATCCAGTTGGGAGACTAAATTTTTAGGTCTTATTAAAAAATACAGCTCACTTTCGATTTCGAGCGAGTAACCAAAAAAAAATAAAAACAGTATCCTTTGCACTGTAAACTCACTAAACGTGATATAATCGAGTCGATTGATTGAACTACTATTACTGAACCGATCCCTGCTGATTGATAGTAAATCACTTCACTCTAGGTCACTACAACTACTGCTGTTGCTGCTGCTTCACTATCTAATAGTAGGTCGCCTAGAAGCGCCCGGTTGACGGTGGTGCTGCTGAGGGTGACTGTGATTGTGTAGCCTCTCGAACGCCGTCTGTTGAGGGGGATGAACGTGGTGATGGTGGTGGTGGTGGTGATGCGCCATCAAGCGGTAAATCGAATCTCAGGTATCCGGCGGAGCTTTCGGATCGTCCGTATCTAGACTAAGGCACTCCTGGAAAAAGTCTTCCATCGAGCGGTAGACATGCTCTAAAACACCCTGCAATTCGTGGCCCTCATTTGCATAGGTCTAAAACAAAACAAAAAAAGAAAATTTCTTCAACTTTAACCAATCAAATAATTTAGAACAACAACGATTATTTACAGGTGATGGCGAGACGAGTTAAGGAATTCGGGAAAATGCGTCGTCGTGTAAAATTGAATTAATTCATCGATTTGATCGTATCCGAGTGTATCGAGATCAATTTGTGGGGCCGGAGATTAAACTTGATTGCGGAAGGGCCGGGAAATCCGGCGGGGACCTAAATAATCCACAATTGACATGTTCTGTGCACAGATTTAATTCTCGCACTACAGATTCCGGAACGGCACGTTCTGCTGTGATGCAGATATTATTGAATGATGGACTTGTTTCTATTTCGATTTTACATAATATTAGTATTTCAGAAGACTATAGATAAAATAGAACTTGCATTAAAATTGCAGTTGGATTACCAATGGTGAACTACACCTACAAATTTTTTTATTTTCGATAAACTTGATTTTCCTTTCAAAACCGCTACCAAAAGTTCTTCTTCACTGCAGCCACTCGATTCAGTTTCTAGTGGCTCCTCTAATATTATCAATTTTTCCGCCATGTTTGTTTTGCACTCTCTACACGCCCTCATACAGCTCATGTAGAAAAATGTACACTGGTGTGCACTGCTAAAGAACAGATTAGATTGTCTCAGTGGAATGCACAGTTCTCGGTAGGTGTAATCGTATCTCCCCAGTGGAACGTATAATTCCACTAGAATGTACACTCGTGTACGCGGAGTGTGCCAGAAAAAAACGCTATAAGTGAGAGCGAATATGTTACGGTTGAAAAATTCATTTAAATTATTCATAATATTTGCCGAACACCCTGTATTTGTGTGGAAATCTACCGGCCAGGCTTGGCCTACGTGATTTTCTTCATATTTCTCAATATTACGCCACCAAACTATACCCGGCTAAAAATGATTTCACCCCGTAAAGACCCTCGTCTCAGCGCATCGTGGAAGAGAACGCATACCTCGGTTTCGCGCTCATTAGTTCAACAGCGCTTCAGGCGTGCTGACCTTTCGTATGTTGGTGATTACTACCCTTGTGTTTCTTTCATGTGGATTTTGTGATTGAAGCCTGAAACGGAATCTACTCCGAGATTTGTTAAAGGCACGCCGAGTGAATTTAAGCTCATTATTAAGCTTTTCTAAGGCCTGTTTCTCGGACAAAGAACAGGTATCCCTTGTTGGCAATTTTGTGCGTATATTCTGTTGGTAACGCGTATCTTTCTCTTCTACTATGCTTTTAGTTTAGTGGTAGTTTCACCTCCGTTGAATTAATCGACATCCTTGTGGGTGAAAGAAAACGCCGGAATCGGCGTTTTAAACGAAGTGCCCTGGTTTCACGGCCTCCCTCCCCTCCGCGCCCGTGAAAGTGGACCTGACCTTTAGACACGACGAGCGACGCCACTTGGTGACGTAACACCTTTGCGAATTACGTCTTTGGCAACACTTACAGCCGTTGGAGGGCGCTCTCTCACCACTGTTTGCCTTTACGCCGGATTTTGGTTACAAGGTCGGAAATATTATTCATTACTTTCAGTTAGCTTTGTGATCGACTCATTTTATTCGTTAGTGATTCGTTTTAAATACTTTTAAGCTTTATTGGTGAACGTAGAGCAGATCTGTTTAACGATTAAAGTCTAATTTGTTCGTTAGCTTGAAAACAAAGTTTACTTAGTTTCATATCTTGTTCGATTCACTGGAACCCCTTCTAGGTCGTATTCAGTATATTTAAATTATTCATTTTCTTATTCGTTATTTATTTTTTATTTTTTAAATAAAAACAAGTGTGCTCAGCTGGTGACTTTTATTTTATTCAACTTGTCCACCCTTTGCTTTTGGAGTTTCGTTGAACCTTCCCTTCTCCAAGAGCTTTGTCGGCGGTGCTGGAGAAACGTCAAAGTCACTCGCACAACTTCTTGATCTTCAGGTAGGTAGCAAATAACGAATGAAGTATTAAAATGAAGGCAAAATGTTAAACAGTATAAAACAGTCGAAAAACTGACGCTTGAGAATAAAAAGTAAAATAGAAAATATTTCTCCCGACGAAAAAAAAAAAAATGAGACAATCAAGAAGCAAAATCGAGATAAAGAAAACAAAAGCAATCGTTCATGGACAATTGACGTTCGAAAAATGAATTTTTGAAATAAATCTTCCGCGAAGAAAAACAAGAGTTAATCGATTGCGAAAAATAGAAACAATTGATATTTAAACAATTAATTGAAATAAAAATTTCCGTCGAAAATAAAACGAAAGACAATCGATGGAGAAAATCAATCAAGAAGAACAACAAAAAGAAATCCGAATGTAATGAAAAACAATTGTATTTAATGAAGAGGATTTGAACGCATTCGGCAAAGAAAAAAATGAAGTATAAATGAAAGTAAAATGTAAAACAGTAAAAGACAAAAGCTATCGATCATGAACAATTGACGTTAGTTACGTAATCGGAGAAGTATGCTAGTGTGTCAGCATCGGCTGTTGAAGTGGGTCAGTTCTCGGGTCCACGTCGCAGGTAACAGTGTTGAAAACATGGCCGAATTTTCCAATAGTGTTATTGTGGACATGATTTTAAGTTTCGGCGAATGTGGTCAAAATGCGTTGGCTGCAAGACGTTTGTATGCACAGCGTTACCTACCCAGATCGCCCTTCGCTAAATAGCAGATCCTTTGTGTCAGTTGTGCAGTTTGTTGTTTGGCAAATTATTCGTGAGCAATAATTAACCATTTCATTTTCAAAGAGTGCAAGCTCTGATTACCGCAGATTACCTCCAACCCATGTGATTTTGTCGGTAGTTACTTCGGAAACAGAAGGGCAATCCGAAGTTTGTTAATAACATTCTCTTCACTGACGAATCAATGTTTACAAGGAATGGTATGTTTAATTTTCACAACATACATGTGAGAGCAAAAGAAAAATCTGTGGGCACGTATTTTAAACGGCACTTTAATCGGTATGTTTACGCATCGCGCAAGGGGGGAACTTCGAACACTTATTGTGGGTGAAGGTCACCATCCGTTGCGTCTAGCGGTTCTAAACATTTCACAAGGAAATGCCGGATATAGGTGTGAATTTTTTTATTTTTATTTTAATTTTGGTGCACGCCCGTCGTCGTGGGGAGCCAGGGGGCTGAACGACAGAGGGTGCACTTTTGTAGACCTCATTTCCGGAATTTTTTCGACCCTTCGGCTTGGTCGGATCGAGACGAGAAAAAAAGACCAGAAAAACCGATGGCGGCGCGGCGTCCATTTTGCGATCGGACGCCGGGAGGAAAAGATTTTGAATGGGGGTTTCCAAAAATTGCAGTTTTCGAGCGTTCAAGAAATTCCACGGCCCTTATTTACTGACCGAATCGGACTAAACTTGGAACGTAGGCGTAAGACCGGTAGATGTTTATATCGGCGGACGCTCGACCCCAAGTCTGGTCCTGGATTTGAATGAGGACCCGAAAAGGGCTCGAAAACCGACGTTTTCACATATTTTCTAATTTTTTTTTTTTTAATTCGAAGCCAGAACTTTTTTAAACTCTCTCGCAGGCAACAGCACCCTTTCGAGTATATAGCCTCCCGTGCCCGGTCCGGCCCTATATCAGGGGTGCGGAATATACTTTTTTGAAATTTATCGAATTTGTAAGCTTTTTTTCGATAATTTTTTACAGTACCTTAGGGGGCTCGGATTGAATCGAGCTGCACGTTATAGTATGGCAGAAAATGACGAGGAACGCGATGTTTGAAGATTGGACCACCCGGAGCGCCGCTACAGGACCGTACTCCCGGAAAAGTGTGGGGCGATTTTCGGGGGCTGCTCCCGCCAAAATTACCGACGGATCTCGCTTAGCCCGGTCCTTCCTCTTACCGCCCCCGTACGCAACTTCTCCCACGGCCCACCGTAAGCCGACGCTATGCGTTCGAGCGGCGCTGTGCTTTAAATGGGACCATCACAAATTGGAAGAGATATCGTCGAGGTGTTTCAACCGGAGGATAGAGCCATCCTCCCACATCGCGACGACACCATTTTCGATCCGATTGCACCGTAAATAACGGAACGGCGAATTTTTTAAATCGAAGATGCACTTAAGGTACTTTTGCTTACACGATCGAAAAACTTTCTTTTAAGAGATAAGTAGGTCGTGCGACCACTCAACACGACGGAAGCAGTCCCCTAGTTGCCGCGAATAGGAAAAAAAATGAATTTTGGAAATCCGAAATTAATCCAAAAGGGTAATTAGATTTGAGGAAGTAGAAAAATGAAAAAATAAGAAAAGTTATTACCTGATATCTAAAAAGTATTCCCGATTCGGTCAAAGCACGTGTTAAGGCAACTCCATGTTGATAAGGAGCGGTAATATCAGCTAAACCATGAATAATAAAAAGTGACTTCTGAGGAATATTTTTGGCTCTCTGCGTGGCGTCCGCTTCGACGTACGCCTTGTAATTCTCCGAAGGTAAACCCAGTATCCTTTCGGTGAACGCCGAGTCTGCGAATAATTCAGGAGGACAGGGTTAAGTTAAAGATCTAGGCAATTTGTGGACTTACTATAATACAACCAGTCGGTGATCGGGCTGACGGAAACTCCGCACTTAAACACCTTCTGCTGCGAACCTAAAACCATCGCGGTTACGTAACCGCCATACCCCCAACCCCAAAGGGCCACCCTGCTTTCATCGAGGTAAGAATGTCTTTTTAAAAGTTCTTTTAAAACGGCTATTTGATCTTGAACTTCCACACCACCTAGATGTCTGTACAGGGCGCGATTGCTTTGACCACGTGATCCTCGAACGTCTAAGCGAACGTAAACTATGTCACTGTGACTCGACAGGTACGTTCCCCAATCTATTTTGAATTCCTCTGTCACCGCCTTACTGCCGGGCCTGCCGTTCCTGTGGACACGAAAGATCTGATTAGGACGTTTCGACCCGTTACCTCCTCTCCGCCTTACACTTCAACTATGACGGGGTAGGCGGCGTCCCTTAATTCCTCCCTCCAACTCGGAGGAAGCAGTAGTTGTACTTGAGCCCTACTACCTTGGGCCAAAGGCACCTCGAAAGATTTCTGCAGGGGCAAAGCGAATTTTTGGAGTAGGGGACCCTGTTGTGTCCTCGTGTCGTACAGGAGTTTCAGCAGCTTGTGGCTCTCGGACGAGTGCAAGGCTGCCAATGGAAGACCTGGTCCTTCACATTGAAGGACGTACGTATCAGTTGAGGGACTGATCTAAAGAAAAAAAAACGATTTGTTTCATCCCCGTCTATTTAAAATCGAGGGGGTTTTAGAACTTACTTGTGCATTGAAGTGCGTGCAGTTACCGTAGTACAGTCTACTACTCCATAGGTGCTTGCTTAGGTCGCATGTTATGCACTGGGGTTCGGTGCCGTTTATTACGTACAAGTGTCTCTGACCGGGCTTGTTTTCTTCACTAGCAAGATAATAGCTGTGAAGAAAAAATAAAATAAAAAACAACATTCGGAAAACATCAGTTGCATAGGTGACCGCCGAGGTGACTCATCAAAGAAACCGGCATTATGCAAGCATAATCAAACCGCGATGGCCCATAGGGCAAGTGTCCCACATGCAAAGTTTTTCGTAATCGGAAGCGGTACAAACCATATAAAAGACGACTGGGTTTCATGCAGAGGTATTGCTGCTTTATTTGATTTACAAAATGCTGTTTCTTCTCATTGTGGAGTTATTTTGAATGAGGAGAAGAATTGGAAATTGTTGATTATTTCTGTGTAAAGTTTGAATTCAGACGTAGAATTTGGGCATAGTAATAAATGATGATAAATTTAATAGTAGAGGATAATTCATTCGCTTTCTTTTATCACTTTTAACCACCCGTCCCTCACAGTGTATTTTGTTTGCGTCTATCAACTGTGAAAACTTTTGCATCCAAGTTTTAAAGAAATAAAAACAACACAATGTTTTCAAGCTAACTCGAAATTATTGGATAAAACGACTAGTTTCTATTATGTGTGTTTGCTGTTGCCTTTAACCAACTCGATTTAATATCAAATGGAATTAAAGTTTTGCTGTCAGTCTGCCAATAAATAATAGATTCTAAAATGATTTCTTTTTTATGGCTTACGTGAGTTGCTTGGTGGTGTTCCACGCCAGAATTTTGGTGACCTCGTATCTACCGTGGCTGAGGACCGAAGTACGCTGTTGCGTGAGGGTGACGTTCTTGATGTGGGTGAAGGTCTCGGTGCTGCCCTCCTGAACTGCGGCGAGTAACAGGAAGCTGTTTCCATCCGGCGAGAATAACGGATGCTCTTGGATGTCGAGCCAAGAGTCTTCCGTCGCTCTCTCCGCGTGAGTCTGCACAGTAATTGCACCTCTTCGATTATGGAAGAATAAAAAACAAAGAAAAGGACGACGGAAAATAAAATAGAAAATTTATTATTTATCCTGAAGAAACGTTTAGACGTTTATAGCATCGTCAATCAATTGTAATTTATATATTTTATGAAAATTGGAAACCTCTTTCTGTATTGCCGATTTTATTATCAATCGAAATATACAGGGTGCAGCAGAGATTCATGCATTTACGTCTATTTTGCAGCACTGTGTAGTCCTAAATATATTGTATATTCAAATAATAAATTATTCTGAACCATGGTAATTTGCGCGCGGTTTCTTGCTGCTCGTACAGTTCGATTTAAATTACAAATTATACATGAGGTTCCCGCCTTAGTTGTTATTATTACTTGCTCGTGTTCTTCTCTGCGTGACCTGCAAATGCATTTTATTTAGTAAATTGATCCTTAGTAATTCTAAATACCTACGAGCGCAGGTACTCGATAAATTACACAGCATTAAATAAATTGAGTCACGTGCAATGGAACGTTAAAAATAGATTGGGCTCATTTTTAATTGACTTGCTGTTATAGTTAAAGCACCCTGTGTTTAGGTGATGATTAAAAATTTACCTATTATTCTGGGGAGTGCGTTCGCAATTAATTATTACTGCGGGCACCGTTTGATATTTCCAGCGATTAATGCGTTTTGTGTGTACATCATACAGTGGATTCTTTTGTGATCAATTTAATCGCGGCGTGAAAATAATTGGACGCAATGCAGAATGCGATTGCCCTAATTACTGTTTTTGATTTGAAATTTGTTAAAATAGACCCAGCACGTCCAATATAGTAAAACCACATTATTTAATCGTTTTAAAAATTTCCTGCTAGGATCTTGTTTGGAAGTTTCAACATATAAGTTAATGATTGCAAAAAATTTGTTTGTTGATTTCAAGTAAAGAGTTCCTAAAATCTTTCGTCTTCTATATACAAGGTGATACAAATTCGTCATATACAGTTGCAGCATATGAGACTATCCAAAATATTTCAAGGATTTTTCGAGGTTCTGGACGTTTACTGGAAAGATCGAAAAGGAAAGGATATCTACTATATGTATAAGCTAGGAGCGGCGAGCTATTTAAATCAGTAATTCCGAAATCGATACGTATGAATGTAGCGATTAGTACAACGTTTAAGTTCTAGAAGTGTTATTTGTTAGACAAGTGTAGCAGCTTGTTATGATTGTGCTTTCATGGTGTTAAGCGATTGTATACATTAAAGTGGTTTTAAAAATAAACGACGATTACAATTTGCGAACCCTGAATTCATAAAAACATGGTAAAACGTAGGACGCTGAAGAGGACAATCTCGTTAATAGAGTGCTGTTGTAAGAATACAGTATATTATAAAACCATATAAAAAGGCGACTGCGTTTGATGATAAATATCATACAGCAAGTAGCCATATGTTTGTGAAGATCTCTGAAAATCTGAAGCTGAAAATAGTATTCATCTCTAGTCATAGTTTGATCAAACTCCGAATATCCGTCCGTCTCTCTGTATCCAGTACTATGGTTTGAATGAGAAAACATTAATTTATTTGCCATTTAGTTATGTGTTTAGAAACTAACAACTGCTTTATTCGATTAATGAAATGCTGCTTTTCTCGTTATAAATCATTTCGAGTTTGTTTCGCATTGTCTCGTATGATATCGTCTTGACTTTGCATGATAGCGTTCTGAAGTAATCTGTAATTACATTTATCTGAATGTTGTTCTTTAATAATTTGACTAAATTGTTATAGGCCGTCACTCACTTTATAACTAGTAGTTGTAGTAGAAGAAGAAGAATTTCTTCTCGGAGATCCTTCACTTCAGTCGACCTCAGACCTTCGCACGGACTGTTGACAAAGATGTTGACCAATATGTTTCAATTTTCAGTGGATTTTTAAAAATTGTTTTAACGTGTTCGTTTGTTCTTCTTTTAGAAAAAAACCTAAATAGAAGAAGAAGCCAAAATAATGATTACAAATCAGAGGAGCAAATTAAAAAGGTACCCAAGAAGTAAAAAAAAAACAAGAAGAAGAAACTAAGTACACAGTAGCGAAATTATGTTTAAATGTCCGAGGAGCAAACGAAGAAGGAAGCCAAGAAGTTGGCTGCGCTATGCATCTTATGTATTGCACGACCAAAATTTGTGCGATTCCGGTAATATTCATAGCCTAACCTAATTGAAGAAGAGTAAGAAGAAAAAACGTATGTGTTTACTAAAGGGAGGGGTGGTTAGAAGTCCGAGGAGTAAATAAAGATGGAAGCCAAGAAGATGGTCGAAGTATCTTATCATCACGCTACCAAGAGTACCTACCTTGATAAAATTCGTGGTCTAATCTAAGTGAAGAAGAAAAATAAGAATAAGAAGAAGAAATAAAAATATACGAGTATGCTAAAGAAAAATATGGTTAGAAGTCTGAGGAGCAAAAACGAAGTATGCATCTCATCATTTCACAATCAAAACTATTGACTGTACTGGTAATATTTGTAGTCTCATTTAATTGAAGAAGACAAAGAAGAAGAAAGATAATATGTACCAGGCAAAAATGTCTGCGGAGCAATTAAAGTTGATGACTGAAACATACGCCTCATTATCGCACAACCAAGAGCGTTGACTATTCTGAGAATATTCCTGGCCTAATTTAACTGAAGAAGACGGAGAAGAAAAAGGTATCTAATGGGCGAAATGTGATTGGAAGTCTGAAGAGCAAATAAAGAAGAAAATAAAAAACGTCGCTGCATTATTGCGGCAAAATTCGTGACCTAATCTAATTGAAGAAGAAGAAAAAGAAGAATAAAAAGGACATATCCTGGACGAAAGTATGTTTAGACCTAATAAATTTATGACCTAATATCTAGTTGAAGAAAAACAAAAGAAGAAGATGAGATATTTGTCTACTTATTACAATATTAACAATGACGTTTCAAAAATGTATTTAACATTTTTTTTATTTTAAAAAATTCGTGATCTAATCTAATTGAAGAAAAACAAAAGAAGAAGAAGGAAAAAAAACAAGAGGAAGAGACGTTTGTCTACTTATTACAATGTCAACTCCGTTTTTTGTTTTTTTTTCAATCATGAATAATTGAATGACGTAAATGAATAAAGTGATAATTAAAGCACGGATTTAGCTGCATATTCTACGACGCGCACGCTAGACTAAAAAGATGATTCATGATCTAAAAATGCATCTAAATCCATGCTTTAATTATCATATACAGTGCGAGTTTCTAACTTGGAATAAATTCGGTAAAGCAGACAGGTTTTTTTCGGAAATATGCTCGGACACATCGATTAGTATTTTAAATTGCGCTCTTTTTCATCTAAGAACATTTTATACAGCGTGTCCCAAATTTGAGATACGACGTCATCGACTATTTTTTTAAATGGCAATCCTATTTTTCTATGACTATTCTTAAAGTGTACAATCAAGTTACACATGCGTACCAAATTTCAAATTTTTATTCCTTGTCATTTGAAAGATATTTAACAAACATTAACTAATTCAAAAAATGAAGAAATCTGAAACTCAATAGTCATAAATTCACTTCACTAAATGCTCAAAATGTTGTCCATGTACTAACTGACAATACCCTAAACGGAACTTAAACATTTTGAACGTTTTGAACATTTCTAATTACTTCGGTGGAAATTAGCCTACACTCCTGTCTTATTCGTTCTTTCAACACCTCAATATTTTCTGGTTTGGTCTTAAAAACTTTGCTTTTCAAGTACCCCCATAAGAAATAATCCAGCGGTGTTAAATCCGGAGACCTGGGTGGCCATTCAAAGGGTCCTCTTCTACCAATCCATCTGCCTGGATATACATCATCCAGATACTCACGGACAGGTCTTGCAAAATGAGGAGGAGCACCGTCTTGTCGAAACCAGATGTTTCTATTTGGGACATCAGCTTCAACCGGATCTGGAAATAGAGTAGCCAAATTCGGAACCAGTTCTTCCTGTAAGAATTCTAAATATCTCGCTCCATTGAGATTTTCTTGGAAGAAAATTGGTCCTATTAGTCGATCACCAACAATTCCTGCCCAAACATTGACTTTTTCTGGATGTTGAGTGTGGCCTTCCCTCATCCAGTGTGGGTTGTTGTCTGCCCAATAATGACAATTTTGACGATTTACCTGACCATTTAACATAAACGTTGATTCTTCAGAAAACAGGACGTTTTCTATGTTTAGAAAATTTCTGTTTAGTAGATCCATCATTTGTTCGCAAAACTGAAGTCTTCTATCCGGATCATCTTCGGTGAGTTCCTGGAGGATTGCCATTTTATAAGGATGCAATTTTTGCGCTTTAAAAATTCTTGCCACTGACGACTGGCTAATTTCGACTTCCCTAGCTATCTGCCTAGTGGGGACATGACAATTTTCTTGAACAGAGAGAAGTACATTAAGTTTGACCTCCTCATTGAGCGCACTCTGATGATTATTGGTTTTTCTTAAATGCCCGTTTTCCCGAAACTGTTTTTCAATCTTGCTTACGGTACTTTGCGATATGGGTGGTAAATCAGGATATTTCTCTCTGAATAAGTGAATAACTTCATTTTGTGTTCTTGTCCTATCTCCGCAGCCAATCATCATTAAAATTTCAATCTTGTGGGTTCCAGTTAAGTAAGGCATTTTGGCCGATTTTTCAACAAACGGTGTTTATCACAAGACGACAAACTAATAATCTCCTCACTCAATACGAGTCGAATGCGATGCTGCTTTTTTTACTTGTTCTTAATAACTTAAGTGTTTTTATAACATTGTGATAAGACGTCAACCCAGTTTGACAAAAAATTAGTTGATGTTTGTTAAATATCTTTCAAATGACGAGGAATAAAAATTTGAAATTTGGTACGCATGTGTAACTTGATTATACACTTTAAGAATAGTCATAGAAAAATAGGATTGCCATTTAAAAAAATAGTCGATGACGTCATATCTCAAATTTGGGACACGCTGTATAAAATGTTCTTAGATGAAAAAGAGCGCAATTTAAAATACTAACCGACGTGTCCGAGTATATTTCAAAAAAAAAAACTGTCTGCTTTACTGAATTTATTCCAAGTTAGAGACTCGCACTGTATTTTTGGATGGGTTTGGAAACGTTTAGAAATGCTAAGAAATTCTTTTTGTATCTCAATCGTTGAAGCAGAAGAAGTACGTACTCCAATGATATCCTCATTTAGAATTAAATGACGTGATGCATTAGAATTTCACGTCGTCGCGTCGCCCGGAGATTTATTCAGCACTCCATTCGCTTTTTGCTTATGTGTAAACAGGGGAACGTAAGCGAAGCTATCTGCAGATATTACTATCCCGGATTACTCCAGCGAGACGGCAAATACTGTCTTCGTCGGGACGATGCGCCGACCTCAATTTTTGTTCGAAATTGCATTACGTTCAGCTTCTTTTAAAACTTCCGCGTTTCAATTGATAATTTCACGTCGGACTTGCATTTTGCCGTCTGCTCCGCTCTACTTGACTTACTGGAGCAGAAATGGCACCTTGTTCCCCAGTAAAATGACAAATAAATGCGTTCTGAAAGAAATCCCTTCAGATTTTATTCCTTTCTTGGAGGGATTTGATCGTTATTTGTTTCTAATAGTATGGAGTACATAACGATAGTTGTATTATGCACGCGTGGAAAAGTTGCGCACGAGCTGCGCATTTAATCCCCATTTTTATTTCGTAACAATTGTGTAGTATGTATATTATATTCTGTAATGACATAGATGGAACCGGAATTGAAAGGAAATAGCACGAGATATATTTTTCTTCCCGAGCGAAATCCATCTTTCATACTCATCGATTTCGGGCAAGATTAATAGGTCTTATTCAAATCCAGTAAAAAAACAATGTTTTTATTTATGAAGTTGAGTGAAAATTGGGGGTCGGGCGCATTTTTCTCGGACTGTGATAAATGATACCGCACTGACCTCTACACACGTCCAGTTTGGTGAAAGGCACGCCGACACTATACTGAGGTTCTGAGCCCTGTTCATCCACACGACGGACACTTGCGTGTTGTTCTGACCTATCCATCCAGCTGAAGTCAAGTAGTACTCTCTGCGAAACAGAACATCGTTCGTCACTTTAACCACACGATCGATATTTTACACTGGTTTGAAATAACTCTTTTGCATAATGACCAATTTTACTCCCTAATTTGAGGGAGTAAAGTGACTGTTTTACTCCCTTGGGCGAAAAAGCACGGCCAATTTAATATTCCATGTGGAACCGATGTGGTTTTTGTGTTCGTAAAATAAGAATGTCATGTTAACAGTTAAAAATAATAAACTTTTTTCAATAAAATTAAAATCGTTGGGTCGTGCAAAAATAGTATATACACCTCGGGAATGAATGACTTTAGTAGAACGCCCTTGGGCTACAAACTACACCTCGGGTAAAAAAATCATACATTTCACTCCCTTGTTGTATAATCTACTGTTAAACAAAGACTAATCAATGAAGTTTAAAATATCTTATGATAGTTTTAATTTACTGAACTTTACTCCAGTGTTAGTTTAAGCAACCTGCACATAAGGGTTGATTGGCTATTTGTGTAACAAACTTCGCTGGATTGGCGCAGAATCAATTTAGAGGTTTTGTTGCGTTTAGTTTCCAAGCTAAAAGGATTTAAACTTTTAATTTCTCGCGTGTGTGATACCATCAGGTCTATTAATTTTATTAGCCTCGCTATAACTTTTTAAATTCTTATCGTAGGGTTTAGAGAAATAATCGATGGTGACTGATGTGTTTAGTAACAGGAAAGAGATTAAGTACTTACTCGCCTAATGATGCTTTAGGAGGAAACACTTCGTATCGCTTGAGATCAGTCAGGTTGGTGATGTCTAAGACCCAAACTTGAACGAGCGGATTGGGAGTGCCGGGCTTGAAAAGCAAAAGAGTTGGACGAACTAACTAATCACGTCCAACTTTTCAAAAGCGTCGGGTCACTTACCCGAGGATATCGAACGGTCTTGGAGCCGGGGAAGTTGGAGATTCTTTGAGCGCCCACGCTGTCCCCCAGTCCGGTGGCCATCGGAAACCACGGATACGTCAGGCTTCCAACGTTACTGTCGTTGAATGTCGCGTAGATCAGATGGGTTCCATCCGGGGAACTCCACATCGCCCGTGGACTACTTAGCACATCCTCTGAAAGTTTATTTCAGTTGTTTGTTTTTTTTTTGATTGGCTCCCGACTGAAGTTTTACTGAAGTTTCATTGTGTAACACTTTTAGAGCAAATTTAGTATCAAGTTAGTTAGTTATAAGTTATAATAACAGGACTCTTTAGCCATACCTTTTGAAAATTAAATCGCAAAAATGTAACACTTCAGGTGTATATAAATAATGAAACGTTCTTTAAGAAGATAATGTGTTCTAGTGTCACCTTTTTCTTTTCCTTTTTATTTCCCGCTCGAACTTAACGATGCCCTGGGAGAATTGACAGGCGCACCTGTTGTGCAACCTCATTTAAAAGATCTATCTCTTCTTAAAGGCTGTTGCACCAAAATGACGAGCTGTGTGACTCAATAAAAACAGACGAGGGTTTTAGCGACACCACTTTATTTGATAAGAGTTTTGCAATTTTATAATGACGTTGTTTTTCAAAGTGATTTCTGATTCATAAAAGAATAGGGGAGCATTCTTTGGTCATTTATATTTTAGACGAGATTTAATGTTGCAGAATTTGAATCTGTTCTTATATTAGTATAAACCAAGAACATGTTTGCATGAAGGGAAAAAGTTGTTTCCTTGGTTAAAATAGAAGCTTTCATAATGTTCTATATGAAGTAGCAGCTTTCTTGTATGAGAGAGGATCTTTCTGGTTCAAACAGAAGCCTTCTTGATTCAAACTGTTCTATGAACGTAAACTTTTTTAGTAGAAACAGTAGCTTCCTTGCATAAAACAGAAACTTTTCTAATATCTCATATAAAATAGAAGCTTTCTTGAATCAAAGAGCTTCTCTGTATCTTCTTTGTATAAAATAGACGCTTTTATAATTTTATTATACGAAATAGAAGCTTTTATAATTTATTATACGAAATAGAAGCTTTCTTGTATAATTAGAAGCTTTCTGGTATGAACAGGAATCATTCTGAATCAAGCAGAAGCTTACTTGTATAAAGCAGAAGCTTTTTGTATCAAACAGTAGCGTTCTTGTATGAAATAGAAGATTTTGTAATTTCTTGTATAAAATAGAAGCTTTCATGAATAAAAAAATAACTTCGTTGTATGCTTTTTGTATGAACCGAACTTTCTTAACCCAGATATGCATAAAAGTTAGCTTTTATAAATTCTTACATAAAATAGACGTAGCTTTTTGAATCAGACTATAGCTTCCCTGCATAAAATAGAAGCTTCTTGTATGAAATAAAAGCTCTTTTAATCAAATAGTAACTAGTTTCATTGTATAAAATAGATGCTTTCATAATTTCTTATACGAAGTAGAAGCTTATATAATTATTTATACGAAATAGAAGCTTTTTGTATAAATAGAACCTTTCTTGTATTAATAGGTTTCTTGTATGAAAAGGAAGTTTTATGAACCAAACAAAAGTTCACTTGTATAAAGCAGAAGCTCTTTGTATCAAACAGTGGCGTTCTTATATGAAATTGAAGATTCTGTAATTTTTTTTATATAAAATAGAAGCTTTCCTGAATCAAAAGCAACTTCTTTGTTTGCTTTTTGTATGAACCGAAATATCTTAAATAAAATATAAGCTTTTCGTACATAAAATAGAAACTTTTATAATTTCGTACATGTAATGGAAGCTTTTTGAATTAAACTGTAGCACCCTTGCTTAAAATAGAAGCTTTCTTCTAGGAACAGAATCTTCCCTGTGAGAAACAGAATCAAACAGTAGCTTTCTTGAATCAGAAAGTGGCTTCCTTGTATAAAATAGAAAGAAGTCCTTTTGTATGAATAGAAGCTTTCTTATACGAAATAGAAGCTTTTTTGTGTGAACAGAAGCTTTCTTATATCAAGAGAAGCTTTATTGTATCAAGAGAATCTCTCTCGTATGAAACAGAAGCTTTCTGACTCAAGCAGTAGCTTCCTTGTATAAAGTGGGAACTTTTTTGTGTGAAACAGTTTTTCTTAAATTGTTTTTAAAATTCGGTTACCTTGATACAGCCAGTCGGGGATTCCGTTGTAGACGACGTCAGGTTTTCCGGTGAACGTGAGCCGCGTGTCCTCCAGATCCGTGGGAGAGTTGCGGAAGTAGATGTCGTTTTCGTAGACTATCAGAAGAGACGTCGTCTCGCCCAGGAAGGCAGCGTGTTGAAGCATTTGAAACTGAGACTGCGGTGCTGAAGCTAGTCGTAGAGGAATTTGATGACTGCAAGGACAACAAAATTAATCAACTTTCCAGCAGCCTTCCATTTTATTTGAAACAGGAGAAGCTTCCATTCAATTTCAATAACAGAAAGCCTTTGGTATTGTATGTACGTAAGTGTTAAGCCCTGAAGCTTTTATTTATGTTTACGAGATAACATATGTTGGGGCAGCGTCGATGAGACGGATTGTAGAAACGAAGGTGAAATGCTCTTAAAACGAGGCGGGCCAATACATAGGTTGAATGACAGCATTAAAAAAAATATATGCAAACGAGTAACTTTAACTTATTTAACCGTCATTAAATCTTTTCTTATTTGAATTTTAAATTTGGTGGAAGCGCCGGGTGTTCCCCTAATCTTAAAAAAAGTTTAGTAAGCATACGACCTAAATTTAAAACTGATTTGCATAATCACAAACAAGGAAGTAGTTTCCGGCGAAGGAATTTAGATTTGTATATAAAATATTGCTTTACTTATCAGTGACTAGTAGTCGTAAAACCTTTGCCAACGCCATAAAACAACTATTTCCCGATCATACTAAGAGTGAGGCCCATAAAATAGCGATAGGTCAACCCCCGGTGTAATCCACCTAATTCAGTATAGAGCACACGCGGTGGTAACCTTTTACTCTGCAATTTCTTTTTTTTTATTATTAATTTCCGCCCTGCCCACCTACTGCAGCAAAATGCAAGACTTGGCTTATCTCTTTAATAATAATTAAAGTGGCCGGCCCAAAAATTTTGAAGAATCATTAAATATCATGGGAAAGGAAAGGGGAAATTACTTACTCGTTGCTGATTTCATAGATGGTGTAAAACGCGGTGAAAGATTGTCTGAATATCTGAAACAAATAAAGTTTAACTCATTAGGGGTAAGTGGGGTAATTGGATGATTGAAAATTAAAAAAAAAACTTTTATGTCAATGTACTAGATTTTAATTACAAATTAAAAAGCAATTTCTATTTTAATTTGAAAGTTTGTGAGGGAGATTCGGTGGCTGCCAAAATTGAAAAATGAAAAAGATTCAATTCGAAGATTAAGGCAAAAAGAATGCTTGTTAATAAACGAGAGAAGTTCCAGTACAAAAAATAGTTTCGGGCGAACATATTTTCAAAATTCGTAAACTTTCTTAAATAGAACCGGAAAGAATGAGAAACTGCTTTTTCCAATTTCAGAAACTGTGAGTCGCCACTCTCGTCAAATAATCGGGCAAATACACGTCTTGGCGCGCTTCTAGGACCGCACAAAAACGCCATCCGACGACGCCAACATTGATATCTTCCGGTAGTGGATAAACAACTTTGAACGTGTATCCATTGTGGCGATGTTATACCCTTTTTGCTCCTCAACTGTAAACACTGCTGACCAGAGAAATTGTCAAGCGATTTAATCTTTGCTTCCCTTCTTGAAAATTAACTGCCATGCCACTCATTTAACGTTTGTTTATTTAGGAACTTGTTAACTGCAGCAAACCGACGTAGTAATTCAAGAGCTGCTAATTGTAGATAAAATAAAATAAACGGGTAGGCTTTTAATTATGTAAATTATGTATTGTTGTTGTTTCTAGAGTTAGGATAGTTATCAAACAACCATGACATGCAAGGAACCCATAAGGAGGACTGATGGGGATGGAAAAGACAAGGGAAGTTAAAATCTGAGAAGAGAAAAAAATGAGGTAAAAGAAGGAAGATAACAAAAATATGAAGAGACGCAATCAAGTCGGATGATGAAGAGAAACAGACAAAGAACTGAAATGGAATGGAAGGAAACAACGAAGCTGCGAATCTGAATAACCTGATAAAGTAGTTTTAGAACTATCTCAGACCTAACCAAATTATTTAGAGTCTACGTGCTACAAGATCCAAAAAATAGAGGGAAGCAATAAGTAGGACATCGCGGAGAAATAGAAATGAAATGAAAAGAGGAAGCAAACAAGTAAAGGAATGGAAGAAGAGAACGAAGCAAGCTGCGAATCTGTATGACCTGGTAAAGCTATCAGTTTAGAACTATTTCAGGCCCATTAGAAGACTACATTGCTACAAGATAAAAAAATGTAGGGTAGCAAGTAAGTAGGACTTCGAGAGAGAATAAACAAAGAATTGAAAAGAGAAAGCAAACAACGAAACGAATGGAAGATACAGTAAAACAATTAAATGAGAAACTTAGTCAAAAATCTTTTTTTTATTTTAGTTTTCCATTGACTGCAATGACGGTTAACAAAGTGAAACCGGCGGTAAACAAATTGAAACTAGTTTCGGTCGGTCTATCCAGAATCACAACGTTGTTGCTTTCGATGTTGTAGCCTATGAAAAAGCACACGGCACACTCGATTCCGACCACGTTATCGAACTGGAAGCAAACCATAAACAAAGAAACACAACACGTGTACACCACCAGGTCGATCCACTTCTTCTCTTGCCTATTGTCGAAGACGACGGCGATAGCTGGAACCGCGCCTATTATCACGTGAATCCACGCGGCCTCTTTCTGGATCACCCCGTACATCAACCATATTTCGGTTACGAAGCAGGGGAACGCAACCGTTTCAACTAGCACCGTGTTTTTGTCGAGCCACACGTTCAATCTGGCGGGAGTCTGGTTAACTGCAATTTAAGTCTATAGTTGGTGAAGTAAAAAAGTCCATACGTGTACTTACTGGTACTTAAAATGCCCAAGACGGAGTACAGTGTAATAATTACGTAGGTTCCGCGTAGAAATAATAAATCTCTTCGAGGGTACAACTGGCTCAAAGCAAAGGAGCTAGCAAGTAAAACCACGATGAAAGTTAGAAGGCTTTCACATCTTCCCATTTGCAATGTCAAATTAAGTGAATGCCAGATTCATAGCTTGCTTTTGGTTAATTTTTAAATATGTGTGGAGCTACGGGTGGCTACGGTGTGGAGAAAACTAATTGGGAAGCTGGAGGGGAGAGGAGAGAGGAACATTTAAGGCTAAGTGAATTGGAAAAAAGAATTTGGAGATAGAAAACGGCGAAGAGAGAAATATCTGTTGAAAAGTCATGGGCCAACTAGATCTGGAGAGTCGTTGCACAGAAAACGGTAACAATCGTCCATGATTACGATTGTACAGCATTTCCTTAGTCTACCTTTCCTCTTTATCTCTGTTAATAGCTCACACTTTTGTACCTCAGCCATATGTGTTTTGTGATCCAATACTGTTCTGTTAGGGAAGAGATTCATCAGTTCATTATTTGTCCTTCTTTTCAAAATGTCTTGTACTGTTTTGTTCAGTAAATCCTTTTCCATATTTTTAGTTTGTTCTTCTTTATTTTGTTCACTCTTCATAGTGTACATCCATTCTGGTCTTATAACTGTTCGATATCTCTCTTTTTTTACATAACATTTATTTATCAAGGATCCCACATTTAAATCCCTTTACTTTCGACTTTATCAATCTTTAGTATAAGGCTTCGTCGAAATACTAGATATCTCGACGAGAATAAGAAAGAAGTTCTATTGTGATTCCCAAACCAGGTCTTAATTTTCAAAATTAATCACACCACAATAATCAACAATTTCTACTTCTTTTCCTCATTCTTTTACTGAAATTTTAAAGAGACCGTAAAGGACCCATGTAGCAATTTCTTTGTTTGTAGGTATCTGGTTTGAATTTTTAAGCCAGATATTGCTATTAACGCCCTCTTTAGACGGAATGAGATTTCAGCCCTTGCCCGCCCTTTCGATTAGGTAACCTTCCTTAAGTGAGTGATTCAGCACGAGGTCGGCTATCAATGTCACTGCAGTTCTTAAAATTTGCAATGTCAATCGTGTCTCATCTAGGGCAAGGTTCTTGACAAACGACCCGCCGCCGCGGTCGCTTACATAAATTTTTTATGTGGGCGGATTTCTCTCGCGGTCGCGTTGCATTGAATTCAACTTCCGTACTAGACATCGATAATTATGATAATTATAAGATGCTTGGATTCTTACACAATTGATTGACAATTAGGATTAATATGATGTTATCCAAGACATGCATTTAACTTCCAACGCCTACCCTGATTCTTTTTTATATTGGTCGCTTGTTATAACATATTTGCTCTAGTTTTTTCTTCACGTTCTGATAGAAGTTTTTCATATTTTTTAAAATTGTCCTCTAACCTTTATTCTCAGTTTTCTTGTGTATCTCAGTCTTCTTTTGACTTAGTTTTTTAGCCTATTCTTTGTCTTAATATGAGCAGATTGTGCCTGATCTTAATCAGTATTATTTATTATTATTAAAAAAATTAAAAAGGCAAATAAACCCTTTGAAAAACGGAAATTTATGTAAACTGGTAGCGTTTTCGATTCACCTGCATCGGTTGCATTCAATGTATTTGTATCTTCTTTTAACCTCGTGCAATAACATGAGATGAACATATTCTGAGTGCGCACTAGTGCGATCAATCGAAAACGCTATGAAAAGAACAATCGAAAAGATTCGTGCGCCATCTATCATTAAATAGCTGAAGTTTGAAACGCAATTACAGAAATCTGTACAATTGCTAAACGTTCATAAGCCAAGAATTTTAATTCGTAACAATTTGAATAATTTTTAACACGAAATTTTCTTGATTTTTAAAATTGCGCCATCTATATTCACAATTACTACTAAAATTACAGAAAACTGTTAGCTTTCGTAAACGAAGATTTTTTTAAAATTTTTATCATAAATTATCAACATACCTACTAAACCAGTAGACTGATAAAGCACCGATATGGAATGACGTTACAACGCATAGGGCACCCTGAGGGCACCACAACGATCCAAACACTCGCAAGAGGCGCTGTCGGCGTTGGTCTAATTACTTATTTTCATAGATAAATATCATTATCATTTTGGTTTTCAAAGATTTTCTAATCAAAATAAACAACACTTTACTGTCGTTCACAAAATTTTTAAAGCTTAAATAAAGCTAAAACATATGCGCCCTCTATTGGATAAAAATTCCTCTGTGGTGCCTTCGTCGCTTCACGTCGGTACTTTATTATATCTACTGGCTCTGTCAACATCACGACCTACTAGATTTCACGAGATAGAGTTCTTAATCGACCTGGGCAAATTTTCCTCGCTTTGGCGCTAGTTACCTAAATTAAGAAACACCATAAATAAAGAAAGAAAAAAGCACAAGGAAATTAAATTTGAACAAGAAAATACAACTATACGTGCCACAAACTGCCTGAGCTTGACATAAATTCAAAATGACGCTGTGAATTGACGGTCTGGATATAATTCGCTTCCGATTTTTTAGGCAAGTGGCGCCAGCGGAGAAATACTTGAACTAATACATTGCGCAGGCAGGATAAAGACGCGTAAAATCTAGTAGGTCGTGGTCAACATAAAGATTTTTGCGCCATCTATTACTAAATAGCCCAAGTTTGAAAAATGAAATTAAAGAAAACTGTAAAATTGCTAAAGCGTTTTGGCCTGAATTAAGAGTTATCATCTTTAATTTAATTTATAAAATTTTATATTCCCAAAGCGTATTCTTTCCCCAGGGGAACCTCCTTCCCCCCTCACAATGTTATTAAAGAAAGTCAATCTTAACACTTGTAATAAATCTTGTAAGTGGATTTTAATGTGCCCACCCATTTCAATTTCATTTGAGGAACTAAATTGCATTAAACATGTCGACGACAAAAAATATTTTCTGGTTTCTTCACGTAAAGCCCAATGCAAAATCAGTGCAATTCGTTCTAAACACAAATTATTATTAAATTTTAAAAAAAAGTTACAAAATTCCGTTTTTAGCAAAGAATTTCAATCTACGATTTTAAAATAAATATTCCTAAACGATAATCGGGGCGACGGAAATCATTTAGACTAAACGCCAAGCCATTGAGCCAAGTGGCTATTTAGATACATTGAAGTAAATAGTTCACGTGATAAGCAATGGAGGCCCGTAAGAAATTTCTTCGTTTCTCACGGGCGTTTCTAAATGACCACTTGGCTCAATGATTCGACGTTTAGTTTAAATGATTTCCTTCGCACCTGTTATCGTTTGGGAATATTTACTATTATACAAAAAAACTTCCACGCATCTGAATTAACTTGAGGAGAATGCCGCGCTGAGATCTTTCCAACTTAGGTCACTCCAGTGACCTAACTGAACGGGACCAAAAGGAGACTCAAGTAGAGAGCAATATTTTCCAGAAGGAACTGTCGAAAGAGCGGGGATTAAGATAAACAAAGGGGTGTGATGATTCGAAAAAAATTCATGATTCAGGTAGAACTAGGTGTTCCAATTTTTCTAAAAAAAATACCAATTTTAGAATTTGCTAAAAAGATGAATATTTGTTGAGCAAATTTACGAGACGTATTTAAATAATTTTATTATAACACAAATTAATCACGCCTTAGCCCACTCGATATTTCCGAAACATGAAAGCTTAACAGCAATTCAAAGCGGCTCTGTTTTTTATTACCACCAACCATGAAACACCCCGATCCGTCATGCAACAATCTCGCATATAAATACGCAATTACGTACGCCGTAATTCGTGAACCTCCACGTTCTGTACACGCAACGACGATGACGACGTCGACGTTGACGTGCCAACTTGACGGGGCGTTCAATTTTCGCTTTTTCCAAAGCCCGGTATTTATTACGGCGATAGATATGCGAGCGCAACAGTTATTGTTGTGCGCACTAACTGAGAAATATCGGTGGCTTCATCAGTTTCGTGCTAGGCTACACGATAAAGGGTATAAAAGAGTACCGGGAAGATTAATTTGCCTCACAAAGTGAAGTTTTATTTAGGGGCGAAGCCGAAGGTTATGCGCCTTGATCAAATCTGATGACTCGAGGAAATTGCGCAAAGGTCACTCACTGATTTAATCATTTCAACAACACAAGACACCCGTCATATAGTTACACAAATCAGATTCAATCTTTTTCTTTTCGCTAAAGATACGTTTGCTTGACAAGTAGGTTAACAAGTCAAGGTGGAGCTCAAAGAATTGATTATTTCAATAAGTTAAGATTAGTCATTGTTTTGTTACAATAGATACAATCACAAAAGAAGTATAAGGAAAACTAGCACTAATAAAAGTAGGTCTGTTTGTTATCCTCCACTAGTGTACACTTTTTTTTTACGAAATAATTATGATTAAAGCTGGTTCTTGTCCGTTGAAAATTGTATCACAAAATCTTTTAAACGGACACTAAATGGCGCACAAACACTTTACGTTTCGCTATCGTTTGACAGCTTCTTCGGAAGTGAAAAAATATAAACAAGGTTGTCAATAAAATTGAAAAAGTAAATGATTTTTTTTCTTGGTTTTTATAAAGTCTAAAAATTAATTTTAAACTTAATAAATTTTTTTTTCCTACACTAGTAGTAGTAGTACTCACGGTGCTTACAACTACATGATTGTAAATTTAGATATAACGAAATATAAATGTACTGTTACTGATCTCAATTTAGCAGATCATCATGGTCATATTTTGCTGTTGTCCTCTGATTTGCCTCAGGTTCTTCCACAACAAAGAAAATACAAACAACGTTCCTTAATGGATAGTAATAAATGTAAATTGCTGTACCAATTAACTCATCAAAGCTGGAATCCAATCTATCAAACAGATTATATAAATGCTGCTTTTTCACTGTTTACTACCACTTTTGACTGGCATCTCGATATGTCTTGCACAATCAAGGAAAAGACTCGATAATACTAAAGCCGCTGGGTGGATCAATAATGAACTCAAAAAACTCAGGAAGTAAACTAAAGCGGCCCCTAGACTGTCAATATTATTGCGCAATATTTTATATTGTGCAATATTATTGATAGTCTGTGGATGATATTGAAACATTGTACAATATATTGAGGATATCAACAATAGTTTGATTTTTATTGTACAATCTGAAAAAGAATTGCAGTCTGTGCTTAATATTGCACAATAATTAATCAGTTTTGTCTCGATCGTCGTAGAGTAAACTGTGGTAATTGTGTTTGAAATTCGTGAAATGGCTACCAAGGAAGAGGAAAGGAAGTTTATTATGGATGTCAGAACGTCCATTCGCAGAAAGTTGTTAAAATCTTTTGGTTCGCTTATTTTCAGGTCACTTAACAAATGTTCATGAGTGTACCTATCTCTTTTTTTATACCACTCTTTCATCCATCTGCGCTTTTTCCTGTTGTTTTTCCGCAAGCAGAAAGACAGTGCGCTGGCAACACAACTTGCTTCTACATCAAATAGCATGTTCGCTGATCAGAAGTAAACAGAGAACTAAAGATTGCACAATTTAATTCTGCTGTCTAGGGCAAGTCGCAATTTTTTGCGGAATATTATTGCGCAATAATATTGACAGTCTAGGGGCCGCTTAAGAGATCTCTACATACTCCGTCTCGATACAGGAAATCCTGTGTTACGTGAAGTGCATATAACAAAAAAGAAAGAATATAGAAATGTGATTACATAAATCGAAATATACGAAATTCTTAGAACGCGACAAAGGCAATTTGGTCTGCTGTCAATTACGTTACTGGACGGAAGAAAAGTGGTAACAATAATATATCTATAAACTACAATGAAGAAACAATTACCAAACCATCGGCGGTCGTCGCTGTTTTCGGTCAACATTTTGTAAATATTGTAACTAATCAGCTAATCCAACACTATACATTGGGACTATCGCACACTTGCACTCTTGGACCTACTGCGGTACATACTATGTACTTCGCAGATATTACTCATGAAGAAACTGTACAAGCAATACATATTCTCAAAAACCGTAATCCAACAAGGATACACAGAATTCCAACGATATTAATAAAGTTAAACATGAACGCTCTTACAGAGCCTCTGACGCGCTTGTTTAATCTATCCATAAGTCAAGGCATCTTCCCAGAAGTTCTGAAATTGTCAGTAATCCTTCCACTTCATAAAAAAAGGTGAACGCAACGAATTAACTAACCATAGACCAATTTCTGTCGTCAGTGAATTGTCAAAAATCTTTGAAAAAATTGTTCACAACAGAATACGTAACTATCTTGAGAGTTTCCACTTACTGTCTGATACTCAGAATGGATTTAAAAGCGGTAAGTCAACTGCCACAGCTTGTATCGACTTCATTGAGTACATCTATGACTCTGTGGATAAAAACATGTACCTACATAGCTGCTTTATATTTTGACTTGAGGAAAACGTTCGACACTGTGCAACCACAAACAACAAACTATTCACCCTGGGTATCAGAGGTAGGTAAGATACTGAACTGGCTGGAATCATATTTGAACGACCGACTGCAAAAAGTTAGTGTGGGTGGACATCATTTGAAGGAAGCACGAGTTAGTCTTGGAGTACCTCAAGGATCGACGCTTGGACCGTTGCTGTTCTTAATTTTCTTAAATCACGATTGTTGCTTCGGATTCTGATGCCGAGAAAGTGATTAATGATGTAGCTTCTCAATTCTGCCAATGGTGTTCCAAGAATAATCTTTATTAAATTATTTATTAATCTAATATTAAACAGTGTGTATAAATTTCTACAATCGCAAAGTTTCGCCGTTACTCAAAATTACTTGCAATGGCAATAACGCTATACACTCAGACTTTGTTCGCCTTTTAGGTGTAAATCTAGATTCTAAACTAAGTTGGTCAGTTCACATTGATAAAGTTTGCAAGCAGATAAATATTGCGTACTTTGCAATTACCAAACTTTAACCATGTCTCGATACAAACTGCCTTATGCAAATGTATTATAGTTTAGTACACTCTATATTCGTTTGTTGCTGTGGGGCAATTCACGTCATGCTGAAAGACTATTTACTGCGCAGAAACGTATTTTAAAACTAATTTTCAATATTTAACCCAGACAGGGTAGGTTCTTTATTTTTACACACAATAAATTAATAGTATATTATGCAACAAGTTTTATAAACGGCATTTTAGTCACGAGTTTTAATTAGGCACGAGCGAAGCGTAGCGGAGCGAGTGTTTAATAAACGAGTGTCTAGAGAAGTTTATAAATCGAATTGCATACTATACTTTCTCTACGACCAACACAAAAATACTAAAATTCGGAAATTGTGCCGTGACGCCGTGACTAAAACGCACAAAGTCACAGCTTGTCAATGTGTATTTAAAAGATCGCTTAGCAACGTGGAAACGATAATACGATAACTTGTGTTTTAAAGATGGGAGTAGAAAAAAAAATTGTACAAACGTATTCATTACGCAAAAAAATTTGACATTTGCTTGTATTTGCATTCATCGTTGTCTGTTGCACGCTTTTATAAACAAAAATAATTTCACAACAAATTACGATATACACGGACATAACACGAGGTATGCTAACTTTTTTAGTGTAACAAAGCACCATAGTTCATTTTTTGAAAAATCGCCAACGTATGTTGGTAAGAAATTTTACAATAAATTACCAATGCACATTCACAATATTACTAACTATGCTTTATTTAAGAAAGAAACAAAACAATTTCTGTTAGGTAAGGCTTTTTATACTATTCAGGAATTTTTAGATAACTAGTTGTAAACAAATTGTTTTTGGTTAACATTATTAAAGCTGGTTCTTGTCCGATGAAAATATTTTTCACTTCTGACGAAGCTGTCGAACGACTGCGAAACGTTAAGTGTTTGTGCGCCATTTAGTGTCCGTTTAAAAGAGTTTGTGTTAACATTATTGTTTGTCTGGTTGTCAAACTTTACTGATTGTGTCACATGTACTGCCATTATTATTTATCTCTTTTGTAAAACTCTACTGACGTTTTACCTATTTGTATACATATGTATCCCTTTTACACTTTATGTATTGTGACGTATGTATTATGTATACTATTGACATATCACATCTAATTTTTATAATAATTAGCAAGTGAATAAACTTATTGATTTGATTTGATTTAATTTGATTTAATTGTAAAACGACGACTTTTGCAGTCTTACGAAACCCAAACAGGAGGAAAACAAAAGACAATCGGCTTTTTGTAAGAGAACTTTCGACTTTGATTTTTTCCTCGAAAATAAAAACGAACAAAAGCTGATTTCGTCTATCGAATTTTTTGTTCGTCGAAACCGAAAGAATCTCGTCTGGAGTTCGACTCGAAAGGTACCAACAATGAATTTGACACAAAAATATAAAAACTTAAAAAAAAAACAAAACGAAAAGGACCTTCTATTTAATTCCATGGCCAACATAAAATCTTTGGATAGTAGTGACGTAATCACTTCACCGAAACAAGGAAGTCACTTACTTACCTACCTATCTATACCTGCCCGAGATTCATTTTATTATTCGTCGTTCCCCCATCGTAATTTATCGACTGTAGAGGATTAATTGTGCGGAATCCGATCGCCAAATCTATCTCTAATCCCTCTTCGGCCGATAAATATTCCGCGAACAATAATCGCTTACGCTAGTCGGTCCTCTCATCCCGGAGCTTGGCACGTTGCCTGATCGAGGAGGTCCTGCAAAATATGCAGGAGGACGGGAGCACGATTGATTACACGCGCTGACGCTTCGCTATTGGGAATTTTTGTTTTTCTTTTTTTTTTTTTGGTGAGGAACGATCGACGATTTCAAAATGGGAATTTACGGCGGCCGGCGCGGCGGAGGAATTTTATTGGCAACTTCGCTGTTTTTATTTACAACGATGAACGATCGTTCATATTAATTTATTATGTTATGTGCAAAAATCAATCTAAAAATAAAAAACAAAAAGTAACTTTGAACCGTTGATTGACGTTCTTTACAAAAGAATATATTCCATGATGATGATTTACTTGAAGGTGTCACCACACACTTAGAGCCGTTTTACACTTGACAATTTTGGTTACAAAGTGAGAGAGAGAAGCTACCATAGTGAATTCTGATTGGTTGAATTGGCCCTTCTCAGTCACTTCGTAACAAATTTGTTACTAGGAATATCATAGTGTAATACGGCTCTTACGTGTATACACAAAAAAAATCCATGATCTAATCAACATAAGGAAGGAAGGATTAAATTTAAGCCTAAGTTAAAATATGACACAATATGCTGTAAGTCTTAACGTGTGTCACATTCTAAGTTAGGTTTAAATTTAATCTTGGCTTAAATGTTTTGTGCAACCCAGCGGAAAAGTGTGATGCACGTGAAAATTACAAATTACTACACATTTACTGCATCAATCTTCACTATTGCCGATCATGTGATCAGTACGCAATATAAACTGATCAGTACGATCCGATCGCGTTCAAGTGCTATTGTTAACATCCAAAAGTATTATGGACCGTACTTTGCGACCCTTATTTCAAACCGTGGCAATTAAGTGACATGGACACATCTTGATAGGGGCGATCGCGAGCGTGCGATTATTTTTTAATTGCGCATATTTTACGTGATGTGACGCGAATGTAAATTTAATGATAGAAAGTTCTTGGCTGACCGCATAACGTTGCCGCTGATAATAAACAACCGTAAACACGACCGAATTATGTTAACCCGAATAAAATGCATATGTATAAGGTAATAAACCAGACAAATCCGCAGGGATTTTATTTTCCATTAAAAAAGAAATACCCACTGATGAGTTGTTTTGATTCTCACAACATCGTCTTAACACGCAGGATAATGACAAGTACATACACTTAATTATACTGAAACGAAAGCTTCGTGTTCACTTAAGCAAGCACCATTAGCGAGTGTGACATGTTTTAAATAGACTTGTCATTAGTATCCATCCAATTAAAGCCAATAAAATAGAACGTAAAAAATTTGGCTGACTTACCGATTTAATATTATGTTGGAAGAGCACAAATTTAAGGTCCTTCGAACACTGGTATCCTCTGACATCCAGTTGTCTCTAGAAAATAAAAAAGGGGGCGAATTAATTTGGACACGTGTTAAGTTTAAGCACGAGCTGACGCCTTCTTGCGTGATCTTCCGCATTCAGTTATTTTAGGCTTCAGCTAGGTATGTCCCACCAATTTCTTTTTGAAGGATTTACAATGTAGTTAAACTTTATTCTCCCTAATTAACAGTCACGGAATTTCGTTTATTTATTTGCTTCCACCTCAGTAACTCAACTTTTTGTTGTGATTGTTAAAGTAAGTTCCCCCGACGTAGAATTTTTGGCAAGCAATAAACCCTTCGGAAAAATGTTTCTAATTAAACTTCCAGGCGCTTCAAGTTGTGTCTCTCCTGACCTAAATCTTCGCGGAGAATAATTACTGTTCCGGAGCGTGGTCGTGACAAAAGGCGGGGACGTGCCAAGGCAAGTCAGCGTTTTTCGCGCATTATGCTCGAGCATTACTTACCAAAGTGTGATTAGTAACTAGGAGTGTAACGGTAAAATTACTAGTGCTAGTGTCGAGCACGGCCAGGCCCGCGTTGTCATCTTGAAAAACGAACTGGGTGTTTGATATCCATGAAGAGGGCAGTCTTCGAGGACTCAGGTGTCCCTGAAATAATAATTTTCCTCCGGTTAATTAATTTTTCATTCGTTTGGGGAAGATCCAAGTAAATCCCACGTGGCTGACTTAAGGAAACAGTTACGTTTTGAAACAAATAAAAATTACCTGCATGTATTCGTTAAGTTCCATTCGTTTGCCGTGCCAATATAATAATTCGTCTACGTAGCCTAAGAGGTAGATGGCAATGACAATTCCAGTGATTACCAGGCCGATGACGAGAAGAGAGAATATAATAGACCACCAGTTATGACCTTCATCACTATGATATGCTAGCTCCTAAACACAGAAGTTCACGTTAAGACCCCCCAAGAAAAAAACTCACCGTTAATTCTAATCGCAAAACAAAAAAATGTTTGGACGGTTCAACACCATAAGAGCCAAAAAGCCAACTTACTTTTTTCGGAAATAAAATATTTTTGCGCAACATTCTATGTTACTACTTGTTAATTGAGAGCAAAACGTACGTGGATCTGCGGCTCGCTGGCAAAACTATTGTTATACATGTGAGGTTTTAATAGCTTTTTTATTATTTAAAAAGCATAACAGAACATGCGCCGTGATAGATACATCAAACAAAATTTAGGTAACTCTGCCAAATTATGATAAACGAATGTGTAATTGTAAACATTCGTTGGCTGGATGATGCATTAGCCAGAGTAACTGAATGATTTGAAAAAATATTTTTTTTATTCCGCAGTATATGTACAGGGTGTCCCATGACAATAGTCCAAGACAGTAGCTTCAAAGTATGCTGCTGTTAAGTTAAAAATGTCCTATGAACACATGTCCAAAATTTATTAGGAACAGATATACAAGCATTTATAATTTTAAAACGTAAGCGAATAAGAATATTTAGGAGACAGTGGTTTAAAGCAATGTAATAAAAAATTACCAAATGAAAAACGAATGCATGTGTGTATTTAGTTCATCGGACGTTCCTTCAGTCACTTTTGACGTTTCTATTCGAACCTAACCTTAATTTGAAATTAAAATATCCAGAACAAGAGCGACGTTTTATTAAAAAAATAAATAAACTAAATAAAACAAAGGTGAAGATAATCAACGAAACTCGGAGAAAGGACAACAAAGTAATAAAATGCAAGAACACAAAAATAGAAAGGATAAACCTGGGGACTATACTGATAAATGACGGATAAATAGACGCAGAAATAGCAAACCGAGCCAATAAGTCAACCAGACTATACTATACGCTAAATCACACAATACTAGTCCACAAAGAAATAGACATAGAGGTTAAACAAAGAATACACAACACAGTAACGATACCGATACTTACATACGCAGCAGAATAAACATGAAAGCAAAATAAACGCGATGGAAATGAAGCACCTCAGGAAGGAATAACAAAATAGGCCAAAATTAGAAATGAAACCGTTAGAGAAGGCATAAAGCAAAGACCAATCCTACAAAAAATTAAAGAAAAAAGTTAAACTGCTACGGGCATGTCATAAGAATGAACAACGACAGACTAACAAAAAGAATAATGGAAATGGGTAAACCGAGCAAAAAAGGAAGAGGCAGACCAAGAAAGAAATGGTTAGGCCAGATAGAGGATCTTGGAAGAATAAAACACACAAAGAGTAAAACAAAGGAAGAGATGAGAATCGTAGCAAAAGATAGAAAGGCCAGGAAGACGTGGATAAACGAAGACCGGGACGCACTGAAAGGGCAAAAGGAATCGAGAAGGAAGAAGAAGTGTTTTTAACTTGCGGGTATATGTGTGTACTGAAGTCGACAGTATAATTGTCGAAATACACATCTGTGGATATACACTTATTATTCGATAAGAGAACAATTATTTAAATTTTGTCGTATGCCTTGATTGTTAATTTCACGAAAATCAAGTCATGTTGACTATGTTGACTATGGCATAAGTTCCTTTTGTGTAAATCAAACTGCTTACGTAATACTCTCAAATTTAACAGCAAATTGACTCTATCCTTAGTACGTTTATCAAATAATTTTAGTTAAATTGAAAAAAATAACTCTTCTTTTTATCTGACTTTTTGGCTTAGCTTCATGACGACTAAGTTTGTAGCATATGTTCATTAGACACTTTTTTTACTTAAAATGACTTAAACAACATACCCTTAAGCTATGGCCGTTATGTCGTGGGATATCCTGTATAACCAAAATTTTTACTGATTGCTTTCCTGCATAAAAAAACAAATTATTTTTATTTGTTTACCAAATCTGGTGGACTTGGCTCTTATGGGTTGAATGTACTAGTTTTTGCATCATACAAAAACAACGTGCTTCCTACTGTGGCTACGGTTAGTGGTTAGGGCAACTAATTTCGCACTTCCTTTTCTTTTAAACCTAACAGTTTCTTTAAAATTACTCGCCGTTATTATTAAGTAATGCCTTCCCCAAATTGCCCCCTTGCAAAATTAAAATAGCATCAGTAGGTACGACTTGATCATCCAACAACAAAAAAAAAATCAAAAACTGACTAATAATGTGAGTTTCTATTTTTTTTTAATTGAAGAATTGAGAAAACGAAATTTCACATCAATTTGGCAGAAATGAACTACCAATATGAAGCACATGAAGTCGCCTCTGATCACGCGTTAGTGTCTTCTAGTACCTACTCTACTCAACGGCTTAGACCCATTAAAAAAGAAGAAAATGACTAATAATATCAGTTTCTGATTTTTTTTTTAAATTGAAGAATTGAGAATACAAGTCACGTCAATTTGGCAGAAGTGACTAATATAGAGCACCTTTGAATATAAAACTACAGGAAGGAGTATATATTAAATGAATATGTGCCCGGAATGGAGGTTGCAAATGGTGGAGAGCTGTTTCTGGGAGACAGCGGCGCACTGTTTCAAAAGGATATTTATAAGAATATAAATTTACTTAATCCGTAATCCGTAAGAATATAAAGAATTTACGCCTTCGATTCGGTTGGATTCACCATAAATGAAACTGATCCAAATCACCTCTAAGTGATCTTACCGATTAAAACGAATTGATATCGAATGCAGCTATTATCCATGTTACGCCTATGATCTTCATTTGAATCATAACCTGTTTCATTATCTATAAATATTTTTAAAATACATAACCTATGGGTTAGATCCATTAAAGAAGAAGAAGCTGACTAGTAATGTCAGTTTCTGATTTTTCTAAATTGAAGAATTAACAATACAAAAAGGTCACGTCAATTGGTAGAAGTAAACTACCAGTATGGCACACCTGAAGTCACCTATGTTATCTCAATGGGTTAGACCAATTAAAGACGAAGAAAAAGAATTGAAGAATTGAGTATATTCGTACGAAATATCACATCAATTTGGCAGAAATGACTAATAAGGAACACCTTTCGTCGCCTTTCGTCATGTGATAGCTTTGCCTGGTATCCTATCCCATTAATAAAAGAAGAAAAAAATCAGTAAGGGCCGTTTTCATAATAGAACTTTAAATTTAAAGTGACTTATAAAAACATATTAGTTTTTCTATTCTTAAAGTGACTTTAGATTAAAGTCTCCTTTAGCTCTATTATGAAACTGGCCTTAACCGACATTATTAATCAGTTTCTGATTTTTTTAATTGAAGAACTGAGAAAACGAACAATTTGGCAGAAGTGAACTACCAATATGGAGCACGTGAAGTCGCCTTTGATCACGTAATAGCGTCTTCTATCCTATCTCAATAGGTTAGATCCATTAAAGAAGAAGAATTAACAACACAAAATGTCACGTCAATTTGGTAAATTTTGGTAAACTACCAATATGACACGTGGTCACGTGATAGCGTCTTTTACTCCTATCTCAGTGGCTTAGACCCATTAAAGAAGAAGATTTTCTTTTTCAATTGAAGAATTGAGCATACGAAATGTCACTTCAATTTGGTTGAATTGAACTACGAAGCACATGAGGTTGCCTTTGGTCCCGTGATAGCATCTCCTAGTAACTCAGCGATTGTCAAACTGTGGGGCGCCGAAGCTATACAGAGGGGGGGGGGGGCGCCAAATAAATGAACAAGACATTAAAATTAATTTTTTTAGAATTTTATTACCCAATTCCAGTCACCCAATTTAATGTCTTCATCTGCGAAAAAGTATTTGCTGAAGTAGTGTTCAGGACCCTTCACTGTTTTTATATTATGCAGGAGGTATAGAATTATTCAAGGTAAAAAAAGGAAGGGCGCGAAATATGGTAGTTTGAGAACCACTGTGTAGTAATCTCAATGGGTTAGACCCATTAATGCAGTCAGTCTTTTCTACTCTTCCTTTTTATACATTTCCTCTAATATGAAAGAAAGTTGACTTGGTCGGGTTGAAGGACAAAAAAAAAACGCTAACACTCAATCAGCTGACGTTTCGGCTATATTTATCGCCTTCATCGGAGCCTCTGGATAAAGTCGTATAATTCACTAGCTACCATAGGTACAGCCTGGTTTAAAAAACCTAATTGAGACAGTAACTATCAGAAGAATGTGGATCACCTGCAGGTGCTTTTTTTAAATTACTTCTCGTTAACTCATTTATTCCGTACTTCTTCTTCTTCTACTCTTTTATGACATATTTACACTTCGAGTAATTATTGTCCATCCATTGTAAGCATCCCTGTTTCCAATTTAATGTTTTGGCATAATAATTTTCAAAGACCACCTCTGGTCACTGTCGACACTTCTTATAAACGCCTGCAACTTTGACGGCACTAACGTCATTGCAAGAACTAGCAACAGAAAAAAATTCATCTGCGACCACCTCTGGTCATTGCCAACAACCACCTCTAGTAAAATTACGTCATTGTCGACAATTCTTCAGATATAAGAACCAAAAAGGTTGCTTCGTCTGCACGAAAACTATTCCTAAATTACTTCTTCAGCACAAAAGACAACCCCTAAACATGGGGATGACCTTCAACGGTGGTCACTTCGGATGGATAGGCCATCGAAGTGTCCCAGGATCCCGCCAGCTATACTACTTCTTTTATTTTTTAATGTTAAACTTTTTATTCAATTTATCATTGTTACGCTTGTCAGATCATTTCCACTTTCTTTTGATATACTTTTAGAACTATTTCTTTCTTTTTGATAGCCATATATATTAAGTAGGGAGTCATACTTGAGTCAAAAACTTTTTTTCTTGAGTTGAACTAAATTAATAAGTGGTTGTATTTTAATTAGTTTGAATCTTCTGTATTTAGGCCATGCCGCAATTTCTTTAGATTTATTTATTTAAGTACACACCTCATTCTTAAATGACATTATTTGGTCTAGTACATGTTGGTCGGATGCTGGATTTCTTTTAACCATTTCTATGTTTTTTTCTGTTTGTTGTTTGTTGTTTGTCTCTATTCTTGGTTAGAACATTTGTCATTAATCCAGGACGTACAATAAAATAGTTAAGAAAGTTTCAGCTATCTCAATGTTATATTTGTTGTTTATCGTTTACATCAGTACCTAGCCATTCTCTTTAAGCTGTTTGATCGTCTCGTCTGCGGGTATCCTTTTCTTCTTTTTCTCTAATAAGAAAATTACTGAAACACGGATTTCAAGTATTCTCTTTGTTTATTTCAAAAAACAGTCAAAATCTTTTACGTCAAAATTGGCAACTTTCTCTTTGATTATATAGAGCAGAATTTTTTTCAACACAAAACTATTTTCTAAGATCTACGCAAAACTGGAGAGGATAATCGTGACCAGTTGTACATGAATCGGAAAATTCACGAATTAATTGCTCGACTATTACAAAAGCCATTCCGTCACACGAGAACTATCGGACTCTATTAATTATCTCAGAGGCAGAGATTTACCCACGTCATGTTCGTGAGTTGTCGGCCCCTTAGAAATCGCACTGATTTATTAGGGCGAAAGGACGCCCCATCGCTGGAATCCTGCGTAACGAACAAAACAACATTCCCCTCTAGAGGAAGAAGCTTCACACTATCACGTGCCGGTGCAATCGCAAAATGTAGATGTCTGGATCTTTCAAACCAAATCACGATCTTCGCCGATTCCAAGATGGGATAAGCAAGAGCCTTTCATTTCAAAACGATAAAGGTTTGTAACGGGAAGAAAACTAACAGGTGATCAATATCTTTTCTAATCAAGTGACCTATGGAAATAAAATCATGTGTCTTTAATTAGTTTATTATTTCAAATGCCACTTGTATTACATATTTATATTGCATTCCTATATAAAACGATAGGAATGCAATAAAAATAATTCAAATGGCATTTGAAATAATGAACCAAACAAAGATATAATTTTTTTGCATAGATCACTTGATTAGAAAAGATATTGATCACGTGCTATTTTTCATTTGGTGGAAACTAATAATACCATGAACGCCAGTGTTAATATTCTGAACCATAATCCTTTGAACATCATGCCACTTGAATCCGTGAATATTTTATTTGCTTTTTGAATATAATTATCAAATTCGATGAAAGTATATGGCTGTTAGTGGATAAGCGAATGGGGTACCAGATGATTTAATGAGTCGAAGAAGTAAGAAGTTGGTTTTCCTTCTGATTCTAATCTCTCAGTCTCCAATTTCCATTATTTCCAAAATACCAGATATTTCCTGGGGATACGATGAATCCCCAAATTAGAATGTGATGTAATATAAAAACTGCAGGGCAACAATCAAGCATTACTTTTCCCTTCGTGTCCCAACTTTGCGCACTCCTCGAGAATTAATTCCTAAGGAGTAAACATCCCCGACGAGATATTACGATCACGTAGCCTTGCGATCGATTTAACGCGGGGGTCGTCACAACGGAAATTCGCTTTATTACAATTAATGTCGGCGCGGCGTTGTGTACGAAATTAGTTGCCCTTTGATCGCGCGTGTATTTCACCCTTCGATATTCAAATGTCGACGCGCATCGCGTCACACGAATTCAAATGCGATATGATTCGATCTGCGAAGGGGTGCTTGCTAGAACTGATGCAAAATGCAATAAATAGAACTTGTTCTGAAATTAGTTTCCGTGCGATTTTCTAAACTATGTAAGTAGGTGTGACTACTGCGGGTGTTTGTTTGGAAATTGTTATTTGTGCATGGTGCTGTGAAAACTATTCAATCTAAGTATTAAAAAAAAATCTGATTAGGTAGTACTTTTTCCGTTTGCATTTTAAATTCAGCTCAACATTTAAAGAGTTAATTTACATTGTACATGTAGAGTTAATTTACATTGTATATGTATACATACATGTTTGTGCACGTCAAAGTGATTGCTGAATTAATTATTGGTTGGCAAGCTTCTGTATACTCTAACTTGCTAAAATAAAAATACTTTAAAGGGCTTTCGATTCACTGCACTAAAGCGCAATGAGAGTATTTTCATCTTGTTTTACCTCATGTAATAATAGGAGACGGAAAAACACTGACAGTGCTCTAGAGAGTGAATCGAAAACGCCATTACACTTTTGGCTGTGCTTCACACTTTCCGACAATTCTAATTTGCTAACGAATTGTTTTAGACAAAAAAAATGAAATTTCAAGGATAAATTTAATAATGGTTTATTGTAAAGATTGTTTTGCTTTCTTGTTATCATTTTAGCATAATATAAAAAACGAAAACATTTAGCATTATTTGCATTACCTAACATCGCCGTCTAATATTATCAATAATAATTTAATCGGTGTTCTGCATATTATTTACTACAAACGCAGATGTGTATAGCAATTATTTTTTTCTTTCATGTAACATTTTGCAGTATGGAAATTAGACGATTTCTAATGAGAAAGGTACAAATATATTTTAAAATTTAACAATCGACAGTACGATAACAGAAGTTTGAAAAATAAATTTTATGAACATCTAGTTACAACTTGGGTTTCATTATAAACAAATTTTAAAGAAATTGTACCCATAGAGAAGCTATTTTAAGCATGTTTAAAATCCACAAAATTTGTGTTTTTTTTTCTACGTTTCTACAAAATGAATAAACGAATTTTTTTCTACGAGTCGCATTCATCCACATGAGTTTTGCTTTTGTGGATTTTAAACAACGAAGATTGTCTCTGCTTCGCCGTTTTGCACAGGATCCACTAAGTACTAAGCGAAATTTACACTAGATTTATTGCTTCGTTCTTTTTTAGTCACTTCTCACAACCTTTTTTTATTGATTAAGTTGTTATTGAAAGCTTCGATTTACATCAATTTAAGCCATTTAATTATTTATTTTGATTTTTATTTCAAACTTCTTCTATAATAACATTTTTGAAGTGAACTTTATAAATTTGTAATTGACTTCACGTTATATTCCAAGAAAAACATAGCAAACGTTCTCACAAGGTTTACGAAGTAGTTTTAGTTGAAAGTGAAAAGGCGAACGATTTTCTTTACAGATTTTTTTAATAGGAATTTTGATTTCATAATTTTGCTTGCGTTACACCGGTCGTTTACTTCGAATAATTCAAACTTGAACAGAGCTGCCTTTAATTAATCTCTTTTCCTTGATGTAACATTAACAACAGACCATCAATTAAATATTAAAAATCAATATTAATTTGTGAGATGAAAATATTGCACTTCTTTCAATTCACAAAACACAAATTTTGATAAACAATGAAAAATGAGCTATTGGGTTAGGTTTGGGTAATAATAGATTTTGTGTTTATTCAAATTTAAAATATTCGAAGTTACGATAACAGTGAGCCCCTCAAAGAACATCCAGTTGGGAGACTAAATTTTTATTGATTAAGTTGTTATTAAAAGCTTCGATTTATATCAATTTAAGCCATTGAATTATTATTTTGATTTTTAATTAGTCAAATTAAACCTTTAACTCAGTTAAGTTAAGTTAGTTCGACTTAGTTGTAAGCGGGTTTGGAAGAGGTTTTTAATTAATGCAAGAAGGTTATTTCTCAATTTCGAAATACCATTATACAGCGATGCTAGCAAGGCAAAAAACAACAACAACAATCTAGTTTCTTTGCGCTTTGAGGTTTATTAAAATTATATTGTACACAGCTGTTTTCCAACATGAAACGCTCACTGGCTGCATTTCATTATAAATTAACTTGCCTACTTTCAGCGCTTTAATTTAAACCTGCGGTGCAACAACATCTTTGATTAAATTCAACCTGCAAATTAAAGCATAACCGCCCCGAGGATTTGCAATATCCCTCTTTCTTGTTCACTTGAAAGTTAATCAGCGCAGTTTCAGATTAATAAATTTCCACGGCGAGTGCCAAGCCAAATTATAAACAGGTTTGTTTCCAAAAATAGTTCGCGAAGTTCGCAGGCGAAATTACGGGCCATAAATTCGGAAATTTTCAGAAGTTTTAACGACGCCACATTCCGAACATATTGCATAAAATTTAAAATGCAAGCGGGCAGGGTAGTAAGCGGAATGTCAGATGTTAGAGTAAAACTACGAGATTAAATTATTTCTATACTAAAACTAAGTCAGTCAGTACCCATTCCACATATTTACATACCACAATTCCATTCCGGATGCACTATGTAATTTATTTTAAGAAGTATTAACACATAAAAAGCTCTAAAGCTCTCTAAATCACGGTCGTACAACGCGGACCTTCTCGTTCGTGTATGTACCTACATGCACTCATCACTTGGAGCTTTTGAATTATTTATGAACGAACAGAGCTTTTCGTGTTAATAACGCTTAAAGGTGGTGAAACACCAGTTCGTTTTAGTACATAGAGTGCAGTGGTTTTTCGCCTCGGAGTACTGACCTCTTCGTCACCTACCTCGGCCTTTTTGGCCTTGGGATCAGCAACTTGCAGGGTTTCGTCCGGGGGCAGACGCCACTCGTTACGGTCCGCGTGATGCACATTTGCGTGCATTCCGCTATCTGCCCCTCTCTACTTCCAGTTTCCGCCGCCACTGTCGTGTCAGATACTTGAAGTCACACGAAGAAATGGAAGATGAAGAGTGAAGTCCTAACCTGCAACAAACGATAATATTTTTAACTGTTAAAAATACTTCATAATTATTTAAGATAACAACTTCTGGTCGACATGTCCTGTATATTGGTCATTTTTTCTACAAAAAAATAACTGCTCAGTAATTTTATGCGAAGAATAAAATTGGCGCATATTTTGATTTCCACAGCAAATAACAATAAAGCAGTTATTAAAACGTGCATCTTTCTGCATGTATAATAAGAAAAGAACTCGTAAAAATTCGCACACACCAGTGGAAATGAAATATTTATAAATGCAAATTCAAAATCGATACGTCGATATGCAAATACACAAATTGTTGTATGTACGTGTTAGCAGCGTTTGCATTTTACAAATTGACTCTTTGCTACAGTACTCATAGCAGAACGAGATAGCATTTAGAGTGAATCATCAAAGTTGCAAGAGATTTTTTAGATGGAGCCAATCGCATTATTACTTATTCCAAAATCTATAGAAATCATGACATATTTAAATACTTGATGATTCAACGAGATTATGCTTAAACAAATTTTGATTGAGTACCTAACGTGATTCTAATAAGCGATAATAAATAATCAACCATGACTATCGAACCCTCTCGGATCTGCTGAAAATGTGCTTTCGTTAAAATCATGTGTATTAATTAGGGGTTCGGAAACTTGCGTGTTCCTAAAACGTACACGAACCAAACAAATTCTTAATAATAATATGAATACTGCAACATGTCAGCATTAATAAATCAAAATTCAATTTGCGGAAGGTAATTTTAAGCAAGGACGACGAACAAGGGTGGACTGGCCATAAGAGTGACGGGTTATTAAGTTCCAATTACATACCGAGTGTTCTTTTACTGTATGCAAATATTTAAACCTGTAATACATCACCATAAATGGCAACGATTGAACTTATATGTCCTTAACAAAAGTTTTACACATTTCGAGAAAATCGCACTTGAAAATCGGGCAAGAATTAATTGCACGTCTATGTCTTTGAGGTAGGTTAAGAAAAGGAAAATTTTATTCGACCGCAGAAAGCATCTGTTGGAAGAAAAAACAGAACTGTAATCGAGCAGTGACCCAGTAACCTTTGCCGAGTTCGGGCGGCCAATAAAAACATTTTTTTTCACGTCGCAGTAAGTCGTATCGTAGCCAAGGAATTTGCTTCATTTTATTTAATTTATGATCATGACACACAGTTTATTGCTCCGTATCCTTTGGGATCAACAGTTTAGTTTGTGAAAAGTGTAAATGTGCAATGCAAGAACATTTACAGCTAATGTCCCCGCATTTACGCGATTATGGTACGTTTCGTCTGTGTGTCGCTAATGATGGATGCCACTTTGAACAGTTGTTATAAACATTACTAAACTACTGTAGTGAACGTTTGAATGTGTTCTTCCTCACAGATATTATACGGTGAGTGAGTGCGCCTTTGCATATTAGTCACGCCTGCAATGTTTATTGCCTACGAAGCAGGTTCCGTAAGTTTTTTGTTGTTTCATGACCGTCGTATAAGGGGCGGATAAAATAATTTTCCCCTCTGTTGTGAATTTTTTTATTTTTCAGTGTTCTCACGGTAATGTGGTTAAAATTTTTGCACTTTTATCACAAACACCCTGTATAAGTAAGTAACTGAACGGTATTAATGTATAAAAATCAGAAGATTCAATTTTCATATACAGTTCGGAACCGATTTGTGTAACTATCAGTTTGTATAACGGTTGAGATAAAGAAGATAAATATATTGCAGCAAAATGTCGTAAAAGTTGTAACTACTTGGAATAAGTACTGCAATAACGGTTAAAACATGAAGTAATTGAAAAATGACGGAAGGTAAAGGTAATGCTATGTCTTGGCACAAGGTATTTTTATTTTTTATATATAAACGACCGGTTTCGCCTTATAGTAAAAAGGCATTTTCAAGTGGTATAATATTATATCTAAAAACTAAATAATTAATAATAATAGTAAATATGCTATGGGTGTTCTGCGCCAATTTTCCATAAGCTTTCGCTTGATCTTCTGACTATCAATAAAGCTTATATTTGTTAACTTTAAGTGCGTGTTTACGTTATCCTTCCTTCACGACCAGTGAGTCAAGTTTAGCCTCTATTTTCGTTTGGCCTTCTGCACGATCAAGACGGCTCGGGCATACCGACGAGGTTGGTTGTCTATCAGCTGGGTTCGACTCGCCCTGGCGCTCTTGATAATTTAACCCACCCCCATCTCACTGTTGCTAGCCGAGGGAAAAGCTGGTGGAAGATACAGCAGAATTTGTCACCTGGTCAAAGTAAGGCTGAGGCTGTCAAGTTTAAAGTAATTTCAAGTAAAAAGAATTGAAAAATTAAGTCATAATACAAAACAATCGAAAAATCATAAAAAAAAATTGGAAAAAATTCAAGCATGTAAAATATAATTAATGTAAAAATAATTGAGAAATGAAGGCAATTAAAACATGCAATTAAAAAAATGAAGACAATTAAAGAAACTAAACAAATCAATTGAAAAGTGAATCGATTGAAAAACAACCGAAAATCCAAGCCGAAATTGAAAGTCTTTGGCTCACATCCTAATAATGCACAGTTTCAGAGGGATTTGATTCCTGCGTCCTCAACTAAGCGCCTTATAGTTTTACATGTATTTAGCAAAGGGTGAGTGCGCTCGAAATGCACGGGAAAGAAACCTTTGCGAAACAGAACCGGCGATAATAAACTTCGGGCGTGCAAGATAAGCGGGTGATAATTCTTAATAAGAATGTCCCGGGGATATTCCAGGTCGGGGGTAAGCGGGCCGGAAGAAAATGTAAAATTTTTAGGGCGACGTAATTTAAAGGGGTGATATTATTTATAGTGAGCAAGGCCTAGGGTATTAATGTCTGGAGCATAACTCTCGCGTTCTCTTGCTATTAAATTTCGCCCGGAACGGTTTGTGTGGTTAAGTAATTGGCAATAAACGAATTTAAAATTCTCGGGGGCGAGATATAAACGGCGCTTAATTATTTCGCGGATTACCTTTAACAGTTTGCATAATGAGAATTATGTCTTGAAATTTTCTTAGAATATAATCCTCAGAATACTTTTTATAATACTTAAATTTTACAATTGGTTTCTTATTGGCTTTGAACGCATGTGAAATCCTCCAAGTATTTATATTTTCATTCTATCTAATTTTTACGATTTCATAAAAGGTGCCGCCCTAGATTTAGCTTTTGCGACTTTACGATGCTCTTAAGATTAAGAGTCGATTTGATTGCAGCGAGACATGTTTCCTTTGCGAACCCAGCTCATCCAAGAACATATTTAAATATGTATACAGGTCGTATGTATGTGTTTATGGGGAAAACAAGCACATTTATGAAGTTTACCTTACGATGGATATCCGGTTTATCTCGTGTCGAGAAAGTTCGTTGTTTAACGGTCAAGATATCAAGTTGCTGTTGACTTGTTGCAGAGAGAACTTCGGGAGGTATTAAGCTCAATTAGTTTGCTACGAGGCAGCCAGAGTAAATTGAAATGCAAACCGTTTCCTGAGTGGAATTTCCAGATTCTCACTGCTTGCACAATCCAGAGAAATAATCTCGTTTATGACGAGATTATTGCTCAAAGTGTAAGACCGCTAATTTAATTTAATTCTCACCCATTAATAAATGCAAGTTCATTATTTCTTAATAAATAATTAATTAATATTATAATAGTTTTAGCAGAAATTCCACTTAATAAAAGAACTGCTAATGAACAATTCCTCTTACATTTCCTTAATTAAAACGATAGTTTTTTTTATGTTCTTGTAAGTAAATCTATTTCATTAAAGTTCCCATTCTAAAACGACGAGGTATTCAAATTAATTAAGCACGATTTAATCAAGTTTATTAATGTACATAGATTCCGAGAAATGCATAAAAGAAATTCAAGCATTTGAAAACTACATCGCAATTTGTTACGTTTTAGGCGGAAAATTTATCCTGCGAGCTCATTTCCCGGTGGAAGCCGGAAAAACTAATAACTCCGAGCTGAAGGCCACGCGCCGCGCCGTCTTGAAGGTGAGCTTTAAGGTGGAAGCTTAATCTCTGTTTGCTGCAGCGTCGCGTCAGAACGTGTAGCTTTCGCTCGTACTTTTTTATTTCGACTTGCGCCGCCGCACCGTTTTATTTGAATTTATGAAATTGAGCTCGCCGGGCTTCGCTTCGCTTCCTTGACAAATATTTGATTTCGTCAGGTTGTAAATAAACCGGCCGAGAGAAGATAAATACGTCCCATATTTTACTTAAACGCCCCCTACGAGATGTTGAGCTTTAAGGAAGATAAAATTCCAAGTTAAATTTGATTATTCAAGATTAACTTAAAGATTGAAAAAGTGTGGTTTCGAATTATGATCTTTTTTTAGATACAGTATAGATCCAACCAAGAAAATTTTTGATTTCCAATTTGGTGATGTGTATGTCAGGCCACCTTGAAGATTCCAATTCGCCGAGCAGATTTGACGAGGCCATCTTTAAAATATTGAATAAAGTGAGACGTTATTGAAAATTTTATGGGCGTAATATTCGGCAAACTCCCCGGAACAAAGTGCAGTAAACATGGTTCACGGAATGCTTACTCCGACGTAAAAGTAAGGAAACAGGTAATAAAATTACTGGGATATTTGCGTTCAGCAAGTTCAAGTTTTGCTCCGCATTTGTTTGATGTGCAAATAATCATAAATTAATTATTCTTATCTGACTATAAGGAATATATGAACAAATGAACAAATGCAAGTGAAGAGTTTAATTTTTTTTAAATCTTTTTACTTTTTTGGCGTTGAACTTTTTCCACGAAGCAAAGAAGGTCATCATCACTCACCCACAATGGAGGAGCCCCACGTTAATTTTCGTTACCTGCCGATGGGCTCACACGTATTACAACACTAAATTCGCCCGAAATTATTTATCCGGTGCTCTGTTTTCCCGTCCGTGGAATGCCGCCGAAAGCAGGGGATTTTATTGCGTCCTGCATTATTCAGGAATTGCGTAATAAATTATGTAATAACTGCGACATAAATTTCGGGGCTTTAAAGCGCCGCTGCGATCGCCTTTAATGATTCCGTGGTATTCGTGTTGTTGTCATAAGTTTGCAAGGACCCTGTGAATTATTACATTCATAGGCGGTCCTTTCGAATTCGTTTCGATGGTTATGTTTGATTGCGAAACTTTATCAAATTTTCCTAATTTACTTTTGTAATTAGCATCGAAACTACAAATTATTACATTAATTTCTTGCACCAAACTTCCCCAATCTTTGCAAGCTTTTCGGGGGGCAAAGTAAAAGTACTAAGGCCGTCCGGTTTGATTTGGCAAAATAATGTATTACGTATCTAGCCTTGACTTTCTTTTATTATTTTCATTAATTTAGTATAAACTCGCAGATTATTTCCTGTTGTGACATAACAAACCCCTTTATTATTAACAAAAATACGACGTATACGTTCCCTCCGCCTATCAAATGAACGTATTAAAGGATCTCTGGTATACGAGCCCAATTTGTACGACATTTATTGCAGTGTTGTGTTAGATAATAAAGCCGGAAAGAGACATTAACGTAACGTAATCCAATGTTAGTGGAAAACAACGATCGTCGTGTGATGGAAAGAGGAAATAATTTTCTTATTACGTCGTATTTTTATTTTCCACTGCAAGGGTCATTTTGTTCTAAGTAAATACGATCGGCTGCATTGGTTCGTAGGTATTATATAAAATAGGGGAAACGCGCACTATTCTTCTGCATCTAAAAAAAATGTAAATAAACTGAACTGCAAGATTAAATAAAAGATTTGTTTCCTCCGAACAAGAAGGTAAAGAAAAAATGTACGATAACACAAATTTATTTTTGGGTATGATAAAATCCCAACAAATAACGCGGCTTTTGCGTTAGTCGAAACGGAAGGCACAGCGTAGAATTAACCGGAAAATCTAAGTCCGGCGAAACCTCGTATTAATTCATGTAATCATATTTACATTAGGTCTTTAATGAGGGGGCATATCTAATGAAACGTTTCGCTTGAGATAAGCGGTTTCCAAGCACGCCACGCATCCTTTCGAGCTCTCTAAATCACGCCATCTGGCCAAAGTTGATTTATACTTCGCGTTGAAGAATAACAGAGAAAACAATCAGTTCGAAATTATTACTTCCTTACTTACTTACTTAATCCTAACGCATTTTTACCCTTTCGAGTGTAAGGACATATGTGTGACTACTACAAGGTCACTCAAGCTTAAACAACTAAGACTCGACGGAATCGAAACAACGATATACTGTGACATATCCAGAGATTCCATCCGTACTTACATACCATTGGTTTTGAGAAAAAGTGCACAACACGGTACACACCAGTGGACGAGCTACCAGAAAAGCAGTTGTGGACAAATTTGTCTGGTCATCGATGAACAAAGATATCATTGGTCGGGCTCGCACATGACTGCCCTGCCAACAGCCCTGTTGAAGTTTACCATTAGTGTGTTGTCCTTCTGCAATATCTTCGGTCGTTATTATCACAGGCAATTTGATGTGGATCCTTGATAGTGTAACAGCTACGCTGTTGTCTTCTCCTGAAATGTATTGTCCAATGTAATTCGGGTATCTTTGCTTGCTTAGGGAAGCTTTAGATTGCTTTTGGTCAAAGGCATAGGTTAGCTGTTTGTGATCTGTAAGGATTGCTGTATTCCTTCCTTCATCATGTACTTGAAAAACTTCACAGCGAGATAATTCGCGGTCGTAAGGGCTGTACCTAATTTGGACCGGAGAAATCTTCTTTGAAAAAACCTAATGGTTGTCTCTTTTGATCTGTGATTTGTTCTGAAGCTGCGCCTCTAGCAGTGTCAGAGAGAGGCATGCGTGACCAGAACTAATTTGGCTTGTTAAGCTGGATGTGCAAGAAGCGTGAGTTCCTTTTTGGACTCGTCGAATGCTTTCTCAGCTGTTGGTGTCCTCCGGATCGGCCTTTTGGCACGTTTCCGGCTGTCAGTGTGTGGAGTTCTGCTCGTGGCTGCGTGGCATTTCGCATGAATCATCTGCAGAAATCCAGCATCCCCAGGAATTTTCTTAATTCTACCATGTTCTTGGATTTAGGGAATTCCTGAAGAATCTTCACACGATATTCAAGTGGGCTCAGCCCCATTAATCGAAACTCGGTGTCCCAGATATTCGACGCTTGCTTTGCCAAGAAAGCATGTTACGTTTCGTTTTTGCGTTACCAATTTCCTAACCTTTTGTTTCTACTTTGGCTTCAGTGATCGCTCTATCTGCTTACAAACTCTAAGGCCCAGTTGTACAATTCCAGCTTAACTTTAAACCAAAGCTTAAACCCTTAACAATAATTGTTGAAATAATCGTTGCTATGGGTTTAAGCTTCAGCTTAAATTTAAACTGACATTGCACAACTGGGCCTAAGGTTTTGGTCTTTAGTCGCTTTCCATCAAAGTTGGGGACAGACACTGAAGATTATTCTGGAATTCAAGGCGGAAGGGGCGTGCTTTTGATATCCGGCCTGATCGGGTCCAGCGTACTTCTTGGTAGCCATTATTCGACGTGCACTTCACATTCTCGTTGTAGCTTATTTTGGAAGCTTGTGTTTGGAGACTGGCCACCCAAAGGTTATTGGGGATCTTATAGTTCGTGAACGCTTTCTGGAAGCTTAATCCAGTGCTTTTAGAGCAGATAAAGTCTGTATCGTTGAATTTTGTTTGGGACGCCACGTGTTTCGAGCTGACGCGTCGCAGTTTCTTTCCGCTCTAGGCCCTAGGCCCTTAAGGGGTATGTCTTTTTGGTTTAGCTTCAATTTCGCTTTACTTTTTTACTTACTTTCGTGTTTCTTCTATTAGCCACTTCGTGGGGGTTAAGTTTTGAAAAATCTGCGTCATTTCTTCATGACCTTCATTTCAAATCAAATAATGTAGGTAAGAATATTGTATAATCCACCTTGACGCAACCGTTTGGATTTCTCCGAACGAGATTTGGCGAGAATACCGCTGATTCCGAGAGCCTCTTCTACTGTAACACCGTCGTTCGTCGCTCCGGAACCCCTGACGGAGCTGCCTATCTGGGTCGAGCCAGTGTCATGTGCGGCAGCCCCCTTACAGACTGAACGTAACGTAGAATTGGTGGGATTCGAGTGTGGTATTGTAGTAACCCTCAGGTATCGAGCTACCGACAAACCAATTGTAGCCCACTCCGTCTCCACTGAGCTGGGCATAATTCCAGGTAGGTTTTCTTCAACACCGACGAGTTTCCTCCAGCGATTAATTAGGTCAATTAGGTAGATTAGGTAGCAAAAATTTATTTGTCTTGATCGTTACCATACTACCACTATGGACTGTTTCTTTCGCTTTTATATCTCCCATAGTACTTAAAATATTTCCCCCCTCTTTTTTCTTTTAATTGCGACTTTTATGGGCTCAGACCAACCAATCAAACCATTAACACAAAAAGCTTTTCAACCAATAAAGCCGCTTACCTCTGAGCCCTGTCGCCGGTAATTTATATTTTTGACAATTTGACCGACTCTGATGTGGCTGTTTTTCGGCGAAATGCACCAGCATAAATATTAATTAACGCAACGAGCCCGGCGAAACGCGCGCTTTCGATTGAATTATTCAGCCGAACCCTGCGAATTTTATTAGCGGGTGCCATGTGAGCGGAAATGTGGACATTATGAATTTATGAATATTAACGAGTTTACAAATATACTTTTTTTGTGCATCGCGACGTTGGTTTTCGCACAACACGGGAAGCGAGAGAGAAGAGATTCTTTTGACCGCCAACGGGAAAAATCACGCACCCAGACGATTCCACACGCACGACCCAAAAAATGTAACTTACGATTAGATTAATTAAGGACGAAGCCACGAAGGAAACGGGACGAGAAGGAAACGAAAGAGATTTATTGAAAGACGATAATTTACAACTCTGAGAGACGATCATTGTGAATTTGGTAAAAAAAAACTGAAAGAAGATTCGTCCTATTCTATCATAAGCAAACTCTCTATATTTATGTTAGATTTTAGTAATATTTAAATGAGTTAAGACACTTGAGTGGAAATCGGATTTAACTACATCTACACTGCAAGATATCTAACATGAAGAATATTGCTAGTAGTATCCTTATTTTCTACGACAATTTCCTTGGTCTATTCACCTACATCTTTACAGGAACAAGACATTTAGTAATAACCCAGATTCTTTGCCCTATCCCTTTGAATAAACTCTCTAATTTGTAAATGAAGTGATGGGGCAGTAAAGGAAAGAGATTGGGAGGGACCGGTTGGCAAAAGAAAGGAAGGAAGGTCTAGAAAGAGATGGAAGGGAACTGTTCTTGAGGATTTGAGGAAATAGGAGGTAGAAAACTGGGAGGCCAAAACCAAAGATAGGAATGGATTCCTTCCTGGATTATTCTTTAGAGCTCCTCATCAGAAGACTCTCAACTATGGTAATTATAGTCCTTTACGATCGCATAAATTTCTCAAGGCCACTGTTTTATAATTTCAGTTCTCTTTCAACCACAGTTCAAAATTAGAGCCATGCGGTGGACTGGAGGTACTCGAAGAAAAAGAAACTTGACAAACAACTTACCCCTTAACAGGATAAGTCAAAAGTAATCGGGGGATAATTTACATTTAGCGATTCCTGCTCCTATCGAAATAAAACTTTTAAATTCACCGCTTGCTTGTACAAGCGATCTTTTATTGCCTCGCCGGTGTAATATAAACCGATTTAATTCGGAAAGTTTTTCGAAGCCTCCGGCGTCCCCTTATTCGATTTGAATCGCTTCGACAATTTCGGAAATTGAACGTGAATACGCCAGGGTTAAGTTTCACGGACGATACCGAACGATAATTTCATTTGCCCGTGTATCGCGAAATTATCGACAGTCGAAGACGTAAAGTGTTTATATTAAACGGTCGTCGTCCTTAGCGTAATCTGAGCACGTAATTTATGTCCTGACGTATGTGGGTTGTAATGTGTTTTCGTTATCGGGATGAGATGGCCAGGGAAACTCGCGTTAAATGCGCAAAAAGAAAATCCTCATCCTTTCCATTTCCAGACGCATAAATTTACTTATTTTCGCGTGAAATCAATCGATTCCTATTGGTTGCTTTTAATTAGTAGAGTGCTGCCTCGAAATTATTACCGTTCATCAATATTATTGCAGGATGTTTCGTGCTGAAATCCTCAGGTGCGCACTGAAATTTACACAAATGACAGGCGATATAAACACATTAATAATTCCTCGCCTCGCACTTAGCTGGGAGTAGGCCGAATGTAGTGAGAGAAAACACATTCGCTTTAATGTTATAATTATGTACTTTTGTACTTACCTACCTACAAATAAGAGGGTGGCTTAGTAAATCATTATTCAGTTTGCACCCAACAACTATTATTCTTATATAAATTTATTAGTAACAATAATATAAGTTTTTGCGAACTGATATGTAATCAGTGATCAATATAAAAACGAATTAGAGTAGGCGTTGGAATTTAAATGCATGTCTTGAATAACGTAATATTAATTGTCAATCAATTGTGATATAAATAACACGCCGTCACGTCATTTAACGTAAGTTACGCAGTGTTCATAGAATTCAAAAGTATCTCGATGCAGCCAGTGGTCATTTTACGCATCTGCTTTAATTCTTTAAAATTTTTCTTGCTTTGTAGAAACGTCAAAAGCGACTGAAGGAACGTTCGATGAACTAAATGCACACGTTTGTATGTTTAGTTGCATCACCAACTCCAATTCATTTTTCATTTGATCACTTATCAATTAAAAAAATAATAAAAAACATTATATTATAATTTTTTTTGTAATAATAAGTGACCAAATGATAAACGAATTAGAGTTGGCGATGCAACCAAACACACATGTGTGCATTTAGTTCATCGAACGTTCCTTCAGTAACTTTTGACGTTTCTACTTGAACTTAATTTGAAATGAAAACATCCAAAGCAAGAAAAAAATTTTATTTTTCAAAATTAAAGCAGATGTGTAAACTGCCTACATGAAGATATTTTTGAACTCTATGAACCCTGACTAAGTGACTAAGTTAAACAACATTTCCGACGATATTTGTTCATATTGTTATTTGGGGGTTAGCCTTGCTGCCACGTTGGGCGCCAATTTACTGCTATGTTTGTGTCAAAAATTTTTCTTTGTTTATCAGTTTTATTTTAATCTTTACTTTGTTCATTTTTATAATTCGATTCAACATTTATAACATAATTTCTTATAAATTTTCTGTCATTCAATCATGGACTTCTGTTTCAGTTGTTATCAAGATCAGAATTTTTATTATTATTGTTATTGTTCCTCTGTCAGTATTCTTGATTATCTAGATTATTTGTTTTGCTTTTCAAGAGCAACATCTGTTCTTTTAAATATATTTAAATATGTAGACAGTTTTTCGTTTCTTTATTGAGTTCCTTGTCGTTTTCCCATAACCTTTTTCGATTTTTTTAAATTTCTTTCGTTGTTATGTCTGACATTATTTTTACGTCTTCTCCTTGTTTTTCTTCTAAAGATTCTTTTAATTCTGATATTTTCTCAATCTTTTTTTTTATAAAAATAAGAAAAATTAAACAAAATTCTTTACCATACAAACACGCTTTTTTATTATTATTTTTTTTTTGTTTCAGTATATTGCTTTTGTTTTTTACTGTTTCAATAATTTTTTCTCTTTTTATTTATTTTATACTATTATTTGAAAGGCTCCGATCAAGAAAAAAAAACAAACGTAAAAGCGAGTAACAAAAATATATCGGTCATTAAATTTTAAATCCGTGTTTAAAACTGAAACATTATTATTACAATCACTAAAGTTTTTAATGCATTAAAATAATTTAATTTAACTACTATCAAAAGTTCATTAAAAAATACAGTAAAGTTTGTTGATTGCGATTAATATTTTCTGATTCAATTTAAGTGCACGTTTCAGAATTGCCTCTAATCACGAAACAGTAGCATCAAATGAAATTTAATGTTACATTTGTACAATGATTAAATTAAGTCGTTAGACCCAAGCCATTTCTTCACACGCTCGAGAACTTTCTTTCGTTAGAACTTTAACACACACACTTCCTTAAAGTATCGTACGAGATACACGGCGAAGTTTTTTTCGATATAACATAAATCTCATTGGCTGTCTCATAATTTCAATTCAACGTAATAAATTTCAACCCCAGACGAAAGGACTGCGAATTTATATTGGCAACTCCGTATGTATCATCGCCGACCATTGAGACGTGATCCACGCAGATGTAATTTCCGGCCTCCCCAATGTACTTGCAATCTGCCCCACTTTGGGGGTTGTCCTGTTCATTGCCCGCCGCCGTTGATGGAGTTATGCTCCCCCGTGGTTTTCTGCAATTTACCGTTGATTTAAGGGTGCGTTCGGAGTGTTTCAATTAATTTTTCCTCGAAGGTGCGCCAAGTAATCCCTCTTTTTTTCCATCTCATTGCTGCGATTGCAATTTAATTAATCAAGTACCTAAAACGTTTGATTTTTTTTGTGTAATCGATCGACGTTCTAAATTAAATTCTTCATACCTAAACGATCGGGAAGCGCTTTCTATTTACTCGAGGAGCGAAGAACAAATAACGCGATCGTGTTGATAAGTTTCCTCGGGGGACGAAGGTTTGAGCTCAGCCTAATGTGCAAACGTAATTAGGGCGGGCCTGACACGAACGAGCTCCAGTCGAAGCTGTCGTCGAAAATACATAATTTTGGGTAGCGATGGATGATCGTAATTGGAAAGCAAACTGGAGTCCTCGAAATTCAGCACGGCGAGGATAATATAATTTGAATTGCAATGGAACGAAAACGCGCACGTTCTGAGCGAGTTCGTTCCTAATTAAGCGCAGAGTTTCAATTTATTTAGAAATATGCAGCCGTAAGGTACAGTTGCAATCTTAACTCATGAGACATTAATTAAGAATGCATCTGTACATCTAGAGTTTAAGTTAATTTCCTCGATAATTTTGAATATATATTTTTTAAATCAACAAGTGCCAGCACAAATTTAAAAATATAAGTGGCGGGGGAGGTGAAAACCCCCACTTAAATTACTGAAAAAACATTCCGCCACGTTGCAAGATAAAATTTGCTGCCGGCCCTCATCACAATTAAAAAGCAACGAAGGCAACATTATTTTCTCTGTTTTCACAACGACGAGCAAACATATTTCGACGTCCCCGCGCTCGTCCACCCTCGCTCACGCTTCAAGCCACCCTTAATTGAACAGCGAGATGGGAGCCGCGGATTTCACGCGGATACCTCGTCGTATTTAAACAACTTTTGAAAAGGTCGCGGTTTTGGCCGTGTTTACTTTTTGGAAATATGACTCCACGTGTTAATTACGTTTTTTTTTTAATATAGCTTTGCACTTAGCCATCTATTACACTTAGCCCTTCGAGAAGGAAAAGGAAAAAAAATTAATGGTATTTAAGTGAATATACAATTAATGTATGCAGGAAAGAATATTGTTAATTTAAAATATATACATGTATACACAGGGTGTTCTCGGAAGTGTGGCTGAAAACAGACCGTTGGTATTTACTTGTACTGTGTACATATATGATTGAACACAGTTCCTATTATTTCCATCGGAGAAAAATTAAAATATTAAAAACGTTGAAATACTGAATACCTAAATGAATAGTGAAAATAATATTTTGACAGATTGAATAGTTTTCAACATTGAGGCCAAGCACACACATTTTATTTGTTTATTCAGCCTTAAATGTGTTTACTATTTCTAATTCTTGGCACGGAGCGCGCCTTAGTATTCACTCGCTCATTGTTAATCAGAGTGTCATTATAATCTTTGGCTAAACACACTTGCGGACAGATTATTAAGCGCCGCGTAAACAGAAGAAAACCTGCCGCTGAAAGCTTTTTTCAGCCGACGATTGCCCGACGTAAGCACGCGCTTCATTTCCTCGTTTTATAAATAAGCGCGCAATGACGCAGATTTATTCCGAAAGCCGCCCCCCAAAAAAAAACGAAAACTTTTCGAATTCGCATTTGGGCATTTACTTTGAAATTGCTGCGCGTAATTGTGACGGAAAACAGTTCTCATTATGCCGTCCATTTGAAATTCAAATGGCGCGACGCCTTTTAAGGTGGATTTTTAGAAGAAGAGGAGCCCCCACGATTGAATATTAATAATTTATCGATTCGGAAGTTCATAGTCTCTGACGTTTTGCATTTTAAATGGGGGACGATTAAATTGAAAGGCAGAAAGAGCGCCAGCAATTTTAATTTCAACAGGGCTTTATGAAGACATTAAATATACTCCACGTGAAATTAATTTAGTTTAGATACCTTTAAAGTTGCTCTCACTTATCAACGTTTTGCTGTGCCGAGAGCTTTTGCAAGATTATTAATACAAGAAGAAGTAGAAGCTTTCAACGTTTTTTTTTCCTAATTGAGAAAATAGTAGAATAAGAAAAGCCAAAATGAAAAAAGAAATAATAACGAAACAACTGATAAAGGCTTATAAGAATGGAAGCAAGCAGAGTGGTAAAAAAAATCGGGGCAAAGAATGAGAGAATGGAAGAAGTAAGGAGATGGCAGTTCAATAGGAACTTGTTCAAAGATAGAAGAAAGAGTGAAAAGGTACCTTGACAGAAGTGGTAAATAAAGAACCGATTAGGAAAGAAGATAGATGACAGCAGGTAAAAGGAAAGTTATAAAAATTTGAAGCTATCTATGATTAAAGATTCTGAACTTTATTGGTCACACACCTTGACTCAGAATAATGGCCATTAACTAAATCAGAAAGACAGCTTTTAAAATAAATTCCCTCACTCGAAGCACTAAAAAAAAAAAGCATTTCTGAGCAAAAACCCGAAATTCCTCCTACCTTGACGACATAAATCATCCGCAAACGACCGCCCCACCTTCGGCTGTTAGCAGTTAGCTTTCCGTCTCTTAAGCGGCTGCTGAACGCTCCGGGGAACGCGGTGGAAAGAACTACCCGATTTATATTTACGCGCGTGGTCATTAATCATAATCCGGCTCCGCTCCACTTTAAAATAAAGAGAAAAAAAAAAAAAAAAACGCGCTCGCGATCGATGAGATTTACGACGCGTGAATGTCGCTCTCGTTGCAAGCCCAAAACGAAACCTGAAGCGTAACTTTTGTTCACGCGCTGAAACCTGTGACTGAGAAACAGACACGCTCGTATAATCCGTTCAGTGCGGTCAGAGTTTCTACTCGCGTGAAAACACGCTCGTGGTCATGCTTGTATGAAAAGACATGAGTGGTGACTAATCCTAACGAAATCATTGCCCAGTTTCCTAGTTTGTGCTTTCAACTTCTTTTACCAACTGGTTCTTGTTTTACAATTTTCGGGCTATTGAGTAAGCAGGTCCTTAAAGAAAGTACCTCGCAAGAGCAGTTAAAGATCAATCCGAAAGAAGTTTGACGAGATTAGAGGAAGGGAAGAAGTAACCGAGATCTAAGCAATTCAGAACTGCGAATGTACCGATCGACCAGTGGGAGCTTATGGATGTTGCACTTGGTGAACGAAGACATCGGACGCCGAGAGACTAGAAATGAGGGGAAGGAAAAAATTTTGGCAAGAAGAAGAAGAAGCGGATAAGAGTTGGTAATTGACACAGAAGGTTGAGCCACATTGAAATAAGGAAAGACGACCAAATAGAAGATTAGAAGAAATTGGAACTTGAATCTAGTTCTAGGAAAATTCCAGAAGGAAAGTGAGAGTTCTATTTAAAGAAAATCACAGGATTCGTAAGAGCATAAAGAATGAGATCGCATTGTAAGAAGGGAAGAGGACAAAATACCAAAAAAAAGGGGTTGTAGATAAAGTCGATGGTAGTGAAAATATGACAAGATAGTTGCAAGAAGTGATAAGAGATTTGAAGGAACCGAGAGCAAAAAACTAAAACATAAAAACGAAAGTAGAGAAGCTGGCAGAATTTGGAACGCAAAGATATCAAACTTGCGTAACGAAGAAAGCAACCACGAAGAGACTGGAAGGAAGACCTTTAGAAAAGAAGAGAGGGCACTTTATGAAACTTAGGGTTCATAAAGATACAAAGATTGAGATGTTTGGGCTACATTAAATGAAAAAATGTGCTGGATGAAAACGAGCCAAGGGCAAAATGGTTGCTAGAAGTAATGGAAGATTTGGAAAAACCAAAGCGAATAATGGAGCGGACTAGAAAAAGTTGAATTCAAAGATATGAGGCTTGGGCAATGAAGAAAGCAACCGCGAAGAGACTGAAAGTGCGGAAAGACACTTAGAAAATTTCTAGAAAGAAATGGAATTGAGGTCACTATGGAAAAAAAAGACAACAATCTAGAGTTCATAAAGCTATAAAGATTGAGATGGTTGGGCCACATTAAATTAAGAAATGACAATAAAATGGTTAAAAAAATTGCTGGATGGAAACGAAACAAGGGTAAAGTAGTTGCTAGAAGTAATGGAAGATTTGGAAAAAACAAAGCGAATAATGGGACGGACTAGAAGAAGTTGAATTCAAAGATGCGAGGTTTGGGTAATGAAGAAAACAACCGCGAAGCTACTGAAGGTACGGAAGGAAAGGAAGATACTAGAAAGAAGTGGAACTGAAGTCGCTATGAACAAGAAAAAAGAAAATAATCTCAGAGTTCATGAAGGCATAAAGATTGAGATGGTTGAGCCACATTGAAGGTTAGGCTAACCTTTACATATGATGTGTATGTATTGTTAGTCTATGGGAGATGGTGCCCTTTTACATGTCGGTAGTGAACGTGTTAAGAGCAATAAGGAGAACAGACGCAGAGAGACCGGAAGTATGGGAATAGAAGATGTTCAGGCAAGTTTTAGAAAGAAGTAGAAGCTGATGATGAGAATCCTATGCAGGTAAAAAGTAAACTTGAGATGGTTGGCTGACATTGAAAGAATAGAAAACCACAACTTAGTAAAAAAAAATATTGTAGGTGACAACTAAAAGGCAAGTTTAATGAAAACTTGGAAGAGAAAGGAAAGGAAAGGAAGTCATTCAGGAAAATCCTAAGGAGAAGACGTGAGGCCACTTTATTGAATAAAAAAATAAAAAAGCAAATATCAGAGTTAATACTGGCATAAAGATTGAGATGGTTGGACAACACTAAGAAAAAGTAAAACTACAAATTGGTAAAGCGGACGCTAATAAGAAGGTAGGGCCACCAGTCATTGGCAAGGTGGCTGCAAAAGGTGATGGGAGATTTGGAGGAGTTGGTCGTAGCAAACTAAAGAAAGCGAAAAGCAGAGAAGACTAGTAGAAAAAGTAGAATGTTTGAATGTGAAACTTAAGCTTGTACATAATAAAGAGCGAACGCGGAGAGACCGGAAGGATGGGGAGGGAAGATATTTGGGCAATTTTTGGAAAGAAGATGATGATGTAGAGGATCTTACACAAAGAAAAAATAAACATGGATAAGGCGATTACAGAGAGCAGTGAGGAATTTGAAGTATATAACCGAAGAAGCAAAACGTAAAAGAAAATTACCAGGTGTAGGTCTCGACAACCTATTAGCTTCAAGAAAAAAATACATTTTACGGAAAATTACGAAACAAAAACATTCCCAGAAGAAAAACAGAATGGACTTAGGGAAAGGCGGCTCATGCATAGATTGCATCTTTACAATCCAGCCGATAAAAGGGAAATGATGAAGTGCTTTCCTTAATTGGTCAATCTTGGAAAATCTCATAGGAAGACGTAAGAAGCTCAGTTGAAAGATATTATTGAAAAGTCTGCAGCAGTGTAATCACAAATCAAAATTTTCCATTTATCTCCAAGGTCTTTGAAGATATCTTCAGAAGCATTATCAAGCGGTCAACACTTTGTACATTATATCTGGATTTTAAATGAATCATAGGTACTTCCAACAGTGTTTTATATTTTAGACAATTCCTTTGGGACCAGACATTTCAAAAACAATTGTCAGATCTTCTTAGAGGCATTTGGTCCTTTATCCGGCAGCAGACTACTACTTTTTCTAATAGCTACACAATTTCTGAAGGCAACAGAAATTTCTTGGCTTATAAGACCCAGTTGTACCTTAATGTACAATTCCAGCTTAACCTTAAGTCAAAGCTTGACAACAATTGTTGAAGTCATCGTTGCTATGGACTTAAACTTCAGCTTAAATTTGAGCCTAAAGAAGTATTTTAATCAGCTGTATAATTTTCTGATACATTTACTAATAAGTCAGTGTGAAATTGTGGTAAAGATATTTCATGAAAGATTGTTAACATGGTGCAAGGCGTAGTCTACGAGGATGTCCACGAGCACATCCACATGTGAGTGATCAGCCTAGATGGAATCCACCGGACAGACAGTATTATGAATGACAAAACGAAAATAGCTTCGCACTTTCAAGTTAATACAAAGTTCACAGCTTGTAAATAAATCGCCGATTTTACCCAAAGACTAATCGAAAGGCTAAACACCCAGCCGGCCAGCGATTAGTGTAAGTCTTCCGAGTTTATTTCTTTCGCGCACACGCGCCGGATGCAAATTTTCTTGAGATTTTCCGTCGGAGGAATTACGCGGCGACGCGTCCTACGAGTTTCTCGTACTTATTTTCGTCACGAGGAAAAAATACCGAGCGCGGCCAAGACGCTCAGAACTCGTGCCAAATCGCCGAATTGGTACGCCAAAGCGGTCTAGGTTTTCCCGTTTTTAGTCTTATTTATTTCTGGAGTTTATTTGTTTCCCTTGGAATATCGAAATCGTTTTTAAATATTGCTCGGTCGATTCCGATGCCAATCTATTTTCAATTTCAAAAACAACGTTGGGAAAGAAAAATATCCTTTCTCTTCCAGGATTCAAAAAACAAATCAAATTAATTATAGACATTTATTATTATTAATTAGCAAACAGGATGGACATTCCAGAAAGCATACCAAAAGGTAATATTCCCACGATGGCTTATTTTATAGAAGGAGGTAGATTATTCTTTATGGATTTTTTTGCAGCGTTAATTTCAAACTTTACCATTCATCATCCCGTGTACGTCATCCTTTACTTTCGCAATTCACTTAGACTTTTTCCTCGAATTTTTTATGTCCTTCCTTTCAGGACACTGTCTTTATTAAAGCAGGAACGATGATGGCCCATAACTTCATACGTGTGCAAATATAAAAACAATCCCCGATGACATTTTTATTGAACTGTCTGTCTACTACGCAACGAAGGTGAATGCCCCCGAAACCGAGAGGGAGTTTCGGGGATGATTTGGGTCTGCTGATTCATTTTCATCGGATAACATATTTATACAAATGCGTTGTTTATCATTCCGTTCGGTTCTCGGAAAAGTTTTTATCATTTGCAAGTCAATGTTATGTGTTTCCTCGGTCGTCATTAATCACTAGCGTTCTGAACTGAAAGTGTACGAGGAAGACGATGAAATTATTTTACATTGCATTATTCATGAGTAAAAAGTATATTTTTGGGTAATTACGTCCTTTTGATCTCCTTAGGCATGGGAATTTTGACATGCGTCATTGTTTATCTTATTTTTGGCGCAAGCTTAATCCACTTCATTGAAATTCTGCAATGTTTGAGTTATTTTTGAACTCTTTTGGCTCCAAAATTCTTTGGTAAGGTATATTTATCAGTTGGCGTCATTACTTTGCAGTTATCCTATTTACCTCAAGATATGATCTGTTTTTGTTTTAATCTCAAAGTAATAGTTTTTTTGAAAAAGGCCCAGTTGTACAATGCCAGTTTAACTTTAAGCCGAGTAGTATTTTTGCAATATGTGGTCGATTGTGCAAATCGTACACAAAAACTGTTGCTGTTGAAAGAAGGGTATAATTGTGATGAGTAAAACATGATAAAGAAACTTGAACATTATCTTGTAAATTGTCATTGTGAATTAAGGTATTGTGCCTCTGCTTGCATTTAGTGCATGGCCCAGAACGGCATTGTTTTACTGAATGGCCATACCGTAAACAATTCAGGCATAATTTTAATTCCTTAAGTTTGCTAATTCTTGACTTGACATTGAGTTTTAAAACTTCTTCACAATGATAAATTAAATGGTTGCTTTGACAAATTTTACATTTGGGATTAGCTGAAAGCATTGAATACTGTTTGACAGTGTGTTTAGTTTTTGGATTATATGGACTTGTATCTTGATTGATTTCAAGAGTTTCAAGCCAATCAGCTCTAGCCTTAAAAAATGTTTGCATATCACTCAAATTGGGAATTTCCTGAGAAATTTTTTGCTTTTCCCATTCCTTGCTACTTGTTTTGTCTAATTTTAGTGAAATAATAAAAATATGATTAAACTATCCCAAACTATCCTGTTTCTAATGCACGTAAATGTTTATAGATTGTATCAATCAAATTTCGCAATCCAGATGCTGTTTCCTTTGTTAAAGGTTCTAAATTAAAGAGTGCCTTGATATGATTATGAACTAACAGTTTAGTATTATTGTATCTGTTACAGAGTAATTGCCATGCAGTTGAATAATTTTCTGATGAAAATTCTATTGATTGAATTACCTTTAAAACCTCGTTTTCAAGAGATGCCCTTAAATAATGGTATTTTTGAATGTCATTGATCGAATTATTCATATGAATTAGTGATTCATATGTGTCTTTGAATTCGAGCCAATGATTGTAGTTACCTGTGAATTTGGGCAACTTAATTGTCGGTAATTGAATATTTTGCAATTGAATCTAATCTGGATATTGTATGGGTTGTGGAGAAGCATTTGAATTTATTGAATGTTCACTACCGAAATTACTATTAATGTTAACGTCATTATTTGTCGATTGTGAAATAAAATTTAACATGTCATTAAATTCATTGCGTTCTCTATATTCTAAATCATTTTCATCGCAAAGAGTTTCTATTTTTTCTTGAATTTCATCAAAGTCTTTTGCTAACATTTGAAATTTCTTTAATCGTAATTGTAATTCCAGAATCCTTTTCTGACTAATGATTTCATTATTATCGAAATCAGTTTGAATTGGATTCAAGAATGTTTTAAAGCTTGTTAATTTGTGCTTAATAGCACCACGTTTTCTTTTTAATTGACTTATGTCATCTGCCATTGCAATAAATTATTGTAATAATTGGAAATGCGAAATGAAGTACAGTAATCAAATTGTATTAATTGTGCTTGAATTCAAATTGAAGCAATAAGAAATTTAATTCTTACAACAAAGACCAATTTTGATGCGATGGTCTCAGTTAGCCAAGCGTAGATCTTAATGGGACGATTCTACTGCTCCGCTGCTTTTACTTGATTGCTCCTTGACTGCTAAACGTTGACGGGATGCTGCTGCTCCACTGCTACTGCTTTGCTTCGGATAGTTGCTTTTGATTATCTTCTTGAATGCTGACTTGTCAATTATAATTTGACAATCAAATTGAGAAATCACAAATTATATCGCGGTTCGAAGGTCCAAAAAATGTTATGGATCGGCGATAGAGTAGACTGTATATTATGGATTCTTGAAGGAAAAACTGTACTTCTTCTTGCTCATGAAATTTTATTGCAAAATTGTTTGTTTACAAAAATGTAATATGTTGTTATTAGTACATGTTTCATTAACACCTTCGATTCTCGAATCTTTTCAGACATCTTTTTTTATGTGGGAATTTGCGATCATTACTTTTGTTACTTGTTTCTCTGTCTTTTCAAGATTTTCTTTCATTTGTTCAAATTTTAAAGCCAGGGAATTTTGAGATGGCTTTTTTAATTTTTCTGATTTCCCTTGTTCTTTTTAATTTTTTTTCTTTGAGAAACTAAACCCATTAATTTTTATGTCGAATTTCCACAAAAATTTCTTTTTTATTTTATGAAACCGCCGCGCCGTCTTCGATTTTCGATGTCGAAAATTTCGCGATCGTCTTTTGTTTTGTTGTTTGTTGTTTCATTTCCGATTTGAATTTGAATTTTCAAGTGAGATAGATTTTTAATTCAAATTATAGTTTGCCGCAGTATTTTTCGATCATCTCTTGTTTTCTATAATCTGACCGCCCCCTCTCCTACTTGAACAATTGAATTTTTCAGGATTTTTATTGTTTTTCTTTGACTGATTGTCACTTGCTTTTTGTTTGCGACCTGCACTAGACTTCACAAGAGTTCTTATCCGGCCTTGCAACTTTTTTTTATATAATATTTAACGTAAGTAGACGTCCTGTAATAGGGATTCGCTCACTTCGTTGTGGAGTTTTTAATGGAGTTTAAATGGACGTATCAAACTTGCATGTATGGTTGCCTATCGTAAATTTTGCTAGGCGATGGCGATTAAAAGCAGGTGAAAAACTGCTACCTGTTTTTTTTATCTCCGTACGCAAGTGACGATCAATGATAGAAACTTGCAAAATTTCACACCATTTTAAAATGAAAGCGTTAAACAAGAGCAAGTTCTAGGCATTTCATGAACAAGCACACTTCTAAACGAGGTTATCCAAAACCGAATGAGTTTAGCCTCTGCGGTGTTAATCACCGAACTAAAGGGTTAAAGCAAAATTAGGGCCAGACGCCCCCAGAATTTCATTATTAACTCCGACTGCAGTTATGTATGTGCTAATCAAAGGCAATAATACGCGTCGGCTCGTACGAAATTGAAATCACGTCGTAGGTAATTCCCGGATTCGAGCGCCGGAATATCGAGTGCGAGCACGAGCCGCGGGGGTTGATTTTTTTGCCGGAGCGGGCGAACCGCGCGCGAGAATTAATTAGAAAGGAGAATTAGTAAACAGCTAGTAATTTGACTTGTTAGTGCTCGAGAACGCGAGCTGCACTTCGAAGTTGTTACGTAGATAAACCCCATTAATCAGAGAGTGTAACACTTTTCGTGTTTTACGCCTGTTTTCTGGAGTTGGTTGTTGAAGCTTCTTCCATGGTTGTAAGTAAACCAGCCAAGCGGCGTGAAGGGATGAGAAATTTGCCTGAATTCCTTGAAACTGCATTCTAAAGGTAATCGCACTGCTAGAGAAATTAGAGAAACCAAAATAACTTTCTTTCTTCCACGTTTTTGTTTTGTTGTTTATCGCGGAAATAAATTTGTTTAATCAGAGTAGCACCATTCGTGTTCTATGGGGGCTGTTTTTATTGCTGGCTGAACTTTGCCGATAGTAAAAAATACATACAACACTCCCGTGACCCAATACATTAGCCTTATGAGCGTACGAAACGTAAGGAAGGGTAGTTTGAAACTCCTATTGTAAGTACAAGTTTGTAGTGGCGAAAAAAATATCTATTTATATATCTTGTATTTTATTCAAATACATAAACGTGTGAAATTAACCCTCTGCCGTAAACGGAAGTAATTTCACGCCTTTTTTACTTTAAGTGAGCTCCTAATGAAGAAAAATTATTTTAATTTGAAAAATTATTTAATTTGAAATTCAAATGAATGCGCTAATTAAAATAATTTCAACATCTTTAATAAGCAACTTTACAAAACGATTTTAAATTCATTAAAATTTAATGCTTTGTTGTGATTAAACTGCAAATGCTTTCGATTCTTAGAACCAACTGGATTGTCATCTTCTTAAAATTGAATAAAAAAAACTGTTAAGAGAAACATCGATTGGAAAAGAGCCTCAACTATAAGGGGGGCCTTAAACATGAATGACAGAACGCTATAGGGCCGTCCATAACATAACAAGGGTCCACTTAACATTCACGCCTATTTTACTTTATGGCCCAGTTGTTCAATGCCAGTTTCACTTTAAGCCAAAGCTTAAACCCTTAACAACAATTGTTGAAATAATCGTTGATAGGGGTTTAAACTTCAGCTTAAATTTAGACTGGGCCAGTGAGCTTGTAATGAAGAAAAATTGTTTTAATAAATGCAAGCATTTTAAAGGCGAACAAACAAAAAGCTATCGATTTCTTCTTCTTCTGTGGCTCTTATTCAAAAACAAAAAGAATAATAAGAACAAACAATGTTGACGAAATTCGACTTCTCTTCTCATAAAAAAAAGAAAAAACGAAAGGCCTTTTTTTTCTTTTTTTGTCGTTTCAATCTTTTCAAAACAAGAAAAAAAAACAAATAAGATACGAAATACAAACGTAAATAAACAAAAAAACTATTTCCTCTTGTTCTCTGCCTTTTGTTCGTTTAAAACATTTAAAAACAAAAAGGACACAGGAAACAACGTCGGGATGAATTTTCTTTTCCTCAAATCGAGTGACTGTCGATTCACAACGAATTTCGATTTTTTCCCTCTCTGTTTCTTATAGTCTCAAAATTTTAGACACAAAAGCAAACATTCTTCGTTTAGAACTTTTAAAAACAAAAAGTAAACAAAAAATAACGTCGTGATGAATTTTGACTTGTCTTTCTATCAAAAAAAAAAAAATAATAATAGTAAAAGAAAAAACATGAGAGATTCACTACATATTTCGACTACTTCTTTTTCTTCTTGCTCTCTGTTTTTAATCGTTTCAAACTTTTAAAAATAAAAAACAAACAAGATACGAGATACAAAAACAAACAAGCAAAAGACTATCGATTTCTTCTTTTCCTACTTCTCTGTTAGTATCAAGTACCTACTAAAATTATTCAGAGTTTAGCACGTAAAATTGCCTCTCCACTGGCGATTTTAATGAACTAGGCTGTTGAGGAGGGCAAATATCCTGAGATATTAACAACAGCACGGGTTGTACCTGTATTTAAAAAAAGGTGATGCCACGAATCCTGAAAATTTTAGGCCTATCTGGATAGTGAGCATATTTTCTAAAATATTCAAAAAGATCTTATGCAACAAACTCTGGAACTATTTTACCAGTACGGACTAATTGAACCAAGTCAGCATGGTTTTCGCAACTCCAGATCCACTGAAACAGCTACTTTTTCCTTCATTGAAGAAATTAGAAAAAACCTCGATGCACATAAGATAGTCGCTGGAATTTTCTTCGACTTCTCAAAAGCGTTTGACCTGATCGACAGAAAACTGCTTGAAAGTAAGATGTATGCATTAGGAATAAGAGGTAATGTCCTTAACCTTCTTATATCTTTCCTTTAAAATAGGAAACTGTTTGTTGAATTAAATGGAAATAAATCATCAGTATATGATTTACAGCTAGGCATTGCACAAGGTTCAATAATTGGACCCCTGCTATTCCTGATGTTCATAAACGATCTCTGTAGGCACGTGCCTGATGGCTTCCTGATCAATTTTGCTGACGACACATCCTCTTTAGTGACCGGCGACACAGTGGAGGAAGTGGAAAAGAAAATAATCCATGTAACTAGCAGCATGGAATCTTGGTGCAGGAGAAATCGAGTTATACTAAATAATAGCAAAGCTGTCTGTGTGCAATTCTACATAAATAGGAAACCTGACTTCCCAAACCTAAAATTATCTCTAAATACAGCATACCTGGGTGTTACTCTTGATGAACGATTTAACTTCACTGAGCAGGTTGAATGTGTTGTGTTAAAAACCTCAACACTGCCTTCTATGCCCTACTCAAAATGAAACGGGTTTTGGATCGGTTGGCACTCCTACAAGTTTATTACAGTATGGTATATGTCGTACAATATTATTGTGTGGGGTAGTTCTCGTGAAGCTGCACGAGTGTTCATTTCCCAGAAAAGGATTATCAGGCTTATATATGACATGGGGCGTATGACCTCATGCAAACCAACGTTTATCAACCAAAGAATCATGACGTTTTACTCCTTGTACATCTACAAATGCTGTGTACATGCATATGGTCATATCAGTGAGTTCGAAACTAATGGTGATTTTCGTAATTATGGTACGCGATACCGCTCTCCGTTAGTAATTTCAACACACAACATGGCCAGATAGGAAAAGTACTCTTGTTTATCATTTTACAATAAGCTACCCTCACAGGTTACTGATTGCAAAACGCTGCAATCTTACAAAAACTCTTTAAAGACATATTTAATTAAGCGTTGCTGTTACAGTATTAAAGACTTTGTCGACAACTAGTAGTTATATCCCCTATACAAATGTACGTTTACAAAGTTTGTCTATAATGTTCTTATTAATTTGTTATTTTTACTCTGTGTATACTTGACTTGGCTTATGTCACGATTGTTGATCCTTGAGCTCAATAAAATATTATTATTATTATTCTCTGTCTTTTGTTCGTTTAGAACTTTTAAAAGCAAAATGAAATCAAGAAACAATGTCGTGATGACTTTTGACTTTTCTTTTCAATCAATCAATTTTGACTTTATTTTAATCAAAAAAAGAAAAAGTAAAAGACTTCTCGGTTTACAACGAATTTCGATTTCTCCTCCTTTCTCTCTTCTTTTTAGTCAAAAAATTCAAGTACGCAAATAAACTTTTAAAACGACTTTCATTTTCGTCATCCGCAAGAGCTTTCGAGGCGTGAAAAAATGCGCGAAAGTACATACAAGGTGTAAAAGTTTTATCACGAGACAGCACGGCTCGGAGATACGTTCGCCGCGAGATGACGATAATCTTCGAGAGGGCGACACGATCGATAAGGCGCGTGACGTTACGCGCTGCTTTCTACGGGGGGCGAGGGGGTGGGGGAGTAAATCTGCGATTCTATTCTTGGGTTTTATTGCGGAAGGCCGGAAAAATCTACGCAAAGTATATCGGAGAGAAGAGGCATTGATAGTGAGATGGTATGAGAATGAGAAACAAAACGTAATATAAAATCCTTTTCATTCACTCTTATGCTAAAACCGAAAGGACTCTTAGAATAATATGATAATTATGATCAAATCATTGACATATTCAAGATCGCTTCATTTTTAGTCCCGTGTAAATTAGCAGTAAACCAAACAATGTACATATGAAAAAAGGAATTATTTTATAATGAATGTCTGAAAAGTCTAGGGCTTGCAACAAACGTTACAAAGTCGCTTGTTTCAAATTACCCTAAAGCAAGAGGAACATGAAAAGTTTCTTTTAATTAGCAGGACATGTTAGGACGTGACGTCCTTTTTACTGCTTAGATAGTAAATAACTTTCTAACGTCTCTAAGATTGGGACTTTTCTGGATAGCTTATTTTTTTAAACCGGAAGACATTGTCACGAATTCAGGGGGGGGGTAAAAGAAATCCCCGTATCCATATGTAATCGTGCGGAAATTGGAAAGCGACAGCCTCAACGGATCGTATTTCGAGGAAATTACGAAAACTGGATTAATAAATCCGTGCGACGTTTTTCATTAAAGTGTGAAGTCGTAAAGTACGATGCACTTACGTCAAAACACGCGCATGTTCAACCGTAACTTTGTCCTGCTCCTGTCAATATGCGACGTAACTCGGTGATGAATTAATTTTCCGGTGGGGGGTTGGAGAGAGTCGAAAGTCGATAGCCGCGCACAAAATAAATCATCAAAACTGTATGGCGCATAGAATACTCGACTATTGTGTGTGATTTTATAACGTAGTAAGCCATCAGAGGGCTATAGATCTGTTGTTGGAGCCGGCTGGAGCCGTTCAACCTATAAGTCAGTCTCTTGGCAAGGCGATCCGACTCCGGGTCCTTAACAGGTCCATCTCTGCGGGAAAACGACGATCCCGCAGGACCGAAATTTCTCGGGAGTACTCCGCGCTCCGATTTCGGCGCATTACTTTGAATAATGCACTGACAGGTTTTTAAAAGGAAGCTATAAAATTTCACTTGTTAAAACGATCGAACAAATTCATTTCGTTTGAAGATTTTCTTCACCAAATAATATTACGCCAAAAGGAAAACAAAAGAAACTGATAACTCACAGGTTTTTCTCGACATGAAAATAATTAAGTTACAATCATATTAGATTGGTATCAAAAACGGACACATTCAGGTTTATTAATTTTCATTTAACAAATCTCTTAAATCAAAAACTTAGTTCCTTACGTTTTTTTTAAAACAGAATTAAATTTAACGGACATGAGAGAACGATGACTGTTAGACCACGAGCAAGATAGAAAGACTCTTCGCTCCTCTACCGCCGAAGCCTGGTAAAAACGGTTAATCCTTTGAAGTATAGCAACCGGGATGTTGTGATACTTTTGCCTTGAAAAATTTATGCGTCCGATGTGACCATCGTCCAAAGTCAACCCTTTTAGAGGGACTGTTCCTTGTGCTGAAGAAGTAACCCTTTAGTTCTTATATCTTAAGAAGTGTTGACAATCGGCCCGTTCAATACTTCAACAGATATGTTATTAAAAGGTTAGACATTCAGACATTCAGCAATTAATTCGGTAATCAACACGAATGGATATTTAGAATTTTCTTCCGTTATCGAATTACATATGGGCGACATTGACCGAGTGACCGTGAAATTTGCTGAAGCTTTATTGTTTTACAATATGACAAAAGAGCAAAGGTTTTCAAGCAAAAGACGATGTGCTCTTGTGCTATGTCAACTGAAACTGAATCGATTACACCCTGTATGTATAATGTTAGTGCTTCGCACGCAATTCTTAAACATTTACGACCATCAAATATTTGCGGAATTTCGATCGTGAAACCAAGCAATTCGGCTGAAATGGCCTAGGTATAATTAATTTCTCTCCTAATCTGAGGATCTTAATTGAACGTGTGTGTGTACGTACGCGTTGCACTCTGGCGAGAATCGATAATTTCATTACCGGGTTGGTCCGCAAGTACATAAATTATCTTTATTTTTAATCTCGAACGAAATTTACGGTCAAAATCTCATTACCCGTGGCTGTACATTGTACATATAATAACGCAGTTCTTTACGATGCCCTCGTAAACGGACGTTATTTCATACGAAGCGTATTAACCGAATTGAGTTCATTTGCAGCTTATGCAAGAATTGGTTTTTAAAAGCTAGTCGCAGGAGTTTTTTTTTTTTATAATTACATCATGTTATATGTGTGTTATGAGCGTTATGACTTTTAAATAGAAAGCGTAAAATTTATGTTTGATTCGGGAAATTATACGAGTATTGCAAACATCATCAACCTTCTTGAGTACCACGGCGGCGAGACATATTTTTAAAGTTTTATGAAAGAAATACGGCCATAATTTTATATGGCGAAATAGTAACGTTACCCTAAGGATCACGTGAGGTTTTAGAGTAGGTACCGCACACGGCAAAATTGAAGTCAAGTAATGCACATGCCATATAATATCTTGATACATGTTCGGCTTCCCATTCGCCGTCGAGTAAATCCCCGGATTTGATCGGCCTGATAGACCTGTGGCAGGCAGCATAATAGCACACTCCCGAGTAATAAGGACTTGGATACATTTTGCTGGAAAACAACTGTTATTAATTAAAACTGAAATGCAAATAGAAATACTAAAAGAGTGTAGGGTCATTTTTAGTCTGAAATATTTTTAGGAAGTGCCATAAAAAGATGGCCAAAATGTTTATGATGGACACGATGCTTGTGACAATAAACTTAATTTACGATACAATTAAAATTAAAATTAAAGAAAAATACTAGGAATTCTTAACACGGAAATCTGAATTGTTTTCGTGTTTTAGTGATTTATTTGTTTACCTGTCAAAGCAGGTATTCACAGTGTTCTCCGAGTTAGAGGAAAATACAGAAAAATAACGTTTATTAATGTACATGCACCATCCGAAGAGAAAGATGAAGACATTAAAGATAACTATTACAAAGTACTAGAGAAGGTACTTAGTCTAATTCCGTCTTACGATATGAAGATTATAGTGGGAGATTTCAATGCTAAGGTGGACAGAGGAAAGATGTATAAACGAATAACGGGAGGGAAGAGCAAATACAAGGACAGCAATATAAACTGCAAAAGATTGATAGAATTTGCATATGAACACAACATGAGGATTATGAGCACGTCCTACGATCACAAAGAAATTTACATATGGGTGCCCCCGGACGGGCGAACGGTCAATCAGATAGATTACATAGTGATCGAAGCTAAGCATATGAAAAATATTAAGAACTGTAGAAGCTACAGGGGAACCGATGCAAACTCGGACCATTTATTGATGAGAATTAAGTTAGAACAAATGATGCCGATAATAATTAAACCTAAAGGCAATCAGGTCACATGGTATAACGGAAAGCTGCTGCGAGTGAGGACACAGATAGAACAAAACTTAGGGAACCAAACAGCCGCTGATGATATAAAAGCCAGATTGGATCATTTTTAGTGGAGTGATACAGAGAGCCTCAGAGGTAGTGTTACCAAAGCACACACAACGCAAAAAGGATGAGTGGTATGATGATGAATGTAGAACAGCAATAGAACAACGTAACAAAGCCAGACTAATCAATCTACGAGGGAACAACAAGGATGGCAAGGAACAATTTGATCAGAAAAGAAGAGAGGCGAAGGAGATATGTAGAAAGAAAAAGAAGCTGCACTTGGATCAGAAATGATTAAAATTGGAAGAACAGTTTGCGAGCAAACAGATTAGAAACTTTCAAGAAGTCAAAAGGGAAAAAACTCACAATCAGTACAATTGGGCACCAAAATACTATAAGGATGAGAAGGGACAATTAGTGGGAGAAAATGATGAGAAACTAAGGAGATGGGCAAGGCATTTCCAAAAAGTATTGAATACAAAAGAACACGATCAACAAGCAGGTACACCGACTAAACCAAGAGGAAACTGAAAACCAAAAAATTGAAGAAGAAGAAGCCCCTACAATAGAAGACATCATATCCATAATAATTAAACCAAAAAAATTATAAGGCACCGGGAGAGAACGTTATAATAGTGGAGTTTTTGAAAGGAGGAGGGGATTTGCTGCAGAGTGAAATAGCTGAGCTAGTAAAACAGGTGTGGACCAAAGAACAATTGCCAGCACAGTGGAAGGAAGCAATCTTGTTGTCACATTTCAAATTTCCCGCCAAAGAAAACGCGGAATCGAAACGATATCTGACCCGCTTTCGATAGTTGGCAAGCCTGTACCCCTTCTTTGCTTCCTCGAAGTTTATTGGTGACTAACACACCACGTGACTGTCTTCGGCTTCGTATCGTAGCAACCATCACCTGCCACAATTTCGCCTCGATGAGGTCCCTTCTTGTTCGAAGTGTGTTACAAGCCAGATGTGTTTTACGTGCATTGTAAATTATCGGAATTCTTGCTCTTTGGGAGAAGAAATTCATTTGCGGCTGTGCCGGAAGATTTAGTGACACCACCGAACACATTTCGGGATAATTTTAACACCAATTCCAAGCCTGGGAACATATTAGCCCCAGGTAATGTAAAAATTTGCAATGGCGTGTACCAAAATGGCCGCTAACGAAACCGTTTCCCTTTATATTCAGGTTCTTTCTTAACCCCGCAAGCTTTCACGCTAGGTTTTCCGTTTGATGTGAATTGGTGCCACCTGGAACTCCCTCTGTGGTTCACCGTGCCGTTCGAGATAGGCTACGATCGTGTCGACCCTGTAGCAGCGAGTAGCGTAAGTCAGCCATCTTGTAACCGGATCCCGTCCGGTGTGAACTAGTTGTCGGCTTGGCCAGCATCACTAGGTGGCGCGACGACCGCCAACTTCACAGCTTGTGTTCACAGCGTACTTGACAGCTCGGCCGTAATCGTAAGTTTATTATTTAATCCAATTTGCGCATGGATTTTTAAGAGCGAAATACGGCCTTTTCCTTTGAGTTGCGTGTTGTAATAATAAAGAACCAACCGCCCTACTCTTAAATAAGTTCATGTAACGTAAGCCATTGCTTTGGCCTTGTGAAACCTGTCAGTATTTTGAATCGTTGTACGACTTGTTTAATTGTGTTAATTAAATTTAAGTAAACCTTCACTTTGTGTTTAGGTATATTTACCACCTTGACGTACAAGTGAGTGTAAAGCCTCTGTTTATTTTTGATTTATTTCTCTGCCCGATTTGGGCATTTTTACCATCTTAATTGACCCACCCCATTCTTCACTGTTGCTAGTCCGGGGTACAGCTGATACGTTTAGTCAGCAGAAGCTTGTCATCTGTCAAAGGTAAGTGAGAGGCAAGTCAATTTAAATTATAAATTTGGTGGCCACAAAAAACCATAACCTGCAAGACACAAAGTATTAACAACATTAATTTACATCAGAATGAAAGTTCAAACAGAAAATATCCTAAGGGAATACCAAGCAGGCTCTAGGCCGAACAGGTCAACAGTTGACCAGATTTTCACACTCAAACAGATCATTGCCAGCTCTTATGAATTTAATCTATCACTGCGTATGTTGTTCATCGATTTCAAGCAAGCACACGATACAATAAAGAGAAATAAACTTTTCGAATTATTGCTACATTTTGGTTTCCCAGCAAAAATAGTCCGCCTGATTATGTGTGCTTTGAGTGGGACGAAAAGTAAAGTTATGATAAAGGGGCACATACCTATCGAATAGTTTTGACATTTCGAGGGTTAAGTCTGGGTGACCCGTTGTCCCCTCTATTGTTTAATCTGGTACTGAAAATTTTTTTAAGAGATGTATATTATCTAAGCAGATGATGTAGCTCTATTAACACGTAGACCAGGAGAACTGAAAGTGATTTTCCGGAACGTAGAGAAGGGGGCTAAAGAATGTGGACTGGAATATATGCATACTTAAACACATAACATATATTTTTTCAATTATTTTGATATTTATATTTTATGTTTAATTTTTTAAGATTTCGTACACAACCATTTGGTTTGACAATTTATACATATCTGCTTCTTGTGATTTTCAATTTTATATTTCCAATGAGCTTTTATCATCTAATCTACTGACAATAGCAGTAAGTTTATTTTCTTATTTTTTGGGTGATTATTTTATTTCTATAAAATTTTTCATTACAATTTTTAACCTGAAATTTCACGTGTTTCTTGTTTTGCCAATCTGGTTGCCTCTAATTCAGATATTTAATTTTATTTATTGAAACCATATCGTCACCGTATATGCAAATGTTCATTATACATTAATTTTAATTTGTAAAAAAATTCTCTTACAACAAATTTTATTTATACAAAAAATCATTTTCTACAATGTTGTAATTTTATTTTATAGGCCTGAAGAAGGTTTTTATGAACCGAAACCGGTAGCTATCTAAATACAATAAACAAAAATTAGGAAGTACTATCGTTTTACTCAAATATTCATTACCTAATTCTGGACCAAAGATGAATCGAAAGAGTTTAAATTTGAGAAGGTAATCTTTCGAATACTTAGGGGTGATGTTAACGGCAAATAATGAAGACCAAGAGATCACTAAAAGGATGGCCAAAGGAAGTAAAAGCGCTGGAAATCTAAATAAATTCATGAAGGTCAAGGTAGTAAGGGTATACACCACAGTAATCTGACCTACGCATGTGAGACGTGGATTCTGAAAAAAGAAGTAGGAGCCAAATTAGAGAGGTGGCAGAGAAAAATTTTAAGTAAAATGTTTGGTGGGAGGAAGGAGAGAAATCTATGGAAAAGACGAAGGAATGAGGAATCAATGGAAATCTACGGACAACCGAAAATAACAACCCTTGTCAAGAAACAGAGCTTAAGATGGTTCGGACACATTGCTAGATTGGAGGAGGGTAGAACCCCTAAATGTGTGATGTGATAGAAAATGCAGCAGGTACGAGAAGAAAAAAGGGGCGACCACGTCGAAAGTGGTTGGGATGGTAAGGGAAGATCTCGAAAAGCTGAGGATATACGACTGGCGAACACTAGCCCAGGATAGGAAAAAGTGGAAGAAGACTATTGAAGGCCTGTTTGTGCTGAAAGGGAAAGGGAAAGTTCCGCATCAAGACCATTTTACTGCTGTATTAAAAAATATAAATAAATAAAAATAAAAAAACAAATGACGATCACTTGATTGTCCATTTTTTGGAAACAGTTTCATTTAGAAAAAGAGATGCGAGGAAGCAGTTTCTAAGAGGCATTAGAAAATTAGAAAAAAACGTGCAAACTAAGGGAACTTCACTGATGTATGGGAAAAGAAATTTAAAACAAAAACAAAAGACGATCACCATGTTATCAATTACTTTTTTGAAACGATTTTATTTAAAAAAAGAAGGCCCGAGAAAGAAGTTCCACACCAAGATAATTTGACTGCCATAAGTATTAAAAAAAATTATAATAAAAATAGAAAACAGATAAAGATGACTTGATTGTCAATTTTTTCGAAACAATTTAATTTAGAAAAAAAATGCAAGGAACCAGTATTTAATAAAACCTAAAAAATTAAAAAAAAAAAAACATGCAAGCTGAGGGAACTTCACTGCCGCGTGGAAAAAGGAAAAAAAAAACAAAAGACGATCACTCTATTATCCATTTCTTTAGGCGATTTTATTTTGAAAGAAGGGTTGTGAAGAACTGGTTTTGGAAAGCGGCGGGTATTTAAGCCTTCGCCTCCACTCTAAAACCAGAGAGGGATTGTTTTTCAAAGTCAGCAATATTTCAGCAAAACTCGCGGTTGATTCGAGCTTCCAGCGGTGAGCCGCTTTTCACGAGATGGCGTACTCATCTTACTTTCACCATTTTTAACCACGTGTCGCGCGGTCAAGGCCAGAGAAGCTAGCCAAACGGCGTTTTCATCTCCGAACGCTGATTCGGTGAGAAAGAGAAATTTTATCATTGCAACCTAATATCACCTCTGATTTGAAAGCACGTTCATGTGTCATAAAGCGATTGGTGTTTCCAGTTCTCTGATTTCTTTCAGGAATAGCAGGCATAGCTTAAAACAAATAATTTAAAAATTTCTTTACGCATTTTTCGGCTCCTTACAACACTATGTTCAGTTGTAATGTTCATTAGTTTTATTCGCAAAAATACGGATAAGTTTATATGCGACTACAATAAAGACTTTAAACTTCTTTAAGTCCGCTTCTCTTAGCAGGGGCAAATAACGACGTGAGTAAGCCTTTTGGCGTATAGGTGGCGCTGTGGCACTTGAAATTCGGGAGTTCTACATGCAAGGGTTCGGGTGCTAAAGCGAGAATTTACTTAAATAATAATAATATTAATGAAGTATTATTTTTATTACTATCGTACATAACAAATAAAAATGCAGGAATTCTGTTAACACGATGGTGTTTGGAATTATGCAAATTTTTAATAATATTTCCTTAGTCGTACCCTGAAATGAATTTTTAAAAACCTTCCACGAAACAAAGTAATAAATATTTCTTCGTCGCCGTCGGAATGCAAATCTCTCAATAATCGACGGGGGCGCAGGAATTGCATAGGTCTTCAGCATTTATTATTTTCCGAACTCGTTCGTTCTAATTAATTCCGGCCGTCTCGTTTTTCGCAACACTCGCTCCCCTCAATAGCTTCGGTCTTTTTTTTTTTCTTTTTCTTTTTTGGCAATCGATACTTCCAATTGCGGAGATCTCGGCATAAAGGACGTTTTCTTTGAAGCGCAGCGGGCGTAATCTCAGTAGGTCATGGTTCAGCGAAGAAATAGGGGAGGAATATTAAAGCGATACTGCGCGCGGAGAATGCCACATGCCAGAAGGAAAATGAGATTTCGGGATTTCTACTACCTTCGTTTGATATGATCATGTGGACCGAATTGGGATGAAACTGAAGATGCAGCGTGCGATTAAATGCTGTCGATAAATCTGCACTTACCCCCATGCCTTCGTTTGATATGATCGTGTGGAACGAATGGGGATGAAATTGAAGTTGCAGCGTGTGCTCAGTTACTGTCGATATATCTGCACTTACCCCCAACTTAATGTGAAACACCCTTGTAATTGAATGCAATGAATTTACCGTCTTAAAATATAATAGTTGAGAGGAGAGAGGAGGCTTCGCGTTAAATTGAGTCGAAAAGGCAACCCGACGACTGCTTTAAGGCGTGCGTCATATGCAAATCCGACTGACGCGAAACATAATCAGTTCTGAAGGAGTACTCGTCGAGTAATTAGTCCTGCGATTTTCAGGATACGCCAGATTTATCTTGGCTTCGGTCTGTTTCGAGAACAAAGAGATTCATCCGGTTTAGAAAGTATGAGAAGCACGTATAGGGAGTTCCAAAACTAACTTACATATAATGCGATTCGAATTAGTACATAACTTCTTATACTACATATAACTTAACGTTAGTCAGATTTTTTTTTAAATCCTTTGCGTACAATTCAACTCAACAGCTTCATGAAAGCATCAAAACAAAGAGCTCACTTCCGTCGGCGAAAGGAACGGGCAAAGAAAACAGTTTTCCCCGGCGTGAAAACATCCCTTCCCGGTTTATGATTTCTCGCAGCTTTCGAGCCGGAAACCACTCACCGGTAATTCACAGAGGCGAATGTCAGGTCGAAATCTACTGCCGCCATATTTTACTTAAAATTGCATTTTACATTCGCAGGAATTAAAGTCGGCCGCTTTGATTTACACCCTCGAACCCTGGCCAAATTAAAAATGTTATCCGGCGAGTGTTCGCAATTTGTTAGAAGTTTGTCGGACTAGTCAAATGTCTCTTTCCAAGAATCCAGTCCGAAGCAAATCTCTTTGACTGTATACTCATATTTTGTTCATTGCCGACTGCCTTCGTTATTATAAATTACCAACGTATATTATGCCGATGACAGCCATTTTCAAACAAGCCCGACAAGCTCTGTGAGCTTGGGAAATTAGTTGGGAAAAAAACTCAGGATGTATGTGGTTAAAGGATTAAATACTGTCCTTTCAATTATTAAATTTCTAGTTAATGATTTCAATATATTTTAGGTTTGCAGCACTGACAGCTGTCCAATTATTTGTTTGTGCTAACATAACCCCCCAACACTTGGCAAGCGCGTTTGAAAACATGAAGCGCAGGGTACGTTTGTGCATTCAAGCTGAAGGACCTGTTTTAAGCTTTAGGCTAGGTTCATTGCTAGGCGTTTTGCGTTGGCTTTAAAAATTCTACACGATTCTATTGGTTCAAATACAAAGCTGCGGGAAATTTTGCCCTTGAAACTGAGTCAATAGAATCGCGTAGAATTTTAAACCCAACGCAAAACGCCCAGCAATGAATATAGGCCTTTAGTGTTGTTTTGAAGCGAATTAACTGTTTTTCTAAATTTTGCGTTTACTTTACATATTCTTTTTAATGTTAGAATGTCATGATCAGATAATATGACACTGACAGTTATTCGCAATGCTGTCAACTCACCAAGCTTACATTTCGGAAGATAGTTGTGGAAAATTTCGAGACTGGTAACGTAGCGTTCGATCTGGCAACACTTGGGACGCGGGACTTGGAGAGGTGGTAGGTGAACATGTGATACGCCTTCAATGATTTTATACTAGTAGGCTTGTTTTGTCAATGAATTTCCTTTTGTGTCAAATGTGTTTCCGTCAGTTGACTTTCACAAACATTTTGCATGCTTAAATATTTGGCGTATTCGATAATAATCAGAATGATGGTTACAGGAGAAGGAACGCCAATATACATAAGCAACGAAGTACGTATTTTAATCACTAAATTCTTTAAATAATGGTTCCACGGTGAAAAATGTAGCACAACAACTTTCAGTTTTACCTGATACCGTTAGAAAAATGTATGCAACTTATAGGAAGACTAATAATGTTGCAAAGGTAAGTGCTGGACATCGACAACCAAAATTATCTCTAGCTCAGAATGAACAAATTTGCGACTGGGTTGATGTAGACTGTTCGTTGACTCTGCGCCAGTTGAAAGAAAAATGTTTAAACGAATGGGAAAAGCATTACCTAAAAATGGAAAGTGGTTTGACAAATGAGGAACGTCATTTGCAACATAACTTTGACGTTTCATAATCTGGAAAATCATTTGCTTAACAGGGAAACGCAATTGACGAAAGAGGAAAAGCAATAGAAAAACGCTGTACCACGTGGAGCATATCTTAATATTAGTTTGACGTATACAGAGCATTCCGTTTAATCTGGGCGTTATGTTACTTCGTTATTTTATACGTGATACCCTATACATATATTTTTATATTTTTGGATTTCAAACTAAATTTTAACGTGACTTTATGTACCACATGTAGGTACTATAGTAAACCGTTTTCGCGTTATTCAACTTCCGAACAAATGACGTTAGAGTTTTGTAGTTTTTTACAAGGGTTTCTTGTAAGACAACATCCAAGTTTTTACAAGCAATTTAATAAACTTGAGAATATTCAAACAAGGGCAACTCATTTTTTTTAATGGAATGCCATATGTGTTTTTTACCATTATTGGATGTGCTATTTAATTATCTTTCCAATGGTATAGGATTGTGTATACCTATCGTTAATAGTTGTTCAATGTTTGTGTTTTTCTTTACAGTTTTTTTTAAATTGAAATAACTAGTTTCGTTTCTTATTGCTTATCGGAAGGATACTTTTGTCAACCAGTCTACACTGCTAAGCAGTTAATGCTGAACACACTTTTTATTCACCCTGTATTTTAACATTAAATTTCGGTAGAATTAATTTGAATTCGATAAATTGGTTGGGTTTCAACCCAGCACTGAGTTATTGACAATAGATTGTCCTCTCATTCTTATACAGCGTGACGCCAACTTTATAAAAAAAAATCACAGCTCACTTTACCAATTCATTTGAAGGTATAAAAATTTCAAATACTTTCATATAAACACAACGTTTCTGAATTAGATGAATTCGAAAAGTGGAGAACTTCAGTTAATCCCCGCAGGTGTCACTTGAAATGGGAATAAAATTTCAAGAGATAAGTTCGAGCAACTTTGAATAAATTACGAAAGATAAATATTCATAAACGACGCTTTAATTAAACGCGCTGCGAAATCCGCTTTCATTCGTAAAGTTTTTTTAAAACTTTCGACTTTCTGGATAAATTCCTCGAAACCTCACCGTGAGAAAATTACCTTGATGATGCTAATTTTTTTTTTTTTTTTTTAGAAAAAAACGGATTCTTTTTTCGTACACATTCTACAAATTATTTGTAACAGAGATAATAAAGGTAGTTCAATTTCGATGTCTCTTATGGGCATCTCTGATGGAACGCTATTCTTTTGTTTATTTCTATTTGACCAATTATCTGTCGTAATTAACAAAAAAATTCTATTTTACTCTTCTGCAAATCGAGGAGGAGGTCGAACTAAAATTGTACTTTCTTCTTCTAATGTCCTATTTTTATTGTTTTTTTTATTAATCTGAAATAAATATCATCATAAATCTACTTCTTTTTTTTGTTAACATCGATCGATTTTCTTTTCTTTTCTTTCTGCCTTTATCCAAAAATTAGAATTGCATTACTTCTAATTTTTTTTTTCGTTTTAATCTAAAATATTTAATTTTTTTTATAACCAATCGATCTTCGTTTCGTCTTTATTCAAAAACTTATGTTTTTGTTTTAATCTAAAATAAATGTCATTTTTAATATTTTACTACAATTTTTTTTTAAACCAATCGATTTTCTTTTCTGTCTGCCTTTATCAAAAAATTTTGAATCACATTTCTTCTCATTTTTGTTTTGTTTTAATCTAAAATAAATATTAATATATTTCATTTCTTTTATCAATATCAATCGAACTTCTTTCTTTACTCAAAAATTTGGAATCGCACTTTCTTCTTCTTCTTTTCCTCTGTCAGTTTTCTTAAAGATCAGAAATAAACGTGATCATAATTCCCTTTTACCCAGTATACATGAACATAACTGTTCCAGTTTTAACTCCGAATGTGGTGAATTTTATCAATTCAAACCAGTTACTTAATTTTTTTTAACAAACACGAAATTGTTTAAAATTTTAAAGCTTCAACGTCATTATCTTTGTCTTTTAGAGAGTTTCTCGTTTTCTAAATTCAACTTTTTGAACTTCATTTTAATTTCTTTTAAATTTCGCTAACATTTTTTTAAACATCTCATTTATTTTAAATCCAATTTTGAGTTTACTCGTGCTTTAATTTTTTCAAATCAGATATATTTTGAATCAGAAAATTCGCTTTCAGAATCCTTTTGGGACGCGGGTGCAATATTTTTCTTTTCTGTTTTGTCTTGTTAACCAAGCATTAGTTATTCCTTAATTTACTTTTTCTTTGGAACATGACCTTCAATGTTATTTAAATTTTTGCATACTACTTAAGTATTTATTTATCTTAAAAATTTTGTTGTAAATCGGTTTCGATTGCAGTGGATTCCTCGAGTATCCCATGTACCGCTGTTTCGGCCCTATTTGAGGCCTCGTCAGCAGAAGCGCAGCTCGAGAATTCCACTGCAAACCTAATCCACCTGTCCTAAGTTATTCACAATTACGAATTTTAAATCCCGCATGAAAGTCCACCGGTTAACTCTGCAAGATAATTGTGGTCCTTGAACCAATTTATCGAAACTGTTTCATCTTTTGTAAAAATTATAATCATTTTACATTAAAAATCTTGCTCTGGTGCCATTGTAAAAATCATAAACCTACTTATATTGGTAAAATTTCATTTTCTCTGTCATCCTCTCAGTTCTTCGTCGTAACAATATAGCTTTCGTAAATAGCCAGGTTCAGGAATAATAACAGTTATTCTGCAGCTGATCCTGTGCCTTTTAACTGCTGTTCCTTTTTTCGTTTTCTTCTTCTTCTTCTTTCCTTTTTTCTTTTGTTCTCTATTTAAGACTTATATGCAAAATATGTCAATAAGTTGTTTATATTTTTCATGTATGTATGTATTTTTTGTTTTATTTGCAATCAATAAAACTTAATATTATTGTTATATAATGGCAAAGAGAAAGTTTAAGTGGCGACATCCTGCGGCCGCCGAACTAACATTGCAATGTTAGGTCAAAAAGCGGTCGCAGGATGTCGCCACTTAATCTTTTCATTTTTATTTATCGTTTATTTTATTATTTATTTACAAAACAATTCAATCGTTCAACGACTATTTGTTTTGCTTTCATAGACATTAATACCTTAGACCTAGACAAATTTAATATAGAGAGAGAGAGACCAAAAACGCTTGATACGCATGAAGTTGCAGCGTAACTAACGCCATAGATATCAAAGCTAGATATAAAAATATAGTAAGAGAGCCCAAAATGGATGAAATAGTTGGTAGCACTGATCTGAGTAGTGAAGCCTTAAGTAACACCGAAACCTCAATGAATTATTGGAATGCCACTGACTTGTAAATGCTTGACGCATGTCATTGTACCTGCATATCCTGCGAAATGAAAGACACTAAAAAGGTGCTGTCAACTATTTCATTCATTTCGGCTCTCTCTGTACAATATTAGCTTGAGCAGGATCCTTACCCAATTTCTGTAGGTAGTAGGAAACATATTCAGATATAAGGAACCGCATCTGAAAATAAATATAAATAGTTACTTAACTGTAAAAAAAATAACAATTAAGTTTGGGATTAATTGAGTTTTAATTAAGTTAAAGATGTCTTGTAACCGTAACGTCTGTGGATTAATTACATACATTAATTGGTTGCAGTAACACTAAATAAATTCATGAGAACTGAACGAAATATTTTCAGGATATGCCGACTAAAGAAGTTTGAAGTTCAGAAGCAAATAAGAACAGAGTTTGATTTAAAAAAAAACATTATTGTTAAGCCACATCATATTTTTTATTAATGAAAAAAAAATACAAATTGGCCGCAAGGGTTTTGATTGCAATGGATTCCCTGGAAAGCTGTATCAGCCCTATTTGTAGCCTCTTCAGCAGAAGAGTAGGTCAAAAATTGGCCGCAAGATGTCGCGACTTGAAACAATTCGTTGTTTTTAATGTTTTGTCTTTTTTTGCTAACAATAGTAAAAAAGTACTTTTGCACTTTTGCCTTTACTTTCAATCCACGTGGGCTAATAACTAATAACAACTTGCGATAAAATATTTTAAATTCCTAGCTTCCTAACTTCTTCGTACGTTTTGATAAATCACCTAAGTTTGGCGGTTGTACATTGCCGAGTTCCTAGATTTCGCCATGTATTAATCACTTCCGTTTGTACAGCGAACTTTTATCTTTCTGGCACGACGAGCCAAGTTACACAATTAATTATAATATACACGCTAAGTAATCGAACACTTCAAAGATAATAATAAATATCTTCAACATAATCTATCTCAATTAATTAAGTATACGAGGTTTGATCACAAAATACGTGGAATTTCGTTTTTCTTTCGCACAAGGTCCTTATTCATCATTCTCAATTTTGTCCCCTTTAAAGTAGTCCCCATCAAATTTAACTTGGCGAGCCTTTTTTGATCGTGGCTCTTCAGGAAGCTTCCATGGGGATACCTATGTTTCATCACCAGTTATGACCTGTTTGAGCTGTTCTGGATCGTTGTTGACTTCATCTCTAAGCGATGTCCATTCGGCACTACTTTTGGTCGCAACTCAACAATTTGGGAACAAATCTTGCTGCCACGCGTCTCATGCCGGCCGGCCGCGCTATCAAGACACCAGACGTGGCTCGAAGGCAGTGACTCGCCGGTTTTCCGCGGAATCATTCATCCGTCGATGTTTTGACTCAAACACGTATAACAACCTGTGCTTTGTTCGCATTACCTGTAACCGCTCCTCCTGTTCTTATCCTGATCCTGAGTGGGTGTCTCACTCTCTCTCTTACCCGCTGCGGTTATCTCGCACATCCTAGAGTGAGTGTCTCACTCTCTTTTACCTGTTGCGGGCGTCTCGCACATCCTAGAGTGGGTGTCTCAATCTCTTTTACCCAGTGCGGGCGTCTCGCACATCCTAGAGTGAGTATCTCATTCTCTCTTACTCGGTGCGGGTGTCTCGCACATCCTAGAGTGGGTATCTCCCTCTCTCTTACTCGGTGCGGGTGTCTCGCACATCCTAAAGTGGGTGTGTCACTCACTCTTACCCGGTGCGGGTATCTCGCACACCCACAAGCTTACCACCGATCCGATCCCTGGAGCCTGTACCGGAACGTATGCACAGTGCGTTGTCATTTGTCTGCGATTAGTGTCCGTAAGACACACCGTTTCCGAAACTACCGTCCTGTGATTAGTGTCCGTAAGACACAATTTGTAAACACCTGTATAAAGTTTGTAAATAAAGTTGTTGCTAAGTATCGGCGCTTTTATTTCCTCTGAACCTGGACACCAACGAGCTCACCCGAACCGCCAAAGCGACGTCAAGCAGAGCAACGATCAGCAGCAACACCAGACGACCCGAAAGATGACGAACCGTTACAAACTATAAAAAAAAATGGAATTACTATGCCGGCAAGACTTTGCCCTTCGATGTGCACCGAACTTAGTTCAACGAAGAGTTTCGTCAAGTTATAACTTAATAGTGATTAACAATAGGGATACCAGCACAAAAATAATGAATAATAATAAGGCAAAAGACCTATCTTAGCAAATGAAGGACCATAACAGAAGATAGATGAGAAAAGTTGCACGCCCCTATTAGGCTCTCTAAAGCAGTGTTAGAAAGAAACAAATTAACGAAAAGCAAAAACAATTCAGTCCGGAAGCAAACGCTAACCACATAACCTTGTGACTGAAATCCTGCCTCAATAAAGTCCTTATTATTATTAAATGAAGCACTTAAGAAATAGAGTTAGGGATGAACGAATCAGGGAAATCGGAATCAGCCTACCCTGAAGATCTGGCCTTAGACATCACGGCCAATACAGTCGCCCTGCTAGAAGACAAAGCACAATTTGCTATGACCAAAATTAAAAACTGGTTAGAAACACTAGTTAAAACTCGCCAAATAGAGATGACAAAATAGAGATGATGAGACTCGCGATCCCAAGAAGACTTACGAGATAAATTCCAGAAGCGTAATAAAGTGCTTATATAATCGTGACATGAAAATGACCACCCATGTCAAGGAAACCTGCGTAAAGGCGAACAAAACACTGAAGTCGCTGTCTAGGCTAATGTCAAATATAGGCGAATCTAGGCTCAAGAAGAGAAAGGTGCTAGCGGGAGTAGTCATATCCGAACATCTTGTATGCGGCGCCTATATAAACAGCAAGCACTGCGAGGGCCTTCTCAAGTTGATAAACGGAAGTATGGCCATTAGAGTCGATTCTGCCTACAGAACGGTCGCTACAGAGGCAATCTTGGCGATCGCCTCAATCCCACCGATTAAACTGAAGGCAGAAGAAAGAAGACACCAGTCTTATGTGGGCAAAAGTACTTGCGAAACCCGGAAAACCCTGCTAAAGAAGTGGCAGAGCAAATGGGACAACTATAGCGGATGGATGAAGACCTTTATCAAAGTCATAGCCAAATGGTGTAACAGAAAGTTCGGTGAAATTGATCACCACATCACCCAGGCTATGACAGGTCATGGTGTATTCGCCAGATTGGGAAAATAGAAAGCAATGCCTGTTGGTATTGCGAACGGACCGATACTCCGAAACACACAGTCTTTGATTGTAAAATGGAAGACAATATGGGAAGAAGCTAATAGGACATGCGAATCTCCAGGGAGACTGAGATCATACTAACCAGCGAAGAGCATTGAAAATGCATTACAGAAACGTTGAGGGCAATAATGCAAACGAAGAAGAAATAGAAAAGGGAAGACCGATAAACCGCTATCCAGCACGAAACATAAAAAAAGAAACATCACAAATGTAAGGCTGCAAATGCTGATACAGCAGTCCAAATGGACAAAAATAGACCAGAGTAAGACTAAATAAATGGCGGCTTGCAAAGTTTCTGATGCTGGTTCCAAAAACTAGCAGCAGAACACTAACAGCCGACAGTGCGAAATTGCTGATGTAATGCCTAACGGCGGATTCCAGGAATTAGCAGCTGCAAGAGAGGAGTAGGAGTTTTAGTCGGTAGGAGCTCGTGTTGTTGGAAAGGGTGAATCAACACGTCCTCTGCTTGGAACTACCGCTGATGATGTCTTTCGAAGATTTATCCAAACCTCTCATACAAAAAAAGGGAAATCGGAATCAATAACAGAGCGAAGGCATCCCCAGGATGGATCTTGGCAACGAAAAGATGTAATGACTTAGAATGAGAAGAACAATGGATTCAGAAGTGAATAAAAAGCTACAAACCAAGCAAGACCATAGAAGACTGGCCAAAAAAAAAATTAAATCAACCAGGGCAAAATAATTAACGAATTAAAAAGTCCAGTTGACCATAAAACATAAATTTTCCAGTAAAGCTTCAATAGCATTTTCAATTCATTAATAAATGAATCCTTCGAAGTTTTCGCAAGTGTTAATAATCCGACTTTAACTCTCGAACTAAGTCCAAACTTAATTTTCAGAACAAAAATGCCACTACGTCGTCGGTCGTCACGAATTCAGCTGCGAACTTTCCACGGGGGTAATTTATGAGGGGGCCCTCCCACGCCCCCGTTCGTCAAAATGAAAGAAAATTCCGCGCGGGCCCGCAATTACCAACCGAGAAATAAAGAACCAGAGTGTTTCGGTCCGTCCGCGTCCGGTTGTGTTCAACATTCGCGAAATATCAAACGCACATTAATAATCGTTTGTTCGGATTAGGTTGTGATGTATACGGCATTGTTTGAGGAAAATTATCGCGAACACAAAGCGTAAAGGGAAGACAAATTGTGGAACTAATAGATAAATGGAAGAGCGGAGATGCGACAACTTAGTAATTACGGCGATGCCTAAAATAATTTCGCTAAACGGAATGTAACTGCTCTGTCGACGGTTTTCAATTCACTTAATTCATCTCCATTAAATTCCGTTTTTTTTTATTTGGTAATTTAGCTTGAGAATAATTTTTAATTAATAATAATGTTGGTCGCACATTTAGGTGAAGCGCGGCGCGCCGCAGCTCGGCGAAAAATTCTTTTAACTCCGACCTTTGTCTAAGAGTGTGACTTCGTCTAAATTTCTTTTATATTTATATTTCCTCTGTCGCTTTTGAAAGTAGTTGTTACTCTTTTCGGTGAAGTATATGATGGGACATTTTTATTCCTGTCCCGTCCGCGTCGTTAGCCGAGCCTTTCTTTTATTGAACAATTTAGATTCAGCGTATCACCCCAAGCCATAGTTTCTCGTGTTCTTATTTTACCATGAAAAATTACTGCCCAATAAAACGTTTTACGCCGCGCAATCATTCCGTTTATTTCCTTATTTCGTCCATAAAAGTGCGTGTCCCGTCCATTATTAAGCATTCGCCACCGCGTCGTCGCGCCGCCGACGTCATTCAATACTTCTTGACCTCTGTTCGGTTTTTTTTCTTTAAAAAACGAACCACTGCGTGTACCTGTAAAGGGGGTGAATGTTAACCTGTAGCGCCCCGAGGTGTATTCGTGGGGTTTCTCTGTGTAGAGGGTGGTTTAAGGTGCGGGTGGAGTTGCCCGGATACGCCGCCGTCGGATCGATAGCGCCCTCATCCCAGAAAACGGGAGTCAGCGAAAAAACTCCTCCTACGCAACGTACTACTGTTTACTATGGACCCAACTTTGAGAGTCCAAACAGATGCGCGGGATTTATACGAATTTTATACAAACTGTGCGTACTTAATCGAAGGGTCTAAACGTGTTCGCGTGTGCTTACGTCTGCAGTTATTTCTAAATCGTTCTTTTCTCCCAAGAGTTACAAAGATGAATTAAAATACTTGGTACTAATATTGGATCAGCAATGATTTTGGAAAGAAATTTTTGTTTTTGACGTAAAGCCATAAACTTGACAGTTGATGACAGCCGATTGTCAAAAATTGCCGTTTTCTGTTTAAATTTCCCGCCAGAAACTTTGCTTTTTTATATTTTTATTTTCGGGCCTGCACATTTATCAAAAATAATTACTATGTGACCTCCATTTTTAAGAACAACTAGAAAAAAATTTAAAAGTAAATGGAAGGTACAAAAATTGCTTTGTCCTTCTGGACATGGAGTACACTTAAAATATTTAACACGCTGTGATGAGTGCGCATCCTAATTTATCCCTACACGTAGACAGCCGTCATTTTGAAGTAATACTGTCATGAATGCTGTTGCCAGCGCTTTTAAGACTGTGCAGAAAACCAGCAACAAACCAGTGCAAATAAGTGCGTTCAGCAAAACTCAGCGAGTCAGAATGAAAACGCTGAAGGCTATGTATGGTCGTAGCGAAAAATTTTTATTATTGATTTTTCCAAAAAAAAAACTTTTTGCGCCTATAGTTTGTGCATATTCGATAACCAAATATAAGCAGGACAGATCCGGTGAACAATTCTTAGTGCGGCTAAAAATGGCACCTATTTAAAATACGAAAATTAAAAAAGTTTTATAATTTGAAACTGTTGGACATATTAGACAAAATTTTAGTAGGATCCGATAAGTTATTGCAAAATGTATCGCTTGGTACTCAGACAAAATTTTCTGCGGCATAATATTTCGAAGAAAAGAAGAAGATTTTTTTCGCTTAGTTCAACGTGTGAAACGGTAAATGGGCATTTGGTATTTAACTCTTAGGAGTAGTTAGCTTACTCATTTATATCCATAAAAAATATTTAAAAGAATCAAATTTGCTCTTGGATTCTTAACTGTTGCATGCATTTGAGACGATTTTTTACATTTCTGGTGCAAGGCTTTTTTCACCTAAAATTTTGTGTTATCATTTTGTCTTTTTTTCGTTAACGTGACTGCAAAGTTACAACGATTACAACGAACAAGTGAAAATGGAAAACGATTTAAGCTGAAAAATTAACAACAAGTGAATACAATTTAATAACGGAAAACATTATTAAACGTCACATTTAAGCATGTTGCACATGCGCGAAATATGTTGCTATTTTTGGAAACTCCATTTTTTCTTACAGACTCATTGTTAAATTTATTAATCACATATGAGTCGGTCTTGCTAGACAACTTGCTTTAAACTACAAGACTTGAATTTTCTTTCCTCGTTTAAAATCACTCTAAATCCTATTATGATCCTACTTTTCCAATTTTTTGTGCGTTTTGAACTTTTTTTAAATTTATTCGTCAATTTTATTTTTAATACTCTATACTCTTTTCAGATTCTCAACGAATAAACTATTTTTACTTCCATTATTTTTGTAGATTGATAAATTGGCAACGGTGTAATGTAAACGACCTCTTATTATTCTTCAAGTTCTATTGTAATTTTGTTAAGCGCCATCTTTCCTTTCAAATTTCAATTAGCGTTCACGTGAGGACGTGCTTTTAATAATAAATAATTCAATTTAAATTATTGCTTTTATTTTAAACTATCGTTTTTTTCATCATTTGAAAATATCTTCGTCCTTTCTTGTTTTCAGTTAAATTTGTAATAATTTCCGCTTTCTCACACTGTTTTTCTTTATTTCACTTTAATTCATAATTTATCTTTTATGTTATTAACAAAATTCATGTTAACTTCGTGTGTCCTCGTACTCTACATATTTCTAAATGTTTACAGTTTTATTTACTCTATTTTGCTTATTAACTATTTTTCTTTGCGTTTATTACATTTAATTGAAACAAATTCTTTGCCGATACCCTTTTTGTTTTTACTTCTTCGTTATTGCTGGAAGAATGTTTTCATTTTATTTTCATGTCTTATTCTCACTTTATTTATTTCTATGCCCACACCTGCTCTCAATTTGTTCTCCTTTTAATCTTCTTTTAATTTTCATTAACTTACTTAGAAATTTTAATCGTCCATTTTTTTTTTCTAGAACAAAAATAGCTATTTCGGAATTCTTGGAATACTAAAAAAGATTCACACTTACTTTCGATCTGAACAAGTTCAGGCAAAGGGTGTCATCAAATGGTAAAGTAATACCACTAGTAATTAACAAGAGGGAAAAAGATGGACCAACTCAAAAGTAATAAGTAATGATAAGTTCAAATTTAAAGTTCGTTCTTGTACGATGAAAATTGTATCACAAAATCTTTAAACCGGACACTAAATAGCGTACAAAACACTTAACGTTTCGCCGTCGTTCGACAGCTTCGTCAGAAGTGAAAAATATAAACATGAACGACGGCGAAGCGTTAAGTGTTTTGTGCGCTATTTAGTGTCCGGTTTAAAGATTTTGTGATGCGATAAGTTAAAAGACAGATACTGGAGGAAGTAACTACCTACCATGAAATGAAGCACTTCAAAGAACGCATCAAGGAAATAACAATATTGGAATCAATGACAGAATGGCACAGCACATAACCAGGATGGATCCAAACAAACAAAGTAATGGATTTCAGAAGTGAACAAAAAGCTCCAAACAGAGAAAAAAAATCATGGAAGAATGGCCCAAGAAATCAAATCAACCAGGGTAAAAAAGGTAACGAATTAAAAAGGGAAGAATAAAGAAGTCCACTTGACCATAAAACATAAGTTTCTCACCTAAATTTCAATAGAATTTTCAATTCATTAACAAACGAATCCTTCAAAGTTTTTTTTTTCAATTGCACCTTCGCCCAACATGTATGGTTTCCTTCAGTTTTTTCTTCTTCACCCTTTCTTCTTTTCAGTTAAATTTGAAATGTTTATCAAAATAAAATAATCTCATCCTGGGAAAGTTTGAGTAAGTTTCATTATCTCGACTTTTCAAAAATTAATTAATTCGTTTCCGGTTTGCTATTCTATTCCTGTTGCGTTAGCTGTAAATCCTAAAATAACACACCCCTCCTAAAATAAGAACGTGAAAAAGATTTGCGTGCCTAGCGTGCGAAAAATAATGAGAAAAAAAATACGATTCCCGACAAAATAGCAACCGTCAAATCCAATAAACATATCTCGATCGTTCTGCACAAAAATAGAATAAAATCGCAATCAGCGAGATCGAGAAAGTTTCTTTGATTTCCGACTCAACACGTCTTGCGAGCCATCAAGAAAACGCACGGAAACTTAAAAGTTTGTTAAAGAAGTCGGCGCATCATCGACACTGAGACACTGAGGGGGCGAGGATAATTATGCATTTGTTATTCAAATATAGTTTCCCCCGGCCAAAAGTTTCTTACCCTCTCCTCTCGGATTAGGAGATTACGTGCCGCTGCATATACAAGGATAAGGGCTTCATCTTCTTTCCAAATTGTGGAGATTACGCCCGCATGTAAATTGCCCTTTTCAAAGTCTTCCCCATGTTGCTTGCATAACTATTTATCCTAAGGAATGACAAAGCTTTCCCACCTAATAGAACCTTGATATAATGAATTATTTCTATCAAATTTTTAATTTATTATTATTTCTCATTCTAAGTATATTGATGATGAGAGCTTTGGATATCAAAAGAGCTTACGGTAAGAACTGAGCGGTCACATCCGAAAGCGAACATGCAGAACGTGTTCTTTCCGAATCCAAGTGTCTCTTTAAAATCAGGAGAAACAATGCAAGTATTAAGTATAGCTTAGGGAAACTGCTTCAGTTTGCTTTTTGCCTTAAGTTTATTTTACACCCCCAAAAATATTTTGGGACTTCAATACGAAACTATCTCGGACAAGAACGCTTAATCTAGTAGATCATCCCTTCTCGCACACCTCTGAAATAATTGATATATGAACTTCCTTTCTTCCCTGCACCTAATTAATTTCAATAATCCCCGTTTTTTTCTCCTCGACGACGACGTGGTGACAAGAATTAATTTTATGAAGCGACCCATCACCAGAATGACAAATTGTGCGCGTATCTGCATATTTTTCCGTGTGCTGAGCCTCTGTAAGTAAAGTAACGTGTGAAAATTAAACTCGCCTGTGATTTATGACCTACCCCCTTGCGTATTGGGAAAATAATCTAACGCTCCAGTGAGCGTGAGCATTTTGATCGCACATCGGATCGTTCTAAGGGATTTCCAACTGTACGCACCAAAACGTGTTCGGGAAACAATTTTGCAATTTAGGGGCTGCTTTTTGTTAATTAAATCAAACACATCCCTTGCTAACCCAATTCGCAGCAATCTTGCAAAATATAATAGAAGCAGAAAAAAAAATTCCATTTCATACTTGCGTGATGATTGTAAAATTTTATTATGTAATTGTTTTAGAATTATGATTTTTGTTCTCGGTAAGGGGTCGGGGTCGGAGGGTTCTACAATATGATAATTAAACTTCTCGTTCTCATATACCAAGTCATTGATAAATTAAGGCAAGACATCAGTTAGTAGTAAACAAAGCTTTAAATATCTTTAATTGATTTCATAAATAAAACGTTTTTGCGCAGATTGGTGATTTATTTTCAGAGTTCGAAACCATGCAGCAAACACCGAAACACATTTGCGCCGATTTTAAATCGTATGGACCGCGAGCTAATAGTTAACAAAATCGGAATGCATTTAACCACGAACGAAACACATTTGTTCGCGTTTCCCATCGGAATATTTTTAAAATGCAACGCGTGTTCAATTTCCAGAGGTTTCGCGTGCATTTTATAAAATGTCATTCCGAATTTGTGGAAAATTCTTCCACGGTAAAAGGACTGATGCATTTTATTCACAAAACACATACAGGATGTTAGGGGCTCGAGCGTTATTAAATCAGCTTGGTTCAAAACAATTGAAAAACGTTTTATAATAATATGGTGTCCTATATGTAACCATTTCGAAAAATTCGAAATTCGTAGGTACATCTAGGACGAGTTTACAGAATATTTAATTACATTAGTAACGTTAAAAAATATTCTAAAAATAACAATAATCAGACAGAAACTTGACTTTAGGCAATCGACGTTTCGCTATTAGTTGGCAGCTTTGCCAAGACTGAACGAACGGTGAAACGTCGACTTCCTAAAGTTAAATATCAGTCTGATTATTGTTATTTTTTTTGACGTTACTGTCAATTAAATACGTCATTAAATTTTTAATCGTAATTAAATATCTATAAATCCTATGGTAGATTTCACAAACGTTACTTTAAATTTATTCAAGCGTTAAAAGTAAACGTTGCTATGGTTACACGTGCTGAAGGTGTAGGAGTGATTATTAAATTATTTAAATTATTTTATATATTATTTTAAATTATTTAAATTTAATCGACTTTTATGAAACCCAGCACTAAAGTAATAAATGTTATTAAATTAAATGTTTTCTTTTGTTTCTCGATCATTTTATTCTTCGTATTTCTTTCCTCGAAAATATATTTTTCGTAAAGGCAGAAGAGATATTGTTACAAATACAAGATATGAAAGAGATTAAAACTGAAGTGCAACGAAATACACAAGAAACGAATAAATTAAGACGAGTTATGAAAAGCTTGCAAAAGGAATGAAAAGTGAAAAAAAAAACATGCTAATACAAGAACTACAAGATGCAAAAGAGAGAATAGAAAAACTAGACAAAGACAAAATGAAAAATAATTCAATAGTATGAGGAATAAAATTAGAGTCTATTGAAGAAGCAAAAATGAAAGACAAAATTAAAGAATTTTTGGGTAAAGAATTAAAAATCAAAATAGACCAAAAGTGAAGAGAATATATACAAAATGGAGATGAAAAATTGGGAAGATAAAATAAAGGTATTACAGGTCAAAGGGGCATTAAGAAGAACGAACATATTCTTCGACTCAGAAATGGCACGGAACGAAAGAACAATACAGAAGTATATTAGAGACAGAGCAAGAGATGAGAGGAAAAAGGCACCGTAATATAAGTGAGATACAGGAGTGGAGATGGTATAACAACGAAAATAAATTAGTCCTCGACAAAGAAAGCACAAAAACACCAATGTCAAAAAACTAGTAGAAGTAGACAGGCAGACGATGACTCAGGTAACGACTAAGTACGAAACAAGGACAATGAGAAGATTTGGCAATACAAACAAAAGACAAGGAACTAGAACGAATAGAAAAATATGAAGAAATAAAAGAAGCTCAAGGAAAGGAAATAAATTATTCAAACCGCACAAATACCAAAAGGAAAACACACCAAGACTACGAAAGATGGAAGTTGGGAGTATGCTATTATCAGTAATTCAGCTATTTCTTTAAATTTGTATTGACCACTGCGTGTTACGAACGCTGTATACTTTTGACTTTCTTTCTCGACTGGTATATAGGTTTCTCACAATTTAAACTTATTTTTAACTCATTATTTTTACATTTTTTGGCACATAGAAAGTGATTACGTCATCTATCTCGTTATACATCTCCTTATTCATTACAGGGCTGATTTTTAAGTCTGTTTCATCTGAAATTACATTAATTTGAGCTAAGAAACATTGCGGTTCAATCTTTCTAATTGATACACCATCATTACTTATCCTAATTTCCAACATCGTCCCTCATGCCATCAATGATATATTGAATGACACTTTCATCGTCAACTGATCCTCAAGCAGCTAATTCTTTCATAGCAAGGTAGTATTTTTGTATATTTTCAGAGCGTGTCATTTTTCGATTGTTCAGCATCATGTGGATGTCTGCTTTAGACATTTTTGAAGAAAATTCATTCTTTAGTGTATTCCAGCTTTTAATTACACCCTTCACTTTGGACAAATAGTTTTGCTACACTCGTCAACGATTTTTTTGCGAATATAAACTTCTGCAAGGCGTTCCATTCGAAGAGATCAGCTATCCACCTTTCCACGGAGTAGGAGTCACCTCCATTGAACGATTGCACTGAATCTTCGACGTCCTTGAAATTTAAAGCAAACGTAACCTCTTATTTCTTTGTGCAGTGTGAACTCTGGTACTCGTTGCACTGCCATCATCGCATCTCACATCGGTTTCTAGGAAGCTGATACTTTTATATTAGGTACATAAAAGTAAAATGTATTCAATTAAACAATTAGAAAATGTTCAATGGCAATTAAATACAATCACAATTAAAATCAATTGGATTTTACGATTGAATTTAATAGTTTAATTGCAGAACACAATAAAATTTAATTGCAACTAATTTATTGTCAATTACAATTATTTTTTATAACGACAATTATTAAAAAAGTCCGTTTGAATGTGATAACTTTGAATTGATGCTTATTAGGTCGTAAATAGATTTTGATTTGATACATGTAATGTCGACATCTTTATTGCCTACGTATAAATATTAGGCAAGGTGATTGGCATTACATATGTATAATGGCGTTGTCAAGTTTCCAGAAAATATTTTTCTTCATGATTCGAAAACGGTTATAATTAGGGCACCATATACATATATTATATTATATATATACATTACATATACCATAAGATTAAATGGATTTATAAACCAATGCCTAAGAGATTGGTAACAAACGAATTTGACAATACTCGAGATTAGATTTGTGTTTTGGATGAAATACGCATGAGCTTCCTAAAAACGCACGTTAAACAAATTAAATTGTCTCAGAGGTGGACGGTCTTATTTTTAACGTTGCACTTAATGGAAACGTTTAAAACGCATCTTCCAAATTTCCGGAACGCGCCCGGAAAAAAAAATAAATAAGAAGTCGTTCCCACACAGAAACAATAAAGCTTTCTCCGTAATGTATTGCCGAACGGAACGGAGGACGGAAGACACATAAAGAAAGATTTATGAGTACAAAGTCGAACTTTTTGTAAATACATGCAGATAACAAAAGGAGCTTCGTCCGTTCCTTAAAGAATTATTAACGAATATATTGCGATTTCAATGCGGGAAACGCGTACATTCGCACTGTTCACATTCAGAATTCTCAAGTATTTAGTTAGGGCATTAGCAAGTAGATTAGAATCAATTTTCTTATAGGCGATTTATTATGTATTTAAAGAAATAACTTTTTTGTCATACAAGTACAGTCAGAATAAAAAATAATGTCTCTCCCTCTTGAGGAGACATTACTTTTAATTCCAAGTATATAATCATACAAAAAGTTCCCCCCAAAAAAAAGTCGCCCTTTTTCGAACTTATTTGCATGTTACGTGTGCAGTAACGCTTTCAAAAAATTACCATAAGCAAATATTTATTTGTCCCTGGCTCCTCACCGGAAACGCCGCCGGAAATGTTCGCCGTTCAAGCACAACCGTGACCTAATAACGCACGTCACGTCACGTCATTCTTGAAGGACCCATTTCAAGACGCGTTAATTTATGTGGGTATACATGTACGGTTCGGTTTTCATTATAAACTACCCTTGCTTGAGCTAATAGAAAGGTAAACTTACGTTAATGCACCGACAACATACGTGGCCGTTCATGAAGATGTATGCTCCTCGACTATTGTGTTTGTGCACTAAATTATCTTGCTCATTAATTTTATCCTTCAGACTGGCGTCGATTTCCGACTATTTATTTTAATTCGTCGGTAGAACTTGGAATTATTTGCCGGCAATGTAAAGTTACATATCTTGATGTCCTTATTCATGACTTGATTAACATGTCCTGAACAAAACGAAATGCTTCAGTTTTATTTAATAATATTCTACAGTACATAAAAGGTATTTTATTTTCATACAATTTCACAAGTATTTTTGAAAACAACAACTCTGTATTCAAAGGCCGCGATAAGCACGAATGATATACGAAGAATTAACTCGAAAATAAAATAAAACTCATAAAGAAACAGCGAAGCACAAACAAAAAAAATGAACATTAATAAGAGAAGGCTGACGATTCTCTGGTGGACTGTCTGAAAATTAAATGACTAACAAGAAAACAAAAGAAGGAGCCATGAAAAGTGTCAGCGAAAAGATGATAAATAATTTTAAAAAATGAAACAAAAAAACTGACCAACAAGACACTTGAACCGTTAGATAGCAAAAGACAAACGAAAAACACATAAGCGCAATAAGCTCATATGATTTACGAAAAATAAACAAAAAAAAATGAAGAAATAATAAAAGTAGGCTGACAATCCTCATACGGACTGTTTGACAATCAGAAGACTGACAAGAAAATAAAAGAAGAAGCCATGAGAAAGTAATTTTAAAAAATGAAACAAAAAAGAACTGAATCTAAACACTTGGATTGTTAAAAAGCAAAAGACAAACGAAAAGCAAAGAAAACCTACGCCTCAAATGGTTTAAGAAAAATAAACAAGAAAATGAAGAAATACTAAAAGTAGGTTGACAATCGTCCTACGGACTGTTTGAAAATGGAAAAGACTGAGAAGAAACCAAAAGAAAACGCCATGAAAAGTATCAGCCAAAAGACGAAAAAAAGTGAACTAAATCAGGACATCTGGAGTGTTAAAAAACAAAAAACTAACAAAAAGCAAAGAAAGCTTGCGGAATAAGTTCTAACATCTTGTGAAAAATAAACAAGAAAGTGAACAGATAACAAAAACAGGCTGACGATCCTCCTAGAGATATAAACAACAAAAGAAGAACTCAAGAAATGTGTCAGAGAAATACGAAGAAATAATTTCGCAAAGAGAACCAAAAGAAATCTACAACAAACAGCTTGAAAATACATAGAAACATAAGATAAAAGCAAAACGAAGACGCGGAAAGTCGAAAGAAAAAAAATCAAGAGAATAATAGAAGTAAAAGAAGAAACTTTAAGAAATAAAAGAAAACTCAAACAAATGCAGATGAAAAAAAAAGAGAAAATAAAAATCCGACCATCCTCCGTGGAAAAATTTAAGATTGGTAGGAAAACATAAAAGGAATTGTAGAAAGGACATCAACGTAATACGAAAAATATTTTCGATGAACGAAACAAAAGAAGAATGATAAATTATAACGAATACGAAGAAAACGAGAGTAACAAGAAAAGAAATTTGACAGTCCTCTGGCCAACTGCTTGAAAATTAAAGGGCCATTGTAGGGCCATTTCCGATTTCAGTTCGGCTTCATCAACATTAACACTGGATATAGTTAGGATACAGTTAGGGTTGTGTCATCCCCAAAAAGAGTACAATTTGCTTCCGAGAAACGCAATGGAAAGTCATTAAATTAAATTAAAAACAGTAGTGGACCCATAATAGAATCTTGAGGCACACCAACATTTAACAATTCTTTCTCACTAAGTTTACCATTAAAAGCAACTCTGGTGGACTATTTGAAAATTAAAAGACTGACAAGAAAACAGAAGGAGAAAGGTCAAAGAAAATAATAATTTGAGAAACAAAAGAGAATTGAAGTAAGCAGCACAAGGTAAACAAAGTATAAAAGAAAAAGTCAAAGATGCAGTAAATCAAGAAAACAGAAAAAAACCTTTGCGATGCGTCGACGTAATGAAATGCAGATGGGCAAAAATAAGTTAAAAATCCCACGATTCTTCCGGCTGATTGTTTTTGGAAATCAAAGATAGCAGAAAACAAAATTAAACTAAAAAATACGAAAAATATTTTCGACAAATGAAGCAAGAAATACGACGAATAAAATGATCGAAAAACAAAAGGAGATCAAAAGAAAACCTATAAGGAAATATAAGGTAAAAAAAAGAAGAGAAAGTAAAAAGAGTAATAGAAAGTAAAGAGAAGAAAAAATGTAATGTCGATGTTATCGGAAAATTTAAATTCGGAATCTAAAAAGTAAAGTGGACAACGTCGACGCGACGCGACGATTGAAAAATTTTTCAAAAGCAAAAACTATCACAAAACTCTAATGTAAAATATTCCCGAATTATTTACCTTGTTTTTGTAACAAGCCTGCGCTGTATCTTTCATCAGCTTTTCCTCGTCTAGCAATAGTGAAGAATGGGTGTGAGTAAATAGATCTTAAAGTAGGCGCCAGGATGAACAAAACACCCAGCTGATCCGAAATAGGCCTTGACAGTGTTCACAATGTGTCTCGGCTTTTCAATTGATCGTTCGCAACAATCACAGGAGGAGATTTAATTAAAATTCGCTTGTACGTTTAGGTTAATGACACAAATACACAAACATCTAAAATAATATTTGCTTTAATTACAAATGCACGGAATTGCAACGTCACAAACAGGTTAATCATATGCGACAGAAAGTCACCGAAACAATATGTTTAAAATGACTTAAGAATGTTTATTTACTTAACTCGATGCTTCAAATCTAATCCGCCATGTGTCGATTACAATAATTAACAGCGCAAGATCTATCGAAAATTCGCTCTTTAGCAACGCAGCGTCACGAAGCAATAAATGAAGAAATAATGAACAAACTCACGCAACCAAGAATATGTCCTGTAGGTCAAGGTCGTTTATAACTCCTTGCGTTTATGTTGCATAATGCTCGTAACAGTCACCTCTCCTTTAGCCGGACACGTTCTCTGAGTCGGCAGTACGAAACTGCGGAGTTTAACTAAACCGATGTACAGTTGCGGACAGAAAATTTCGGATGTTACTGTCACTTATCTGATGTATACATATAGGAATTTCTTAACTTTTACGTCAGTGGAATGACAGTGACACCCGAAATTTTCTGTCCGCAACTGTACCAAACGAAAGAATATCCCAAAAAAAAGTGAGAGCTAAAAGAAGAAGCAGTATAATTAATAATAAGATAGCGTCAAGACGTTAGTCTAACATTACCTGTATTTTAGGGAAACCAGGACCTGGTAGGATTGTGAAAATCATCCCAACACTCGTTTGATGATGCACTAAAAATTTCCGACCACGTCGAATTAGAGTTTTTCTAATCTTTCTTAGCAATAACTTCGATAATTTTAACCACCGAAGTTAAAACGAGAAGTGAAACGTTAAAACAAACCAAATTGGATGACGCGAGATGATCTCAGATGCTGTCAGCCCCAACCAATCAGAAACCATTATTAACGATATGCTTATATTAAAACTGCTACCCACCTGAAGGACAGCAAATTGAAGAAGTGCAAATTAAGTTTTCCAACACAGCCGGCTAACTTTTGGAGAAGGGTATGCGTCGTTCATAACCCCAAAGCAAAGGAGAATATAAAAGAAAATCACTAGCTGAGCACACCTGTTTTTATTTGGTGTCACTCAAAAATTAACACAAACAAAAGTAAATCGTACAACCCAGAAGGGGTCTCAGTGAGTTAAAATAAAAATGTAAACGGTATTTCGATTAATTAAATCTTTAACCGAGACACAGATCTGCCTCTCGTTTACAAAAATGCAAAAAGTGACTATTCAAAATTATTCACCTAAAATAAAATTAACGCAACGCAGCGACAATAACAAATTTAAAAGAAAATAAAACAAATCCGACCTTGTAATAAATGCACTTTGACACTCGGCTCACAGTCAAGAAGAAGTTGGAAATACCAATCGAGATACAATCCGGCGGAGGAGGTTGGCGTTGCCAATTCCGTCACTACGCAGGATGACGTCAAGATGTCACGCCACGAGCTATCCTGTTGACTTGTATCGTCTATGGTCGAACTCCAACAGGAGAAAGGGCTGAACCGCGATGTTTTGACCTAAGGTCTCCGCTTACGGCTTTTCCACTCAAGGGTCGGTCTTAAAGGACGTTACAAAGAAAGATGTGGTCAGAAAGGGGTACGACTACCAGCCTGTTATTTTCTCGCTGCAACAGACTTAGAAAAGCTTATAAGAAAGCTTGTATTGCTTAACGTGCACTTAAGTAGATCTCGGAGTAAATAAATTCCGTTTCAGGGTTCGATCAAAGAATTCAACATGATCAAGGCAAAAAATCGTGGGCACTTCACTGACACTACGTGTGCACGTTAGGACTTAAGACAGCAAGAGTCCCGCGTCGAAGAAAGAACACGCGCAGACTAAATAGATCGGGTCGGGGTTGTTACGAGATAAACTCTCGGTGAAGGGGTGAAGGGGTGAAGGGGTGAAGATTACTGCAGCCGAACAACATCACCTCATGCCGAAAGTCACGTAGACACAAACGGACTTTTCGAGTTCCCACGAAGTAAAGGGGCTGGTAATACTGAAAATGGTTTAAATAAATTGTTCACCCGTAACAAGACGTGTCACGTGGCGATCGAGAATCGCACGCCTGCATTCGGGTATCAGGATTGCCACAATAAATTCTAAGTTGACTGAAATTATCCAAATATTGCCAACCTATTCAGTACATAATTTGGAACTGTAACATGACAGAAAACAAAAGAAAATATAATACTAGTGGGGCAAAAAAGAGCCTTACAGAAATACTCCAGCTTTACTTTGCTGCTTTAGTGTTCTGTTAATAATTACTAATCACAGGAAAAGAAGAAGTACTTAGAATTTTATTTCTTATTACTAATAAGTTATTAGTAGTCATTGTATAAACTTCAGTAAGGGTAGATCTTTAATTTAATTTCGTGATTGTCTAGTGCAAACCTTAAAAGGTGTAAATTTTAAACCCGCCTTGTAAAACGCAACGATATTTCTTTCAAGCTTATCTCCACAACCGCACAAGTGTGCGAATAAATCACAGTGAAAATGATTCCACAATATGCAAATCGGGCGAATTGTTTTATCTAAGCGAGCGAAGTGCATGTCTATTGATAATATCAGCGGGGCATAATCACCATTTTGCATGACCCAGAAAGACCGCCGACGCAAACAGTTGCCTTCGAATAACTAATTGCATTACACTCGATGATAATGATTTTAATTGACGCGGAGGAAGCTCGTCAACATGCATTACCGTTAACGGTTTCGAGGCCCCCGGAGCGACGCATTAGCTGCGCCCGGGCTGAAATTCAAATCTTTTTTCCCCGGAACCCGCCGCCCCCGACGGGGCGAATTCCAAATTGAAAACGCAATTTCCGCTCGCTCGGATTCGACCACTTCATTTTTTTTTTTTTTTGGCGAACGCCGACGGAAATTATAAGTTTTCACAATAGGACTTATGTGAACTAAAAGCTCGATTCCGGAAAGTTTCTTTTTAATTCAGCCGAGGAATTTAAATGCAAGATCAAAAGTTGCACACTGTTGGCATAACAATTAGGAGGTGGGCGAGCCAAGTGAGTCCATGAGCTTTTCGTCATTGCCAATTCAAAAATTAATCGACGTTTGATTTCGGACGTGACGGGGGTTAATATAAAGAGCGTCGGCGTGTATCCTTAATGTAATAAAGAGGACGAAACTATCTCGTTATTTTAATAGAAAGACGACGGCGACGACATTCAGCCCCAAAACTACCTCGCGATTTTAATACAGTCACAACGTGACGCCTCAACACGAATCCATTAGTGCCTGAATTATTTCATTAGGCAGTCGATATTTCATTAAGGCGTTAGATTCACACAATACAAATCACCTGCGCCAGCTGGCAGTATTATTGTAAATTTCCGGGGAATTACAATACGATAATAGATACATAGACAGTGAAACGTTCCGATAATTTGTTTTAAAAATAAAAAGCGATTATTGCAAGTCTAATTTCTATAAACACATGTTCATATTCCTCCGGGCTTGCAGCAGGGAGTTACGTGGGTGGTCAAGAATTCGGGGACTCTGTTTCTTTTTGAACGGTCAGGTTGTAAATCTGTCCAATAACTTATCTGGCAGCTTTCATGCACATGTACTAACATCGCCACACAGTAATTGCAGGCGCCAAGCGAAAGCCAGCGGGGTGAGTAGACATCATAAACAAATCTATTTTGACGTTTTAAAGCGTTTTTCTAAATTCTCACATGCATTACCGGGTCAAATTGCAGACTAGCGGGCCATGTGGCCGAAGGTATCGGGTTGCATTGCGAGCTGAAGTCTGTCTCGTTTCAGGCAGATAACGGAGGCTTTAAAATTGTCAACTTCCACACTTGAATAGTAATTTATAGGGCTGCCACTTAGGACAGTCCGAGGAGTTGATAGAGTATATCTTGGTACATATGGCCTCTGTGGTAGGCGGGCGTGTGAACGTAAGGCCGAGGTGATTTTTTAATTTTCGCTGTAAGTCCGAGGGGCGGGTTTTGATTGTTTCATGTTAAGGAAAAAACGCGGAGGAAGGCAGATAACATTTACGCTTAGACGAAAGCGGTCAAGTTGAATTTTTAATTTGACTTCGCAGTTTTTTCTTAGGCGCGTATAGTACTTATTCAAGTTTGTATCTTTATATAGGTATTTGTTGTTGTTAAATCATTTATTTCGGTCCGATTAAATCTAGTGATAAGAAAGGCAATAAAAAATCATACACGCGGGCGCCGCGCCGCGAAGTGCTTTAAAATCACGTGCAGTGCGAGTGAAAGGATTATACACTAGTGGTAATTAACATTTACTTGTTTCATTCAACTCACCTTTGGTGGTAAAAGAATTACATAGAGATAATTGGTTTTGCTTAATCCGGCTAAGAGTCAGTACATTCATAGTAACATTACACTGAGGTAAATTTAACCAAATATTTTGAGTTACTTTACAGCGAGTATTAACACGCATTAGTGACTTTCATATTTTAAATTTTTGATTGGTCAGCGTCCGTAATTAGTGGCCGAGTTCGATAATTTAATTGATCAACGACAATTTGTCATTCCCTGCATCTACTTGGGCTTCCAATACAGTGTACTTTAGAAATCAGTCTACCATAGGGAAATTCTCTCAGGCAAATCGTAAACCAAACAATTTGCAACACATTCCTGGCCATTTTCTTGACAAAGGTTTTCACACCCTGTATATGTGGGAGGGTAAAACTGTTGTCTTGGCTGAGAGATTTGTCGGTTAATTAGAAGCAATTGCCTCGAGACTGAAAGGCCATAAACATCCATAGTGTAGTGCCGAACACAGTCGATCTGGGACCTTGCGCTTTAAATTGATTAGCTAGTTAGACGACGAACGAGCGACAAACAAGGAGTCCTGTATAGGCCAGGCATTGGGTAAAAGCGCCGCTCTCAAAATAACATTAACGCTCGGGATCGCGTAGCAGAAGAAGTATCGGCTCACTGCACGTGTCCATTAATTAGGCTGATTAGAGATAGGGTTAATACAACACCTCCCAAAAGGGAGTCCGCGAAAAACTGATGATTGCTACTGATTTACCTGCAGATTGATCGCTGAAGACGACAGGTATCACATACTTCGCCCAAAAATTCTGATTAATTCATTAATTAACTCCCTTACACTGTCGCCCCATAGAGGCACTTTGTGCGTTGGTTTATTGAATCGAACAAGCCTTTGAATACCAGCAGAGTTACAGACGCTGTACTAAGACTCGAACATTTGAAACTCAATTAATTATTGATAAGTCAGGAGTTGAACTCTCTAGTAAAACATCTGTGTAACATTATACCACCAACGGTGTGAATCGGAAGTAAAGAGATCGCGCCGATACCCGAAGGTGAAAACTGTTAGGCGAATCACACTGTATTTTCGGAAAATCGTAATTTTTGATTAATTGTATTGATTTTAAACACCAGGTTTTTTTACGCTCAAGTTCTCTGTTTCCACAGAAGCGGAGTGCAGGAGTTTTTTGCCCAATAATTTTTTTTTTCAATAAATTACTTAAATTTTAATTGTTGCGTTTCATTATCAACTTGCCTATTTCCTTGTTGAAAAGCTATCATTGTACTGCTCCACCGAATAAAGAACCAGGTTATCACAGTTGTCCAATTGTTTGGGCTACACAACCTCCCAACACTTGGCAAACGCGTTTGAAAACATGAAGCGCAGGGCACGTTTGTGCATTCAAGTTGAAGGACGGCATTTTCAACATCTGCTTTAAACTTTAGTGTTGTTCAATGAAGTGTTTCTCTGAATTTTGCGTTCACTTTACACATTTTCTTATGTGACGTCATGATCAGATAATATGACACTGACAGTTATTGATTGACAATTGTCCTCTCACTCTTGTATTGCGTGTCGCCAACTTTATAAAAAATCACAGCTTACTTTAAGCAGGAATTCATTTGAAGGCACGGTACCTCTCAAATACTCGTTTGTATAAATGTATATAATGATGGGCACTCGCTAGATAAACTTGTGGTCAATAAAAGTGACCCGTTACATTGAAATTTAATGACGTTTTGTATATATTTAGATACTGAGCCAGCCTTGCAGTTTTGAAGGTTATACTAAATGTCGTGTTGCATTTCTGTTCTTCTGGATCGCCGAGTGGCTCAGCGGTTAGCCTAGCCGACTTGGAAGTCGTGCCGCTCGGTTGGCGTGAGTTCGAATCTCACCATTGGCCATGGTTGTTTGTGTTGTCTAATGACATGTTAAAACGCCTATAAAATACTTCACCCAGCATTTTAAGTAGTAACAATTGTGTAATTGGTGGAATTCCCGTAGATTTGGCTAAATTCTAGTAGCCTTGGCCATATGGCCATAGCAGTTGGAGCATAAAGGTACAAGAAGTATTTCCGCAAACCGATACCTTGCTCATTAAAGGAAAAAAAAATTATGTAAGAAATCAGAATTCTGTACAAAAAATTTTTACTGCAAAATTAGAAAAGCACTTGCAAAATAAATTGCTATCATAAAATTCAAACGTGTGAGTCTGTGAATCTGAATCATCACAAACGAAGGTACGTACCAACAAAAATTTGAGAAAAATTGCTGAGACTGCAACTTAACATAAGTACGATTAACACCCGTGCCGCTGCGCAGGCGCTTTACCCCTATTGAGTCAGACAGACTGATTTATTTAAGTGCCGAAATCCCAAAAGAAAAAGTTTCTATTTTAATTCTCCTGGTGAAAATCAAAGACTAGCAGAAAATAAAATGAAACTAAAAAAAATCAATGAAATATGAAAAATATTTTCGACAAGAAACACGAAGAATAAAATGATCGAGAAACAAAAGTAAACTGACGATCCGAATTACAATACGATAATAGATAGCCAGATACATCGAAGGCGTGAGAAATTTAGTTATTTCCTTCGAATTATAAAAAAATTAAACTCAGTTCTAAATAATAATAAAGTGACAGTATTGTCCGAAGTTTTGGCGTTCATAATTCATTTCTTTCGTGGACAGAACACTAGATGTCGCACTAGATACCTTCACCATGTACCTACTTCACCATAGAAGGTTATCAAAGTATTTTAATATTAAAATGCTTATAAAATACTTCACCTAACCAGCCTGCTTTGTTAACTGATAATATGTTTACCTGGCCGCTTAAATTCGATCGATAGATAAAAGAACTTGCAAAATAAATTGCTATAATAAAATTCAGACGTATGGGTCCGTGAATCAGAATCGTTGTAAACAAAGGCACTAACAAAATATTGAGGAAAAATTGCTGAGACTGCAACTGAACACAAGTGCGATTAACACCCATGCCGCTGCGCAGGCGCAATAAGAAAAAACAACATTATGGACAGCTGCTACGGTGATGTCACTTTACCCCTATTGAGGTGGCAGACTGATTATTTAAATATGGTAATACCAAAAGAAAAAGTCTCTATTTCAATTTTGTTTTCCTTTTTTCTATCTGCGTGTTTATTTCTCGTCACGAATTCTTCTACAAGTTCGATTTGGCGAAATATTAATTATATAATTTAATTAAATTTTTGTAGTAAACAATAATGCGGATTTGATCTGAAGTATCGAGTAGTTTAATTAATCAAATTGTACACACGGGTGCAATATCTTTAAATCGTCTTAAATAAGTAGTTAAAGTAACTATTGTAGCTGTATATTTGTACCTTCGCCTTCAACAAACAAGTGAGTAAAATAAAAATCTCCTAGATTAATTGCAAAACTATCGCGAATGCGAGAAACTTGGGATTGTTCACCCTGGCGCCTATATTAACATCTGATTACCCACCCCACTCTTCACTGTTGCTGATGCAAGATACAGCGCAGACTTCTTACCGATCAAAGTAAGTAGGACAGAAGTATTTCGTTCCAACGATTTTGTCGTAACAAATTGAATTCGACATTTTAATCATAGATCCTGCACTAAGAGAGTTCTAAGTAACACCTGCATTTTTTATTGTAAATTGTAACCATTATAATAAATGTAACTGTAACATTATTTAAAATGTTGATGAGATGGCTCTGAGTAGAGAACTGAAATTGAAACTGCTACTGCTACTTCAGCAATTGTACTCAGTCGTGGTCGATAGGACGGGGGGAGGGGCATGAAACAAGAGAATAAATTATAGAAGAGCACAGATAAATATCCTAACATGAACTGCTGTAATATGGCAAGGAATTCCTTGCTAAACTTGAAAAGTCTTATAGGGAAGACGGGAAAACGTTTTCGCGTCCAGCATTGATTGTCGAAGTATCTCGTTATCTCAAAGAATAAAATAATTCAATGTAAGAGACACTTGTGATGATAAGATCTTGCACAGGCCGGTGCAGCCATAAATTCCGGCAATCTAATCACTGCTCGTGCAAGAAGCGAAACGTCCGCTTATTTTTAGATCGGGGCATTAGATAATTATCCGGCGTTTTTATGCCGGAAATGTTCCTGCACGAATATTTAAACTGCACACGCAAGTTCATGTTTTTAAAATTACCGGGTCGGTTAATCTTCATAATGTCCATGCTGTTTTTATTGCGTAATAAATCAGGCGTAATTAATTATCATCGATTTTATGGCTAATTTCTTCTTGTTTATAAAAGAAATACCGACGTAGTTTTCATTTACTTTATGATTGTGTACTTTGTTAATTTTGTTTCAAATCAAAAGTTGTTATATTCCAATTATGAAATTGGGAGCTGCACGTAAAGTTTTATGATTCAAGCATAATTAATGCATTGGTTCCTTTTATTCGTTTTAACCAGACAGTGATTTATGAGTACAAGTAGGTATGAGGTCATATAAACTTGTGTAAACTGAAACAAGGAAATTGCAATGCAAGAGATTACAGCTGCATGAAACAGTCCGCCAGTGCTTCCAAGAAGGATAATTAACATAAACAATTACATAAGACGGTCTTGCCATGCACAGAATCACCAATAAGAGTCACTGGAAAAGCATGCTTAATCTTTTAAAACCATTTTCCGATGACTCATAAGTCAAGGCAGGATTACATAAGTTGCCCCGGTAGACTTTCTAAAAACCGAACCCTTTATATACTTGGAAAACTGATTTGTAAATTATTAGAATGTTATTCTAGTAAGAGGAAAGTTTCCTCCTCATATAGTATAGTGTAAACCATGTAAGTCTATTGCTTGTTATTACTTTTAATAAATGTATTATTTAATCGAGCTGCGTCCCTTATGTCATTTATTACGTAATAATATCAAAGAATTGTTTAAATAAAAGTTCTGTTTCTGAAGCGTATCGAAAGCGATTCAGAGCTCGTTGTGTTACATGAAGTTACAAGTTAACGGCTAAATCTTTTAGAGGAAAAGAGGAGTCGAAGTGAAACTCGGGCATGAGAAATTTAAATTGACGGCTACTTTAAAATTAAATATTGATCAGCCGGAGAACTCCGCTCATGGAAGATTCACCTTTTAATAAAAAATACATCGTCGGATCTACGCTGGCCGGGCCGGCCCAGTTCTCACCTCCTACATAATCCAAATAAAGTTATCAGATCAGCATCAGCAAAACTAAGTTCTGATATATTTATGTACTTTAGTTTTAATGGATAAGAAACTATGTTGGAAGTACTTACAGATATTATGTAAATGTCTTGCAAATACTGGTACCGTAACACCGTAACATCTCATTAAAGAATGAGCAAGTAGGTCGAAGGAAATCATGTATAACGATACTGTACGAGGAGATCCGTTCTGCCCGGTGTGTGCTTGACACGTAAATTGCTTTGTGTGCGGAATATCTGAAGCTCATTTTGCATCTTTGTGCATTGCATGGAGCACTAATGGAGTTTACGTATGCTTTGTCTTGTCCAACAAATTTAAAATTACTTGGGAGCTTGCAAGCAAGTACAGAACTTTTTTGATGCACTTGGTATTTCTGCTGCAGAAGGTTTTCGTTCACTATATGCAGTACGTACACATTCAAAGCAAGACCGAACAAAAACAAAAAAATGGCAAAAGTATTCCAGAGAATTTAAACTAAGAAAAAAAAACAGCGACATAGACATTTAGACTCGTTTGCGGACACTCTTTATCGAAGAAGACTGGGAATGAAAATAAGAAGAAGAGATGAAGATAATTTGAAGTAGAAGCGAAAGGAAACATCATAGAACAAATAAAAAGATTTGGCCACCAAACCAAAATGGCTCAAAAAAATATATTCTCCGTTAGACAAGATAAAACATGGTAGACTCGCACAAAACTGGAATATCTAGGATAGGATAATGAGTGTTGCCCAAAAATGTGATCTTCTGAAGAAATCTAGGTGACAACGGAAGAAAGAAATTAAAAGATAAACGAAAGTAGAAAGACGTATCATAGAGGAAACAGAAAGATGGCGAAGCAGTATAACATGCAAATATCAATAGACAAAACAAAAACGATGGCGTTATCAAAGGAACCCAACAAGTGCAAAAATTAATAACTCAAAGCCATAACTTGGAAAAACAAATGCAAACAGGGCAATTGACAGATCAATTCTACCTGTGGAGCAAAAGAGGACAACGAACATGACGACAAAAAGAAAACAGCTGAGGTGGTGAGCTACCGCCAGAAAAACGCGATTGGATAGAATACGAACCCGGGCAAAAGCAATTCACAGATACAGTAAAGTTCACGAGGCATAGAAGAAAACATTGGAACGAGCAAGTAATGAAAGTTAGTTAAAGTTTAGTTAAAGATTGGAAAAAAGAATGGGCAAAGGGCTGATGAACTATGTCGTAATAACTGTATGAAGAAAACTGCCAGTCGACCTGCAACAAAAGAAGAAGAAGAAGAAGAAATAGAAAAACTTTAATTGATGGTTCCTCTACCGAAACAAAATGGAACATACAACAAATTGTGGAATGATCTCCATTAGAAAAGAAAACAAATAGGAGTCACAAATGCAACTCGAATAATGAGATGTAAGACATATACTGTAATCGATTAAAAAAAAAGAAGCAGATAGAAATAGAAAGATATATGACAAATTAAATGAGAAAACTTATAGGATTATGGAAAATGTGAGAGGACAGGTTGCCCATGGCATTCAAGAATGATCTCCACCGGAAAAGAGAAGACGTGGACATCCCAAATGTAACTAAACTGAAAATTGTGAAATGACCTCCATTAGAAAAAAGAATAACAATGGAATGTTGAGATATAAGACATAGAGCGTACTCGATTCAAAAGAAGAAAAAATAAATATACTAATAAGGGACAGATGGAAATAGGATATATGACAAATGAAATCGAAATGAGACAACTTATAGGATCTGGAAAGATAAAATTGGAGGAAATAGAAATGAGACAACTTATAGGATCTGGAAAAATGAAATGGGAGGAGACAGTTTGCCCATGACATTCAAGAATGAACTCCATCAGAAGAGAGAAGATGTGATTCAACTGAAACGTAACAGTCCGACAAGTCCTGTGAGCAACTGCAAAAAGGAAAAGATAAAGTTAAATGGGAAAAGACATGGAAACCCCCAATAGAATTGGAACTTTCTGATACCCACGCAAATGGTTAGAAAGAAGAAGAAATCAAGATAGGAAAGAATGCAAAGAAAGTAAAAAGAAATATAACAGGCATTCCATCGGAAGGAGAAGACTGGGGAGTATAAGGACATGACCAGTGAGAGGACCTGCAAGGTTTTTTCGATTTCATCCAGTTTGAGGCTATACGAAATATGTTGAGTTGTGAGACATTCTACGTATAACATCTTATCGCTTCGTTACAACAGTAAACCGTCAAAACTCCATCTGTCCTCTCATTGGACATGATTGTGAGCGATTGCAGAAAAAGATAAATACATTCTGAAATGGATTCCATCGGTAGAGAGAAGACTTGAAATATCCAAATGGAGCTGAAACGTTGTTATGTGTTATAAACATTCTTGTATAAGGCTGAAAAGAAGACGAATAAACAAAGATTGTAGAGGACACAAAGAAAGTGGAAAGAGATGAATTCCATCAGAAGAGAAAAGACATGATCACTGAAATAATGAGGTATAAACTGAACTATTAGGAAAAAAAAGAAGTGATACAGTTATTAGGAGACAAATGGAAGTTGTAGAATATATTCATAAATAAATTCCATCGGAAGAGGGAAGACATGGAAGCCCCATCGAAGCTGGTACGTTGTGATATAAGACTTTCGTTTAAATGCTTGGAAAGACGAAGGAACGAAGATAGTAGAAGGCAGCGAAAGTGAAAACAGAACACACAGATATGATCTGGGAGTTCCAAGTATAGCTGAAGTAATGAGGTATAAGACATGGCCTACGTGCGACTGGAAAACGATGGAATAAAGCTAGTAGAATACAAATGGAAACAAATTTGGAAGATATTCTGAAATGAATTTTGTCGGAAGAGAGAAGACAGGAGAACTCCAAATAAATAGCAGGAAAAAAGAAGAAGACGAAGAAAGTGAAAACGTACAGGAATTCTGATGATTCTATCCGAAGAAAGAAGACCTGAAAGCCCCAGTTATAGCAGAACATTTTAATTTAATGGGTTGATCAGAAGAAGAACAAATGCAATTAGAAAGAAGTACCAAAGAGTACATAGTAGGATAACTTTCATGATTTGGCCAAATCTTTCTTCAGGAGAAAAAAGACGCAGCAAACGCAAACCAAGGCAGGATAATGAAATAGAAGCTTCGACTGCTACATGGATCTTAATTTCAACAATTTGGAAGATAACAAAGTAGGAAATTTATAAACTTAGTATAAATATACTCGTAAACTCAGAAGGTTTTTTCTTTTTGCTTACACAGTTAGTCAATGCAAATTTAGGATTAGTTAATTTGTAACACAAACGAAATTTAGTCCGGAACATGGAAGACAAGTTTTATTATGACCTGCAGATGCTCCCGAACAAAGGCACCAAACAAATCACATTTACATACTGTCCAGGACGAACGAACCAGGATTCTGAACGTGTAACTCTCTTCAAAGGCAATTTAATTTAGGCGGGCAACTGAGAATGCAACGCGTTCGCACTTCATCCGGCGCAAATTGAATCCGGAACCCCACGAATTTCGTCGGGTAATAAAATCACAATCGGGGAATTTTGCGAACTTTGCTTCATTTCACCGCTTGCAATTAAGGAGAATAATAGATAGTTGCAGAGCGTCTTTCTTTTGCAGGTGGCAGTAAATAGTGTAAATGGACGGAAAAGTCATAAAATCCAGAATCCTTCTCGTCCTTCCCCATCGCATGTAATATATTCAGTTTTTTATCGTCGGCGAAATTTATTCTTCCTGATGAAGTGAAGCGAAAGGTCACTATCGTTGTCCTCCACGAGAAGGACTACCATAATTAAATGCGAGCGAGAAATATGCCGCCAAGTGAACGGCCGAACGGAAAGTGACGCGAGTGGCGACAGATAATGAATCCTTTCGTCCCTTTTTCCCTGCAACGCGACAAGGTCCTGTAAGATCCTCCAAGGCTTACTCGCTTCCGATACGCACTCGGCGGTCGTTTGTTTTCCGAATAAAATTAAGCCGGTGAATGCCTTTGGGTCGGCCGAGCGTAATTGAGGCGAATTAATTGGGGGCCCTTGATTAGGATATTTTGCTACGGCAGCGTGTTTTAAAACGGTAAAGGTAGGATGGAAATTAAACCTTCGGGGTGTGCAAACTAACGTGAATTAATTGAAAGAAAACTGAACTGACGATCTAAGACAATGCCACGCTCGAGGGTTTTCATTAAATTATTTTATTTAAACATTTTAATTAAGCACGAAGACTTGAGCGAAAATTTCTGATTGGAATTGAATAAAATTGGCTTAACGATTGGTATAGAATAATGATATATTGTAGAAAATTGGTGCATCCTTCTCTTTTCGATTTTCCTTTGAAATTGGTTTACTGTTCGTAGTGAATGCTTTCAGTAGAAAATGTCTCAAAAAGAAGAAGAAACAAGGACAAGAGGTACCCGGAAGTAGAAAGCAATATCACGGGAGAAGCAAGGTGATGATTTATTTGGTTTGGCCAGAATAGACGCTAATACAAAAAAAAAATCTGATCTCCGTCAGAAAGGATAAAAAGTTGACAGAAACAATAAGGACAATTAGAGGTACATGGAAGCAGAAAGAAATGTCACAGAAGGTGTTTGGTTTGGCAAAAATAGAAGACCCGAAATAGATGGCCCCAAAAGAATCCTGATCTCCATCAGAAAGGATAAAAAGATAGCAGATACAAAGACAATTAGAGGTTCATGGAAGTAGAAAGAAATGTCACAGAAGAAGAAAGGAGACGACTTATTTGGTTAGGCCAGAATAGAAGACGATGATGGCCACAAAAAAATCTGATCTCCATCAGAAAAGATAAAAACATGGCAGGTGCAATTATAGCTGAGCTAATGAGGTTAGAAGACACCATGTAGATTACAATTTTAAATAATCAGGGTCATGGAAACATAAATAAGAACAGTGAAGGAGTAAGGACCAAAGAAGAGTAAGTCACAATTGAAAAAAAAAAGGATTTAAGAAGCAAACGAAAATAAAAAGTGAGAGGTACGCATACAAACGACTATAAACAAAAAAAAACAAGACAATTAAGAACTTACGGAAGGAAGATGTCATAGAAGTCAAGTGGTGGACTCAAGAAAGACTTATTTTCGGAAAGGTCTTTCTGGAGGATGAATTTAAGGAATGGCGAATGGAAAGAATACGAAAACAAAGACGTTAAGGCCCGGTTTTACAATCGTGGAATAAGGACGGAATAACTGTTCGCCGAATATCCTTTAATGTTCCTCCATATCTACGTCATACCTACGTCACGTTATTCTAAGAATAATGCTTATCCGATGATTGTAAAATCGGGCCTAAGAGACAAACAACACGGGAAAAAAGTATCCAAAGAAAATTAAAATGTTGGTAACTTGTCTGGTTGGTTAAGTAAAACGAATGTACAGGAAATCCTTAAATGACCTTCGTGAGAAAAAATAATATAGAAGACGTCATATACAAAAGACTGAAAGAAACCAAAAAAATCGTGCAAGAAGAGAGGTGAAGCTACTGTACTGTTTCCTCTTTGTCATCTCTTTCCAACTTCGTCTTTTCTTCTTTCCAACTGTGGCTTCCTGGCCTCCTTCAGTAAGTGAATATATGAATGAGGTAAATGAATGAGCTAAAAGTGAACTTATCCTTGGAGACGATTTACTAAAGAAGAAGTCTAGGAAATGATGACTGGAAAGAAGAAGAAAAAAGTCAAGAGATAAACAGAGCAGGAAAGAAATAGCACGGAGGAAACAAAAAGTTCACAACTTGCTTGGTTGGCCCGTGTGAAAAGGATGAAAGATGGCAGACCAAGAACTTCACGTGAAAATAGAAGACATGATAGCTTCGTAAATCAGCAAGACATAAAAGTGAACTTGTCCTTGGACACGATTTACTAAAGGAAAAGTCTAGGAAATGATGATTGGAAAGAAGAAGAAGAAAGTCAAGAGACGAACAGAGCAGGAAAGAAATAGCACAGCGAAAACAGAAAGTTTGCACAACTTGCCTGGTTGGTCCGTGTGAAAAGATTGGAAGATGGCAGACCAAGAACTTCACGCGAAAATAGAAGACATGATAGCTTCGTAAATCAGCAAGACAAAGCATGAAATTAAAAAAAAAATTGACAAGGATAATTAGAACATTTTTTTTCCAAAGTAGTGATGGACAGATCCAAGAGATCCAAGGTTCTCTTTCCATAAGAACAATAGAGTAAAATCAAGAAGCATTTGGAAATCAATTAACTTCTACATCAACTATAAATAAATTCGCAAATAATTGACTTTCTGAAGACAACGACTTCTTATAAACCGAGGTCCGAGGGGTTAATGCCCCTAGACCTAATAAATCAGACACCCAAGAGCAACAAAATGAAGAAAAGATAAAAACCAATTAACTTCTGGACCAACTATGAGTGGAGACAACCCTGAAGGCGGCAGTAGGCAAATATTTACCGAAACGTAGTAGAGTTGATAATACTTCAACGAACAAGATCTGAATAATTAACTAACTTCAAGCAAGTGCATACGTGTAGGTGTTTTAGGTTATTTAAAATACTGTGGTATGTCGATTAAAATGAAACACCTGGTATTAGTATAAAATCCGCGAGGAACGTACCTTTATGTTATTTTGTTTAAACTGTAACAAGCCTAACTTATTCCTGATTATTTTGATTACGGTTCGTTTCACAGAAAAAAAATTGAATATATTTAAACGAATCGAAAAAATAGTAACTATTCCGTTTCAATTAACGCAGGTTATTTTTAGTTACAATAAGATGATATTTTTTTTGGTAAAATGTGTGTTTTGCTTGTGTGACCCCCATTCATGAACTTGCAACAATTTTTTCCAAAAAAATTGCTTAAGTAAAACACTCGTCTTTTTATACATAACAAATACTGTTATTGTTGTTATTACGCCCACAGTTTTCGTGAGACTTATCGAAAACCTAAAAATCACGCAAGTATTTGTTTTTACCGCAAGAGTATCCATTCATTTAGGGGTTGTGTACGACGGTGAGTGAAAGTTTGAATGAACACAAGCACCCTTGTAGGCGTAGCCGGGGCTCTTTTAAATTACGCAATAACTTTTTCGCTTTTTATTCAACACCTTTCGTCCTTTACGGTTCAGCACGAAAACAAACACGAAAATGAAGGACATTTCTTACATAACCGCCACCACCACCACCACCAAACCACCTCGCGAACAAATTCGGCAATTCGCAATACTTAAATAAAGAAAGCGAGAGACAATTTCGACTTTTAGGTCAAAGTTTAGGTACGTCCACCATTTTATTATTAAGGCCCACAGTGAAACGATTTGAAAACGTTTCGCTTTCGCAGGTAGGTAGGCGTAACACGAATTTCAGATCGAGTTTGACCCTTGTATTTTGCGCTACTTTTTTTAATAATAAATTGAAGAAAATAGTTTGATTCAAGCAAAAATTAATTCTTTGTAGACCTACACAATTGTGTGATGATAAATAAAATCTTCAATCGAGGGGGTTTCGTTTGAAACACCCCTACGATTTTGTTTAAACAAAAGTCTCTGAATTTTCCCCAAAATTACCTTCGCCTCTATCCAACGCGAAGCAGAGAAGCGTAGCAGCGCAGGATAACAGGAGCATGAAACACTGTACATGGAGGATAAAACAAGCACCCTTAAGCATAACTAACTAGTAAATGCACTTGCACTGTAACTGTCTCATCGACGCACGTCGTCGCGACGGGATGCATGTTGTACGGTTTCAGGCCGTCTACTGCATCAGGGTTCGCCGGGACGCTAGGATGGCAGCGCTCCTTGCGGATATTTCGGCAACTGCACCCTCTCCGTACCACAGGATGAAGATAAGACGTATTCACCGAAAGGATAATGACTTGTGCTTTTTCCAAACTTCATTTTATCTGCATGTACATGTGCAAGTTGAATTCTTTTATAAACGCAACTGTAATTTTTTGACATAAAAACTCCTATTAAAATGGGATTCCACAGGGCACAGTATTAGGACCCATACTTTTTTAATTTTTATGTAAATTCAGTTTAATTTCGTTTGTTGGCGACATACGCCAAAGTAACAACTTCACAAACAGCAGATTTTATTAAAATCATAAACTTTTTTAACGGCCGACCATTTACAATAAGTCTTTAAAAAATACTTTACTTACGGGTGGGAGGTTGGTGGAGTCCGTCGTTCTCTGTTTCTTCTGAAAGTCCTTTGGCTTCTTTTCATTCTTTTCCCATCTTCTCTCTGCATTCTCCGCTTCCTCCTTCTTGGTCTGCTTCTATTTTTCCTTTTTAGTGATCTTCTTGTTACCCTCTCCTCCTTCATTCTTCTTGCACACCCACAACTACAACTTCACCATTTGCTTTCGTATCCAATTCCTTCCGAACCTTATCATTTTATATTTTGTCCAAGTTGTGTCCAAGTTTTATCTTTCTTAGATATTTTAATCCAACGCTTCTATTTTCCTTATCTACTTTTATGGTTCAGGTCCAGGACCGGTCCGAACTGTATATTTTTCTTCCCCAAGAACGTTTTCTTCTTGCCATTAAACTACCTCTGTCCAGCCTGCGTTACCGTCATCCCCAAAGTACTTAAATTTTTCCACTTGTTGCAGATTCGTACTTTTCTTCCTATTTCTGTTTCTCTTTTCTTTCCACGATCATTGTTTTTGTTTTATCGATGTTGATTTTCATGTTCGTTTTTTCTTTTCAGCTTTGGATGGCGTAGAATGCATATCGCGTAGTAATATTTTATGCTTTCACTATTTTGTTGCCGCAACAAAAGTTGCAAGAGTATTTCGTTTCGACTGTTTTTTTTTCTTGAACCTAAATTTAATTTTAAAAGAACTTCCTTCACAAACGGGAATGGAATCTGAGATTCTGGATATTCGATATATGGGCGGGATAATTAATCAAATACCCCTAACTTGTACGTTTTTTATTCTAATCGTTTGGATTCCAAAAGCAACTGATTTGGATATTAAAATGAACTATCAGGTGGTTGTACAATAACGAGAAACCCCATATTGTGACAAGGAAATTAGAACGTCACCAATGCAAGAGATTACAGCTGCACGAAACAGTCCGCCAAACCTTCCAAGAAGGATAATTAACATAAACAATTACATAAGACGATCTTGCCATGCACAGAATCACCAGTACGAGTCATTAGAAAATCATGATTCATCCTTTAGTACGATTTCCCGATGACCCATATGTCACTGCAAGAATTATATAAACTCCTACGACAGACTTTCTAAAATGGGAATGTTACCGAATATTACCTTTCATACCGACGGGGAACTGCCTTTAAATCCCTGGGTGCTACTGTGCCTTTATTACATTCAAGGGAATGTTAAGAAATTTGAAGTTTTACAACCTTTTATACCGATGAGGAAATGCCTTTAGAATGGGTTTGATGGCAGGGGAATCCCCGAATTTGAATCTGTTTGGATCATACCATAGTGAACCGTCCATGTATAAAACTCGATTTATGGACAATCCGGTAAATATTCGCTCGCAGATAAGCGAATACGGCCCCCACCCCCCATATCAGATTCAATACCACGCTAATTTCCTCATATGCCTGTTCCGAGTGATTAAATCGCAACGCGTCTATTTTCGTATTAGATTGTATTCCGGCCGAATTTGCATTTTGCGTGCTTTCGTGATGGTGCATTCATTTTTTAATGCACTTTAATTATTTCCGAACGCCGCGGCCGCTTATGCACTCTGCATCTGCATTAGGCGATCATTCTTCGTTTAACATTTCTTGATAGCAGAAATGTCCGCCTCATGACGTGATTTATTATCGATGGGTTTAGTAGTTTGATTGCCTGAGCTTTTAAGAAGAGCGCGTCCTTCTGAAATGCTCACGGAAACATTAACTTGTTTGCGAGATCGTCCGGGAAATGAATATTAAATAAAATATTTTTCACTCCTGATGGGATGCAGCGATACCTGCGTAGTAAAATCAGACGATACTTAAAATAGTTTACGGGAACAATGCATTTCATGGTGGGAACGCAGATAAAACTGTAGCTACCGGCAACGGTAGCAACAGAGAAGAACTTTTTGTTCATATCGCATTGTTGGCGATATTATCGCTCGGCTGTGCGCTGTCCTGAAATTATTTAGAACTTCTGAATGGGAATTGTTGCGAGACCGCGATATGATACATTTTTCAGGCGGACTCTCTTTTATTACTTCTGCAGCGAGAGCGGGCGGTATCAGAAATAAATAAATTCGTTTATGTGAGCCCATATTTTCGGTCCAAATCCAAAAATACTCAGGTAGAGTCGTGCATATAGGTGGAGTTCAACGAAACAAATCAAATAAAAGGTTTTTACCATTAACAATTTGAGAATATTAGAAATTTCTATACAGGGTGTAATCAGTTAAGTTTCACATACTGTAACCACTATCAATACACAAGAAAAGAAGCGAAGTCATCACACGCATTTGAAGAAAATGTCAATAATAACTCCGGAGAATACATGAAACGTTTAAGATTTAAAGTCTCGGCTGAGCGGAGTTATGCGCAATAAATGATAGGGCAGTAAACTCGCAGATGCAATACAATAAACGTTGAAGCAGGTCATTTGTTACTTTCGTACGAAAGAATACGGCGATTCCCAGCTATTTTTTTAATGAATATTAAAGTAATGGAAATGCAAATTTTTCACAAAATGATTCTTACATAATAATATTAATTTATTTCCTTAATTTAAAATAAAACAGTAATCATGAATAGTAGCTAACAATAAGTAAAAAAATAGGTAATTCAATTGAGGTTATATTCTAAAAGTATTGGAATAAAAAGCACGCCGAACTCGTCATCCCTTAATTTACGATTCTTTATTACATTCAGACTAAACGGACAAATTCCGAAAGATCGCCGAGATACTGTGTGTACGTCTGTTCACAGTTCCAGCTGATTGCGATAGTTCAAGTATTGCGTTGACATTTTAATTTTTAATTATTAGACATAGTTTATCATTTAATATTCTGAAAGTAAATAATGATTTATACGTGAATTAAACAATAAACGTCCGTACTGTTCAATTCGAGCGTTAAAATCTCATCTTATTACTTTATTACAGTAAACGATTTAAGAATGTTCTTCTCAAAACTTAGCGAAAGCGTTAAACTACACATTTTTATTAAGTGTAGTCAATGCATTTATTTATTTAACAGAACCAGTAAAAAATATTCGCATCCGCAAAATTCTCCTGTCACCAATTTGTTTCTAATCAATGTTTAAAACATGCATTCTAACACGTGAAATTAAATTAAATCACGTACGCTGGGTTTCACAAACGTCACTTAATTTTAATCATTGATTAAGAATAATCATTCCTATACCTTCAACACATGTAACCATGGCAACGTTTACTTTTAACGGATGATTAAATTTAAGTAACGTTTGTGAAATCCGCCAGTAGTGTTTTAGTTGTTTACGAAGTATGGAATATCATGATGTAATTATTATCGATTACCTAATGAAATACATAGATGGACGAAGATATCGTTATCGAATTGTGTTACGGGCGACACTGACCCAGTGAGCGTGACATTTACGGAATTTATCGTTTTGCGATGTGTTTATAATAATGCCTCAATTCGTTACAATATTGATTAAGCCCGCCGTGTTGAAATCTGAAAACTAGCGCCATCTATCGAGTGGCATCGGAAGTAATAGGTCTTTCGGGCTCTTCAATTAAATAAAGCTGTCTGAAAAAAATCAAGGATGTTAACCAGTGTCGCCTGTTGTTGTTCATTTTTATTTCCACTCACGAAACTCTTCAAAGTCTTCTTCAAAAAGACGAGAAGTCTCAAGCGACAAGCAGTGGATTGCCGTTTTATTTTAATGCGTCAAAACGTCACAATATTTGACTAAACCCGCCGCGCGCCGTGTTGAAATTTTAAAACTGGCGCCATCTGTTGAATGGAAGTAACGGAAGTAACGTCGTCCAAGCTGCTCCAAAAAAAAAATCAAGGGGTTAACTAGCGCCATCTGTTGATTAAAAAAATGTCTATTCTTATTTCCACTTACAAAACACTTTTTGCTCGTCTTCAAGAGGATGAGAAGTCGCAAATGACGAGCAACGGATTGCCGTTTTATCTTAATGCGTCACTTCGTTACAATATTTGATTAAACCCGCCGCCTTGAAATTTTTTAACTGGCGCCACCTCTTGAGTGGCATCGGAAGTAACGTCTTCCGCGCTTTCCAATTTAAATTGAAGTTGCCCAGAAAAAAAATGAAGGGTGTTAACTAGCGTCATCTGTTGATGAAAAAAGTGTTCTTTTTTATTTCCATTCACGAAACGCTCTCTGGTCTTCTTCATAAAGACGAGAAGTCTTAAGTGACAAGCAATGGATTGCCGTTTTATTTTAATGCGTCAATTCGTTACAATATTTGATTAAACCCGCCGCGTTGAAATTTTTTAACTGGCGCCACCTATTGAGTGGCATCGGAAGTAACGTCTGCCAAGCTCCTCAATTTAATAAAATAAAGCCGCCTAGAAGAACATAAAGGGCGTTTACTATCGCCATCTGTTGATGGAAAAAATCGTCCATTTTTATTTCCAATCACGAAACGCTCTTTGGTCCATTTTAGTGCGTCAATTCGTTGCAGGATTTGATTAAGTCCGCCATTATCAAAATTTTAAAACTAGCGCCATCTATTGAGTGGCGTTGGAAGTAACGTCTTCCGAGCTCTTCAATTTAATACAATAAAGCCGCCCAGAAAAAAATCAAGGGCGTTAACTAGCGCCATCTGTTGATGGAAAAAACAGTTCACTTTTATCTCCAATCACGAAATTCTCTTTGGTTTTCTTCAAAAAGACGAGAAGTCTCTAATGACGAGTAAAGAATTGCCGTTTTATTTTAATGCGCCATTCCATCACAATATTTGATTAAGCACGCAATTTTTAGGCTGGCGCGATCTATTAAGTGGCATCGGAAATAACGTCTTCCGAGCTCTTCAATTTAAAATAAAGTTGCTAAAGAAAAAATCGAGGGTATTAACTAACGACATCTGTTGTTTTTTCGTAAAAGTACGTGGTGCTCACGATGCAATTTTATTTGAATTTATTTTCATATATGACCGAAAACGCCAAAGCTTTTTAAAACTTTCTTATAACTTACATAGAAATTCATTAATTTCTTCATCAGTTGTAGCATCAATTAATGGAACAGCGTCAACTAGTGTGCGCGAATTATACTAATATAATTTGGATCTAAGATCTGCTGAAATTTATAAAACTCCTTTCAAAATTCTATTTTATGGCAAAACTGACATTCTGAAACCTAAAAGCGTTCCGATTTTGCAGAGACTTTATTGGCGCCATCTATTGACCCGTCGCTTTATTAGATGAATAGATTGCTTTGCCCACGAAGTTTTTAATTGAATGCGCAAAACAAGTTTTGATTTCGTTCAAATACTTTCTTACGTTTATCTGAAATATCGCCATCTATTGAGTATCATCAAATTCACATAAAAATTCATTCGCTTCTTCGTGAACAAACTCAGCTTATTAAACGTGTGATAATAATTTTAGATTATGTTACACTTCAGTGTCACATTCATAACCTTGGGGGCTTCCGATAGATAAATCACCAGATTTGAACAATAATTGTGTTTGTGTTGCATTAATTTAACTGGGATCGAAAATTTGCAGAAATTTATAATACTTCTTTCAAAATTCTATTTAGTGCCAGTAATATAAAACGTACTTAACCACTCGATCAAGTTAACTGCGTGGTTAAGTAATATCATTGGAGGAAAGTTTATGGTCCAGTTTCATAAAACGTAGTTAACGACTCGATCAAGTTAATCGTGTGAATAAGCAATATCATTGGAGGAAATTTAAACTTTGTTCCAATGATATTGCTTAATCACACGATTAACTTGATCAAGTGGTTAACTACGTTTTATGAAACTGGGCCTAAGTTTCCACCAATGATATTGCTTAACCACACAAACAATCGTTGGTCTGCCAAATTTATTTGAATCTTTTCTTTACTTTGCAGGAAAAGTTTGGAATTTCGCTGGGATTTTACATTAATTTGTGAAATATCGCCATCTATTATCATCAAACTTACATAAAAACAGTGCCATCTAATATGTGCGCGTTGCATTAATTTACCTGGGATCGAAAATTTGTAGAAATTTATAATATTTCCTTCAAAATTCTATTTAATGGTACAACTGAAATTTAAAAGTCTAGAAAGCATTGAGCTTTTACTAGCGCCCTCTATTGACTGAAATGAATAATGTATTCATTTAATAGGTAACTTTTAATCGTTGGTCTGCCAAATTTATTTGAATCTTTTACTTTGCAGGAAAAGCTTGGAATTTCTCGAGGCTTTTATGTTTGTGAAACATCGCCATCTATTGAGTAACATCAACTTACATAAAAATTCATTCATCATTTGATGGAACGGTGCGTCTAGAGTGTGTCCACTGCTTTTAATTTAACTGGTACCTACCTAAAATTTTAAAATTCTATTTCACCGTAAAAATGAAATGTATTCAGATTTGCGGAGCTTTTAGTGGCGCCATCTATTGACCCGTCTCGTTATTAATTTAATAGGAAACTTTTACAACACTGAATGCGCATTATTATATTCTGAAGATAATATAATTTCAGTAACAAAGTTTTGAGGAAAATATTCCAGGAAACGCTTTCGTTCCGAAGAAAGAGTTACGTGTTACAAAAATAAAGGAAACGAATTAAACGCACGCAGCTGCGTAGTCAAGATTAATGAGGACGATTAGAATTTATTGTTAACTTCGCGCCAATAAGTCACGAAACCCCTGGGTTTTAATTCATAAACCTTAACTACAACAAATCACTTAATAATAATACGAGTGCCTACGCGTTATTTATTATAGTTAAAGTTACCACCCTGAACAAGGTGCTTTTATCTACAAATGTTCACTTTTATGCGACACATATTTTAATGGCAATTTCACTTTTACCTTTGTTAATACATACTAATTCGTTTACATGATTAAACAGGTTTTAAAAATCCAACAAAGTTCTTAATTTCATAGATAATATTAGGTTCCCTTTAACAGGTCTTGAATGCTATAGGGTAGGCCCTACTTTAGATAAATTAGTATTTTTTATATAGCAGTAAAAATGAGGAATTTATGTGCAGGTAAAATGAAGTGTTTTATACTTTCGGAAGAAATTGATATGTTTAAGCGATGCTATACATGTATATTAACAATTTAAAGAGTGAAATACTTTCGTCAATTGTTTACAATTAATGCATTAATTCTTCAACCCTTCAATCCTCGTACGGTTTGAGTAACTTAACTCAAAGACTTCCTTCAATTATGAGAAATGAATAGCATGATTTATTTTACATATTATTTTTATTTTCTGATGACATGTCTCAAAACTCAAGCCAATTTTTGATGACTCTGTACATTTATTTACAAGTATATGAAGTAATTTAGTTTGAGCTTTCGAGAAAGCTTCCCGCTAATGATTTATTTCTGCCCGAATAAAAATACTGGATCAAATGAATTCTATAATGAACCGCATTTAAGATTATGCAATAACAGATTTATAAAATAAATAAATGTTAAATGCTATGTGTATTTACTAGATAATTCATTCATGCTACAGCGTATGTGTTTATTTAAGAGTAACCTTAACCCTAGCTCGTTAATTAGAAATAATTTAGTGTTAGCAAATAAGCAACTGCAAGGTAAACACTATACCATGTTTCTAAATAGCAAAAGAAGTCGTAGTACTCTTGTGTTTATGGCAATACTTTTTATCCTCAAGGTTACTTGAAAATTCTATTTTTTTTTCTATAGTCTAACTTTTTTTGAATAAGAGAATATACTGACTAGAATTTGTGGTTAAACTAAATTACTCCATTTTGTACAATACAATCGAATTTAATATTACAAAGGCAGTGTTTAATGAATCTCTTCAGGCATCTGTAAAGTAACATTCCTGTATTGAGGATCAGGCAAACCAAAGCTTCGAGCCCAAAACCTATCGATGGTGTGGTAGAGATGGGGGGAAACCCCGCCCAGCGCATGGTTCTCATCGGGGTAACTCTGGAAGTATCACCAAGAAGTTTTGAGTTTAATTAACAAAAAAAAAAACTTACCATTTGTTGGAATAAAATGTCCGCATGCTCCAACGCCTTCGCCAACAGCATGGATTGCTGGTAATGCACGTTATCATCTGCGTTACCGTGAACAAGGTAAAAAAATTTATTTCTGAAACCCTCGACTTGCCAAGTCACGTCAGTGTTATTGTACCCAACTAAATTATCGTCTTCGGTGAGCAGGCCCATATACCTTTCGGTATAAATGGTATCTAAAGAAATAATCGCATGTTTTTAGCTTGCCTCGTCACCTTCAGGGCCGCATACCATATAATTTGAAATCGGTCACCGGTGCAACCGATAAGCCAAATCTGAAGACATTCTCTGTGTCTGTAGCTAAAACCCAGGCAGTAGCGAAACCCCCATAACTCCACCCCCAAATTCCTATTCGATCCGGATCTATGAAACCCAAATCATCCCTCAAACACCTACAAAACGCTTTTTATAAATCGAGCTTGGGGAGGTGTTCTGGTTTTACTTGGTAACTGCGATTTGGTCTTCGATTTCGACCGTCGCCATCCTCCTGTTGATCTGGTACAGCATGTTGTTGCCCTTCCTTCCACTACCCCTCCCATCGATGTACGCGTAAATGTACCGACGGTTCGTGACGATGTAGTTTTGGAAGCCCGTCGAGAACCTGTCGGAAATTTGGTTGGAGTTTGGGCCCCCGTAGCTGCAACGAATCGAGTCAGGTGCGTTTGCTTAGCTTTACGGGTGTTTTACTGACACATTCACCACCATTGGATACTTAACGGTTGGATCGTGTACGTCTAGACCCGGCGGGAGTAAGAGCCGTGCTTTTGCCTGGAATCCACCGGCTACTTGTACCGTGTAGTCACTAATTACGGGACCCGCTTTGCCTGTTAATTGATTCCTTAATTCGGCGTTGTCTTCGTAGATGTGAGAATAGGTCTGTATTTTGGGGGAAAATGATATTAGAGATCCAAAACTTTGAGGGTGGTAGTCGATAGTTGTTTAACAACTCGAATCGAAATGAAGAAAATAACAATGGAGAAAGATTTAGAGGAAATAATCATGACATGGTGGAAGGGACAAGAAGAGGTGAAAAGAAATAGTCATAGGCCAATAGGAGGAGAAGAATTAAAAATATTGTGGATGGAAGACACGACCAGAAAGACCTTATCGAAAGGGAGACAGAAATGAGGAGGATGTAGAGGAAATAATATTCATTACATAGTGGAAGGGAAGAACAAGAGACAAGACGAATGGAAAGAAATAGTCAGGGACCATCTAGAGGCTGAATGAGGAAATTCAAAACCTTGAAGATGGGAGAGGAGATACCATCAAAGAAAGTGTTGTTGAGCGGATGACGAGGAAGACTCAAATCGAAAGGGAAAAGTGGTAGAAGAAGATCTAGAGGACCACACAGTGGAGGGAAAAAGTAAAAGACAAGAAGAGGTCTAAACTTTGAAGATGGCAGAAGGAAAGTGTTACTGAATAGACCCATCGAAATTGGATAAGGAAATAATAATGGATTCATGCAGACATTATATTTACCAAATCAGAAGGTTTGTTGATTACGACGTAATTTGGTCCAAGTCCTTGGCACACTTCCGCAAAGTACGAGAAGTCCTTACTGAAGGTGGCAGCCCCGTATCTGCAAAATCCTTCAGGAGTAAGGTATGCACAGGTGATGCATTCATCTGTAAGATTGCTCCTGTAAATCCTGTAGACATGTTGCTCGGAAGGCTCGTCTTCTCGAGACCCAGCGTAATACCTGCAAGGCACTTCTTAAACGCAATTGCTTCAAGCCTACTTTGTTTTATTACACGACGTCGTTTGCTTGGTCCCACCCCGAAATGCTCGTCACCACTCTCCGTCCATGCGTCAATCTCCTGAACTCACCCGACGTGACGTTGTACTCCACCAAATGGGCGTAACTATCATCCCCTTCGGGTTGAGACAGAATTATCAAGGCGGTTTGCCCGTCGGTGCTGTATTTGGGGGCCCGAAATTCCAGCCAGCCGTTCGGTTCTTCAAAAGTCTTTTCCTGGAAGCTTCGATTTATTGAGGAACTTTATGATCCCAGTTGACTTACGATGGTGCAAGCAGTGTTACCAGGAGGGCATCTCCGAACGACGGCGACGTTTTGCACGCGGTTTTCGACGACGGCGACGACTTCATCGTTCGTAGCCCACGTGACGTCGAAGAGGACGTAGTCCCTAGAAGCGGCGCCCGAAGGTAGAATATTAAGAGTCGTATAACTAGTAGGGGCCTCCAAATCGACGACCCTAAGCTCAAAATCTGGATTTGTAGCATTTACCTAAAACATCAAATTTTTTATTACATTTGTAACCCCCATCCAAGTTGGGAAAATCTTATGGGTGCATTAACCTTCGCGATGTGGGGATTAGGGGCGCATTCTGCGAACGTTATCGAACAATCCAGATATCACGACGGATTCAGCGGACTAACAAAAAGATTTAAGAATGCCGATGTAAAAACGGCGGGCAAATATCTCCCCTCAGATTTCCAGCGTCACGTTATACGCTCCCTTTTTCCCCCGCTGGCACGGTGCCAGCGAACGTCTCGGAAAAACAGCTGCCTCTTTGTGCCGAGGACTCTTTGCAGCGTTCGCAATGATTTGCATCGAAATGATGCTTTAAGTTAACGGATTCTTCATTCTTAATTTCAAGTTGTGAACGTGTCTTTTCAAGACATATGCATATATACTTTGCACGATTCAAAACTAATGAAAGGGGTTGTTTCAAAAAATAGGAAAAGCTTGTTTCATTTTGGTTTTGAATTTGATACTTATTTGATTTTTGTTTGAATCGTTTCGTTTACTTTTATTTGTTCACAATAAGAAAGATGACGAAATGCAAAATAGTTTTTTTTAAATCATCTTTTAGTTTACCTTAGGGTAACGAAGATGAATGACTTCGGGGTACTGATTAACGATGGGTTCTGTGTCACCATAGATGAAGTAATTGAATTCTGGCACTTCGGCATCATTGAAGTGACCAAACGCCAACTTCTTGCCATTCGGGGAAAACCACAGGGCTGATCCCGAACTCAGTACCTCCTCTGTAACAAAATGTGTTTATTTAATTTCAAAGGCAAGGTCAAACAATTGGAGGGAATCTCACAAGTTAAAATCGATGGTTCACTTGAAAGTCGACTGTTCACTCGGAAATTATTTTTCGAACTAATTACGTGATTTTAAAATTTAAAACCGAAACAATTAAATATTGTATTTAGTAATCAAGTTAAAGTCAACTGTTCAACTCATCAACGACGACTGTTCACTGAGTACCTCGAGTTATTAATAATCTACGTAATTAAACGGGAGGCGACATTTAATAACTTTTAACTATTTCCCCACGAATTGTTTCATTTAATTGATCTTAACACCCAACAATAAACAAATGAACATCGTTGTCGATAGTTATAGTCTCTCAACTGGCTGTTGACAATTAATTCGACTGTTTACTGAGGCATTAACATCATTGTTGATGGTTAAAGTCTGCGCAAGTTAAAATGATTATTGACCAATGTCGATTGAGGTGCTGCTGTTCATTTTTGATAAATCATTTTAAAATTCAAAAGCAAAACAAATATCGCATTTAGTAATTAATACTTAGCAAGTCAAAGTCAACCGTTCTCATCATCAACGGCGACTGTTGGTTGAGAAATTAACTGAACTCCTGGAACCTGGAGTTATTAATAAATTAATTAAACGGATGACAACGTCAACAACTTCACTATTTCCCTAAAAATTGTGTCATTCAATTAATATTAATACCCCACAATGAACAAATGAACATTGTTGTCGGAACTTATAAGTATCTCGACTAACTGTTGACAATTAAGTCGACGATTAACTGACAATTGCCGTTAATTTTTGATTTGTCGAAAATCCCAAAAAAATTGAATTTAATCAACTTCAAGCGACGAAGAAAAACTATTGAATGTCGATGTCAATATACGAATGTTAAAATCGACAGTTCACAACGTCTGAGACGTTAAATAATTGACATTTGCTATTTATTTCGATTCCGTTGACAACTCAAAGGTTTCTGAATTTAATCGATTTCATATGCTGAGGTAAAATAATATCGAAGTTAATAATCGAAGCTTTGACATTTCACAGCAACGCGTTCATCGAGTCGTTAATTAATTGACTAGGCAAAACAAATGCACATCGGAGTTATTAATCGAGCGTGACAAATTAAAATCGACAGTTCACATCAACGTCGACCGTTGATGAGACCGTTGATTGACTATTATAGTTGCTGTTTATTTTTCACTTTTACACTTGTCGAGAACTCATAGGATTCGCGATTTCAATTAACTAAAGTAAAACAATTGAATTTCGCAATTATTTAAAATCCAACGTCAACTGTTCAATGAGGCAGCAAACAATTGAAGGTTACTGTTCTTTTCGATTTGTCAAGACTTTTCAAAACAATTAAAAATTCAAATCGACGACTCACATCAATAGCGAGTGTTCACCGAAGTATTATCTAACTGATAGATACTGTTCATTTTTGAATTTTTAAGAATTTAAAGGATTTCTGATCTGCTGAAGCAAAACAATTGAACATCGAAATTAGTTAAAATCGATAGTTCACAGCGTTTACTGTTCACCAAGACATTCAATAACTGACATTTGCCTCATTTCGATTCGTCGACAAAATTATTAATAATTGAAACTTATTCGATTACACCCTGTATATAGACATGCACGAAAGAAATTATTATTGCATTTTCAATCGTAATTTTAGAAAGCATACAGTAGTCTCAGAAAAATACTCACCCTCGTAAACCCAGTCTGGTACGCCGTTGTACACAACTTCAGGTTCGCCATCCTCTGTTATCTTTATTGGATTTGCTGCCTCGGATGGCGATGAGACGTAATAGACGTTGTTGTCAAAAACGTATACGAGAGAGCTTCCGACTGGATCCCATTGGGCGAATTGTATGTGGTTCTTATCGGCCACGTCGTAGTATTCCCTGAGTCGTAATTCACAGAGTATTTTTCAGCTCGTCAAAGTTTAAAATTTAATTCTCAACGTCATAAGAAAGAAGAAAACAAGAAAAAGACGTGACAGTTTCATTTTCGGTTGTATCACAATACACAAATAACAAATTGATTTGTTGCTTCCAATTGCAAACAATATCTAAAATTCTTAGCTCTGAAGATCTTAACTATTTTCAATGTAAATCAGGAAAATTTAAATTACCCTGTCTTAATAAGTTATTCAAGGGACACCCTGTATGATAATTTAAAAAATACTTTCAAAATGGCTTGATTTTAGTTGTTGTTCCTGTCTTTGAAAAAATGTTGTGTACATCGTATGGGAGGTTTTTTTTTATTGTTGATCACTTTTGCTTGATAATTTAATGTAATCGACGTGGTTCATTCAAGTGTGAAAAACCCATTGTGTGTATGTACAGTATCGGTTTGTCGTCCTTGTGCGATCTGGGATTGTTTGATTTTGCTGGCTGCTACTTAGGCTACCGTAATTTGGTTACAAACGAGCTGTTAATCAACTACAAGGTTACTACTGACAACTTAAAGCCGAAATAAAAAAAACATTAAAACGAGTTAAAATTCCCAATTCTTTATCATTCCGTGGTCTTATCATCGCTTATCATATTTTCTTTTCACAACAGATCTCATCTGAAGGTACCTACTCGATATTTTAATTAGGCCGAGATGATAATTGTTATTGTTCCCACCGAATAAATTTCTCTCTGTCATGAGAATTAGTTTTATCAGTACACTGTAGACACTATATACTTACAGATTATTTAAGTCGTATATTGCGAATTGGGCAATCGTCGAATGTCTGAAAACCTGCAAAATTTCGAAGTCGCATATTTTACCAAAAAAAAAAAAAAAAACTAAATAAAATGGTATGTGTACTCACAGCCTTCGGATTGTAACGTATCAAGATGAAGTTCTGGTCCCCGGATAAAGTGTAGCTGGATGATGGATAGTCGCTCTGAAAATTCGTTATTTTCATGCAAGTTACGTGCTGAAATTTAGGTACTCACCAAAACGTCAGATGAAAAGAAAACTTTACTAGTCAGTGTTTCGGCGTTGAACTCGTAAACATCTCTGGAAGTTGTGTTTGTGTAGAGGAACGTATTTCCTAAAATAAAAAACAGAAACTTCAAGATATTACATCAGAACATTCATTCCAAAACTATACAGCTTTAAATAAGATACTGCTTTAAATAATTAAGGTATGGTAGTTATGAACAGGATTTTACTCAACTTGGGTCTTTTGTAAATAATATCGCAGGACAAAACGTTTAAGGTATTTTTATTTAACTAAGTAGTGGTAATTTTGATGGAGTTTTTATTTTTATACCGACAAAGAAAAATGGCAAAAGAGTAGGCAACACAGAACACAGGAAATTTTTTATGTATTTCTAGAAATAAATTATTAAAAAATTATCCCCTAAACGACGATACGTCCCTGGTTAAGAAAGAGCAGCAGATGAACGAAATAACTACAGTCATAAATGCGTTTTATGGTTTTACGGTTGTTACGGCGCGGCGTGAACTTAACCTTTAAACGGAATTGACGTGATCAGCTGAAATACAAACTTCAAAATATTTACTTGACCATGCAGGCAAATCACCTGAAGTAAAATATTCCGTACAAAATGAAAAAAAAAACACGTTGGACATCTGTTTTGACAGATAAACAAATAAATCACTACAACACGAAAACAATTCAAATCTCGATCTTAAGAATTTCTAGTATTTTTTAAATTTTAATTTAAATTGTATTGTAAATAAAGTTTATGTCCACAAGCAACGTGTCCGTCATAAACAATTCGGCGTCATTCTATGGCTTCATATTGTGCGTTATCCTTCCCTTGCATTTTAAACAGCCGGTTTTCTTTGTGTCGTTTATTCGGTTTATCGCTGATGTGTGAATAAAACAGACTTTGCTTCGCCAAGTTGACTCATCAAAAAACAGCCTTATGTAAAAATAACTAAAAGCGAACGATCCGGGGATTAAAATGGTATAAAAGTAAATGGAGCTTTACGATAGAGATCACATACCCAGCAGCCGTGTGATCGTATAGATTGCTTCCAGAGTCCGAAGACGAAATTAACATTTACAGAATGTCATAGTGTGTGAATAAACTCCGAAAAATCCGTCCGTCTCTCCATGGTTAGAGTAAGAAAAACATTAATTTCATTTTCAATTTTTTTATGTTATTAAAAACTAACAATTGCTTTAATTGATTTACGAAATGCTATCTCCTCTCTCGTTTTAAAACCATTTTGAATTTGTTTGGCATTGTGTTGTACAATGTCGTTCTGAAGTAATTTGTAATTACATTTAAATTCTGCAGTTATCTAAAATGTGTCCTTTAATAATTTGACTAAATTTTGTACCTTAGTACCTTATTTAAATTGTCTCATTTGATAATACATAATTTTGAGTTATTATCTACAGTTTAGACTTTTGCTTAATTCAATTTATAATTGTTTTACTTATTCTGAATATATTTATTTTTTAAACTTTCTCTTTGTTTAGTAAATGTCATTTTTAAAAGAAATAATGTAATTTCGTCAATCCTAAAAATATATGTGTGGCGGGCAAGAGCTGGAATCTCATTCCATATAAAGAGGGCGCAATAGCAATACCTAAAACTTTAATTTTCGGTATTATCAGGCATTTACTCACAGAATAGTTTGTGTTAATTAAAAATTGTCACCCTTGACATTAGTGTTACACTTACATAACCTTATGAAGGATACCATGGATATCTCACTGTTTACAAATTATCTACGTCACTCGCGTTTTGGCGCGAATTTGAATATATGAAACTTTAAATATTTTTCCCTGATATTAGAATTTATTTTTAAAAAATGTAACACGCGCATTTTAATCTCTGATATGAATGCAGTTTTTCTAGTACATAAAAGAAATTGTGCAAGTACCCTATTTATTATGTTATTAGAAACTAATAACTGCTTCATTTGATTTACAAAACGCTATTTCTTCCCGTTATAAAATTATTTTGAATTTGTCTTGTATTGTCTCGTTTATCGTTCTGAAGTAATCTGTAATTACATTTGAAATTTGTCATGTGCCTAATAATAATTTTTAATAATTTGACTGAATTATTATGTGTTTCTTTATTACAATTGCCCTAAATGTTATCTGACCACACATGATTTTGAGTTAATGTTTTAATTCTGTTTAGAATTTCGCTTCACGCTAATTCCTTAATTCAATTTATACTTGTTTTTACCTAGTCTGAATATATTTATTATTTATTTTTAACTAAATTTCATTTAAAAGAAAGAACGTAGGTAATTTCGTCATTCCCGAAAATTATATATGTGGTGGAGGGCAAGGGGGAAAATCTCATTCCACAATAAAGGCGGCATTTTTTGTAACACAACATGAACTGATCTTTATTAATGGCCTTTGTAATAAGTAATTCATGTAAAAACAAACTGACGTTAATAAAATAAACATTTGTAAAAGTACAAGTAAATAAAAGTGATTGTAAATCGATGTAAACTTGATGTCTTAAAATTGCCCTCGCCGGTAGGCCCACATACAGGGCCTAACAACGAAACACTGAAAGGGTTGGTTCCCTTATACGGTTCATTCAATGAAATTCCTAATTAAAGAAGGCTATGATTTCAAAGTTTATTTTCCTTAGGGTTTGTAGCGCTGACAGATGTCTAATTATTACTCCCTCTGTCCCAAATTATGGTATACATTTCTATAAAGATGTTTTGAATATGGATGGTTATATAAAATGATAATTTGTTAATGATGGATATTTATCAAAATCAAGAACTCTTGATGATTAATAGATGACTTTGCATGAATTTGTTCTATTTTAATTTTATCGTTTATCTCAATATTGTCAAAAGGTTAAATGACACCCGTTGTGTTTAGGTAAAGAAAATTATAAATTCGGAAAATAGCATTTTTCAAAGAAGAAACGTCAAATCAAAGTAATTAATATTAAAATTCAAGATATTATGAATAAAGAACAATTTCGCAACGAAGGGAATTTCCCGGTATCTATTTTGTGTAGTCAATATGCAGTTGACATCGCAAAATATTACAAAATATTATTGGTCAATAAAACAAACGTTTTTGTTCATAACTCACTCTGATTACATTAATTTTGAAATTCAGTAAAGATAAAAAAAATAAATCCAATATTAGAGATTTGTATACCATAATTTGGGACAGAGGGAGTATTTGTTTGTGCTAAGGTAACCCTTAACACTTGACAAACGCGTTTCAAAACATGAAGCATTGTTTCATGATATTGCGGCGGCTATGGCGGTCTTTGTTCTTTGGCTTCATGATTCTGCTAGATTTGACGAGATTTGCTGTCATAACTTTTCGCATAATGTTGTCGTGGAAACCTTCTCGGGGCGTTTCTCTCTTCTCCTCGCAACGACGGTGTCCGACGATGTTGGTAGATGATGAAGTGCGTGGGAGCATCTTAGGTTTATTGTGTACCTATGTGTGCGCGCGCCTCTTCTCTCCTTCTACTACAGCTGTCTTCAAAGTTGTTGTCGATGGACGTCCGGAGTATGAGTGTTGCTTGCCCTCGATAAGAGGTGTGTGTAGGTACTTCGGACAATAAGTTGCTCCTGACAATTAATGCACGGGAGGCTTTGGGTGTACTTCTAACAATGGTTTGCACAGAAGTGTGTATTACTCCTGACAAGTAATGCAAAGGAAGCTTTGGATGTGCTTTCGACAATCATTTGCACGGAAGAGTGTGTGTATTTCTCCTGACAAGTAATGCAAGAGAGGCTTTGGATGAGTATTCCCGACACTTGAGTGCACAGAATCGACTGAAGCTAAAGCGGTCTGTGCTCTCGCTTTTATAGGACTTTTTCGTAGCGGGGATGAAGTTACTCTGCCTCATTGGTCTAAGGGTTAACCACCCGTCCCTTACATGTTGATTAGTTCATGGTCGAATTTTACGACAGAACGACTCTGATTCTCTGCGTAAATTTTTAATTAATTATAAATGTTATATAGGATTTTTAACATTTTCCCATATTCTGAGGAGTCTCTTCTTTTGTCAGTATTTTTTTATCGATCTATTCAAGAGTCACTCTGTATATCGCCAATGTCAACAATGCTTAACCGTTGAGTTATTACAACTTCTTCTGTTCGGGGATTGTCTGACAAATTTTACTTCAACTCTGGTCTCAAGAAATAACTAGGTTTTCAGTAGTACCCTGTATAAACAACAGTAAATAAACAACAGTTAAATGAATGTCCGCAGCATCACTTTTAATCTGAAGAGGCATAATTCAGGTTTTTTTTTTAATTACCTAGTTTCTTAAGTAGTCCGCGTCATGTGATAAAAATTTTCGAAACTGATCTCCGAAAGTCAGAATATGATAATTAATTTTTTTTTAATCGCTCTGCAAAGTTCACCTACCTCGCGACATTTAACGAAACTGAACCAATTAACAAGAAAGATTTATCGTCCAGAGCCGGCAACAAACTCGACCAAACGTATCCGGAAGAAAACGAACCGGTACCGTTTGAAAAAAGGAACGAACGTAAATTCAGTCTGCATTTTTGTTTTTTGTTTCTAACAAAAAAAAGTTAATTATTATTACGTTTAAGCTAAAAATACCTGCGCAAGGGCATTTCACAAAACACCGAAATGAAAAAAAATACAACAGAAGCTGTTTACTTCATTTTAAAAACCAAAACTAATGAAGCGTGATGAAAACAGAGTAAATAGAGTTTTTTATTAGTTATTATCTCAATGTTTCCGGCTTTTAATAACTGTATGCATATGAAGAGGGAAATCTTGAGAAAGCTGTCAACGTCCAGCGAAACGTCGATTATATGATGTTATTAATTATTAAAAAACGGTTGCATAAAAAAATGTGTAAATAAGTAAAACTTAACAGCGTAGAAGATCTGTGATAATTATGTATTACTAAACAAGATGCTAATAAATATTTTCGACCACGCTTTCGAATTTCGTTACATTATCCTAATTATACTCACACTTTACGTTAATATTCCAATAAACATAATTAAGGCGAGGAAGAAACCCATTTTTTTACGCCGACATAAGTTCGATCGCATCTTGAAAAACACCGAACGGGACAGTTCTTTTTTTTTTCAATCTCGTCCAGGTTAGTAACTGACATTAAGGAGCCCGAATTATCGATTCAAATTTAAACTAATTTATGCGTGCGCTACTTCGAACAAAAGCGAGACCACTTTCGCCGATAAAATTAGGAGGTTTTTCTCCGGCAACGTTAACCGCTGAATAATTTCCGGGTGGTTTACATAAACGTTAGAAAATCCCTCGCGAAGCCGAGGAAAAAATCCAACAGACATTTCTGCAATGTAAATTAGGAGACAGGTTTTCTGAGTTGACTTTAGAAAAAAAAAAGTGGTTAACTGAGTCATTGCCGTTTATTTTTGGCCGAACGTTTTTGCGCAAAAACATCGTGCATTTAAAAAGCAATTTTAAAATGTTTATAGAGTTGCAGTTTTTTTTTCTATTATGAACGCGGAAATAAACCGAGCTTTTTGAAAGAATATTTCATTATTAAATCACTTGAGTTTAAATACATAACTAAAACATAAGTAAATAAACCAAATTAAGAAAACTTGGAAAGCTTCTAGTGGACCCAACTGGGCTGTCTTCTAAAATCATGAATAAACGGCCAAGTTGATTTTTTCAAATGACATTTATGATGGAAAGATACCTCAATCGAAAGGTCTTGTTTTGAATTTCAAGAGACTATTTCAAATAAAATGCCAAATTATGAATTTTGCTACGAAATTGAAATGGTGAAGAAAATTAGGACATGCCACCGAAGCCATCAAAATATTATCAAAAGAATATCAGATTTCTATGGGCTGAAACTAGGATACATGATAAGCATATCCTCAAAGAAGCTTCCTCAGAAGAGAGATTAATTCAAAAAAAGCATCACAGAACGACTTCGAAGACTTATCAAAATATTTATAGTGCAACTTTTTCAACCAACGAAAAATCAAAGAGTAGAAGGTGAAAAAGTACGAAGAAGCTACTAAAACTAATCAATTATCAAGATAAGATTGGGCAAAGAATAAAATTTATTCTTCTATTTAATAAAAGAGAGATTTTCTCAGCACAAAACGACTTCGGAGGCTTACCAAAATTTGCTTCTAAAAATGAAAAATTAAGAACTTGGAAAAAAAAGAACCAAGAACCTGAGAGCCTATGCAGCCTTTCATTTGCTTTTATTTTGTCGAAGAGTGTTGAAGAACTCTCGATCTTCTTTTGTTTCCGAATCATAATATTTTTATATTGCGTGATATCAGGGTAATTTGGAAATTTTCTTCTTCTGGCCCCACGTTGGGCGCCAATTTTATTGCAGTGTTATGCCCTTAGTTTGGATGATGAGCCAATTTTAAGCTGCATTAATTTATTGCTCTGTTCTCTCAGGGTACTTTGCAATTTTTCTGTTTTCTTATTATATTTATTTTTATTTTTCTGCTTTCTTACTTCGTTGTTTTACTCGCGTAAGTTCCTGCTTCGATGATGGGTTTTACAGTGTATCTCGTAGAGCAATTCTTGCTTGTTGAGTGTATTTATTGTGTGATAAATTTTGGACGTAGATGGCGCTGCGAGCCTTCACATTCAAAAATATCAATCAGTTGATTTTTTCCACATTTCATTGACTCTTTTCATAATTTTTTCATCGCCTTTTTCATGTATTTCGACAATTCTTCTCTAATCACTCTTTAGACTATTATCCGAGGATTAATTTAAAAGAAAAAACAAAGAGAACTGACAGAAACGACAATTAATTGTTACATTACAACATTACATGAACAGAAAACAATTTCATCAGTCCAGAATGCATGAACATTTAAAAAAAGCTATCAGAAAGAATAATCGGTAGAAAAAACGAAGATGAAACAAACAGAATCGAAATACTAAGAATAGAAAGAAGAAAAAAACAAATGAATGTCAACTATGCTACGGAGGAATGTTCAAGAATTAAAGATCAACTACTATATTCTCTATCATTTACTCCATTCTGATCGTTTTTATTATCAAGTTTTCTTTCTGCCTTTTGTTGTTTTATTTTTAATAACATACTTCGTTTACTTTCAGTGAGTTTTTCATTTTTTTACACTCCTTTGGAGAATTATCGATCTTCTTTTGTTTTTCGATCGTCTTGTTCTTCATATTTCAACGTTCGTTTGATTCGCTTTTCTTTTATTTCTTTTAGTTCGAACTTTTTCCATTGACTTACTAATTACTCTTTATTCTTACTCTATTATCGTAGAATTAATTTTTAAAAAAATTATCCCAATTTTATCGAAAACTTTTCGCTACGCCACTGCTAGAAATCATTCCATGTAAAACATTCCATATAAAAAATAGGCGACGTCAAATTTAAAGAACCAAGAAAATTTTTAAGGATCTCGATATAACAATAACAGATTTATTTGGAAATTAAATTAATTAAATTAAAGTAAATTACACAACATTTTATAAACTTTACCCAAAGTTTCTTACTTCTTGAAGAATAAAGGAGATGATAGGGCTATCCTCTAAGTAATTTCTTCAAAAGATAGATTTCTTCGGAGAGGAACGACTTCGGAGTATTACCAAAATTTTTATATTACCACTTTTTAGAAGATCAAAAACTAGGAAATTTAGAATCCCAAGTGACTTTCCAAGTATTAACAAAACAAGTCAAAAACCTAAAAGAATCGGAAAATAAATATAACTGCAATGGTAATGAAGACAAAGTGAGCAGGGCTAGATAAAACAGCATCAAGAAACGTCATTTAAAAACGAACGAAAAGACATTAATTGGGAGAAATGGGAAGCAGTAACTTAGAATGATAAACATTTAACAAGGAGGTAACAGGAGTTGGTACAAGAAATAAAGAGTGATATGTTACGAATTGCAGAGACGACAAAGAAAGGAGAAGGATAAATGAAAATGGAGGGAAGGTACCTATTAATACAAATTAAAACGAAGGAATAATATAAGGAATAGAATGAAGAAATTTTTCGGGTAAATGGCGAGTGCAAAACACAGAAAAAGGTGGAGAAGAATTTATTTCAAAAAGTAAAGTTTGACATTAGGAATCGTGGAGAGCAAAAAAAGGGGAGAAAGAGAAATGAAAATAGACGAAGTAGATGTCCTTCCTAATATGAAGATGTAGATGAAACCAGTCGAACGAAGAGAGGAGTTTAATCTATTATTAATAAAGAGAGAAGAAATTTCCTGAGTAAGTTGCGGTTGTACTAGAAGATGCATAATAGAGAAGAGGAAGGAGAAGAATTTCAAGAAGCAAAAATTAATATATTAGGAATTGCCGATGCCAAGAAAAGATGAAAAGGAGAAATAGAAATAGAGGAAGAATAACCATTATACAAGATATAAAGGTGTGAATGTGATTAGTCCAGTAAAGTTAGAAATTGGATGTTTATTAATGAAAAGGAAGGAAGTTCCCGATTAAATGGCGCATGCATTGGAGAAGCAATGTTTAACATAAAGCAAGGTTTAACATATTAGAAATCGTGGAGATCAAGAAAAGGGAGGAGGAGAAATGGAAATAAAGAATATAAATATAAAGAGGTAGACGAAACCAGTCGAACGAAGAGAAGAGTTGGATGTATGTATGTATTATTAATAAAGAGAGAATGAATTTCATGAGTAAGTGGCGGCTGTAATGGAAGCTGCAAAATTCAAAAGCGGAAGGAGAAGAATTTCAAGAAACCAAAATTGATGTATTAGAAGCTCTGGTTACCAAAAAAAAAGACGAGAAGGAGAAATGGAAATAGAGGAAAGGTAGTCATTAAGGTATAAAGGTGCGAATGTGACCAGTTGAGCGAAGGAAGAAATTGGACGTATTATTAATGGAGAAAGACGGAAATTCCCGAATGAATGGTAGATAGATTGGAAGCTGCAAAACACAGAAGAAGATGGAGAAGTATTTCAAGAAGCAAATATTCATATAGGTTTGCGGAGACCAGCAAAAAAGGAGAAGGAGAAACGGAAATAGAAGTAGGACACCTTTTAATATGTATATGTATAAAGGTGTGACAAACTGACCGAGGTGAGGAGTATTATTGGATGTATGCGACAGTCATTGGCACAAATATGTGAACATCTACGTACGTCTGTGGCTGGCTTTGATGTTATAATAACTTTGTTGTATCGAAAAATAAAAATGCTGAAGTTTAACATTGAGAATTATGACCTCTCGTCAACATCCGTATGCAAATAAAGAAATTTTCACGTAAAGTTCATTCGAGTATTTGAATTCATTAATAGTAGTAATAAATAAATAACTGTATAATAATACTGCGACCATTCAGACGACGGGCGTGTAGTAAAATTATAATTTTTTGTTAAAGAAACGTATTTACCACAAATTATTTATTAACTATTCTTAGTACGCTTCACACTACATCATTTTCTATTTTCATTTAACTTAATTACAAAAAAAAACGTTAGCTTCGAAATTGTGTTTGTTTAAAATAAAATAATGAAACCACTTACTTAAATATAAGGACGTTGAGATTAACTACTCCTTCAAAAGTGTTTAAATAATATTTACAAATAAAACGTGTGAATCAGGATTAAAAAGAAAAGTGCTGTTAAGATATTTGCTGATTAAAGATTTGCTTAACACCTTTGCTTAATTTATAATAATAAACTTACAACTTACATAACAACTACACATTAAAAAATATTACGCGCGAGTAAACACTGATAACTTCAGTAATTAATAAAAGCAATAAAATGTTCTTATCGCTTTTAATGGAGTGACATTTTCCTAAAAACAATTAAATTGAATTCAATTTTTTTTTTATTATTTGAAATAAGAGAGAAAGGTACAAATCGATAACAACGCATAAAATAAAATAAGACTTGATATATTCAGGGAAACCTGTATATGTAAATTTTAGACAGTTTTCATGCTGAAATTCGAAAATTTAATTTTGATTAACCCACATCACAATTAATATAAATTATTTGATGGGATTCTAAACGACTAGTGTGAAATCCTACGCACTCTCAGCATGACATAAATTTAGTTGCTTCTCCAACTTTCAACGTTAAACTTGACATTTGCAAGCAACTGGAATCAAATACATAGCACCAAAGCAAAGCCTAAAAGAACGTCCATAATTCGAGATAATGGGTCGTAAACCGACGAGGAATATCATTAGATGAGTTAACCCGGAGATTTACGTAACGCAGCCAGAAATTAAGAGGAGAAACCCACAGAAAGTTATGTCGACATTTATGGGGGGGGGGGGGGTGTTGCACATCATACGGCAGGTGTTGGGAAAATTTCGATTTGGTGAATTTCGAGCAGCTCGAAAGTTCCAACTAAAAATACTTCCTATTTTTGCGCTCGCGTTTTGTAGTAGACACAAGTAGCGTTTGCATAACAAATCGTCGTTGCACCAATGCTTATCGATGTGAATGTATAAGTAAGTGAAATGTATGAATTGGATACTTACTTGAAACTTGAAATAAGCCAGATCATGTAACTAGGCGACTAATAAAAAAAAGTATCTTTACACGTATTACTTCATGAACAAGTTTAAGAAGACATTCATTTCAAAGTTTTTTCTTATTTTTAATAATACTCAAAATTGTTGAAACTCAATTTCCTTGAAGTAGATCTTTTATATTGAAATTATAGATACACTGTCTACCCTTAACGAAAAACTCTTAAGCAGAGGATTTTTTTTTTAAATAGAAAAAGTCACAAGCAGTTTTTTTAATTAAAGAAGAAATAATTTCCAAAATCGTTGGCTTCCTTGAAATAGATGTTAACATTGAATTCTAAAAAATACAGCAATGACCGACTCTATTGTAGAAAGTCTACTGAAATCAAGGAGACTGGAATTATTTAACAGTTTTGTGCGTGGGCCAAAGGACGAAGGCCTCTCTCTCTATTTTCGTGCTTGACCCGGCCGTAAAATCCTGATTCACAGGCCAATAAATAAATAAACAGGAGTAAGATTTATTGTGCAAGACTCATTTGCCTTTTATAAATTTTATCACCGATCGTGTAACTATGTATGTATGTATGTACACTCGTAGATAATTAAAAGAGAACGCTCGCCACTACGCATAATAGAGAGAAAAAGTCGAATCTGGCATAGTTTTGTCTTCTTTTAACTGTCCACGATTGTACTTCACTTGAATAATTCATTTCTCTTAAATTTGAATACGTACTTCATTTTCATATCGTTGTTTAACATAATAATAATAATAATAATAATAATAATTAATTTATTGCCCAACAGAAAATACAATCCAAAAACCGGGCAAACATAACTTAAGCATAACAGCATAGAAGCAACAATAAAGTAATAATAAACTACAAAAAGCAACTGTAGGCAGCATTAATAATCATAAATGCGCCAGTAAATTAATACTAAGACCACAGTATAAAGATTACACAGTAGCGCGACTCTCATGAAAATATTAAATTCGCGCATAACATCCCGCGCAAGGTCTGAGTCACAATCTCGGGATGCAGAGCTCATTCATTCACGGCTCTGGTGCCGAAATGATCTTTATAATTATGTTAATATACATTATTTATGGCTTGTTTTTTTTTCTACCACGTCCACTAAACACTACAATCCGGCTCTGGTGTGTGAGCACGTGCAAATTTACAATTTACAAAAAATCGCTCACACTTAAAGCAGAACAAACAGTTCGACACATCCCCTTTAATCTACTCGAGGTCAATGAAAATCCGGTAATTAGATCAAAGTGCCGACAAGCGAGTTGCGCTACTGTATTCTTTATACTGTGCTAAGACTAAACTCTTAAGAATAGAAAGAAATATTTACATACATCGGATTAATTGGATAACATTGGCCAAACAAATTTTGATTAAATGTTTTTCTGCGACCTAAGTGTCATAGTTTCCAGTCAATCAACTATATGGACTTTTGAACTTTTCCTTTTAGCATTCCCTGATTTTCTTTGCCCAAACATATTTCTTTGCACTTCTCTTTCTCTCTTGCTTATTTGTATTCTTCGTTGAATCTATCACTTAACCTTTCAACACTCCCTAATTTTCCTTGACCAACCAGTTTTTCTAAGGTACTCGTCAACTCCTTTTCAAAATCACAATTTCTAAAACGAAAATCACTTTATTTTAAATAAATAAGAAGCACCATCTATCGGCAGTAAATGAAGCTAAAAGCCGAGTTGAGAACCGTTTAGTTTTATTGAACCAGTACCAACAAACTTCCATTTATGTAATTTTGTTTCTGGGCTAAACCACTTTATTAATTGTAACGTGCGTTCAAAAAAATCCGTTATCGAGAAGGCTGTGAATTTGCTTTTATTTGATGACGGCATGCACGTCGTAGCTTAGTACGTATGTCGCAACCTCGAATATCTGCGAGCTGTCAACAGCGTCAACTGTCAAAGGTTTTGTAAATTACATCTTCAACGTATTTGTAATAAAATTAATGTTTTATTTCAATAATTGCGTTTTATTATCGATTATGTAGAAAATTGTAATTAAATGGATAACTATAAAAAGTTATGTGATCTTTATAATAATCCTATTGTTATAACTGACGTGACTTTGCAAAATGAGCATTTAACATAAGTCTGCTTGATAACGGCTTTTTTAACGCACTTTATAAACGTCTCGCAATTTAATGGACATCTCAAAAAAAGTGCGCCATCTATCGACATAAAAAAGAACTAACATTAAAAATATTTTTTTATAGAGTACCTAATTCCTTTTCAAAATTATAATTTCTAATCGATATTTATTTTATATAATTAAACAGCACCATCTGTCGGCAGTAAATTAAACTAAAAGCTATAGGTTGAAAACCGTTGAATTTTATTGAACCAGTAGGACCAACAAACTTCCATTTAATTTGTTTCTGCGCCACAGCATTTATTAATTATAATAAACGTCTCGCAATTTAATGGACAACTAAAAAAAAGTGCACCATCTATTGACATAAAAAAGAACTTAATAGTTAAAATATTTCTTTAATAAATTAATTCCTTTTTAAAATTACAATTTCTAATCTATAAGACGACCGCAGCCGCCAATACCCCTCCCACGCTCAGTGAGCTTAGGCGCAGTGATTCTCAACCTTCTTAGCTCCGCGACCCCCCAAATAATATATATAAATAAAATTAATACTTCGCGACCCCCTATTCTATAATTTTATGTCATTGCGGGTATGAACATACATTTATGGAGTCATAAAATGATTTCATTATTGTTTAGGTTATTTTCGCGACCCCCCTTTAATATCACCGTGACCCCCTGGGGGGTCGCGACCCCCAGTTTGAGAAACGATGGTTTAGAGACATTAGAGGAGAAGAAATGTAAAAATAAATAGGCAGCACCATCTGTCGACAGTAAATGAAACTAAAAGCTGAGTTGAGAACCGTTGAATTTTATAGAACCAGAACCAACAAACTTCCGTTTAATTTTGTTTCTGGGCTAGAGTATTTTATTAACAATATAAACGTCTTGCAATTTAACAGACATCTAAAGAAAACTGCACCATCTATCGACATAAGAAAGAACTAACATTCAAAATTACTCTTTCGGTAATTTTTCATAAGGTACAATTCCTTTTCAAAATTAATATTGCTAAAGTGAAAATTACGGATTAATCGATATTTATTTTAAATCCTAAATAAGCGGCACCACCTGTCGGCAGTAAATGAAACTAAAAAAAAGCTGGGTTGAGAACAGTTGAATTTTATTGAACTTGGTACTGGTTCAAACTTCCATTTAATTTTGTTTCTGGGCTAGAGTATTTTGTCATAAATAAGCGTCTCGCAATTTAACTAACATCTAAAAAAATGCGCCATCTAACGACATAAAAAAGAACTAACTTTTTTTTAATAAAGTAATTTCTTTTCAAAATTACAATTTTTAAAGCGAAAATCACGGTTTAGTCGATATTTATTTTAAATAAATAAGCAGCACCATCTGTCAACAGTGAAAGAAACTAAAAGCTGGATTGAGAACAGTCGAATTTCATAACCTTTCTTTTCTCGAAACAGTACTACGTAAGTCTCATTTACTTTCATTTTTATATTATTTATTTTTATTTTGTGAATTGTATAATCTTGTCGCAATTTAATGGACATTTAAAAAAGAGCGCACCATCTATCGACATTAAAAAGAACTAATATGTATACAATAATTATTTTTTCATTTTTTTATACATATAAAGTAAATACACTTCTAAAGCAAAATAACGATTTTAGGTTTTTTTCTTTTTGGCGACACTGAATATTTTGGCAACTAAACATTTTATTGGGCGTTATCTTTGTTCCTTTTCTATCATTGTAAATGTTGAATCTCTTATTATTTCTTCGAAATATATTGCTACTTTAAGATTCTCTTTAAGAAAATAATTCTTCTGCCCAGTTGGGCAACCATCACAGACAAAAAAAACCTTTTTATAGTGCTTCTTTCTAGACGTCTTTCCAAGAATGTTTTAGAAGAATAAAAATTAAGAGCCAACGTCCCAGAAACGAGGAAGCAGGGCACCCATTTCTATACAGGGTGCCCATTTTAAAATCGATCCCTTAAAATTAGAAAATAGGCAACACATTCTACTTCCGCGATTAACACATTCAGAAAACACGAAGTTGTTTTTAATTTGATTGATGGGTTGCCTATGCTAAAAACCTTCAGGGGTCACGATTTAAAATGGGCAAGACGCTTAAAAGATTTAGAAACAAAGGCAATAGCAATAAGAGAAGAACAACAGCAGCAGCCCTAGGAAGTCCTTTTATAAGAAAGAACGAAACGTCGACGAGAAAGAGGCACACGATAGGAAGTCAAAATAAGAATTATCTTACATGCGCCTGACGTTTCCAGACTAAAAAAATTGTTTAATGATTACGTACGAAAAGAATTTTCCATTTCATTTATCTCAATCAATAAATCGACGACTGATTATGAGATAACGCCAATAAGAATTAAACTTATCACTCGCATAAATTTTATATACAAATGAAAAGATTTACCGAACTACTTATTCGCGTTAATAAATGCTTATTTAGTTGTCATTTTTGGTGAAAGGAAAAGTCTAGGTACATGTTTCCGAATTTCAGTTATAATTGCATGAATGGATTTAAATTTACAAATATTTTTGATTAATTTTAGATAAGAAAATATATTTAGTAAGAAAAAGAAAAGAAAAGCAAAATTTCAATTTAATTTAATTCATTGTCAACATATAAAAAAAATATTATTTTATTTGTTTTTTAATACGACCCATTGAATAAACAAGAACTCACAATTATTTGAATTAATTTTTCTTCTTCCTTCTTTTTTATATTTTATTCCTCTTTTTATTGTTTATTTATTACTTTCTTGTCTTGCATTATTAACTTCCAAATTTACATAATTCTTCTGAAGTTTACATCAACATATCCTCATTCTTTTCATTGTCAATAAACATTCGTGTCGTTCGTGAAGGACGACGAAGGAGAAATTAATTAAATTAATTATTTAAGAAAAGGTCATCAACTTAAGTGTAAATCAAGAAAACTCGCAGATTTCCAGCACGTGTTAAACGTGCCGTAGCAATTAAATGTATGCAAATTCGGCTTGTTTGAATACGAATTGAACAATTCGGGATTTCACTGATTATTTAGACACTATATTCGTCGGTCTTTAAACACTCAAAAAGTACCAGTGATTATCATAATTTAAGGTTTCATGTTGCACCCATAAAGAGTTGAAATTTAAATGTCAAGAACATACGAGTAGGTTTGTACATAAGTAAAAACACGCACGACGAGAAAAAAAAAGATTCTTATTGCTGGTTTTATATCCGGAATGATTATTATTACTGATAGTTGATGTTGATTTACAAGGCGAATTAAAAAAAAATACAAATCGAGCGAGAACCTACCTGAAATCCAATTTCCATTGAATCCCCTATTCACGAAAACCCCGTTCAAAAATTCATCCAATTCGAACGGTTCCAACAAATGGCATTTTGAAAACCGGAGCACTTGTGCAATTAAAAACCCGAAAAATAAAATCTGCAATTTAAGATGCTTTTAGAAAAAAGATAAAAAAATTAAACATTTCGTGCGCGTAAAACTTACTTTTCTCAACATTTCTAGAGAGTACGTTAAACACCTCCGGAACTTCGAATTTATACTAAAAGTTCAGCCGACAATGCATTCCAATTTATAGGTAGCAACTCGTTATCTCAAACAGAGATAAACAATGCTCTTAAAATATCACCGGGCGCTTCTTTAAAACGCTCAATACATTGTCAAAACGCGGCCTTATCTTGAGAGAGTGTCGCGCGTCGAACTCGAAACGAAATTTAAAACTGGCGCTGAACCAGGAAAAGTTCGAGTAATTATAAGTGCGTTGGCTGACTTGTTTCAAGGACGGTTGGTCAACCTGATCTTATTTTTTATGTCGCGGTAGCGCAAGTAGCGCCAAGGGATCATGTTTATTACATTTCTGCAAATTTAAAGAAATTAATTTTGTTTCTTAAAAAAAATAATTTTCAATAAAGAATAAAATGAAGAAGGAAAAAATGTAGCGCGGCTTTCTATTCCGTTCTGTCAAAATAAACAAGTAGTAGCTCTTATAAACGCAGAATAAAAACTACCAGGTGAACCAGAAATACTGTAGCTTGTTTAAATTTAGCGCGCGATAAATCTGGTATTTTTTTTTATTAGCGACAGTAGCTAACTGCATTAGTTATCAGTGCTATCACAGTATAAGTGATTACCTAGTAGCGTCACTTAAACGTTAGTGTCAAGAAAAGCGGCCAGACTGTTTGATGCCCTTATGGAAATGTTAAGGCGGTGACACAATGCATTTGTATGCAAATACATTTTCTACACCCTACTTAAAAGTGCGGAATAAAAAGTGCTCCCGTTGTCATGGTAACAATACATATAAACACAAGACTTCTTGAACAGATAAGCGAGACGCATAATAAGCAAATAATCATGATTAAGAGAGATACGATTACACGCCCAAGGTGCACTCGAAGGTGTATTTTATGAACACAACCCAAGTAAGGAACATTCATGAACATGCGAAAAAATGAGAGCAACACACTAGATGGGAAACCTTTTTGTATACGTTATAATCCTCTGTACGATATCATTTTTTTTTTCTAATAAAAATACTCTGAGGATAGGGTGCAGTGCGTTAACTTACGAAGTAAACTCTCGAACTTTAAATGCTTGACTAAAGGAGTTCCACAGGGTTCCGTTCTTGTTGGGCCTGTATTGTTTACCATTTACACTAGTTGCTTTCAGAGTAATATGCGATATTGTAGAATGCAAAGTTATGCAGATGATACACAACTTTGCTATTCCTTTCATTATCATGATTACGTTGATGCAATGTCTAAAATAAACAGTGATCTTGAAAGTATTTGTCAAATCTCCACTAATCATTGTTTAGTTTTAAATCCTTCTAAATCAGCTTATATCTTGTTTGGTTCTTCACCTAAAGTGAACTTAATAAAAAATAAATTTGTGTTATATATTAATAATAATATTATTCAAATGAGTAACGAAGTAAAGAGCTTAAGTATTTGGTTAGATAATTCATTAAGATTTGAGAAACAAGTATTTTTGTGTATTAAAAAAGCATACCTTAATTTAAAATTATTATATCCCCATCGACATATACCTACTTTCAACTAAAATAAAATCTACTTTATGCGAGTCTCTTATTTTATCTCAATTCTCTTATGGTGTTGAAATATATAATTCGTGTATAACTGTTGAAACATCTTCCAAAATACAACGTGTTCAGAACTCCTGTATCAGATTAATTTTTGGAACGAAAATTTGAACATGTCACCCATAAATTAATACCCCTAAGATGGCTTAATATGAAGTCTCGCAGATATCTGACTATAGCATGCTTGTTCCACAAGATTATAGTGTATAGATCGCCTTCATACTTATACAATAAAATTCAGTTCCGAACAGATGTTCACAATATTAATATAAGATTTAAAGGTCTACTTACACCACCAGTCCACCGCACAACACTTTTTGAGCGTGCGTTCTCGTTTCAAATTGCGAAAGTTTATAACAGTTTCACCACTTGATATCAAGTTATCTTCCTGTAAAATTTTTAAAACTAAATTAAGAGAAAAATTATGGCAGACTTCAGATTAAAAATTAAGATTACCATAGTTAAGTTTAGTAGGATTATGTGAATAACTGATATGAAAATATTTCTTGAGACTCATTGCATGGGAATAATATCACTCTTATGACAATTTACGATTGTAGTACATAATACTTGAGCTTCCTGGTATTGAAACACATTACAATATTCAAATTCAAATGTACACTAATAATTTGAAACAACTCGTATTTTCATACCACTAATGCAGAATATGGTCATTGGTGGCGTTGGCTTCGCATGTGCATGGTCCCTATAAGTAGTAGGTACGGAATTGTCTGTCGAGGCCTCTATGTGCTGTTGGATTAATTTTATTTTATTTGACTTTCGGCTATTTTATAAAACGTGTTGCTAACTTCTTTGTGGGGGGACAACAGCTGAATAGTTTAAAATATTTTGAAGAGGCTCTTATGATACAATTTACCTAAAATATAACGTCAAATTGACAAATATTCCCAAATAGGTTTGTTCGAACCGCAGGTTTTGACCAATTCAGAACCGATCGAATCAGTTGGCCTTCAAAGTAAATAGTGAATTATTTTTATAGGTTCTTTGAGAACCACAACTCGAACGGACCTGATACAAATTTTAAAATATCAGCCGGTATAAAACATTGTAAAATGCAAAAGTCTTTTATAAACACATATGGATATGTGCAGGTGCACAAAGCACTTCCTAGAAGATTCGTTGAATTTACACCGCGATTATAAACAGTTTAAGCATAATCGCTACGACGACGCCTACGACTGGAATAGGCACACTGTATATTTTATTTAATACACCATTAAGAACATCAGCGCTCTCTATTACCGAAAGCACAAATCAATTCTGATTCTGATTCGAACACGATTATGACCATAATTAAGACATCAGCCTGTCGTGGAGTGCACCTACAACCTTATGAAGCGATGCCCTTGGCTGAACGCAACTGTTTATTTACATATGGAAGTATTGTCCTGTTGGGATTATTAACTTGATTTTTTTATTCTTTCTTATACTCAGAAAATGAGGCCTTTTTCATTAATTCTATTAAAATGTTTCGAAAGTGTCTACTTCTACTTTCTCGAGCGTCGGTTGGCCACACTGATCTTTGACGCATCTATCTTCACCAGAGTAAATTATAAATAAATATGTTATGTCGTTCAAGCTAAAATCTTCCGTCTTGGATGTTCTAATAATAAAATCGAAAGTAACGTGTGGGCTGTAATTTACTTTCTTCTCGAAGCTACAGGATGTGCCAAGCTGAAGTGTTGTGAAAACATTAAGGTTCTTGGGGGAGCACCGATAGAACGTAACTATGAGTTTTTAAAGGAAAATTGACGAGCTAGGCCACATGTTGATGTAAGATGTACAATTATGCCACAGCATTGTCTCATGCGGTGTTAGCTGGAACCGGGTTTTATTGCCTGACGCACTGCTTCGAATCAGAATCACGTTGGATAAATCTTCCAGTGGCAACTTTCTCAATAATAGTATCACATTCGGTAATTGGAATATGGCGGTGGGGTAACGTATCAAATTCCTGTTTTTATTTTGTTGTCAAAATAATTAGGGACTATTTTTTTGACAGGCAATCCTCGACATGGTTATAAAGCAGAATTTCCGTATCGTTTTACACAGATACTGCAGACCTTGTTCACATTGCCTTGCATCACTGGCCATCTATGGTTAAGTTCTGGTAATCACGTGGAGATAGCTTACTTACATCCTGGTCTCTCCTTAATTCCACTGGCAGCATATTTTGCTGACAAATTAAGAGATGACTTAATCGATTTATTACTTGCCGTTAATGTGATTTCTTGTGCCGTCATTTCTTACTATGAAGAAAATTACTATGGCACAGCGACTGCTATAGCATTTGCCATTAACAGGTATTGGATTGCCGATGAAAATGAGGTGTTCGACGTCCCCGCCCAGGATTTTTACAACTACGCATTTTGCTTCTTCACGTACTTCGCTTACAAATCGCAGATCACGAGACCTCCTCCAAAATTACAATGAAATTGAAGTGACCAACCAACTTTTACTTTGGCTTTGAAACGCGCATATCTTATTAGTCGTATCATCTATTTTTTATAAATATTTATATTCAAGACTGTATTGTTTTTATACTAATTTTAGAATAAAGTTCTTTTTTGAAGTGTATGCTGCTTTATGATACAAATTTGTAATTTGTAATTATTCCCCAAAACTCTTATAATGATCAACTTTTTGTAAAATTGATAAAATTGTCAACATAGGTATAATAGTTATACAAGATTTTTAAAGAACAGTTATAAACTCAAAGTTATTTGATAGAATACAGTATAGGCATTTCCGTTTGTTAAAAAGTAACATTATATGTTCTGATAATTAAAACAATTTAAATGCACTTAATTAGTAGCATCACATTTCCAAATCACATGCTTTCTAAAGGAGAGAAGGGTTTTGCAATCCTAAAATTATAAAATGGTTGATTGCTACTTTTATTCTGTTATTTCAATCCTAATACTTTACTATCTTGCTGTTCTTAAAATATAACCAAACAATCTGATTTTTGGTTGAATGTCTTTAGTGTCAAAATTGAGGAAAGAGCCTGTTCTACAAAACTATAATTTAGAGAAATTCTGGCTACTTGAAAAAAAAAAAAAAATCGTGCGAACTTTAAGGCCCCGATAGTTACTCCAGTATAGATGTAATTGACATGTCCTGAATTTTATTTAGTAAAAAAGTTAATGTATTTAGAGCCGGCACTTTAGTCTCTGATTATTATGGTTTATTCCTATGCTTACAACTGTAAATACCATTGTTTACATGGAAATAAACTGAAGATTAAAGTTAATCAGTGACTAAAGTACCGGCGCTATGTGTGTTATAAATAATGCTGAACTGATGGTTTGTGTGCAAAATTTTGTAAAACGCTTGTGTGTGCCTTGTTACGGTTGAAAAATCCATTCAAGTTGTTCATAATAATTTTCCGTACACCCTGTATCAGCGTAGGAAATACGGCGTACGTGATGATCGTCGCATTGCACCATATTTCACAATATTGCATGAGTCAAACTATCCGCTGTTACTTCAGGCATTCTACATATCTCCGTCCCACTCGGTTGCCCGTTTAAACTGTGTTTCTTCAGTAGCGACTCCTGTCTGAACCGGTGTTGGGGGAAGAACGCGACATGCATCCGCAGCCAGTCTCGCTTTTCTTTACACTGTGAGTATACGTGAAACACTAAGCAAAGCGCTTTCGATATAAACATGGCCTTAGACCGCAAGCTCTCCCGTTCGCTTCGTTTATTTTGTGTGTGTGAGGATAACTCCTTTGTGCCCCTTTTCAGTGGCTTTTGTGAAGGTGGTGGAACCGGATTATTCCGAGATCTGTTGTTATCGTACGTGGAGGGAATTTTAAGCTTGTGAAAACAGCTTTCCAAAGCCTGTTGAAATACGAAACAGGTATATCTTGCTTTGTTCTGACTGCGACGAAACGTAACGCATATTTTCTTCCATTAGGCTTTTAGTCCGAGTTTTTCGTACGAGTCTTAGTACGAGTTGCCGTGCGAGTTGTCGTACGAGTTGTCGTATGAGCTTTAGTACGAGTTTTATCTGGGTGAGAAATATCGTCGTCCCCTTGGGTGCAGGAGGAGTCAGGAGTTGGTTTTGTCAACGAAGTGTGCCCCGCCACCTGGCTTTCCCCGTCGTTGAGAATAGGCTCGCCCTGCATGACGACGCCATTTCTGGCGGTTTCCCCACTTACCGCAACATTGGCCCACTTCGCTAACCACCGCGGGAGGACGCTCCGATCTGTTGACGTTGGACAGCTGACTGACATTGACGCTGGATCTTAGGAGGTCAAGGTCGGAGTAGCCCCTTTTATCTTTGTACTTGCGGAGTGGTTATTGTACCACTTATTAACCGCGGGGTTCGTTTATCGGTATCCGAACTTGTTTGAATCATTATTAGCGTTGTCCGTATAATCTGTATGTGTGACCGAAGCACAGATCTGTGGTACGGATTTAATTGAACGTGTTATTTGTTTATTGATACCCCTTTTTCATGGTTGAGTTATAGTTAATTAAATTTTGAGCAGGCTAAATATAAACAAGTGTGCTCAGCTGGTACGTTTTATTTTAAATCATTTTTGCCCACCTTTTGCATTTGGGGTTTCGTCGAACCCTCCCATCTCCAAGAGCTTAGCCGAGCGGTGTGGAGATACTTAAGTCACTTCGCACAAAATTTGCAAGCCTACAGGTAGGTAGCAGCCTATGAAATATTGTGGCCATATTTAGTAACCAGTTTGGACAAGAACCTACTGTTAGTTTGACTCTCTCCTGTTATTCTTAACTCGTTGATGAAAACTGTTTCCTGTTACTTTTTTTTAATTATTATTAAAACACTGAATATTCATTCAGAAACAAAAATTTCCCTCAATTTCATGTGACCCAAACATAATTATTGGCTACATTGGATGTGCTGCCTTTTTTGGTAAGCTCTTTAAAAGATTTGAAATATAATTTTCAAGTGATTTAAAATCGTAAGTAACTGTTTGTTTTCGACATTATTTTTCATAACAGCTGCCTACAGGGCTGACCTCTTTTGACAGTTTGCATAATTCACATAAACATAAATCATCACCAATGGCTTTAATCCTCCCTCATCGCGAGAGGCAATGTCATTGCTCACAACTCTCATCCTTTAATACATTTTTAATTATATTTAATTTATTTTATAGACATTTTAAAATTAAATATATTTGTTAGTAAAGAAAACTGTACTCTACGGGTTTAGTAATTTCTCCTTTCACAGATGGCACCACTATTCACGCATTTTCGCAATAGATTTAAATTGATGTATGTTTTTTAAATGTAAATTTAAATCATTAATAATATTCATAAAAATATAAAAATTATTGTGTCTTGAAGTCAAGACGAAAAGAAGATCGGTTATAACCAGATCCTGCCAGCCTCGTTGCATGTTCAATTTTTTTCTTTAGTTGTTGAATAAATAATTAAAATACATAATATCAGTTATTGCAAATTAATACATTTCCAGGAATAATAATACTTTTAAATATATTCCATTCATGAAAACGAAGTTCATTTTAGGTGTCGCTCTTGGTATCTGTTACCTCAGTTGTCATTTAGAAATTTGTTGTAAGTCGGTTTTGATTGCGATGGATTCATCAAGCAACCTCGGGGTAGCTATTTCGGCCCTACTTGGGTCCTCATCAGCAATCTCACCGACCTGTCCAGAATCGAGCACATTAGTAACCAACAGTTTAGGTTGCGACATATTTCTACAATTATTATTGCTAATTAATATATTTCCAGAAATACAAAATAATATAATATCTACATAAATAAAAAGCCTCTTCTAGGAATCACTTGTAGAGTCTAGTTCAAAAATTGGCCGTAAGATGTCGCGGCCTAAACTGTCAGTTGAGATTGTTTGCAAAAAGGTGGAGGCAGAAAAGAAATGAGTACAATATAAAATAGTACAGCGGGATTTTTAATTATAGAGGATACTTTGAATTTGGCGCCATAGTTTCACGTTTTAAATGTAGCTGCGATGAACAAATATTTAGTGTTAAATTTTAGTTATACTGAGTGACTAACAAAACCGGGTTTTGCCAACGTAATAATTTCATACGGCGGTAAATTCAAATCATCGTCAGTCATTAAGTCACTCTGTATTTTTTGTTTGGAATTTTACTCGCATCATCAATGCGTCTGAAAATGATCAAAAAATTTAACTTTGATTCCAAATTTAACATAAAGTTTATACGAAACGATAATGAAATATGACGTACAAATGAAAATGAAACATATGATGTATTGTCTACCACGAATATTTCATAGCATAGAACACTCCAACATGTCAGATGTCAAGCTTGACGTGAATAATAAGTTTTTAACGAAATTTCAAAATCCTGAGTAGAATGACAAAACCAGGAGCATTCTGGAGCTACGCTGCAATATGCGCCGCCGGAAACATAGCTTTATCTCAGCTTTTAAAAGCGCAGGACTTCTTCGGAGAATACTCTTACTGCACCTTCGCAGTCATTGCCTTTTATGGCTTTTTAGGAATGTTAATCTGTGGTATGTAGGTGTAAGCAAACCAAAACAAACACCAAAGAGATTGGTATTTTCGTTATAGGTAAGCAATCACCAAGTGCCCAGTTGATAAGGTGGCACGATCAAATAAGACTGCTCATTGCCAATTTGGCGATTCCTTGTTACACCACTGATATATTGTTGAAGTACGGAATACTCCAGGAACAAATAAATAGTCGCTGTGTTGTACACGGCATTGGGGTGCATCCCCGCTTTGATGTGCATTTTAGGCGAGAGCTTGGACGCTTTCTTCATCGACGGATTAGTGTACACGTACTGCACGACTATTTCCGCGGTTTCTTGTCAAAACTGCAATATTTTTGGTGTTTTGGGCGCGACGTGTTTCATGATGGGGTATCACCATCATCGGAGAGGACAACATTTACTTAACAATGACCAAAATCTGGATACTGTGTTTAATTTGTTTACCACTGCTTTTGCAGTGAAATAAATACACACCTAAAAAACCTGCACTTTAACTTTTAATAAGAGAGTACATTTATGTCAACGCCAAGTTTACATACCCATTGTTTAATTGAAATACATATAAACATACGGTATACAAGCAATATCACAGGGCTTGAAAATAAAAGTTTCATAAGATTGCCTTTTTTTTTCTGAAAGCAATTAAGACAGCTTTTGCAGAAGCTCATCATAAATTTAACTACGAAGCCTAATCGCAATACTTAAAGCGGGTTAAACTTACATATGAAACATTTTGTAATAAAAAAAAAGCAGTGTAGGTCGCGACATCTTACTAATGAGGCCCTAAATAGGGACGAAACAGCTGTCCAAATGTGCTTGAGGAATCCATTGGAATCCAATTTCGAAAAAAAAAAAAAATACAAAAGTGCAAGAAAATATGTTAAAAAATGGAGAACTAAAACCAAGTGAAAAGGAAGAATAAAAGTTGAAGGGTCTATAAAAGCAAACAGTAATCATAATATTAATAAAAATAATATGTATAACTTGTTTCGGAACGTAACTGAACTGCAAAAAAATAAAAAAAAAGCAGCAGCATCCGAAAAATACCTAACGACTAATAAAAATGATTAATCTAAACAGATCAACAAAAAAATAAATATAAATGAAGTAACTAAACGTATAAAAAGTACAAGAATCGAGTGAAAAGTGAAAAAACAAAAACTAAAATGAAAACAATAAAAACATTAAGAGCTATTTTTTTTTTTTTTTTAAAGCGAGAAACGAAAAACCAATGAAAACAAAATGTAAATAAAATCAACTTAAAATCTAATTTGACAGGAGATTGGTGATTTTGTTTTCAGTTTGGTGACATGACTAAAGTGAAAACTACTTAGGAATTAAACATTCTAAGAATGAAAAAGAAAATAATGTTCAAAATGACGTATTGCGGTGTTTATGAGCAGCACGTATTTTTTTTTTTTTTTTTTTTTTCATAAAGAAATAATTTGTTGTAAAAGTTTGTTGGTCTTTGATTAGACGAACCTCAGATCAGAGATCGTGTCACCAAATTTAAAATTTAAATTACTTGCCTCTTACTTACCACTGACAGATGACAAGCTTCTGCTGACTAACCGTATCAGCTGTTCCCCGGACTAGCAACTGTGAAGAATGGGGTGGGTCAAAAAAAAAAAAAAGGCAATCTTATGAAACTTTTATTTTCAAGCCCTGTTGGCTTGGGTTGGGTTGGGTTGGGTTGGGTTGGGTTGGGTTGGGTTGGGTTGGGTTGGGTTGGGTTGGGTTGGGTTGGGTTGGGTTGGGTTGGGTTGGGTTGGGTTGGGTTGGGTTGGGTTGGGTTGGGTTGGGTTGGGTTGGGTTGGGTTGGGTTGGGTTGGGTTGGGTTGGGTTGGGTTGGGTTGGGTTGGGTTGGGTTGGGTTGGGTTGGGTTGGGTTGGGTTGGGTTGGGTTGGGTTGGGTTGGGTTGGGTTGGGTTGGGTTGGGTTGGGTTGGGTTGGGTTGGGTTGGGTTGGGTTGGGTTGGGTTGGGTTGGGTTGGGTTGGGTTGGGTTGGGTTGGGTTGGGTTGGGTTGGGTTGGGTTGGGTTGGGTTGGGTTGGGTTGGGTTGGGTTGGGTTGGGTTGGGTTGGGTTGGGTTGGGTTGGGTTGGGTTGGGTTGGGTTGGGTTGGGTTGGGTTGGGTTGGGTTGGGTTGGGTTGGGTTGGGTTGGGTTGGGTTGGGTTGGGTTGGGTTGGGTTGGGTTGGGTTGGGTTGGGTTGGGTTGGGTTGGGTTGGGTTGGGTTGGGTTGGGTTGGGTTGGGTTGGGTTGGGTTGGGTTGGGTTGGGTTGGGTTGGGTTGGGTTGGGTTGGGTTGGGTTGGGTTGGGTTGGGTTGGGTTGGGTTGGGTTGGGTTGGGTTGGGTTGGGTTGGGTTGGGTTGGGTTGGGTTGGGTTGGGTTGGGTTGGGTTGGGTTGGGTTGGGTTGGGTTGGGTTGGGTTGGGTTGGGTTGGGTTGGGTTGGGTTGGGTTGGGTTGGGTTGGGTTGGGTTGGGTTGGGTTGGGTTGGGTTGGGTTGGGTTGGGTTGGGTTGGGTTGGGTTGGGTTGGGTTGGGTTGGGTTGGGTTGGGTTGGGTTGGGTTGGGTTGGGTTGGGTTGGGTTGGGTTGGGTTGGGTTGGGTTGGGTTGGGTTGGGTTGGGTTGGGTTGGGTTGGGTTGGGTTGGGTTGGGTTGGGTTGGGTTGGGTTGGGTTGGGTTGGGTTGGGTTGGGTTGGGTTGGGTTGGGTTGGGTTGGGTTGGGTTGGGTTGGGTTGGGTTGGGTTGGGTTGGGTTGGGTTGGGTTGGGTTGGGTTGGGTTGGGTTGGGTTGGGTTGGGTTGGGTTGGGTTGGGTTGGGTTGGGTTGGGTTGGGTTGGGTTGGGTTGGGTTGGGTTGGGTTGGGTTGGGTTGGGTTGGGTTGGGTTGGGTTGGGTTGGGTTGGGTTGGGTTGGGTTGGGTTGGGTTGGGTTGGGTTGGGTTGGGTTGGGTTGGGTTGGGTGGGGTTGGGGTGGGGGTGGGTGGGTGGGGTGGGTGGGGGTTGGGTTGGGTTGGGTTGGGTGGGGGTGGGTTGGGGTGGGGTTGGGTTGGGTTGGGGTGGGGTGGGGTGGGTTGGGGTGGGGTTGGGGTGGGGTGGGGTGGGGTGGGGTTGGGGGGGTGGGTTGGGTGGGTTGGGGTTGGGTGGGGTGGGTGGGGTGGGTGGGGTGGGGGGGTGGGGTGGGGTGGGGTGGGGTGGGGGGTGGGGTGGGTTGGGTGGGGTGGGTGGGGTGGGGGGGGGTGGGTTGGGTGGGGTGGGTGGGGGGGGGGGGGGGTGGGGTGGGGGGGGGTGGGTGGGGTGGGGTGGGGTGGGGGGGGGGGGGTGGGGTGGGTGGGTTGGGTTGGGGTGGGTTGGGTTGGGTTGGGTTGGGTGGGTTGGGTTGGGTTGGGTTGGGTTGGGTTGGGTTGGGTTGGGTTGGGTTGGGTTGGGTTG